>OU753583.1:460358-1660358 GCA_916701695.1 Agrochola macilenta | reverse complement strand
TTATGTAGGGGCACATTTACAGCAGATTAGGCACCAACTATACGTTCCACTCATATAACTATAGGAGACACTTTCTTGCTAGGGTAACGTACACCCCGTAAACCCCTACATTGCGAATTTCATCGAAAACAAATGATTGATTTTTGGAAAATTATTTCTTTATTTGTGAATCGATTTTTCATATTTCCTTTCGAATCAATTCAGTAACGGATCTTTTTCAGAGAGTTTTTTTTTTGGTTCCTTTCGTCCCTCTGGGACAGGCAAAGTGAGCTGAGACCATACAGCCATTTTTTAGAGAGAATTGATGTCCCTATTTTTGGGGGAAATATTTTAAATTTTGAGTAGGTAGGTATGTGATGTGATGACAATCAACGAGTGTTGCCAACGTTTGATTTTGTATTTCCTCTTCTAAATCTTACACCTTTTTAAGTTTTAAGGGTAATTACTATTATAATATAACTCTGTATCACCTTCAAGCAGAAAAGCATCCTTTGTACATAAAAATAACACTTACCGTAAATAAAACACAAAAACACTTCACTTTTAAATAAAAACTCTTTCACGGATGGCACTCGTATGATTGGTTCTCAGTAGTAGCCCCAGTCACCAATTCTAAACCTGAATGGTGCTTACTACTTACTTAGCTGTTCAGACGAGCGAAATTGGAACTACAGCTACCATTTTGAGAACGTCATTTCGCTGACAGTTAAAAACCCCGAAACCATAAATGAATGATGATCATTCATCGTTTTAAATATCAGAACATCCTACAACTTACTACTAAAATACTGCCCTATGTTTTATTTCCCCTTTTTCTTGGTAAACTTCTTAGATGGCAAGACCAATTTATCTCGACGCACTTTGACGTGTGCTAATAATACTAAAATGTGCAATTGTTATGAAAAATCAATGTGGTTTGTCTGTGTATTCACTTATCTTGATGGTTTCACATAAATTAAATATGATTCAATCAATAGATGTAAGTAGTACCTACATGTCACCATTGCGTAGGTAGGTAATTAGAAAAAAAATAGGTAAATTTGCCTACGCTGATCGCCTGATTTAGGTATACCCTAAGTTTACATGAACTTCTATTCTCTGATTTTATTCAACCCAAACCAATGAATTAGTACCTAACCGTGTCAGAAAATGTATTATCAGTACCTACTTACATACAGTAGAAAGATTTTTAAATCTTTAGGCACTTTATATTTAAAGTAGATATTACAATAATTACATTAGTATTGTATCTGTGTGAACCAAATGCAAATCGCAGATATTTTTTTTCACTTTCTAGCATTCTTTCTCATTCCCTAATAAAAAACATTTTATCAATCATAAAATGTAAAACCCGCGGGCAAACCCGCGCGCCGGCGCTAACTTTCTAGAAAGACAATTTTGGAAACGATTCGCAAACTTTGTCAAGACAATCACGCATGGACTAGCCCCGCTACACCCCGCGTTGTTGCCATTTGTGCGTCTTGAATGGCAACGTCGCATCGCCGCGTCACTCGACGTGTAACCTTGGCAAGCGCCAAGGTTACACGTCGAGTTCGAACAGCGCCATCTATTATAAATGTTTACCGAACGTAAACTCGTAACACAACAGCAAATAACTCTTTCTCGGTGGTTCTTTAAATTTCTGTTAGATGGCGCGATTCAGGTCACTCACACATGTAAAGATTTTTCGATTTTTATTGGGTCTAATTCTCCTAGAAATACTGTTTTTTTTTATAAAATTTGGCGTTAGGCGAAAATAATACATTATAAAGTCTCATTATACTTGCTTTTATTCTGCAGAAACCGTTTATTTACGGAGATTACAACCCCTGAAAAATGTATGGCGAGGCCTGTCTAGGCATTCACCTTAAATTATTACATTCAGTTATTGATCATAATATTCGCAAATCGCGCCATCTTCGTGACATTAGGTAGCGCTTTGCCATAAACAAATTTACTATCAAATGACCACTTGTCAATATGACTAAAAACCCAAAAACATTAATTAAATGTTCCCTTTTAATTCCAACTATAGTTTTGGCTCTAACATCGAAATTAGTTTAATAATTTCACTATCAGTGATATCGCCTCACAGGACTTAGTTCACAAGTTTGGCACTAGATGGCGTCTGATCTCAAAGGAACTGATACCTTGATTAATGCTTGTGATAACAATAGGATTATGTTATAATCTTTACAGGTTGATGCCTTCGCGGCGACATATATATGATGTCAGAAAAACTTGACAAGGTCACACGAAGGGAGTGGGAAGAATATAAAAATAATTTAAAAGCCTTTCCAAATTTAAAAGATTATATTCAATTTTTAACAAACACTAACAAAAAATACTAACGAAAACAACAGAACTAAAAACTTCTTTACAACAACTAAAACTAAAAATAATAACAATACAGACAATGTTAAATGTCCCATGTGTTCTCAGAATCACTTTTTATTTAGTTGTCAGCCTTTCAGAAATCTTGACATAGAAGCACGCATTAAAAAAGCTTCAGAAAGCAATGTTTGTATGAACTGCCTTCGACCTGGTCATACCGAAAAACGTTGCAGTCTCTCCCATTGCAAATATTGCAAGATCAGACACAATACCCTCTTACATAGGAAATCAACAGAAAAACAGACAGGGGAAAACATTGTTTTGTCAACAAACGTCGTATTACCCTGTTCTGAAACTAATCAGGGTCACATTTTGCTATCCACAGCCTTGGCAAAGGTGACAGACGTCAATGGACTGCTTCATTCTGCCAGACTACTGTTGGACAACGGCAGCACCTCCAACTTCATCACCCAAGAACTCTGTGGAAAGCTCGGCCTGGTAAAACGCAGCACTAGCTCCACCGTCTCAGGTATAAACGGTCAAGTTTCCAATACCTCAGATAGCTGCAGTCTTCATTTGCGGTCTTGTTATGGTGGCTATCAGGCGAAAGTAAGCTGTTTTGTTTTACCAAAGATCACACAATCGCTGCCTGGCTCTTATGTAGACAAAAGGTACATTACTATCCCGCCAGGTATTCAATTAGCGGATCCTTCGTTCAATGTACCTACCGCTATTGATATTTTAGTAGGTGCTGAGGTATTCTGGGACGTCTTAGGTTCCGATATCATTAATTTAGGCAATAATCAGCCTAGATTACAGTCATCCAAACTAGGTTGACTTATTTCGGGCCGCGTCAGTCGGTCTCGTCTTCTTACACAACCTTCTGTTTGTCACTTTCTTTCACATGAGGAGTCAGATCAGCTGACTCGCTTCTGGGAACTTGATACGGTGTTGCCTGCAAACTGTTTTACGTCAGAAGAACAGGCTTGTGAAAAACTCTTTCAAGAGACCACACGTCGGGATACGCATGGTCAATTCGTTGTCACCATACCATTGAAGGACTCGCTCGAGTGCTTAGGTGACTCTTATGCGATGGCAAAGCGTCGTTTCCTCTCCGTAGAGCGTAGATTTGAGCGGGACTCCACATTTAAATACAGATATTTGCAATTCATGCAAGAATATATTAACCTTCATCACATGACAGAACATTCAAAAACAAATCATTCAGAAATTACTTATTTTATGCCTCATCATGGTGTTGTGCGCGAATCAAGTTCTACCACAAAACTCCGCGTAGTTTACGATGCTTCGGCCTCCAGCACCTCGGGCAAGTCCTTCAATGACATTCAGATGGTAGGTCCAACCGTACAGGAGGATCTGCTATCCATACTCTTGAGATACAGGCAACACAAGTTTGTTGTAACAGGTGACATTGAAAAAATGTATAGAGCTATTCTAGTTGAACCATCTCAGCGTCCGTTACAACAAATTGTTTTCAGATTCAATTCCTCAGACCCTTTAAAGACCTATGCACTGAATACAGTGACATACGGTACAGCATCAGCCCCGTATTTGGCCACAAAATGCCTAGTTTCACTAGCAGATCAATGTTCAGACCCAGAGGTTAGTCAGTCCATCAGACGTGATTTTTATGTAGACGACTATTTGAGTGGCGGCGATTCGATTGAGTCAGTCATAAATTTATGTCAAGGGGTAGTGAATACTCTCGAGTCCGCCAAGTTTAATCTTAGAAAGTGGCATTCAAATAGTCCGAAGATATTAGAATCAGTCACTAATCTAAAACCAGAAAAACAAGATAAAAAATTAAACCTCAATGACACTCCTAGCAAAACACTTGGGTTATACTGGGACTGTAAAACAGATAAATTATTCTTTTCTATAGATTTAAAACATACTACAAAAATTACAAAGCGTAACATTTTATCTTTAATAAGTCAGGTGTTTGATCCTATTGGCCTCGTCGGGCCATGCATAGTTCAGGCTAAACTTATGTTACAGCAGCTGTGGATACTTAAATGTAACTGGGATGATGAAGTACCAACAGAAATAAAATCTCAATTCCTTGAGTTCGTACAGTCACTTCCAGCTCTTAACTCTGTTCACATTCCTCGTTGGGTATCTTGTAGCAACGCTTTTTTAGTAGAGCTACACACTTTCACAGACGCTTCTGAACGCGCCTATGGTGCGTGTATTTACGTGAGAACGGTAGCAGTCGATGGAACAGTTTGCGTTCGCCTTTTAGCTTCCAAAAACAGGGTCGCCCCTATAAAGCCCACAACCATACCAAGGCTAGAGTTGTGTGGTGCTTTACTGGGCACAAGACTTTTTCTGAAGGTACGTAAATCACTCACTCTAGAGTTTAATCACTGTTTCTTTTGGTGTGACTCGATGATCGTGCTTGGATGGTTGTCTACATTGCCAAGTCGGCTTGATCAATTCGTCCGCAATAGAGTGAGTGAAATACAAGAAGCTACGACTGGACAGACGTGGAGCTATGTGCCTTCAAAGAGCAACCCCGCTGATCTCACATCTCGGGGGGTGAAGGCTGATTGCATCAGCTCGTCCACTCTTTGGTGGTCAGGTCCTGATTTTCTTAATCATAGAGAAATCAAATTTCCTACATCACCTAATACACAAATTCAATCTTTACCAGAAATATCTTTACATACAACTGCTGAGACACATAACCAAAATAATAACGATATATTTTCAAATTTAATTCATAAAAAATCATCATTTACATCACTGATAAGAATCATAGCCTATATACAAAGATTTATCCATAATTGTCTAAAACAGAATAATAAAATATCATCGTACTTATCAGTTTCAGAATTACGATCATCTCAGAATCCTATATTACAGATTTCTCAACAGGAAATGTTTCCTGAGGAATATTCATGTCTTAAAACTAATCAGACCTTACACAAAAAGAACCGCTTAATAAGTCTTTCTCCTTTCATTGATTCAGACAACTTAATACGCGTAGGTGGACGTCTTAACAACTCCAACTATAGTTACAATGTTAAGCATCCTATCGTTTTATGTAGCAAACATCACTTGACGAAAATTGTCTTCGAAAGAGAGCACAAAACACTCTTTCACGCCGGGCCACAATTACTTTTAGCACACATTAGACTCACCTACTGGCCTTTAGCAGGCAGAAACCTAGCTAAGCATGTAGTGCGTAACTGCGTTCGCTGCACTCGCTTCAAAGCTCAGCCTATTCAGGTCATCATGGGCAACCTACCAAGCGATAGGACTGATCTAGAGTACCCTTTTTTGAATACAGGGCTTGATTATGCCGGGCCAGTGCTGATAGCCGACCGTAAGGGTAGAGGATGTAAGCTACTTAAGTCATACATTTGTGTTTTTGTGTGCTTTGCAGTCAGAGTCGTTCATCTGGAGCTGGTTTCCGACCTCACCAAGAAGGCTTTTCTTGCGGCCTTCAGCCAATTTATTAGTCGTCGGGTAAGCCTCAACGCGTGTACTCCGACAACGGCACTACATTTGTGGGAGCTTTCAATGAGCTTTCACGCTTCTTAAAGGTTTCATCTAGCAATATAGAGCCAGATCTTGCAACCAAAGACATTGAATTTAAATTTATACCTGCCTACAGCCCACATTTCGGTGGAATTTGGGAAAGTGCAGTAAAGTCCACCAAACATTTATTGCGTAGAGTTATGAGCCTCACTCATTTAACATATGAAGAGCTCTCAACTTGTCTTATTCAGATAGAGGCTATTTTAAATTCCAGACCTTTAACACCTCTATCCACTGATCCATCAGATCTTTCTTATCTTTCTCCTTCACACTCAGTCCGTCGTCCTCAGATCACCGATGTCAATATCCAGCGGCTACAGCGTTTCGATCGCATCGAAAAACTACGACAACATTTTTGGCAGCGCTTCTCTAATGAGTATGTGTCTCTCCTGCAGCAGAAAACCAAATGGCAGACAGCTGGTCCAGAGCTGAAATTAGGTACCATGGTCTTAGTGAGAAACACTAATCTTCCTCCTCTTCTGTGGTTGCTGGGCAGAGTAGTTGCAAGACTGGCTCTGACGGACATTGTCGAGTCGCCGACATCCTGACGAAGAAGGGCATCATAACACGTGCATACCACAACATATGCCCTCTTCCGGTCTCTTCAACATCATCTTGAAGACTTCTCTTCAACGCGGGGAATATGTTCCTGACGTCACATCGGACCACACACCACAACGTGATCGCGGGCTTCCCCCACCTAGCCACTCGCTCGCCGACACCTTGAGCGTGCGCACACATATCGGTCGTCTCATCTAATTGTACTCAGCAAACGAAATACAGTACTTGTCTTAAACGGAATCAAGTAGTTTTATTCAAGACCACCAGCAGCACACCTGGAGCTTGATACTCAACAACCCTGTTGGCAAAGAACGGAACGAACGCACCAGCGACTTATTCGGGAGGCTGAACAGCAAGCTGATCAAGACCGTGATCCATCGGAAGTTCCGAATCCAAGACCAATTTCGCTGATTTTGCCAGGTCTTCTTCGTGCTCCAAACACCGCCAATAGTTGCATTTTCCAACATTGTACGAATGAATCTCGCCGTCGTGTTCCAGAGAACATAATTTTTCGCATGATATGCCGCTACAGCTATTTCGTGCCAGAAAGCGCGTGTGTCTGTAATTAACACGTGGAGCTAAATCTGTGGCATTTACTTCCTGTACAAGATAACTCTTCTGAGGAATTCACTGCAGCTCAAATAATGACTATCGTGTCGATGTTACAAAGACATATTACGGAGGAAATACTTGATTTTGAGCAGTATGAAAATATAGCACCGGCCGAGTTTCATACTTGGACAGGACTGACTCAAGATCAGTTTACTGAATTATTAGACAGTTTACCAAGTCTGAGAACTAAAAAGAATAAAAGAACCGTACTGACTAATACTGCCGCCAGGCATTAAATTAACTATTTATGACACATTTTTGTCTTAGTTTTATTATAACCATTCATATAGTTTATAGCTTTTGCCCGCGGCTTCGCCCGCGTGGATGTCGAAAAATATCCGACGGGAACGTACTACCTGGATTAAAAATTAACTTATAGCTTAATCCAAGTTATAAACTATCTGTGTGCCCAATATCATCCAAATCCGTTCATCCGTTTTTGTGCAAACCGGAACATACATACAAACAAACAGACCAAAATTCTAAAAACTATGTTTTCGGCATCACACTCGAATATTCAATGTAAGGTTTGACTTCGTTACTATTTTATTTTACTTCGTCTGCGTAGAGTATAAATTCTTTTTTTCTAGATAATTATTAATTATTATAACAATAACAATATAGAGCTTTGTTCATGGCTAATTGTCCTCCACTATGTGTGATATTTGAGGAATACTGTCAAGAAATACCTACTGTATAGGACCGGTATCTACCTAAATCCTTCACAGTATTTCTCTATATACAATGTTTTTCACTAATTCGGAAGGGGGCACTAAAACAACCAGGCTAGTTGGAGAGCTAACAACGGCTGACCGAGAAACAGTCTTGCCGCAAATCAACTCCAGCAAATTTCAGAGTTGGTCCCTGTGACTTATTAATAGTCATCGCGAAACAAACCTTGATTGGGAACTGCAATCTTTTAAGTTCAAACGGAAGGCCATTTGGTATCAATGGTATACGCGGCAGGAAGACTGTTTCTCCTCTGGCAGATCCAGTTAGTATTTTGGCCTCAATAACATTGCATAGATGTTCCCTATAATATGTGTGGTCAGTCTGTAGGGTACAAATTATCACGCTATTTGCTATGAGGGATGAGAAGTATCGTATCGTATTCTGTTCGTATCCTTACTATCCTAATCTATATCTATATCGATTCTCCCGGAGAAGGGGATGGGGGGGGTTCTCCGCGGGAGAGGCCCGTGGCTAAATAATAACAGCCGCACAGGTCGATCGATCAGGTTAAGCTACACTTGCCGCAGTTGGTCTGTGGATGGGTGACCATCTTTACATACAAAGACCCGTCCGTGGCTCGGAAAGCACGTTAAGCCGTTGGTCCCGGCTATCATTCGTGGATCTTTGACAGTCGTTACGGGCAGTCCGAAAGTCAGAAGCCCGAAAGTCTGACAACCATTCTTACCAAGGGGTATTGTATTACCCAGTAACTGCGTTGTGGAGGTCAGATAGGCAGTCGCTCCATGTAAAATACTGTAAAGTTAGAAACAGTACACGTGTACGTATATAATTTTAACTTGAATACAAAGTTCAGCGAATGAACAACTTCAATACAAAACTTCATCGCCCTTTTCAGACCATTTTTTTTTTTTTTTTGGTTGGGAAATTATCAAATAACTTCTCCCGCTCTGGGCGAAGTGGGAGGGCATGTCAGACTCTTACTGACTAAAACCCACCCGTGTTCCTTCAGTTGTCTGTACGTTGCCAGGGGCCACGGTATCCCTTTCGGACTTTCCCGCGACCCCGGCAGGCATCGGTCCTAGCGCACGTGACGGCTTGTCACGCCCTCTCACTTCGTACCATGGCCTGGACCAGGGCCGGACGGGAGAGATCACTGTCACCGATCGCCTCCACAAGGACACGGCGGTGCCCCGCCCAAGCCGGGCAGACCTCCACCGTATGCTCCACCGTGTCCTCCGGGCGATCCACATAGTGGTGACACCCGGGCGTTTCCTCCCGCCTTATGCCGAACAGGAACCTCCCGAAACAACCGTGTCCGGTAGGACTTGTGTCAGGCGGAAGGTGAGGACTCTAGCCACTCCTCAAAGAGGGGGCTTATCGCCTCAATTGTGGCATGCCCAGCAGTGAGTTGCGACAATCACACCTCTCCATGACGCCGGGACCCATGTGGGTTGAAATTAAAGAAAGACAACGATTTACGTTGTATAGTTTCCAACCATAAGCCGAAATATTTGTGATTTTATCTTAATAAATAAAGAAGTTTAATTAAAAACAAAATTTCATCCCCCTTTTCACCACAAAAAGTATTTATAAAAAAAATAAAAATTTCATGAACTTTAAAAGTCCATAAAAAAAATGTCTAATCACACAGAGGCCTAAAATATGTTTTGATAGATTACTTACACGTTACTTTAATTTATTAAAATAAAAATGAATACATTTATCATTCAATTTGGCCATAAATAAGCAGTTTCTCAAACTCAAACTCAAACTCAAAGCACTTAGCACTTTAGTTTACTTTAAATATTGGGAATTTTCGAAAAAAAAACGAAAATCAGGTTTAAAAAAAAATGGTAAGTGTTCATCTAAGACAACCATGGCTTAAATGGTTTTAAATTGTCTATACTATCTTCGCCTTAACGCTTTGCACCCATCTTCCAATCACCCTGTATATCATCAAATAATATGGTTTTTACAACATGTTGAACACACACATCAGCTTCACAACAACAAATCGGCTGTCCGGATTTTGAAAAACTGGCCGTATCGTAAATTTCAATCTTGATAATTTTTTCCCCGCGAGTGACAGGTTTCTTTATATATTGAAAAAAAAATTGATCTGTTTTTGGTCTCTTACGAGCAAGACCCAGCGTTTTCTGTCCAGCTGGCTTAGCCAAGTTGACAATCTACAATCGAAAACGCTAGTAGAAAACTAATCAAATGTATAGGAATGACATCATCACTACGCTAAGTCACGTGGTCAGAACAAACGAATAGAAAATTCGTAGCCAAGTTTACAATCGTTCAAAATGTTAGAATGAAATGTAATCGTTTCTACAACGTAGATCGCTACACCCATAGAAATGGTAGCCAAGTTACAGTTTTGACAAGCGCTAACGAAACGATGTCGAAGTTTTTGAATGATAGCTAAGCGATCGCCGAGACCCAAAAGTAAACGATAAAAAAATGGCGTCTATAAGATACAGCTGTGTTTAGACCGAAAAGTGTTTTGTTTATTTACCATATTTTTAGACTATATTTTCGATTTAGCATTTAAAATGCATACTTTAAATATGTTGTGGTGCGCTCATAATGAAGAAGTGTTGCTCAGGCGCCGAAAAAGAGACATAAATCGTCAGTGCATGGAGACAATACGCAAAATGCCGGAAACTTTATTTGTGCAGCAATTTCGGCTAAACAAAAGGACTTTCCAGGCCCTTTGTCAAGAACTCCGACAAAAAACTTCGCTAAAAGGAACCAACGAGATTCCTCTAAAAGTTAAGGTAAGTGTTTAAGCTGACTGACATAATATAGTACTTAATAGCAATTTTTTTATTACTTAGCTATCATTTAATTTCCTCAATGTTTGTGTTTTTGTAGGTGTTGTGCGCTCTTAGTTTCCTAGCCACAGGATCCTATCAGCGAATTGTTGGGGTCACTCAGCATCTTGCCCAACGCACAGCTAGTAGGTGCATCAGACAAGTTGTTGATGCTTTGAACCACCCTGCTGTCATGGCAAAATGGATTGTGTTTCCAAAAACACGACAAGACAGAGCATTTATAAAACAAGAGTGAGTACTTAACAAACGATTAAACAATGTTACATTAATAAGTGCATGTAATGTAATTTAAATTAACAATTATTGTTTCAGGTTCCAAAGAAGATTTGGCCTGCCTGGTGTAATTGGGTGCATAGATTGTACCCACATAGCTTTGGTAAAGCCCAATGATGAAGAGCATCTTTTTTATAATAGAAAAGGGTATCATTCATTAAATGTTCAAATGGTAGATATTATATTTATTTATACTGTATGGCATGTTAAAGCTAGATAAATCACTTCTTTATAATAGTTTTGTTTCAGATTTGTGATAGTAATCTTCAAATTTTAAATGTGAATGCAAAGTTTGGTGGAGCTACACACGATTCACATATATGGTCTTCTAGTAGAGTTGAATCATATATGCGTGAACTTCATCAAAATAATGAACAAGTATGGCTATTAGGTAGGTATTTATAATAGTAAAAAGATCTAATCTATAGTTTTCCTGTGTTTTGTCTAAAAAAAAAAAAACAGGTGACTGGATATCTACGACGCCCTTGGCTTATGATACCTATCCTCAATGCAGTTCAAGGTTCTATTTAAGAACTATACACTCAAAAGCATGTGCAAGCCCGTAACTGCATTGAGCGCTGCTTTGAATTACTCAAACCACGGTGGAGATGTTTGCTTAGAGACAGGGTTCTTCACTATCATCCTCATGTAGCTAGCAATATTACAATGGCATGTTGTGTGTTACACAACATAGCTTTGAAAGCTGGCTTACCACCACCACAACCACTTCCTGCTGCACATGATGATGGGGATGATATAACCATGCAAGATCCCACACCCACTGCAACTGTGGGTACCCAAAGTGAATTAATCCAAGGAAGAGCCATGCTGAGATGTCTATTGAATAGGTTATAGTAAGATTATTTTAAGCGTGAAGTAATAACATTGTATTTACATTTCCTTATTATAAGTTAAACTTTATAAGTTCTCTTTATTTAATTTATCATATAAATATGAATAATAAGTTATTGCTAGTATTTTGAAGTTGTCTAGTTAATTTTATGTTCAATGTTCCTAATGTACTTAGATATTAAATTATTATTAAAACAACTTTATTATTACAAATAAGTTTATTATTTGTCTTTGTTGAAACACTGACATTCATAATAATTTGGTGGTGACTTGCATGATAGGTAAGAAGGAAGGATTTTTCAGTTATCCAATACTTTGTATTTACAATTGACTCAATACCTACATTATAGGTACCTATTATTCTTATCAAATACTTTACATAAAAATCTATTACCTACAGTTACTGTTCATAAATATTGGTTTCATTCTTACATTTCAAGTTTAAATTAAAAAAGATTTTGTTTAATACTGTAAAAAGATCAATTACACTATTAAATAAAAGAAATAAAAATGATACATAGGTACAATTTGTACATATAAAATTTAGAGAAGGGAAAAGTAAACTGGATTATAATATTAAACAATTGAAATAAAAAATTATTGATAATCTGATATTGTAGGCAATTTGAAATGTTCATAGCTATCAGCTGAGAACACTATCACTACAGAACCGTATCCGTGTTGCCAGTTTTAAGCAAGGTGTTTGAAAAGGTAATGCTTAATCAAATGCTCAATCATTTTTCAACACCAATAAAATCTTACACGATCAACAGTATGGTTTCACCAAGGGACGTTGTACGACCGACGCGCGACGCCGGTGTCACCTTATTAAAGCACATATTTACGCGAGTAGGATATTATTGGGCATTCTACCCCACCTTCCGTTCCATCGGCTCACTCCGTTCGCCTCGTCACTCTCGGTGGAGTAGAATGCCCAATAATATAAATGAAATCCTATAAAGTGCAGTAAAATACCGGTTCGGCGTCTATTCCACTCGATGAACGGAAGGTGGAGTATGAATTCCTACATAGTACAGGAAAATACTGGTTCGGCGCCTATTCCAGTTCGACGTTATTCCACCTGATGGAACAAGTTATAAATGTCAATGTAACACAGTAATTCACTCATTATTAATATAACCGTTTCAAGCAGTCGTCATGAAATTTGTAAAACAACCACAATCGTTACATGTAAACAAACTTTGTGTTCATTCTCAAGAGACTGGTTTTCGTCATGGAGAATTATTACCTAAATCGGTACGATGCATCATTTGCGGGCCGTCAAATTGCGGAAAAACTAATTTATTAATTGGTCTTCTTATACACGAGAATGGTTTAAGATTTCAAAATATTTATGTTTATTCGAAAACCTTGCAACAACCCAAGTACGTTTTTTTAGAAAAAGTCTTGCAACGAGTACCAGGCATTTCATTTCAGAAATATCATGAAAATGAGCAAGTACTGAGTGTTCAGACCGCAAAACCGAATTCTGTAATTGCATTTGATGATGTTGCTTGTGAAAATCAAAGTAATATGCGTGATTATTTTGCTATGGGGAGGCACAAGTCCATCGATTGTTTTTATCTAAATCAGACGTATAGTAAAATCCCTAAGCAGTTAGTAAGAGACAACGCAAACCTAATCGTACTTTTTAAACAAGATGAAAGAAATATGAGACATGTTTATGAAGAACATGTCAATACTGACATGACATGGATTGAATTTCGTGAAATGTGTTCAAAAATATGGAGTATACCTTTCAATTATGTTGTAATTAATAAAGATTGTTCCAAAAACAAAGGATGTTATAGAAGTAAATTTGACACGTTTGTAGTCTTTGACTAAGAACATGAATACATATATAAGGCGATTACATGCCTGACATTATTATTCACCTTACGACGCTAAATCAACTACGACCTATTTTACCAATATGAACAAATCATTGAAACGACAAATTGTTGATGCGGCAGAATCTATAAAGATAAAACTACGAAAAATGAGAGATGCTGAGATTAACAATAAATAAGCACTGGAATCTGTTTTCAAACCTGTAACAGAACCTCTCAACCTAATTGCTAATGCTAGTAAGCAAACTCCTCTTCTGCGTGCTAGTGATGATTTTGCTGATATTCCGTTTACTAACGCAACTTTGCAAAAAGAAGGAACTGATAGCGCCAGAAGTAATGATAATAGCGATGAAGACAAATATGAATCCGATATCAACAGTAACTCTTCTTATGAATCAGTAGTTGAAAGGAATCAAGATTGTGATACGTCGTCCTGGTCAGTATCTTCAGAAGCGTTGGTAGATATTCCATTTGGGGTTAGAACAGACCGCGGGAAACTGATGTTAGGTTCTGCTTGCATAACGATCAACGATCAATACATTACATTGGTTGGACATAAATATCGAAATACACCTGGTTTAAAACAGTTGTTGCTTAAGAAAGATGTAGACTTAAGCTTGGTTACAGATAGTGATATGCAAAATTATAAGTCGATGCTACTTGATACAAATGCGCATCGCCGAGACTATGAATCAAGTAAGCCAATTAAAAGTAATAAAGGGCAAAAATATTTGCAAGTTATTAAACCTCTTTTTCAACTGAAGAATGCAGTTCAGGGAAAGGGTCTACCGTTAATGAAAAAGTGGAGAAAAAACATAGATTTAGTGTACTGGGATAATCCGAATGAATTAGTGGAAAGATTGAAATTATTAATTGCGTCTAGAGATGCTGGCAACACAGGATTAGATAATGAAATTATATCTATCATTGAAGAATTGCGTGAAAGTAAAGTTATAAATAAATAAATATTTAAAAATGTGTCTATTTTACTATCAACCTCTCGATACAATACACCTTAAACATGAACGTAGACAAATTCGGACACTACATTCACAAAAGAATGCGTTTATCAGAGTTATTCGAGTTTAATGAGAATGCATTGTTAAAATCAGAAAACGGAGATTTTGATTTAAAAACATCAAGACTGAGAGGAATTAGATCTCCAATAGAAGCAGACGATGTTGTGAACAAGGATTATGTAGATCGATTGAATGCTGACACGTTAAAAGAATTAAATAATCTGATTGGTACCTTGCGTTCTCAAATCATAAAAGATGCAAAGGGTACAGTTCAAGCTGCTTTAAAAGCACGGATACCTGAGGTTTCAACTCATTTGCAAGATAAGTTTTATACTAAAGCAGAGGTAGATAAATTACTTCAAAAAACTCCATAATGGTAAAACAACAAATTGTAAATGAAATACACAAAGCGGCACGAAGAAATTTCCTTCGACGTTCTGTTATTCTGAAAGGAATCCACGACTTATGGCAAGCAGACTTGATGGACATGCAAAACCTGAAAAAGTATAACAAAGGTTATAATTTCATCTTAGTAGTGATTGACTGCTTCTCAAAGTATGCCTGGGCTGAACCGTTAAAATCGAAAAATAAATTTGATGTTACTCGTGCATTTGAACATATACTGCTTAGTAGTCGGAATAATCCTGTTAACTTACAAACTGATATGGGGAAAGAATTTTATAACATCACTTTTCAAACGCTTATGAAAAAGCACAACATTAACCATTACTCATCGTTTTCTACTAAAAAAGCATCAATTGTAGAGAGACTGATTAGAACTGTAAAAAATAAATTATATAAATATTTTAGTCTCAATGGAAACTATAAGTGGTTAGGTCTACCATTGGAAGATACATTGAATAGATATAACAACACAAAACATCGCACTATTCAATTTAAACCGGTTGATGTGAATAAATTTAATGAACAAATTATCAAAGAAAATATAAAAAAAATAAACAAACATGATTTACTTCAGTGGAAGCCTAAATTCAAAGTTGGTGATTGTGTTTGTATAAGTAAATACAAACATAATTTCGAGAAAGGCTACACTCCTAATTGGTCAACTGAATTATTTATTATAAAAAGGTAAATAAAACCTTTCCAGTTACTTATCACCTAGAAGATCAACGAAAGCAAAACATATTAGGAGCTTTTTACGAACAAGAACTGCAAAGATCTAATTATCCTGATGTTTATTTGATAGAAAAGGTTTTGAAAAAGAAAGGAAATAAATTGTATGTCAAATGGTTAGGTCTAAACAGTGCAGAAAACAGTTGGATTGAAAAAGCTGCAATAATGGACTAAGATATTATATAAACATTTTTCATTTAAAATCATATCATTGTAATTGGAGTAATGCAAGGGGGCGGACTAGTTAACAGCATAATTAATAATCTACCATTCGAAGTTCATTTGCCAGGATACAATTATTGTGGACCAGGAACCAAACTTCACAAACGCTTAGCGCGAGGTGACCGAGGTATAAATAAGCTAGACGAAGCTTGCATGCAGCACGACATTGCATATACAAACCATACAGACTTACCAAATCGTCACAAAGCCGATTTACAACTACTTAACATGGCTAAACAAAGACTTAAATCAAAAGATGCAAGGAAAGGTGAAAAACTAAGCTCTTGGCTGGTGAACAAAGTTATGAAAGCGAAGCTAAATTCGGGATCCGGCATTAAAACATTTAAAAGCTTAGTTTCGAATATAAAATCAAAAATTAAGAAACTCAAATGCAAAGATAATAAGACTTTAATAAAAGCAGCTTACTTAACCGCAAAAAAGTTATTTCCAAACATTCATCATCGAATTCGAGTACCTCGAGTAATACCCATACCAAAGACTGGAGGAATTCTACCTTTAATTCCAATTTTCGCTGGTTTATCAGCTTTAGGAACTTTAGCTGGTGGTGCAGCTGGAATTGCAAAAACCGTCAATGATTACAAAGCAAGCAAACAAAATTTGCATGAAACAGAACGACATAATAAAGCAATGGAGGCTTTAGTGTTGGGCAAGGGTTTATACATTAAGCCGTATAAAAGTGGTAAAGGATTGTTTATAACATCTTCAAAAACAAAAACTGAAAAATATGCTACCCAATCGCCCTCTAACTAACGTAGACATCCGCAAGTATTCAAGAGACATCCCTTATTTTCGTGGGGTCTACATGAAGGATCAACTACCTCGGAAGTCGAAACGCATTGAATGTGGTATCGTTAACTTAGACGATTCTAAGAACGAAGGAACGCATTGGGTAGCTTATGCTAAAGTATACAATCACTGTGAATACTTTGATAGTTATGGAAATTTAAAACCTCCAATGGAATTAATGCAATATTTTAAAAATTGTAATGTGTTTTATAACTACACAAGATATCAAAAATTTAACGCAGTTAATTGTGGTCATTTATGTTTAAATTATTTGTGGACTTTTTGGAATAAAAATGTATTATAAAATATATGCTTTTCTTTCATTTCAATCATTTGCAAGATGTCGCTCACTTTGTCGATAACTGGAGACTCGTCAGTGTTAACTACATACTATCCTAATACGTTGCAACTAGATGGAGAGTATGAGTGTGCTTTATTACACTTTTCAACATTTAATTCTATTCTAAACATTGATAAAAGTAATAGTAAGTTCTATTATGGCTCTAATGAAGTTATTGAAATACCGGAAGGTACTTATGAATTGCAAGATATCAGCGATTATTTAAAATCCGAAATAAAAGATGCAGCGATTAAACTACATTGCAATAATAATACTTTAAAAACTACAATATTCTGTACAAAAGATATTAACTTTATCAAAGACGACTCTTTTAGAAGACTATTAGGATTTAACAAACAAATCTTGAAAGCAAATAAATGGCATGTGTCACAGTCTCCAGTCAACATTCTACCTACGACCGTAGTCAGGATTGAATGTGATATTGTAAGCGGTTCATATGTAAACGGTGAACCAAGTCATATTATTCACGAATTTGCACTTAATGTGCCACCTGGATACAGGATCATAGAAATCCCAAAGAACGCAATATACTTTCCAATCAATCAAAATAATATAAGCTGCATTCATATCAGATTGTTAGATATAAACAAACGATTAATCAATTTACGTGGTGAAGAAGTGCAGGTACATCTGCATCTTAGAAGAAAAAAATTATTGACTACAATAAAAATGTGTCTCAACAAGTAAAGAATATCAGTTCTGTTCGAGCTACCAATCAAATAAGACCTCTCTTTAAGAAGAAAATAAAATTAACTAAAGACAATAAAATATTCCTTAGAGCGATCGGATTGTTAAAATGAATATCTTAGACGTTTTATCCGCTCCGACTTACGATAATACTATAGAAGGAATCGAATTTCATTCCTACAAGCCCTATGTAACGAGTTTCAACAGGAACGATGAAATCCGCATACCTATCAACCAACAGGACTTGTATATATTACCGTCAGCTAGCACCCTATATTTAGAAGGAACTGTTATCGTTAGCAAAAAAGATACGAAGGACAAAGCTAATAGTGTCAATTTCACCAACAATGGTCTACTCTACTTGTTCCAAGACATTAGGTATGAGCTAAATGGAGTGGAGATTGATAAGATAAAAAATGCAGGTATAACAACAACCATGAAATCACTAATTTCAATGAACGAAAGTGAATCAAAAATGTCTAATGCCTGGGGCTGGAATATTGATGGCATAAAAAATATCAATGGAGGAAGATTTTCTGTTTCTATACCACTTCGTAACCTCCTCGGTTTTGCTGAGGATTTTAAAAAAGTTGTGATAAATAGTAGACATGAACTGATATTGTTACGAAGTAACACTAATTTGAACGCAGTAAAACTTAATACTGGTGAAGTTGTGGATGATGTTCAAATCAACAAAATCGTATGGCGCGTACCGCATGTTAAAGTATCAGACAAAGAAAAAATTGGTTTGTTAAAAGTATTAGAAAAAGATCGCCCACTTCAAATGGTATATAGAAATTGGGATCTGTACGAATATCCAGCTTTGCCTAAAACTACAAAACATACCTGGTCTATCAAAACCTCATCTCAAATAGAAAAACCAAGATACATTATTATTGGTCTACAGACGAATAGAAAAAACAATGCAAGTTCTGACATGTCTCACTTCGATCACTGTCATATTCGAGACGTCAGAGTGTATCTCAATTCAACATATTTTCCATATGAAAACTTAAATGTGAGTTTTGCTAATAACAGAATTGCTTTATTATATGAGCAATACACCAGATTTCAACACTCGTATTACGGACGTCGCTCGGAGCCCATACTAAGCGAGAAACAATTTAGAGATTTAGCACCGCTGTTTGTAGTCGATTGCTCTAGACAAGCTGATAATCTAAAGACTGGACCTGTTGTGGATGTGAGGGTAGAATTTGAGAGTGATTCGGAAATACCAGATCAAACTTCAGCATACTGTCTCATTCTCAACGATTGTATTGTTGAATACAAACCATTAAGCAACATTGTGAAGAAGATATCATGAACGCGGACATCATCATTGTAGAACTCCAAGGATTTAAAGATTTATTTAATAATTTTATTGTGAAAGAAGTAGCCATCGTCAGTCAGAATCATACACAAACGTTCTTGGTTAAGCCGCCGTATTCGTTTTATTACTTAACAAAAGAAGAAAAGAAGCAAGTGCGATGGTTAGAAAGAAATCGAGGAATTTTCTGGAGTGAAGGTTTCGTAGACTACAGAGAGTTTCAACACGTTATCGTACCATATTTAGAAAATAAAAAAATTATCACAAAGGGTTTGGAAAAGATTAAATGGATTAAAGAGTTATGTGCAAGTTGTGAAGTGATCGACATAGGTGAGAGGGGATGCCCTAATTTACTGACATTAAAAAAAAAGTACTGTAAAAATAAAACTGATTTTAATTGTGTGAACCATAAAATGCATTGTGTATTTAAATAATGCGGTGTGTATTAGAAAATGGTATGTGGACAATAATATATCTATTTTTAATTTATTTTAATTATAATTGTGTTGAAAAGTTAATAAAAAATGTCTATCTACTGAGTGTTTTATTTAATATAACCAGGGTAATCTACACAACGAGCTTTAAATTATCTGTAGCAAAATGATATTTACCATTAAAATTTACCATGATTTTAAACGAATTATTCTTCTAATAAAAAAATAATGAAAGAAAATAACCTATAATTATATCATTTCACTAGAGCTAATTAAGAGTTCGAGTAAAAACAAAAGCCGAAATAAGTAATACAAAATAAAACATAATTTAAATTATAAAAGAA
This sequence comes from Agrochola macilenta, assembly GCA_916701695.1. Lineage (NCBI taxonomy): Eukaryota > Metazoa > Arthropoda > Insecta > Lepidoptera > Noctuidae > Agrochola > Agrochola macilenta. The sequence continues at coordinate 1,640,444 of OU753583.1, read as the reverse complement.
TATATTTTTATTTGCTTTTTACATTATTTACAATTATTACATACTAATTATAACTACCTACCCAATAATAATAATAACTGTCCCCAAATAGTTTATTTAATGTTTTCTATACGTACCTACATACTTACTTAACTTTACAAACTTGTGATGTATGAAAATTATCTTAGATAGATTAAACACAGAAATTAATATTATATAGCTACTTACATTCTATTTTTTTAATTTATTTTTTATTAAATACAAAAAATTAATTACAATAAAACTTACATATTTGAATTTATACTTTCAAAACTTATACTACCTAAGATGTTTAAACACTAAAGAATAAGAAAACAAATAAATGTTATACATACCTAATAATAATACCCTAATAACTATAATATTACTTAATAAATAAATAATTTAATATTGTTAATTACGAAAAATCTTACACATTAACTTATAAAGTAGGTACTTACAAAATAATGATACCAGTTAATAATAACAACTGTCCCCACAAAGTTTTTTTGATATTTTATGAATTAACGATTGCGTCTCCTCCATAATATGGTCCACCGATTCAGTCACAATATACTGCGCACTTAACATCACCACATCCTGATTATCACTTGCAGGTTCTTGTTGATCACTGATATCCAACACTTGTACCTGGATTAGTCGTAAACCTTTTTTCTTCTCATTGTTTATAACGAATGATTGGCATGTAGGCAGAGATGACTTTTGTTTCAGACACTCCCGTTTTGTTCTAGGCTTCTTGTTGGCAGGTCCGCAATCTTGTCTTGCTCTACTAGGCTCCTTGTTGACAGGTCTTTGTTGTTCTGTGAAATCTGGGATATGCCAGCTTAAACTCGGAGTCGGAAAACCTTGAGCGTATTGTGAGAAGTCGATAATATCTGGAGAATCACACATTATCAATGATCTGAAACAAACGAAATAATAATTAATTATAATTACATAAACAACATGATGAAATAATGTAATAAGTAGATGGGTACTTGTACAATACTTACAATTCGTTTCGTTTTTTTTATTTTATTTGATGTGACCGGTCCGGCTGACTGCCTAGTGATGTATGTACATATCATATTATTATGAAATGCAAACTACATAAAACTTTGCGATATGAATCAATTTCATGTTTCAACAAGTCCAACCTGATGGGCGCGACATGAAGAGACATGCGCGCGCACCTGATCGGTGTTATATTGCACAAAGCAGTCAGCGCAATGCGCTTTGTCATCAGGAATGGAAATGAAACAGATTATTATTATGAACATATATACATATTGTTTATTTAAGTAAAATAATATATAATACAGATATTTTATACACAATAATATTACATTTCACACTATAAGAGTAATAAACATCCACCCATCCATCCTCACAAACTTTATATAATAGTAGACAGGTTGCAAGATTATCTAACTTTCCAATTAGAATGACATAGGTTTTACAATCAATAAATACATGATAGAAATGTAACATGTAACTACTATAGGTTCCTAATTACATCTAAAATTATGGTAATGCATCACATAAATATATTTGCATTACCCCAAGCTAAAGTAGTTACTTTATCTGATGATAACAACCGTTTATCATCATTGCTTGAAAGGGCTATTTTATTTACGTTCTGAGTGAATATTTCATGTTTTATTGACCTAAACAATACATTTTTTTTGTGAATGATATTGCAATTGTATAAAACATTTTTATAATCAAACATACTAAAATTTTTCGTTACACATTTTTTTGTACCTTTGGCTTTTTTAATTGTTTTGTTGAAGGTTTTAATACAATAAAGCTTTGAGCGCAGTCCTACGAATTCTTTGATAACTTTGCCACCCATTTCGTCCTTAAACAGTCCTGGAATCTTCTTATTAATAATAGGCAAATCAAATTCATTGTTTAAGTCATAATTAGAGGTATCGAAATATTTTAAAAAGTTGAGCTTAAAATCTTTATAAACGTTGTTACTCTGTACATCATAGATTAGACTATCTGTGTCAGTATAGCACAATTCAATTCCATTACCATAAAAAGGTTTCATGATAGAGTAGTGAAAATCATACATATGCGTTTTAGATAATTCTAATACTGTGAACCCTATGTATATTGGTTTATTAAGTATAACACGCATAGGCTTCATTTGTATTGCTACTAGATCATCAGAAAATACAGAGATGCTGAGAAAGTATGGACTGGCTATCAATTTCTCAGCACAATTACTCTTTTTTGTTTTATTGTTTGAGTCACACCACTTGTTTACTAACTTAACGTCTATTCGATTTTCATTATTTTCTAAGGTTTTTCCAAAAATACTATTGTTTAATAATTTGAAAAAATCTTGTTCAAACGTTGACGAACTTTTTGACGTAACTGAGTGTTAATATCAATATATCGCTTTAAAAAACAACTTTGCTTAAACATAATAACGCGATGGATCCTTCTCAATATTAAACCGAATTGTAAGCATTTTTTTAAATGAACGTAATGAATTACATAGTGATATTTATCAAACAAATTCGGTATTAGTTTTTTATTTTTACCACCAGGTGGTATGCATTTTTCTGGACAAAATGGAAAGTCATTGTGTTCAATGTGCAAATTTTCCGGATATATTAAATCAACTTCAAGAATGTAACCGTTTTCCGCAGTATCACCGATGTCTGCCAAATTCGCTTGTAAAAAATCTATTTCTTGTCTATTCATAAATCTAAAACCGGAATAGGGCAGGGATTGACACATGCTGTAACCGTATAAATTGTTGCAGTCTAAATAAATGATAAATGAATTTGGGCGGGTTGGATCGTAGGTATCTAAATATTTATGGTTGGCTTTGGCATGTCTTTTGGAACACATACAAACACCTCCACGAATACCTTGTTGTATCATTCTAAAAATTTCTACATCGCTAATTAATTCTAATTGAACTCCTGTTTTTAAAAGCATTGCATCAAAAGATAGACTTGGTGCTGTAAGATAGAACGCAGGATCGAGATTGTAATGTCGTTTACAAGTTTTTCGAAAATTTTCAAATACATCTGTTAGCAACAGAACGTCTGTTTTAAGATATAAATCGGTGTACATACCCATGTTTCGAATATTAAATACTGACCAAACGGAACGAGCGTGTTCATAGTCTTCGTCAGTAATTGACTCATTAATCAATGAGTTAAAAAACAAATTTTTTGAAGGCAAACATTTTTCTTCATATCGATCCCATTGAGACATATAGTCATAGGGATACACTCCTTTACGGGTGAGTAGGTTAAATTGTGTTTTATTAGGAAAATAAGATTTTAATTGCTTGAAGTCTTGTTTTTTCATGGTACTAACTAACTTTTCTAAACTAGTGCCTAAAAACTTGAAAGAATCTACAAACCGAACCTGAATGCTTTCCTCAGATGAAATCGGAATAAACTTTGTGAATGAAATATAGTTTTCTTTTGTTTTCGGTATCACTTTAATAGATCCAGGAGCTTCACCTAATTCTTTTATAAAAAGGTGACAATCGTATCCGGACAAATTATGAAAGAATACTGGTAAAAATTTTGGTAATCTGCATTGTAGGTTACAGTAACTATGAGCTGCGCCGCGATACTTTCCAGTCAAGTGACAGTGATCGCGAACTCTGTCGCCGAACAAGAAGTGATCACAAATATGACAAGTCATCGCGTTTTCAAAGTTGCGAGCATTTTCATCTGAGTATATCATAAGCACATTATTTTTTTAAATAGTATAAACTTTTTGTGCATCTTTATAAATAGACTTCACAAAATTAGATACACAATCAGAACCGCGATAAGAAACGTAGCGATTGTGGCTTTCGTCTAGCGCACACGTAATATGGTAAGCGTAAGCTATAGGCACGTGTCGCTGTCGCGTTACAGTGCTCGCCTTAGTGGGATCAAGGTCACAGGACTCATACCGTTCTAGCATTGTTTCAAAATCTGCGTATATAACAAATGGTACAGTCTGCTTTCTGTTATAATTTTCAAACTGTATGAAAGAACCTTTTGGAGGCAGTTCTGTGGCGACACCTCCACAATTATGTGAACTAAGATCGTCGCATGAATTAATAAACATTAAACAAACATCACAAAAGTACAGTTTACTGTGGTGTTTTGTTATTTGATTCTTAACAAGTCGTGGCAAGTCTTTAATAAGACAGTAATGTGATAAATCATCACTTTCGAAATAAAGTTAACGAATCACCTTACCGTTTAAGGATTTTGGTTTGTAAAGAGGTCCTACGATGGTATTATTTTTTAAACCATAAATATAAATACAAATTTCAGGGTTATTCTCTTCAAATCGCGTAACATCTGAGAAATTAATTGGGAATGACATATCCTTTACATTTAATACATTACGAAAATCAGGGTAAGACGATACTCTTTCAGGATGACTTTTAGCTGGATATAAAGCAGCAACAACGGACCATAAAAAACAATACTCATCATTATTACGGATATTAATACATGCTTTTTTAGATTTTAATGATGCAGGCAATTCGACAAAACTTGAACCGCGCAAAGGTTGATATTTGTTAACATTGATTTCCAAATGGGAATTGTTTAGGAACGTCCATCCACTATCCCGGTCCTGAAATTCTTCTATCTTTTTTGTTACAGTGTTTTTGACTTGAGCCATTAATGAATCTAACTCATAATTCTGATGCAAAGTAAAGTTTTTTGTAGCAAATGATTTCATCTCCTGAGAATCATTTTTAACCATTAAAAACAAAGCGAAATATTCGAAGTTAACTTTTAGACAAGTGTGTTCTTTAAGAGACATATCAATTAACGTTTTAATTTTGTTCTCAGTATTATTAAAAAACGATTCTATTGAACAATTCTCAGACGGATCGACAATTCTATAAGAAGCTATACGATTACGAAATGCAGAATGGATTATTTCAACACCTTCGCAAAAATGCGAAATATTTTTGTTTTTATGATTAGTACTACGTAGATGACCTGTCCAGTGACTGCGCTCAACAGAGGTGTTACAAACGGTACAGAAAGGCATTTTAGATAATTATTACGTCAGTAATTTTTTTATGCTAAAATAGGTTTAGATTTACATGAGTACATACATTAGATTCTGCAATAATCGATACAATTAATTTGGTGTCCCCAACAATTTAAAACTACATTATTTTATACTATCGCTGTAAAAGACAGCCTCGGAATTGTCAAACAATTCGTGAGTTGATCTCATAAACATTTGCAGCCCGTCCCACTGGGGAGTGTTACGATCTAACTGTGCTTTTAAAGCGACTTGGGCTTTTTTCCACCGTTCTTCCTTGGGGGTGGAGGCAACTTCGTCTATCAAATAAACCTTGACTTCCACGTAGAAGTCTCCCCTAAGGTCTGCCGCTCGCCGTACTTTACCGTTGGCGACACGGGTGATGAGCGATGAACCGAAGTCCCCGCTTGAGGTCGTCGTCTTTTGTACGTCCTCCAGACCAAAGAGGTCCGAGCTCAAGCTACGTCTTTTACTGTAAACAATTACACATATTTTCATTTATAACAATTTACATTTATTTCATAACTACCGAAATTAAGGTGTATTATATACCTCTGTTGAATCCTATGGGGAATACAAAGCGTGATAAACGCAATAAACGTGGTATATATTTGGTTATAATAATTTCAATAATAATATCTAATGAAGTAACTGTCAACATTCCTGCATTGAATATAATCGGAAATTGATTTTACCATTGTCTGCGTTTCAGTTCCAAGTTCCCTAACCATCATGTACCAGTGCACATAACATTTTAATTGAGTTATCATACGCAACAAACACTAAACATACAAGCAGTAATATAAATTACCTTGACTTAGAGTTTGACGGGTGGGCGATGCTTTCAGATGTTTGGCGCTTCACCGTCTTTTTCTTAGGCTGCTTTTTTGTCACCTCGGCTACTGCAGCTGTGAACCGTGGTGATTGGTATTCCGATTCCAAGTCAGACCTGAAATAGAACACACTAAGATTAATTTTATAATTATAAGCAACCTCAATAATTATGGAGAGGAAAGTTTCAATGGAATATAGCTCGCTAGAAGATGACATAGATGGTATGAAGGTGATAGGTACACCAGCCGGCAGGCAGAAACCAGGTCCGTAGCTGAGTACCGATTAAACATTAAAATATTCAGTAAACTTAGTAGTACTTACTCACATTTTATAGTTGTAGGATGACGTACTATGTAACGAAAACGGTAAGTAGATCACTGGAAGATACTGGAGCGAATGTAATTATATGATCGAAATTGATTGGTTATATACATAAAAAAATACCATTTCAGCAATATTTACCTCATAACAAAATTAAACCTTAACTACATGTACTCACAGGTGTATGACTAATTTATGTTACTTACGACAAATTAAACCGTATTGATTGAAAACCCCTTCTGTCAAATTGCAATTTTATCCTGAGAAACGAAATATAAAACCAGCTTTAACGCTCGCCGACAAAGACGAAGCCGATACCAGGCTGTTACTTATAATAAATACAATAGGTATTATAATAAGGTATGTATGTTTGTTTAATAAACCGTATTATAAAACTCTGCATGACAACATAAATCTATCTGAAATTAAAAAATTAAATCTGCAAGTTAAGATGAGCCGAAAGTAAGATATCCTGAAAACTTTGTTTTTTTATGTGTAGAACAATATATGTAAACGAACCCGTATCAAAAAGTAAGTTCACAGGTATGTTGCAGTAAACTTTAAATTGTTATAAAATCATCCAACGGCTAAAACGAACTTTTTATAATCATTTCATACAAAAGTTCAGTACCGAATTAAGAATCATCTTTCAAAGAATCCTAGATTGATAAAACTAACATCATAATATAATACATGAAAATAATAAACAAAAGAGAGAGAAATAGGAAATCCTATAAAAATCAAATTTTAATCAAAGACTGCAACATGTGCGGCGATCATCTTACAATATAATTGTTGAATACATAAAAAATATATTCACACATAACACCTCACGTAACAACGATAAAGTTCGAATTCAGCAAATTTACATAATGCAATTTTGCAGTCTTTGAGATTTTAAAGACTCACTTACACCTATACTGTGAAAAATTAATACGATCGTTTCCGACGCCGCCGCCGTCGTCAGGCGGTTTACAAAGAGTATAGCACAATAAATAACCACGGGACGGCGCATGAACCGTTTCGAAGGCGAATGTATGAGTGTGAAAGCATCTTAATTAATCAAGCGCAACGCGGAGTAACAGCAGAGCAACCAGTAGTTGATTGTTAACGTGTAAGGTAGTGTTAGCTCATTAGCTGTATGTATGAATAAATTAAATTAACATTTGGATGTCCTTGGTGCCCAATCTGGGGTCATGGAAATAGAATGAGCGTGTGCCTGTAGGTGCATGCTATTTCTTGCTCTGTGAAGAGACATGAGTCAATCTGACCCAAATTTTAGTTTAATGTTTATGGAATCCTAAAGTTCAGATGTCCTTGGTGCCCAATCTGGGGTCACAGAAATAGAATGGGCATGTTCCTGTAGGTGCAGCCTATTTCTTGCTTTGTGAAGAGACATGAGACAATCTGTCCTGAATTTTAGCTTACTATGTTCATATAGTTCAATTAGTAAACGAGTTATGTGTGAAACTTGTTGTTATAAAACTAGTCAAGTAAAGTAGTGGATATGTGTGAAACTTGTTGTTATAAAACTTGTTAACTAAAGTCGTGGTTTAGTGTTCAATCCGAGAATCTGCAGCAGTTGATCGAGGTAAGCCATCGGTAATAATTTTATACGGTAACGGTAAGGTAATATTGCGGTTTAGAACTAAAATAGTGGAATAGGCGCCAAACCAGTATTTTACTCCACTATGTAAGATTTCTACTCCACCTTCCGTTCCATCGGGTGGAATAGGCGCCGAACCAGTATTTTACATTACTATGTAGAATTTCATTTATATTATTGGGCACTCTACTCCACCGAGAGTGACGAGGCGAACGGAGTGAGCCGATGGAACGGAAGGTGGGGTAGAATGCCCAATAATATCCTACTTACGCGAATTTTTTGTGACCTCTCGAAAGCATTTGACTGCGTCGACCACGAAACCTTAATCTTGAAACTTGAGCATTACGGACTTGGAAAACTTGCGCTCAGTTTAGTAAAATCTTATTTAAATGATAGACAACAGCAAGTTCAAATAAATGGTGTCAATTCAATCGGTTTAAAAGTAAAAATGGGTGTACCACAATATTGATACAGGATCAATATTGGGTACTTTCCTCTTTTTAGTTTATATTAATGATCTACCCCATTTGTTAAAAACTCAACCACAAATGGTGTTATTTGCTGACGATACTTCCTTAATTTTTAAAATTAATAGACGTGCATCAAATCTTGACGACGTAAATAACGCCATACAGCAGGTCCAAAATTGGTTCACTGCTAATAATTTAATATTAAATGGGAAAAAAACGAAGTGCATACGATTTTCTTTACCAAATGTAAAAAGTAGTAGTTGTGAGATAGTATTGAATCAAGAGAAACTAGAATTCGTCGATAAAACAGTTTTCCTAGGGATCACGCTCGACTCAAGGCTTCAATGGGGTCCTCATTTAACATCTCTTTCAGGACGGTTAAGTTCAGTAGCATATGCTGTGAGAAAAATCCGTCAATTTACTGACGTGGGTACCGCGAGGCTAGTCTATTTTAGTTACTTTCATAGTATTATGTCGTACGGTATTCTACTATGGGGACGGGCTGCAGACATCGAGTCTATTTTTATTCTGCAGAAAAGAGCCATCAGAGCCATATATGGCCTCCGCAGGCACGACTCTCTAAGGGAACTGTTTAAAGATATTAACATCATGACGGTACCTTGTCAATATATCTATGAAAACATTATGTACGTAAGGAAAAATCTGCATCTTTTAGTAAAAGAGGTGCAAGACACAATTACATCACTAGGAATAGGGACCAATTAGTTCAACCGGGTTTCAGGCTGGCTAAAGTGGACTCATCTTTCATGGGGTACTGTTTAAAATGTTACAATAAAATACCTCCCAACATACTTCAACCAAATGAAACGAAATTTAAATCTTATATTAAACGCACACTATGCAGCCAAGCATATTATAAGTTGGGAGATTATATCGCTGATAAAAATGCTTGTCTCAACGCTGGTCTTGCTCCACAAGGGCGCATAAACGAATAGATTAGCATTTGAAAATACTGTTGGAGCTGCTGAAGATTTAAAAAACTATCTTTGCATTGTATAAATTCAATCTCATAACATTGTATAATTGCATAGCACATGTTGAGTACTATGTACCGACTATAAAGCTACCATTTAGGTACTGGATATGTAAAGACATATCCAGTACCTAAATGGTAGACATTGACTTGAATGCGCCTTGGCGGCTGAGAGTATTTCATGCTCACTCTAATGTCTCGCTGACGGTGGCGCGTGTGTTGGATCATTTAGCTCCCTTCAAAATGGTTGAGCTGAATGGTGCTAATCCATGCGTCATGTTCGTGAACGGGTGCCGTCAGTAGGGACTGTTCATATCTTAGCTACCACGGCTTATTTTAATTTAATTTAATTTTTGAATTTTTATTTTTGCTACGGACGCTTTTAACGTTTTGCATCGTTCTCACGTAACTTCATCATGAATGATGTAACCAATTTTTTGTAACCATATTATGATTTAAAATAGTGTCCGTGGAGTTTCTTGCCCGTTCTTCTCCATAGGTACCTACTACGCTTTGAAATGGGCATCTAGCTTCATCTTTGACTGACGGACCCCTTGACAATTCAAAAGTGCCTGTAATTGGTTTATTTGAAATAAATGCTTTGAGTTTGAGTTTGAGTACATTGGAAAATTTAAGGGATAATATCTGTCGAAGGTAGTGATGATGGTCTCAACTGTGGTAAAATTTCTATCAAATTGTCTACAGTACCAGCCAAACGACTTAAAATTAGATTTTGGTTTTCTTCCATTTCAATTCTTCTCGATTCCAATCTCAACCTTTCCATCTCCCTCTCGTGATATTTTTTTACCCGGTCTGCCTCAAATTGTAGTCGGCGATGCTCGACACCCACGAACTCGCTCGTGGCTCGTTCGAACGGTGTTTATATCCGACGTGTGCGCGCTCGAAACAGCCCGCGGCGCCGCGGCGTTGATGTGGTGGGCGACGCCGCGGACGACGGGCTTGCCCGATGCCGCCGCCGCTGTGGAGCCCCCCGTGACGTGGACGTGGTAGGTGACGTCGCTGGCGACATCAGCGTGGACGCAGTGCCGGGCGGCGGAGTTAGCACTGGCAGTGGAGGATGGCGTGGAAGTTCACCAGAGGGAGGTGGCAGTGAAGGACGGGCGGTAGATGCTGCTGTTGCTGAGAATAAACAATTACAATCATACATATATTAAAATGTGCCCAAATGAATTATTTAGCCAAAACATTGCATCTTAAAAAGAAGGTACCTTGTATGGAATCAGAAGAAATAAAATCAAACATAATTTCATCTGCGGCAGAAATTTGGAATGGACAGACAGTGTGCACAGAATCTCTGGTTGGTGGTGGTAGACAGTTACTCTCTGATGGTGGCTCCTGAAAAATAGGAAGAATTTAAATTAGAAAAATTCCAGTTTTTTATAAAAGAAAATATAGTAGGTAATAAGCGAAGAAAAAAAAACTAACATCAAAGCCTCTCTCCTCAATTCCAGCTTGACCAATGACAACAGTCAAACCCATTATGCTCAACACTCTCTCTTCTGAAGCAGTGAGAGTTTGTCTGCTGCTTGGACCACCACCAGTACCAGAAGCCTCACAACGTATTGTCAAGGCTTTTATCTTTGTTTTAGTTTTCCAGTCTGCCCACACCTGAACATATTTGTCTGTTAATTTTTGTCATGCATGTTTTCATCAATAATTTTCTAGTCTATGAAATAAGCTGATTGCTTTTACGTAGATGTACTTCAACTTGTAGATTATTAAATGTTAATAAACCATAAAATAATATTTTTACAGTGGTTTTTGTTTACTTTTTTCCATTTGTCCAATGGCTTTATTACTCCTCCACCAAGGGAGTTGAGTAACTCTCCCAGTTCCTGCCACAGTCGGTCAGCTTTTATTCGGCCTTGAGGACCTTGCTGGGGCCTCGTTATATCGCCATGGCTAGAACATAAGTTAAAACGATTTCAGAGAAACAAAGGGACTATTGATTACGTATTAGTTTGTCGCGTATCACGTCATTGTTTATGTTTCAATCTTTCAAGTGCCCGAGTATGATAGATTTTTAAATAACAAAGGAAGACGAAATACGAAAGATTTACGAAATAACTAATAATTTACGTACCTTTCCATGAATTCCAATAAAGCTGCGAACTGTTCTAGGCTTGCTCGAGATCTAGATTCCATCCTATAAAAGTTATCACTTCATTTAAGAACCCCTATCAAATTCGGCGCGCTACTAGTTTAGGTAACTATCGGAGCGCAGTGTGTCTGTGTGCGTTCGAACTATTGCAGACAATCGTAGTGTGCGTTGTCGCACGGTGCAGCTGGAACAATAATCTTGGTCCGCTACCGCCATTATCAGCACACCATAGTATTTACTTAATAGGTTCCGTAATACTGGATGGATTTTATTGTGGTTATGACGTGTTATGTTTACGTACCCTATAATAATAATAGTATAGTAACAGTTACACAAAGAAAAGTTTACACATATTTGAAATTTAATATAAATTAATAGAAACATTATTTATGAATATTTATGCTATATTTTGATAGTTCTTAGTTTGTACCTGCTGGTGTAGCGTTGTCACAGTTTTTCTTACACTAAATACCTCAGTTCTTCAGTCACAAATCATCACTATGGAGTCACTGACAAGCACGCTGAGTGAACTCAAGGAATTGTTCCACACAAGGATGTCCGCCTTTGAAGAAGAAATACAGAAGACCCCTCCATCACTTGTCACAAGTTCCAGCCTGGCTGCAGAGTTTATGATGTTCCGCACATTCATCACGCAGGCTCTAAACAGCGTTCAGCAACAGGTGGAGCTACTAGCTCGTAGTGTCGACCAGATAGAGATGCGGGGACGAAGGAAGATCTTGCTGTTGCATGGTGTTGATGAGGAGCAGAAGGAGGATACCGCCAAGGTGATCACTGAGGTAATTTATAATAAATTACACCTGAGTGACTTCACAGTTGCTGACATCAGCCGTTGTCACAGGATGGGACGAGCCGTACCAAATAAAACCAGGCCTATCCTGTTCAAGGTTGGCAGTCTTGAGATCCGCGATAGGATATGGTTTTCCAAATCCAAATTAAAGGCTTCAGGTGTCACTATGTCCGAGTTCTTAACAAAGGGGCGGCACGATGTGTTCCTGGCTGCGCGGGAAAAACTCGGTGTTAGCAAGACCTGGACTAAGGCAGGCTGTGTATATGTCCTTGGTCCCAATGATGCGCGGCATCGAGTCGAGTCCCTCGCTGAGTTAGACAAGATTGCACCGAATCCCAGGGAGCTCGAGCAGAGTGATCCAGTATCGGCTATGCCAGCCTCTGTCCCGGTCGTTGCTGCTGCGAAGTCCGCTAGGTTGAAGCGTGCTGCTGCTTTAAAGAAGTAATTTCTTTAAGATGTTTTTATTCTAAGTCCGGGTGATATCGTGTTTTGATTATACCTTCACTCTGTCTGTATTAATTTTTCTATTCATTGAAACTAATGTCACTTATAATCACATTGTTGTTACTGTCAGTGTCAGTTTAAGTCAGTTACTACGTTACGTCAATTCGCATCGGTGCGTTCCGTTTTTACACTAGCAGAAGTCAATTTGATACGTTTTGTTTTATTTTATTTTTTTCTTGTTATGTTTTCTTCAAATGTATTTTTAATTTTTTTGTTGTTTATTTTTTTTTCTTCTTGTTACCCGGACTGCATTTTTTAAGTCTTTAGGTTTTTGTTTCTTTTATTTGTAATAACGCAACCGGCAGGTGAACTACTTGTATTTTTTTTTGTATTAGTTTAGATTGTTATAAATATTTGTTAATATTATATCTATATTATATTATTATATTACTTATTTAAATATTTATGTCTATCGACGAAAGCAGTGATAGTAACAGTTTTTTATCTTTATCAAGCATCGACGACAGTTTTGTGAGTATTCCTTCTCTTGCAGACAGTCTTGCAGCGCAGTTTTCTGATGTTCCTAAGAATTTTAACGTTATACATATTAACGCCCAGAGCATTCCGGCTCATTTCCACGATATGCTGGCAAGCTTTGACTGTAAAAACATACATGCTATTCTTATTTCCGAGTCATGGTTAAAACCTTGTCTCCCTTCAACTAGCTACTCTCTTCCCGGCTTTCAGCTTATAAGAAACGACCGGGCGGTTGGTGTAGGTGGTGGTGTTGCCATATATCTCCGCGCGCATATTCCTTTCTCTATTGTTAACGTGTCAGCGCAGCCACCGCCATCAAATGCTGGTGAACATTTGTTTCTTGAAGTCGAACTACATCATTCGAAATTACTTCTTGGCATCTATTACTGTCCCTCTTTACGTATCAATTTCTTTAAATCTTTTGAAAATCTCTTAGAAATGCTGATCCCTTCTTACAGTCATAGCATAATCATGGGTGACTTCAATACATGTCTTCTGAAAAACGACCATCGCTCTTCTTCTCTTACTAATATTTCGGCTTCTAGTAATCTTATCATTCTTCCACTGAGTGCCACTCACCATTTTCCTAACTCTACCCCTTCACTCCTTGATTTGATATTTGTCTCCTCTCTTGATCGCGTCGCTAAGCATGGCCAATGCTCAGCCGATGCCTTTTCCTATCATGACTTGATTTTTCTCTCATACAAAATTCGCCCTCCTAAGGCTAAAGCCAAAATCCTCTTGCAACGCAATTTTGGTGGTATGAACGTTGACAATCTTTGCAAGGATGCCAAGAATATAGATTGGTCTGCTCTATTTGCCTCTGCATCAGTCGATGAACAAGTTAATATTTTTACGGCTAAGCTTCTCGAGCTTTATGATCTTCACGCACCTGTTCGACCAGTCAAGGTAAGACATTTGCCGGCGCCGTGGCTTACAGATGAAATTAAAAAAATAATGAATAAAAAAGTGACGGCGAAGTCTAAATTTAAGCGTAGACCTAATGACGCTAACAGGGAAAGATATGTTTCAATTCGTATACACTGCAATAAGGTATGTAGGAATGCTAATAGCCTTCACATTCATACTTCTGTCCAAAATGGGGACGCATCCAAAGTTTGGAAGTTTCTTAGGTCACTGGGGGTCGGTAAAACCCGACAAGACTCAATCCCAAAAGATATAGACATCGATGCAATGAATAATCATTTTACTGCTTCGTCCAATTTTGATAGGACAATTAAATTGAATACTTTGAATTATCTTTCTTCTCTTCCGACTCCCAGTTATTCTCCATTTATTTCTGGTCAATTCACCGCATGTGATGTTAAGAAGAGCATACTATCTATTACTTCCAACGCAGTAGGAAGTGACTGTATCAGCCGTAATATGTTAGTCCCTGTGCTGGATGTAAATCCTGCCCGTCATTTGTCATATCCTAAATTTTTCCGTGTCTAGTGGTGTCTTTCCATGTTCATGGAAAGATGCTCAAATTATTCCATTACCTAAAAAGACCAATCCCGCATTATTTTCTGAATATCGTCCAATATCCGTCCTACCATTCCTATCAAAAGTCCTCGAACGGTTAATCCACAATCAATTAAGCACTTTCCTCTCCAAAAATAATCTCCTCAACCCCTTCCAGTCCGGCTTCCGCCCTGGTCATAGCACCACCACAGCGCTTTTGAATATTACGGACGATATAAGGTCAGCCATGGAAAATGGTAATCTAACGGTTTTAACTTTACTAGATTTTAGTAATGCTTTTAATACTGTTGATTTTGATGTTTTGCTCGGCATTCTATGCTCTCTTAATATATCTCCATCGGTAATTGACTGGTTTCGAAGTTACCTGTTCGGTCGCCGGCAACGTATTTGCATCGGTGAGACCTTGTCTACCTGGAGTAATACTTCTGCCGGTGTACCACAGGGTGGCGTGCTATCACCTTTACTTTTCGCAGTTTTTATTAACTCAATCTCCGATGAACTAATTTCTTCCTACCATCTTTATGCAGATGATTTACAACTTTACTCACGAGCTCCTCTTGGAAATCTTTCAGAGGGTATCTTAACGATCAATCGCGATCTGGCCCGTATATGCGACTGGAGCAAGAGGTATGGACTTATGGTCAACCCCGTAAAGACGCAGGTTGTTGTGGTGGGCAGTAGTAGGATGGTCTCAAGGATTGACTGGACGACTCTTCCCCAAGTTTCTTTTGACAAATCAGTTATCCCCTTCAGCGAGAAAGTTAAAAACTTGGGGATTTTCATTGATAAGAACTTCTCTTGGACTGCCCAGCTACAGCAAGTAAGCCGCAAGCTGTTTGCTTCCGCTGCATCTTTGAAAAGAATACGTAATTTTCTACCGACTGCCACCAAGATTGCGCTTGCACAATCTCTTCTTCTACCCATCCTTGATTATGCTGATGCCAGCTATCTTGGCCTTACTCAAGACCAACTCGATAAACTTGAGCGGCTTCAAAATTTTTGTATAAGGTTTATATACGGTTTACGCAAATGTGATCATGTTTCCGAATTTCGCGTGAAGCTCAAGTGGTTACCAATTCGCCTTCGCCGGAATGCTCATATTCTTTCCCTTTTGTATAATGTGCTCTTTTCCCCTTCCACCCCTCTTTATCTCAAGAAACGTTTCCAGTTTCTTTGTGACTCTCACACGAAATTATTAAGGTCATCAGATAACTTGAAGCTTAAAATGCCAATGCATTCCACAACTTTCCTTGACAAATCCTTTACTGTCCAGGCAGCCCGTTTGTGGAATGCATTACCAGTTCCAATAAAGCGCGCGCAATCGTTGCCAGTGTTTAAAAGACTCGTGAAGGAACATTACTTGTCGTTATGATTCTGTTTTTATCGTTAGCTGTAATAATATTCGTCATTTATTTTCGTTGCTTATATAGTTAGTATGTATGTATCCATGTATCTATTATATAGCATTTATCTGTGTATCTATTATAGTATATTGTACTTATATACCATTTATTTGCACCTAAGATAACCCCATTTTATGTCCAGAAAATCACTGTCCATTCCAAGGTTGCCTGGAAGAGATCGCAGTAAGCGATAAGGCCGCCCATTGTATATTTTGTAGTGTATTACTTTTTCTTTATGTAATGTATAATCTGGTGTACAATAAAGTATATATAAATAATATCGATACCCATGTACGGCATACATTATAGTAAAAGCAAACTATAAAGTGTGACCAGCGTATATAAGGTAAGTCAGTAACGAATTATACATGTTATTCTACTTTAGATATTATATAAATATATGTAGATATTATTAGTATTTAGATAACGGTGCGCTTCGAGACTCCTATGTACCTTTATTTCCGTCGCTATAAGACCGCAGACCATCATGAGAGTATAGTATAGCGACCCAACTTGTCGTATTATAAAGCTACTTTTTTTATTTTTATGGTGATAAAACCGAGCGGGACATGGAGGAAAAGTACTTTAATATTGAAGAAAGCAAATTCGAAACATCATTTTGTTTGTAGCCCACCCTTATCTAAATAAAATGTATCATTTCCTATAATATTTTTTTAAATTATAGGTGTGGCGTGAAAATAAATACAACATACTTTTTATTTTCTTTATTATATCAACAATACAAGCATGAGTTTACACCAACTCGCGTCTGCTATCACGGGTATCTTTGGTATTCCGGTGGCGGTTATTTTGACATTACAAACAGAAACTTCAATTTTATTTACTTGTACAGAAGATATACACAGTGCGTTTGCCCTTTTCACCTACTGATAACGAGCCAGCACGCGTAGCTTGACCACAATAGAAACGGGTTTTGTCGTCGGAAGAATAGAAAAAAAACCGGCCAAGTGCGTGTCGGATCACGCACAATGAAGGGTTCCGTAATTGGGATGAATTTATCCCAAGAACAAACTTAACATTGTAGTTGAAAAACATGTTCTCCCATACGGAATGTATGGGAGATCATGTTTTTAAACCGCAAATTTAAGTTGGTTGTTTATTACTCGTTAACCTGTACAGCCTACTTAGCTCTGATAGTTTTCCTTTTAATTTCGTTATATATACTACTGCTGTGAATTTTTTCTCAAGTACAAGTACAACCATTTAGCTAGAAGGGGGGGGAGGACACTTGACTCTAACAAAAAAAATCAGTTAAAAGCTTAATATTTCGCAAACGGATCCCTGAATCTAAAAATAGTTTTACAAACTCACAATATTTTTGATCGACCTTTCTAACGATACCCCACAACATGTGGTAGATGAGAAAAAAAAAACATCCCCACTTTACGTGTAGGGGAGGTACCCTAAAAAAAATATTTTTCTTAATTTTATTTTACCACTTTGTTGGCATGATTAATATGTAAACATATGCCAAATTACAGCTTTCTAGTACTAACCGTCTCTGAGACATGGCGAAACTATAAGGGTTCCTTGTTTACTACGGAAACCTAAAAATGACAGATTCACAATCACAATCTGTCATTCATTTGTTATTTTGTCTATTCTTCCGTCGACAAAATCCATTTCTATGGTGGTCATGCAAGGCGTACTGGTGAGTCCTGATTGTTAGTGTAACTGAAAATAATTAATAATACATTTATTATAAAATTGTACCTACCAAAAAATCTATTCAATTTCTTACAGGCAGTTGTTGATGGTGATGAAACTTTCGTGATTTATGTAGTTAACTATAATTATTGCTAGGTAAAAATAATTACCTTGTGTCCCGATCCTTTTCGCTCATCGACGACGTTCCAGGTAATATTTGATATTCGGCAGATTTCTGTCAATTGAATTCTCTACAACTATAATTTTTTATTTATTACAGAAATAATAGTAAATTACAACAATTTTCTTACCTAACTAAGATGATGGCAACAATTATTACTTACCTAAGAACTGCGCATGCCTTCCGTGTTTTTTAAACATTTTTCTTTTTACCATTGTTTTTTTCGTGATACTAAAGTTCACTCATTTGACCCATTTTCTAAAAATTAAATACTGTTTTACTAATAGTGCAATACAAAACAGCAATATGTATGAATAACATTAACAAATCATAAAGTATCACACTATGCATAAATAAAAAAAAAAAATATACTCACAGTCTCAAAACTGGTTAGGCCTAGTACAAAATCACGAGCTATTCGCGAGTTACGTCGAGAGCGGCGAACGTCACGAGCGACACAGTTCCGTCATCAATAAGCCCTTGAGCGCGACTGATTGCCTCCCGCGAGCGCATCGGTTTATAAAGCATTATTTAGATATTTTACTACAAATAAATAAGTAGACAAAAATAAAATATAAAAATTGAGTTTGGTAGATAAAACACGAGACACAGTTAAAATAACATTCCGCACTGTGATATTATATTATACCAATTATAAGAAGAACTTTACCGTATTTCGCTTACTTTTTTAACACTTTGAAACAAATATCTGCCCGCGCACAAAATAAACAACCGTGAATTTGACGTTTGTAGGAACGCTCACCATAGACTAAAGTATAGGTTTTTTCTAAGGCGTTAACGATTGTAGAAAGAGATTCGATACGAAACGTTTGTAACTTGGCTAGGCCTACAGGTGTTTGTTGAATCGCTGGTTGATTCACAGGTACAAAATTGAAAAGATCTTCCGAGTCCTGAAAAAGAAACATAAATAAGTCTCTAATCTCGATAAAAACATTATGGTTTCCAACAAAGCGTTATGTTGAAATAAATACTGACTGGTGTGAATATTTTAATTATTAGATAAATACTGTTAAAAAAAAAATATTAACACTTACCGACATTATGCGATAATACAGTCCTACCCAGTCAACATACAGGTGCAGAAATTGAATGATCCATTTTCAGGTTTTTTTGTCATTTATATATATAATTTAATTTTAATCAATAGAGTTCAAAGTACTACGTTTTTGTTAGATGTTGATATCCCGGATAAAAATGGTATGGTGAAATTGAAACCCCAAGACATCACGACGCCAAATATTTTATTGTTTACCGTAAATTTATATTGATAAGATAAAATAAATACTACTGTACGTTTGTTCACTGCAATATTTTCATACATTTTATTGAGAAGATTCAGCAGACAAAATCGTCGTATGTAAGTAGTATGTCATTCATGATGACTTTGCAAAGTAAGTTGTAATTCTTGATATGGGGATGGATCAAAACAAAATAGCAAATCGACATACTATTGCTACGCCTGGCTTTGCCTCCTATTATTATGTCGTTATTCAAACTTTTTAGGTATATTTTTAGAAACGTTATGTTTTTATTAGTTACCTATTAACTTATTTATAAAGTAACGTAGGTAGGTAACAACTGTATGCTGGAAGCTGGAATTGAACACAAGATTTATAAGAAGTATTAAAATTGATTACTGGTAATTATCCCGATACAAAATGGTTTTTATACTGTAAATATTGCTTTTATTATTTACAGCAAGATTGTAAAACTGTTTAAAATCTATCAGTAGATCTTGAGTCACAACAATGGCGGCCAGAGATATTTCTCTTAAAATAAAAGTTGATAAACACATAACTGTCTTTTTCTAGACACAATCGGGTAAAATATATTAGTAGTAAGCTAAATTAATTGTAATCACAAAATAGATAGGTACAGAAGGCCAGCTCCACACAAAGAGCGATAATGTACGCCGACATAGACGCGTACTCACGAGTCACGACAATCTCGGATCAAGTCGGTTGAACCGCGAACATCAGTCATATCGACCAATAGCCAGTCGCGAGTGTGTGCCCGCGGTTCACGCCTATGAGTACATTATAACTCACTGAGGGAGCCAGCCTTCTGTACTTATCTATTATGTGTTGTATCAGCGTAGTATTACAATATTGAAGACAACGTAAACTATCGTATTTGGATACAGTCAACTGACACAGCATTTTGACAACACGTGCCCTTTTCCATATTTGGGATAATATGACGTCGATTTATCACTATTTAAGAGTCTAGCAGCTGAAGTTCGACCGCAAAACACTTCTTCAAGAGCTAGTGGTCTCATCGACATACGAGCATATCAGTACCTACAGGCTTTAGCAGATCTTCTATAAGATGTAAGTGACTTTGGTTTACATAAGTTTATTTACCTGTGTATACACAGTAATTTTATTATTCAATCATTCTACTATTCAATCATTCTTACATTCCATCATGCTATTATTCGATAATTCCCTTATTCAATTATACTACTATTCTATCATTCATCAAATGAGAAATATAATATAATAAGTAAATCAGATAAAGCAATAAAGTTATATTTTAATTATTCATCTATTGATGAATTACTGTTACTCATTACTTAATTAAATACAATTTTCTTTATTTTCAGGTCCAAGCAAATGGCTGACCAATAGTTCCCATCTTCGGATGAGTCGATAGTTGACGCTTCAGCCAAGGCCGGCAAAAAGAAGCGGAAGAGTGCAGGGAAGGCATTGGACAGCCAGCCTACCACTAGTAAGAAGGCTAATAAGTCGAGAGCTACTGTACGTGATCTCTTCGGCACGGATAGCGACGATGACGAACTGGATCACAGCGTTGGTAAAAAAACAGCACCCATCTACTCCTACGTGACGCGTAGATTAGCCAACGGTTTCTTACGACAGATTGACGGAGAGAAAACTGGTAGTTTTTATATTGAGTTAAAAATTTATAATAGTGACGAAATCGAACGGGTACCGACAGTCAATCGATGGCGGCACTCCGTAATAACTATTAAAAATAAAACGAATTCGGACACCGAACCCTGGAAGCACTTAAATGCATTTATAAAGGAGACGAGAAAAGAATTCAAGAATCGTACACCCACTTTTATAAGCTCGTACCAATAATAAAGTGGCTTTATAAAAGTTAATAATCGCATTTAATCCAATAACTAGCTATTAATCATTAATCAGACCTGTACAATCATAAACTATATCTATTAATTAACCTAAGACCAATGTGTACTATGCATATCATTTGATTTGTCAAATGTTTTTATTGAACCAACCCGAGTGACAGCTTCCTCTGCCACCTGTATAGATAATATTTTTTGTAATTGTGATTACTTACACAAACAAATTGTAAACAAGTTGCCATCAGATCACAGTGGACAAACAATAACATTTTGCTCCTACATACCTTTACAAAAAATTCAAATAAGGTTTAGGTCAATTACATGTAAAAGTTTAGAGAAATTAAATTATTCTTTGGCCAGTAAATTATGTGTTCAGAGTTTTAATAATATAGGTGACCCAAATGAGTTCTACGCCGAGTTCTTTTCACTATTAAACACGCAATTTAAGGACACTTTTCCACTAAAGACTAAAAGTATTTACACAAAGTTCTTATTTAGTGATTGGGCGACTCCAGGTATTCGTAAAAGCAGGGAAAAGCTATTTGAACTTTATGGCCTAAAGCAACATATGAATAATACAAACTTTCATAAGTATATTGCAAAATATTCAAAAACTTTTAAAAGTGTGTGCAAAATAGCCAAAGCGCTTTATATTAGCAATAAAATAAAATCAGCTGATGATAAAATAAAAACTACCTGGCAAATAATAAATAATGAAACAGATAGGAAAAAACAGCGAAATACAGAATTTAATTTAGAGACTGCACATGGCCCTATCAACTCAGATGTAGAAATAGCTCAGGAATTCGAAAACTTTTTTGCTAATATTCCCATTAAAACTACTGAAGCTTTAAATTCCTCACCCGCGCTTTCTGCTGCCTTACTTAGACAGAATGTGAAGGCATGCTCTTTGGAGTTTAGGTTTCAGCATACAAACCCACAGGCTGTTATAAAAGCTTTTAAAGATCTTAAAATTAAATCAACAGAAGATCTCTGGGGAATGTCTGTAAAAGTCTGTAGAACTATTATCGAAACCATTGCGCCCTATTTAGCTTTCATATTTAACACCAGTATAGACCAAGGAGTCTTTCCGGATCTCATGAAACACAGTAAAGTAGTTCCATTGTTCAAATCCGGTGATAGTAAAGAACCTAACAATTATAGGCCCGTGTCAATTCTACCAGTTCTCAGTAAGGTGTTTGAAAAGTTGATGCTCAATCAAATGTTACGTCACTTTAATAAAAATTCCATCTTTCATGAACAACAGTACGGTTTCACCAAAGGGCGTTGTACCACTGACGCTGGTGTCACCCTAATAAAGAACATTTTTAATGCCTGGGAAGAAGCACAAGATGCCATTGGAATCTTTTGCGACCTCTCGAAGGCGTTTGATTGCGTAGACCATGAGACACTTCTGCTGAAACTGGAGCACTATGGGATTAGAAATACAGCTCTTGATTTACTAAGATCATCAGTCAACAGTTCAAGTAAACGGCGTAAACTCATTAGGGTCTGAAATGGCATTGGGCGTTCCTCAAGGTTCGATATTGGGTCCATTCCTCTTTTTAGTTTACATTAATGATTTACCCCAATTACTTCAAAATCAACCGAAGATGGTGTTATTTGCAGATGACACATCATTGATCTTTAAAATCAACCGACGGTCACAAAATCTTGACGACGTGAATAGCTCTATACTTCAGGTCCAAGATTGGTTTACGGTAAACAATTTGGTACTAAATAAAAAAAAAACCAAATGCATTAGATTTAAATTACCTAATGTTAGAAGTAGCGAATGTGATATCATATTGAATGGAGAAAAACTGGAATTTATTAATCAAACGGTTTTCCTAGGAATCACGCTAGACGAGAAATTACAATGGGGACCTCATATAACATCTCTTGCGGGGCGGCTAAGCTCGGCCGCTTATGCGGTTAGAAAGATAAGACAGTTAACAGACGTTGAAACCGCGCGTTTGGTCTATTTTAGCTACTTCCATAGTATTATGTCGTATGGAATTTTACTGTGGGGTCGGGCTGCTGACATTTAATCCATCTTTATCTTACAAAAGAGAGCTGTCAGAGCCATTTATGATTTACATCGTCGCGAATCTCTCAGGGAACTATTTGGAAAGATTAATATTATGACGGTACCTTGCCAATTCATATATGAAAATATTATGTATGTAAGAAAAAATCTACATATTTTTAATAAAATAAGTGATAGACATAATTTTAATACTAGAAATAAAGATAAAATAGATCAACCATTTTTCAGATTATCTAAAGTACATACATCTTTTATGGGGTACTGTGTTAAATGTTACAACAAAATACCTTGTGATATTTTACAATTAAATGAAAGAAAATTTAAAACTCATATTAAAAGTACACTTTGTAAACAAGCATATTACAAATTAGAGGATTATATCCAAGATAAAAATGCTTGGAAACATGCACGTCCAGCTCCATAGGATAATCTAGAATCTAGACAAAATCAAACTGGTTGCGAATTTAAGTTTTATAAATTATTATATTTTATTATATGACATTGATTTTACATTCTGTGATGACTTCCTCACACACTGACTTATTAATTGTAACTTTTTTTTTATTTTTTTTTGGAAAATCGTCTTCTTTTACAATGTTTGTAAATATGTGAGAACCATGTATCTATCACATAGGTAATTAATTTATCTGTTGTTGCTCTCTTTTTAAATTTATTTTTACCTATTGTGGTATGGTAAATTTTATTTTTTTATTTTTAGATGCATCGTCTTCACATATAATTATATAACTAATGTACCTACATATATACAAAATATTGTAAAACATTTTAAAAGAGTAACGGTGGAGTTTCTTGCCCATTCTTCTCCATACGAAAACTACCTTTTGGAAGGGGCGACTAGAATCAATTCATTTTTTTTGTAATTTTTGACGTTCAAAAGTGCCTTGCAAGGGCCTATTTGAAATAAATGATTTGACTTTGACTTTGACTTTGACTTTTTGCATCAATTTTTCTTTTCAGTGAAATCACCCTCTACTGGTTCACCATTGGTGTATAAGTTGAAGCGGCGTTCGAAGGACCATGTGCGGGAATATAATTTTACGTGGGTGGAATATTGGACAGAATTGAGCAAAAAAAGGATATATGTTTATGAGGTTAACTATGGTGTGGATGGACTTACTTGGAATCTTCTGGACGAACGAAACACGATGACACAAGGACAGCCTTTTTCAGACATCCCACGTGTTCACTGATTTTTCTTTTCTCACACTATGATCTTCACTTTAGTTTTTAAATGTCACATTTATGTCGGCCAACATATACAATTCTAGCGTTTAAGAGTTTTTTGATATATTAGCGGATTATTTTTGCGGAGCGGCGCGATGCGGGCGAGTACTTTTTTCAACTGTTTTCGAGATTTGAGTATTTCTCTCAAATCTCAGTGGATGTGTTGCGATTGGCTTTCGCTGCGGCGGAAGCCTCTGATTCGACGCGTGCGATGTGCGTCCCTCTCGTTCTGTTATATGGGAATTGGGAGGGAAAGAAATATAGCTCAAAACTGCGGTCGGAAATCTTGTAATAAAAACTTATTACTAAAGCTTGCGCGAGCATCCTGCCCGGCTTTGAGGATATGTAATATTCTCAAAGGAAAGAAATTATATTAAAGCGGACTAAGAAATAAAAGAAATTATTTTAAGCATAACTATAGCTAAATTTGGGTTTGATTACGCGGTGATGTTATTGAGAAGGTAAAGGACATAGTTTGACAACGGGTCTCTTGAAAGAGCCACTGCATGTCTTCACCATAGCAACGCGGATTGTCCCATCCTTGCCGGGAAAAACTTCGGTGATTACGCCCAATGGCCAACGCAACGGCGGGACATCATCCTGATGAGAGATGAGAACCACTGTACCAATCTTAATATTGTCTGCGGCATTCAACCGTTTTTGTCTAACTTGAAGATTATGTACATATTCTATACGCCACCTCCTCCAGAAACAACAAACCATCTGGGCAAGCAATGTTTTGCGGCAAGTCAGAGACTTCGTCGTTTCGGGAACATTCACGACAGGCAACGTAGTCAAAGAAGAAGCCATTATAAAATGAGCGGGAGTAAGCGGTTCTGGGTACGGATCCTCATTCAGGACACAGAGCGGTCTAGAATTTAGAACTGCCTCAATTTCAGTGAGAACAGTCGAAAGCTCCTCATAGGTATGAAGTTGTGAACCGATGACACGGTATAAATGCGTTTTAGTAGATTTAATATTTAATTCCCACAACCCTCCAAAGTGGGGAGCGCGGGGTGGAATCATTTTCCACTCTATGGGGGCCTATTACAAAAATGCGCGTAGATGCATGATTTCCTCGTTGAAATTGAATACTATTCGTTGGTTAGTATAAATAACAATAACTTGGTAAAAATAGTTTGTTTTCTCTTCTACAATAATAATAAAGCGATTTTTTCATTATTTATTTATTTATCTAGCAATAATCGTTCTCCTGATGCATGTTTTGGCAAAAACTCATGTAGAGCTCATTTGAGAGCTCTAATTTGCGGATTCTGTTGAATATAATTCATCAAAACAATTTTTCTCATATTAAACATATCCGATACTTTTATAATAATAGAATACATTTTTGTTATATGACTTTTATTTAAAGAAAAAATTACTGGACCTAATTGAAATTTCTACTAAAAAGGTTTGGAAACAAGTCTGAATATCCGAAGTTCTAAATCATTTTCATACGTAGTATTTATACTAAAATAATCTCCAACATTTGCTTAATAACAAACAATTTTTTTATTTTTTTTTATTCCTATTTCTATTTTTTTATGAATAAAATAAAAGTACCATATATTTCACTGCGCCGGCAATGTGCGCTCAGTATCGCAAGAATACTTTAAGCACAGCGCCGAAATGTAAGAGGGCTCTTAACAAGTAGTTCTTGCAGTTGAGCCTTGGCTCCAACGAAATTTGTTCCGTTATCGGAATATAAATAAGAGACGGGTCCTCTGCGGGAAATGAATCTTTTAAAAGCGGAAATAAAAGTGTCCGATGACACGTCGGTAACCAATTCAATATGAACTGCCTGGGTAACGAAACAAATGAATAAGCATATGTAAGCCTTCTGACTTCTCTGGGCTGGGGTGAGAAGGAGAAACTTTAAAACAAAAGTTACAAGCATGTAATCTTTGTCTTATAACACCTCTAGAAGAGAGGATCCAATATTTTTGGCGTAACAGAGAACTAAGAAGGCTTACACCGGCATGGCAATAAATGCGGTGATAATAGTTAATTAGAACATGTGTAAAATTACCATGTTTAGGTAAAAGAGCGGGATGCTGAGCTTCATACGGAAGGTTCGCATTTGACAATCTGCCGCCGATTCTAATTATATTATGCTCGTCTATGAAGAGATCGAGTTTTTTAAATTGTGAGCGAAGTTTTTTACTTTTAATTTCGTCATAAACATCTTTCAAATGAAATAGTTGAATACAATGAATTAAATAAATTTCAGCAGTAGCTAATTCACGGACAGTAATTGTCTTGTGTGACTTATCATAAGGAATAATACGTAGAAATCTTAGAATGTATACAATTATGCGCGATATTTTATTTAATGATGTAAATTTTTGTGACAGATTATATATTAAATTGAGTTCTGATACGGTAGATACCAATGTTAGAGTTTTATTATTAAATTCAAGCAATTGTTCGTTGTATGAAGAAACAAAAGGAGTGATAGGCCACTCAGCAGTTGGGCGCAGGAGCCACTCAGGGCCATGCCACCATAAATCGTGGGTTAGTAACTGTTCAGGTAGAAGACCTCGAGACAGACAGTCACTAGGATTCTCCTTTCCGTTAATATGATAAAAATGCTTAGGATCAAGATTTTCTTGACATTTAGCGACGCGGTTACTAACAAAAATATTCCATTTGTGCGGTGAAGAATGAATCCATGAAAGCGTAATTGTAGAATCGGAAAAGGCGAATATATTATTAGTAAGTGGTAAGTGTCATAAACTAATTTAATTAATTTAGACAAAAGAACAGCGGCACAGAGCTCTAAACGAGCTAGAGATATGACCTTAACAGGTGCAACTTTGGATTTAGCACACACCAAATTTACGTGTGTTACCATTTGTATCAGTGACATGTAAGTATATGACGCAGCCATATGCATTCAAGCTAGCATCAGCAAACCCCACTATATTTGTCTCGCAACCCATAGTAACGGCTACATGGCGAGGTAATTTTAAAGAAGAAAGTAAAGGTAATTGCTCTTTAAATTTTTGAAAGAGAAGTACAATAGAATCGGGTGGAGTTTCATCCCAATCTGTATTTAATTTCCATAATTCCTTTATGAGTAATTTTGCGAATAAAACTACAGGAGCCACAAGACCGAGAACATCCCATAGACGGGCTATAGTGGAAAGTATAGAGCGTTTAGAACAACTATTATCCAAATTAGATGTAGTAAAGGTAAAACAGTCCTCAGAAGGAATCCATTTGAGTCCAAGAATCTTTAAATTATCCCCATCAGAGAAATTAATAGAAGAGCGGTTGGAATGTGGGATGGCCTCTAGTAGTTCCAAGGAATTACTTGCCCACTTAGTAAGGTCAAAGCCCCCAGCCTTAAATAAGGCGATAAGTTCAGCGGAAAGAATCTTGGCTTCCTCCAGAGACGGGGTCGAATTAGCCAAGTCATCCATATATAGCTCATGAGAAGCAACAATGGATGCGCGCGGGAAGCGGTGTTTTTCATCCGCTGATAGCTGGCGCACAGTGCGCATGGCTAGAAAGGGACTGGGCTTGAGACCAAATGCAACTCGATTAAATTGAAATTCGCGAATAGGTTCAGCGGTATTAAAACGAAACAATATTTTTTGGTATTTTCGATGCTCATCAACAACAGCAATTCGAAGATACATCTGTTTTATATCAGCTGTAACTGCAATATAACAAGCGGAAATTTAAAAGTAATAAAAATATATCAGCCTGTAAATTCCGCCCCGTATGTAACAAGTCATTCAATGACACGACTTAGCGCTTGCGTCAAGAACGATGCGAACTTTAGTGGTTTGTTTATCATTCCTAATGACAGGGTGATGCGGTATGTAATAACCTATAGTCTGATCAACAGAACTATGTGTAGTTTCAGTTAAATAATTTTGATCGATATACTCTTGGAGTATTTCATTATAACTAGCGCGCAAAACAGGGTCGCGAAGCTTAGTTTTTTCCAAATTAATTAGACGTCGATAAGCGACAGCATAAGAATTTCCAAGTGAATCATTTTTACAGAATGGTAGCGCGATACAATACCTACCACTGGAGTCACGTGACACAGTAGAAGCGTACAGCTGTTCACACTCCAGTTCAGCAGGGCTCATAAAAGGTTTTGAAGGTATTTCTTCAATGTTCCAAAATCTATGTAAAGATTCGTCTAAAGACAGAAAACAATGAGAATTATCTATATTTAACGCGGTAGAAAAATATGAAGCGGTAACCTACAGATAAATTTTTCATTATTTTAGTAGTAAGTATCTACGTAATTTATGATCTTACCTTGTTTATCTTTCAATCATTCTCACTACTGGCTCACTAAGTATGTCACAGTCACTTACACTAAGTATGTCAATATCCGAGTCCAAGTCCGAGTCGATTGGAATATGTTTCATTTTGCTATTCCATTAAACAGTCCTACAATCGGATGTCTTAAATATAGTGGTCCAGTCGTAGTAAATTATGCCATTGCTCGTTAATTACTAAGAGCACATAAATGAAACTTGGCAGGATATTGTAGACCCTTACAAGATACAAATAAACGTTATAAGTTAGGCTCTAGAGTTCCTATTTTAAGTACTTGGACCTAATAACCTAATTTTACTTTTACATATATATCTTCTGAACGGTATGTTTTTTTCAAATTCTGTTTTCACACACATTACACACAAATTTAAAGCAACGTGCGTCAAAAATTACAACTCTGCACTAAACCGTTTCATATGATTTTCATCAAATTGCCAAACGTCAGCACAGCGGAAACTTGAATAACTTGGTAAATAAAGGACGCACAAATTTCATTTGCACATACACATTTACCTCTCGTTACACACTAATTATTGAATGTATTTTTTTTCTTGTACGTCCATAGGAAAAAATAGTTCCGCTGGAATGACGTAGTCCCAGCGGAAACAGTTTTTGTTGAATAACTCCCCAATGGTTGGATGCACAAATTTGAACTTACCATACACAATTACACGACGTCATACACTAAATATCTGCTAAACTGAAATTAAGAAATTCGACATTTTTCCGCTGGGACTACGCACACTGAGGTGGGCCAGCTAGATAACCATAATGTCAAAATCCGCGAATAATATAGGTACCTATGGCAGTGCTTGGCATGTGCGGCGCGGACGGCGGCGCAGGCAGGACTGAGCGGGTGTCTTGCGGCAGCTTCAAAAGGTAGCTAGTCTTTTGACCACGCTGCCGCCGGCCGCCGCTGCGCACCGCCAATACCATAAGTACGTAAGTGCAATGTAATTCTTACGATTCCAATAAGGTATAAATTAGAATGATTGACATTTGCGAGGACATTTTTAGTTTGAAATGGAGAAATGATTATTTTCTTGGAAATATCGCGGCGATATCGCGCGTGACACCGACAAAGGAATGTTCCTTTGTTCTTGTCGCGCTGCGAATCGCGGCAATATCGCGTAGCTGTGAAAGCGGGCGCTACGCGACACCATGAGAGTATAAATTGCGGTGCATTCCGAGCTTAGCTCATCCCCCCCGACCCTTGCTCGACGATGCGCCAGCCCGCGTCGAAGCTGAGCCTGTAGTCTTAAATTCCCCGAATAATAATAATCTATGTTTGATCCAGCCTGTCCCATCTTGCTGTCCTCACCCAGCGACGCCCTAAGCCGCGGTCCGTACCCCACAGGGGGTGCCCTTAGCGAGCGTTCGCCTAGTTTTTAATGAGAAATTATATGTGCGGCAACAAAAGTTTTCTTTAGCACCTGCAACCTAGCGTCTTTTTTTATATGTAGGCGACGAGTTAATAGAACAGCTTCAATTATATTAATTCATCATATTTACTATTCCAACAGAATATCAAACAACTAGCGTCAATTTACGAGCGTAAATTATTATGACTCCGAGCTACCGATAAATATATTTACTTCTGATTTGATAACTCAGCGACTAATGTTGTAAGTGAGCTACTTTATATATTTTAGAGATTCAACATCTGTCTGCTAATAAAATCAAATTCCAGCCTCAAAATTAGCAATCAAAGTTTTTTATTCAACAAGTAAATTAATAAATCATATTCATTTTTCGTGAAAATTAGCAACACAAGCGTGGGACTGTACCTGACGCTCGTTGGCAATGAGAGGGGCGCGACGAAAAATGTGAACTGGGCGAAATGGAACAGATAACGGAATATGAAATGGGTTAGGTTAGGTTAGGTTATAACTGTGTCAACCGCGCGCGAGCCGAGCGAGCGCAGCGAGCGGTGCCGCGGCAGCGGCCGGCGAGCGCTACTTCCGAGTTGCTCGCAGCCAGGCAGGCTAATTAGCGCAAGGTGCATTACGTCGCAGTAGGATATTATTGGGCATTCTACCCCACCTTCCGATCCATCGGCTCACTCCGTTCGCCTCGTCACTCTCGGTGGAGTAGAGTGCCCAATAATATAAATGAAATTCTACATAGTAATGTAAAATACTGGTTCGGCGCCTATTCCACCCGATGGAACGGAAGGTGGAGTAGAAATCTTACATAGTGGAGTAAAATACTGGTTTGGCGCCTATTCCACTATTTTAGTTCTAAACCGCAATATTACCTTACCGTTACCGTATAAAATTATTACCGATGGCTTACCTCGATCAACTGCTGCAGATTCTCGGATTGAACACTAAACCACGACTTTAGTTAACAAGTTTTATAACAACAAGTTTCACACATATCCACTACTTTACTTGACTAGTTTTATAACAACAAGTTTCACACATAACTCGTTTACTAATTGAACTATATGAACATAGTAAGCTAAAATTCAGGACAGATTGTCTCATGTCTCTTCACAAAGCAAGAAATAGGCTGCACCTACAGGAACATGCCCATTCTATTTCTGTGACCCCAGATTGGGCACCAAGGACATCCAAATGTTAATTTAATTTATTCATACATACAGCTAATGAGCTAACACTACCTTACACGTTAACAATCAACTACTGGTTGCTCTGCTGTTACTCCGCGTTGCGCTTGATTAATTAAGATGCTTTCACACTCATACATTCGCCTTCGAAACGGTTCATGCGCCGTCCCGTGGTTATTTATTGTGCTATACTCTTTGTAAACCGCCTGACGACGGCGGCGGCGTCGGAAACGATCGTATTAATTTTTCACAGTATAGGTGTAAGTGAGTCTTTAAAATCTCAAAGACTGCAAAATTGCATTATGTAAATTTGCTGAATTCGAACTTTATCGTTGTTACGTGAGGTTGTTATGTGTGAATATATTTTTTATGTATTCAACAATTATATTGTAAGATGATCGCCGCACATGTTGCAGTCTTTGATTAAAATTTGATTTTTATAGGATTTCCTATAGAATAGAATAGAATAGAATATTCTTTATTATGTACACCATAAAAAATACAGATAAAAATGTAGTCATTTTACATAGGGTGACACAATGGGCGGTCTTATCGCTAAAAGCGATCTTTTACAGACAACCTTTGGATGGATTAAAGGGAGAAGGAGAGACAAATACTGCAGGTAGTCAGTGGTGTACCATTTACATACACAATAAATACATACATTCATAAAGCATACACTTATCTATATGTATAATATACAATAATAAACATGAAACAAGTTCAAGGAACTATATGTAATGATGATGTTTAAGGAGAGAGGAAGTGTTTTTTTACCAGAATTTTAAAAGTGGACAAAGATTGAGCACGCCTTATCGACACGGGTAAGGCATTCCATAACCGTACTGCTTGAACTGTAAAAGACTTGTCATAAAAGCTGGTGGAATGCATCGGCATCTCTAGTCTCAAGTTTTCCGATGACCTCAGATATCTATTATGTGTGTCATGAAGGAACTTGAAACGTTTTTTAAGATAAGAGGGGGTTGTAGGATTGAACAAAATACTGTAGAGCTGAAATAAGATATGAGTATTCCGGCGAAGACGTATGGGAAGCCACTTGAGTGCTTGTACTTGTTGTTTCCTATTTCTCTCTCTTTTGTTTATTATTTTCATGTATTATATTATGATGTTAGTTTTATCAATCTAGGATTCTTTGAAAGATGATTCTTAATTCGGTACTGAACTTTTGTATGAAATGATTATAAAAAGTTCGTTTTAGCCGTTGGATGATTTTATAACAATTTAAAGTTTACTGCAACATACCTGTGAACTTACTTTTTGATACGGGTTCGTTTACATATATTGTTCTACACATAAAAAAACAAAGTTTTCAGGATATCTTACTTTCGGCTCATCTTAACTTGCAGATTTAATTTTTTAATTTCAGATAGATTTATGTTGTCATGCAGAGTTTTATAATACGGTTTATTAAACAAACATACATACCTTATTATAATACCTATTGTATTTATTATAAGTAACAGCCTGGTATCGGCTTCGTCTTTGTCGGCGAGCGTTAAAGCTGGTTTTATATTTCGTTTCTCAGGATAAAATTGCAATTTGACAGAAGGGGTTTTCAATCAATACGGTTTAATTTTTCGTAAGTAACATAAATTAGTCATACACCTGTGAGTACATGTAGTTAAGGTTTAATTTTGTTATGAGGTAAATATTGCTGAAATGGTATTTTTTTATGTATATAACCAATCAATTTCGATCATATAATTACATTCGCTCCAGTATCTTCCAGTGATCTACTTACCGTTTTCGTTACATAGTACGTCATCCTACAACTATAAAATGTGAGTAAGTACTACTAAGTTTACTGAATATTTTAATGTTTAATCGGTACTCAGCTACGGACCTGGTTTCTGGCTGCCGGCTGGTGTACCTATCACCTTCATACCATCTATGTCATCTTCTAGCGAGCTATATTCCATTGAAACTTTCCTCTCCATAATTATTGAGGTTGCTTATAGTTATAAAATTAATCTTAGTGTGTTCTATTTCAGGTCTGACTTGGAATCGGAATACCAATCACCACGGTCCACAGCTGCAGTAGCCGAGGTGACAAAAAAGCAGCCTAAGAAAAAGACGGTGAAGCGCCAAACATCTGAAAGCATTGCCCACCCGTCAAACTCTAAGTCAAGGTAATTTATATTACTGCTTGTATGTTTAGTGTTTGTTGCGTATGATAACTCAATTAAAATGTTATGTGCACTGGTACATGATGGTTAGGGAACTTGGAACTGAAACGCAGACAATGGTAAAATCAATTTCCGATTATATTCAATGCAGGAATGTTGACAGTTACTTCATTAGATATTATTATTGAAATTATTATAACCAAATATATACCACGTTTATTGCGTTTATCACGCTTTGTATTCCCCATAGGATTCAACAGAGGTATATAATACACCTTAATTTCGGTAGTTATGAAATAAATGTAAATTGTTATAAATGAAAATATGTGTAATTGTTTACAGTAAAAGACGTAGCTTGAGCTCGGACCTCTTTGGTCTGGAGGACGTACAAAAGACGACGACCTCAAGCGGGGACTTCGGTTCATCGCTCATCACCCGTGTCGCCAACGGTAAAGTACGGCGAGCGGCAGACCTTAGGGGAGACTTCTACGTGGACGTCAAGGTTTATTTGATAGACGAAGTTGCCTCCACCCCCAAGGAAGAACGGTGGAAAAAAGCCCAAGTCGCTTTAAAAGCACAGTTAGATCGTAACACTCCCCAGTGGGACGGGCTGCAAATGTTTATGAGATCAACTCACGAATTGTTTGACAATTCCGAGGCTGTCTTTTACAGCGATAGTATAAAATAATGTAGTTTTAAATTGTTGGGGACACCAAATTAATTGTATCGATTATTGCAGAATCTAATGTATGTACTCATGTAAATCTAAACCTATTTTAGCATAAAAAAATTACTGACGTAATAATTATCTAAAATGCCTTTCTGTACCGTTTGTAACACCTCTGTTGAGCGCAGTCACTGGACAGGTCATCTACGTAGTACTAATCATAAAAACAAAAATATTTCGCATTTTTGCGAAGGTGTTGAAATAATCCATTCTGCATTTCGTAATCGTATAGCTTCTTATAGAATTGTCGATCCGTCTGAGAATTGTTCAATAGAATCGTTTTTTAATAATACTGAGAACAAAATTAAAACGTTAATTGATATGTCTCTTAAAGAACACACTTGTCTAAAAGTTAACTTCGAATATTTCGCTTTGTTTTTAATGGTTAAAAATGATTCTCAGGAGATGAAATCATTTGCTACAAAAAACTTTACTTTGCATCAGAATTATGAGTTGGATTCATTAATGGCTCAAGTCAAAAACACTGTAACAAAAAAGATAGAAGAATTTCAGGACCGGGATAGTGGATGGACGTTCCTAAACAATTCCCATTTGGAAATCAATGTTAACAAATATCAACCTTTGCGCGGTTCAAGTTTTGTCGAATTGCCTGCATCATTAAAATCTAAAAAAGCATGTATTAATATCCGTAATAATGATGAGTATTGTTTTTTATGGTCCGTTGTTGCTGCTTTATATCCAGCTAAAAGTCATCCTGAAAGAGTATCGTCTTACCCTGATTTTCGTAATGTATTAAATGTAAAGGATATGTCATTCCCAATTAATTTCTCAGATGTTACGCGATTTGAAGAGAATAACCCTGAAATTTGTATTTATATTTATGGTTTAAAAAATAATACCATCGTAGGACCTCTTTACAAACCAAAATCCTTAAACGGTAAGGTGATTCGTTAACTTTATTTCGAAAGTGATGATTTATCACATTACTGTCTTATTAAAGACTTGCCACGACTTGTTAAGAATCAAATAACAAAACACCACAGTAAACTGTACTTTTGTGATGTTTGTTTAATGTTTATTAATTCATGCGACGATCTTAGTTCACATAATTGTGGAGGTGTCGCCACAGAACTGCCTCCAAAAGGTTCTTTCATACAGTTTGAAAATTATAACAGAAAGCAGACTGTACCATTTGTTATATACGCAGATTTTGAAACAATGCTAGAACGGTATGAGTCCTGTGACCTTGATCCCACTAAGGCGAGCACTGTAACGCGACAGCGACACGTGCCTATAGCTTACGCTTACCATATTACGTGTGCGCTAGACGAAAGCCACAATCGCTACGTTTCTTATCGCGGTTCTGATTGTGTATCTAATTTTGTGAAGTCTATTTATAAAGATGCACAAAAAGTTTATACTATTTAAAAAAATAATGTGCTTATGATATACTCAGATGAAAATGCTCGCAACTTTGAAAACGCGATGACTTGTCATATTTGTGATCACTTCTTGTTCGGCGACAGAGTTCGCGATCACTGTCACTTGACTGGAAAGTATCGCGGCGCAGCTCATAGTTACTGTAACCTACAATGCAGATTACCAAAATTTTTACCAGTATTCTTTCATAATTTGTCCGGATACGATTGTCACCTTTTTATAAAAGAATTAGGTGAAGCTCCTGGATCTATTAAAGTGATACCGAAAACAAAAGAAAACTATATTTCATTCACAAAGTTTATTCCGATTTCATCTGAGGAAAGCATTCAGGTTCGGTTTGTAGATTCTTTCAAGTTTTTAGGCACTAGTTTAGAAAAGTTAGTTAGTACCATGAAAAAACAAGACTTCAAGCAATTAAAATCTTATTTTCCTAATAAAACACAATTTAACCTACTCACCCGTAAAGGAGTGTATCCCTATGACTATATGTCTCAATGGGATCGATATGAAGAAAAATGTTTGCCTTCAAAAAATTTTTTTTTTAACTCATTGATTAATGAGTCAATTACTGACGAAGACTATGAACACGCTCGTTCCGTTTGGTCAGTATTTAATATTCGAAACATGGGTATGTACACCGATTTATATCTTAAAACAGACGTTCTGTTGCTAACAGATGTATTTGAAAATTTTCGAAAAACTTGTAAACGACATTACAATCTCGATCCTGCGTTCTATCTTACAGCACCAAGTCTATCTTTTGATGCAATGCTTTTAAAAACAGGAGTTCAATTAGAATTAATTAGCGATGTAGAAATTTTTAGAATGATACAACAAGGTATTCGTGGAGGTGTTTGTATGTGTTCCAAAAGACATGCCAAAGCCAACCATAAATATTTAGATACCTACGATCCAACCCGCCCAAATTCATTTATCATTTATTTAGACTGCAACAATTTATACGGTTACAGCATGTGTCAATCCCTGCCCTATTCCGGTTTTAGATTTATGAATAGACAAGAAATAGATTTTTTACAAGCGAATTTGGCAGACATCGGTGATACTGCGGAAAACGGTTACATTCTTGAAGTTGATTTAATATATCCGGAAAATTTGCACATTGAACACAATGACTTTCCATTTTGTCCAGAAAAATGCATACCACCTGGTGGTAAAAATAAAAAACTAATACCGAATTTGTTTGATAAATATCACTATGTAATTCATTACGTTCATTTAAAAAAATGCTTACAATTCGGTTTAATATTGAGAAGGATCCATCGCGTTATTATGTTTAAGCAAAGTTGTTTTTTAAAGCGATATATTGATATTAACACTCAGTTACGTCAAAAAGTTCGTCAACGTTTGAACAAGATTTTTTCAAATTATTAAACAATAGTATTTTTGGAAAAACCTTAGAAAATAATGAAAATCGAATAGACGTTAAGTTAGTAAACAAGTGGTGTGACTCAAACAATAAAACAAAAAAGAGTAATTGTGCTGAGAAATTGATAGCCAGTCCATACTTTCTCAGCATCTCTGTATTTTCTGATGATCTAGTAGCAATACAAATGAAGCCTATGCGTGTTATACTTAATAAACCAATATACATAGGGTTCACAGTATTAGAATTATCTAAAACGCATATGTATGATTTTCACTACTCTATCATGAAACCTTTTTATGGTAATGGAATTGAATTGTGCTATACTGACACAGATAGTCTAATCTATGATGTACAGAGTAACAACGTTTATAAAGATTTTAAGCTCAACTTTTTAAAATATTTCGATACCTCTAATTATGACTTAAACAATGAATTTGATTTGCCTATTATTAATAAGAAGATTCCAGGACTGTTTAAGGACGAAATGGGTGGCAAAGTTATCAAAGAATTCGTAGGACTGCGCTCAAAGCTTTATTGTATTAAAACCTTCAACAAAACAATTAAAAAAGCCAAAGGTACAAAAAAATGTGTAACGAAAAATTTTAGTATGTTTGATTATAAAAATGTTTTATACAATTGCAATATCATTCACAAAAAAAATGTATTGTTTAGGTCAATAAAACATGAAATATTCACTCAGAACGTAAATAAAATAGCCCTTTCAAGCAATGATGATAAACGGTTGTTATCATCAGATAAAGTAACTACTTTAGCTTGGGGTAATGCAAATATATTTATGTGATGCATTACCATAATTTTAGATGTAATTAGGAACCTATAGTAGTTACATGTTACATTTCTATCATGTATTTATTGATTGTAAAACCTATGTCATTCTAATTGGAAAGTTAGATAATCTTGCAACCTGTCTACTATTATATAAAGTTTGTGAGGATGGATGGGTGGATGTTTATTACTCTTATAGTGTGAAATGTAATATTATTGTGTATAAAATATCTGTATTATATATTATTTTACTTAAATAAACAATATGTATATATGTTCATAATAATAATCTGTTTCATTTCCATTCCTGATGACAAAGCGCATTGCGCTGACTGCTTTGTGCAATATAACACCGATCAGGTGCGCGCGCATGTCTCTTCATGTCGCGCCCATCAGGTTGGACTTGTTGAAACATGAAATTGATTCATATCGCAAAGTTTTATGTAGTTTGCATTTCATAATAATATGATATGTACATACATCACTAGGCAGTCAGCCGGACCGGTCACATCAAATAAAATAAAAAAAACGAAACGAATTGTAAGTATTGTACAAGTACCCATCTACTTATTACATTATTTCATCATGTTGTTTATGTAATTATAATTAATTATTATTTCGTTTGTTTCAGATCATTGATAATGTGTGATTCTCCAGATATTATCGACTTCTCACAATACGCTCAAGGTTTTCCGACTCCGAGTTTAAGCTGGCATATCCCAGATTTCACAGAACAACAAAGACCTGTCAACAAGGAGCCTAGTAGAGCAAGACAAGATTGCGGACCTGCCAACAAGAAGCCTAGAACAAAACGGGAGTGTCTGAAACAAAAGTCATCTCTGCCTACATGCCAATCATTCGTTATAAACAATGAGAAGAAAAAAGGTTTACGACTAATCCAGGTACAAGTGCTGGATATCAGTGATCAACAA
This sequence comes from Agrochola macilenta, assembly GCA_916701695.1. NCBI lineage: Eukaryota > Metazoa > Arthropoda > Insecta > Lepidoptera > Noctuidae > Agrochola > Agrochola macilenta. The sequence goes on along the minus strand of OU753583.1, from coordinate 1,601,846 downwards.
GAACCTGCAAGTGATAATCAGGATGTGGTGATGTTAAGTGCGCAGTATATTGTGACTGAATCGGTGGACCATATTATGGAGGAGACGCAATCGTTAATTCATAAAATATCAAAAAAACTTTGTGGGGACAGTTGTTATTATTAACTGGTATCATTATTTTGTAAGTACCTACTTTATAAGTTAATGTGTAAGATTTTTCGTAATTAACAATATTAAATTATTTATTTATTAAGTAATATTATAGTTATTAGGGTATTATTATTAGGTATGTATAACATTTATTTGTTTTCTTATTCTTTAGTGTTTAAACATCTTAGGTAGTATAAGTTTTGAAAGTATAAATTCAAATATGTAAGTTTTATTGTAATTAATTTTTTGTATTTAATAAAAAATAAATTAAAAAAATAGAATGTAAGTAGCTATATAATATTAATTTCTGTGTTTAATCTATCTAAGATAATTTTCATACATCACAAGTTTGTAAAGTTAAGTAAGTATGTAGGTACGTATAGAAAACATTAAATAAACTATTTGGGGACAGTTATTATTATTATTGGGTAGGTAGTTATAATTAGTATGTAATAATTGTAAATAATGTAAAAAGCAAATAAAAATATATTCTTTTATAATTTAAATTATGTTTTATTTTGTATTACTTATTTCGGCTTTTGTTTTTACTCGAACTCTTAATTAGCTCTAGTGAAATGATATAATTATAGGTTATTTTCTTTCATTATTTTTTTATTAGAAGAATAATTCGTTTAAAATCATGGTAAATTTTAATGGTAAATATCATTTTGCTACAGATAATTTAAAGCTCGTTGTGTAGATTACCCTGGTTATATTAAATAAAACACTCAGTAGATAGACATTTTTTATTAACTTTTCAACACAATTATAATTAAAATAAATTAAAAATAGATATATTATTGTCCACATACCATTTTCTAATACACACCGCATTATTTAAATACACAATGCATTTTATGGTTCACACAATTAAAATCAGTTTTATTTTTACAGTACTTTTTTTTTAATGTCAGTAAATTAGGGCATCCCCTCTCACCTATGTCGATCACTTCACAACTTGCACATAACTCTTTAATCCATTTAATCTTTTCCAAACCCTTTGTGATAATTTTTTTATTTTCTAAATATGGTACGATAACGTGTTGAAACTCTCTGTAGTCTACGAAACCTTCACTCCAGAAAATTCCTCGATTTCTTTCTAACCATCGCACTTGCTTCTTTTCTTCTTTTGTTAAGTAATAAAACGAATACGGCGGCTTAACCAAGAACGTTTGTGTATGATTCTGACTGACGATGGCTACTTCTTTCACAATAAAATTATTAAATAAATCTTTAAATCCTTGGAGTTCTACAATGATGATGTCCGCGTTCATGATATCTTCTTCACAATGTTGCTTAATGGTTTGTATTCAACAATACAATCGTTGAGAATGAGACAGTATGCTGAAGTTTGATCTGGTATTTCCGAATCACTCTCAAATTCTACCCTCACATCCACAACAGGTCCAGTCTTTAGATTATCAGCTTGTCTAGAGCAATCGACTACAAACAGCGGTGCTAAATCTCTAAATTGTTTCTCGCTTAGTATGGGCTCCGAGCGACGTCCGTAATACGAGTGTTGAAATCTGGTGTATTGCTCATATAATAAAGCAATTCTGTTATTAGCAAAACTCACATTTAAGTTTTCATATGGAAAATATGTTGAATTGAGATACACTCTGACGTCTCGAATATGACAGTGATCGAAGTGAGACATGTCAGAACTTGCATTGTTTTTTCTATTCGTCTGTAGACCAATAATAATGTATCTTGGTTTTTCTATTTGAGATGAGGTTTTGATAGACCAGGTATGTTTTGTAGTTTTAGGCAAAGCTGGATATTCGTACAGATCCCAATTTCTGTATACCATTTGAAGTGGGCGATCTTTTTCTAATACTTTTAACAAACCAATTTTTTCTTTGTCTGATACTTTAACATGCGGTACGCGCCATACGATTTTGTTGATTTGAACATCATCCACAACTTCACCAGTATTAAGTTTTACTGCGTTCAAATTAGTGTTACTTCGTAACAATATCAGTTCATGTCTACTATTTATCACAACTTTTTTAAAATCCTCAGCAAAACCGAGGAGGTTACGAAGTGGTATAGAAACAGAAAATCTTCCTCCATTGATATTTTTTATGCCATCAATATTCCAGCCCCAGGCATTAGACATTTTTGATTCACTTTCGTTCATTGAAATTAGTGATTTCATGGTTGTTGTTATACCTGCATTTTTTATCTTATCAATCTCCACTCCATTTAGCTCATACCTAATGTCTTGGAACAAGTAGAGTAGACCATTGTTGGTGAAATTGACACTATTAGCTTTGTCCTTCGTATCTTTTTTGCTAACGATAACAGTTCCTTCTAAATATAGGGTGCTAGCTGACGGTAATATATACAAGTCCTGTTGGTTGATAGGTATGCGGATTTCATCGTTCCTGTTGAAACTCGTTACATAGGGCTTGTAGGAATGAAATTCGATTCCTTCTATAGTATTATCGTAAGTCGGAGCGGATAAAACGTCTAAGATATTCATTTTAACAATCCGATCGCTCTAAGGAATATTTTATTGTCTTTAGTTAATTTTATTTTCTTCTTAAAGAGAGGTCTTATTTGATTGGTAGCTCGAACAGAACTGATATTCTTTACTTGTTGAGACACATTTTTATTGTAGTCAATAATTTTTTTCTTCTAAGATGCAGATGTACCTGCACTTCTTCACCACGTAAATTGATTAATCGTTTGTTTATATCTAACAATCTGATATGAATGCAGCTTATATTATTTTGATTGATTGGAAAGTATATTGCGTTCTTTGGGATTTCTATGATCCTGTATCCAGGTGGCACATTAAGTGCAAATTCGTGAATAATATGACTTGGTTCACCGTTTACATATGAACCGCTTACAATATCACATTCAATCCTGACTACGGTCGTAGGTAGAATGTTGACTGGAGACTGTGACACATGCCATTTATTTGCTTTCAAGATTTGTTTGTTAAATCCTAATAGTCTTCTAAAAGAGTCGTCTTTGATAAAATTAATATCTTTTGTACAGAATATTGTAGTTTTTAAAGTATTATTATTGCAATGTAGTTTAATCGCTGCATCTTTTATTTCGGATTTTAAATAATCGCTGATATCTTGCAATTCATAAGTACCTTCCGGTATTTCAATAACTTCATTAGAGCCATAATAGAACTTACTATTACTTTTATCAATGTTTGGAATAGAATTAAATGTTGAAAAGTGTAATAAAGCACACTCATACTCTCCATCTAGTTGCAACGTATTAGGATAGTATGTAGTTAACACTGACGAGTCTCCAGTTATCGACAAAGTGAGCGACATCTTGCAAATGATTGAAATGAAAGAAAAGCATATATTTTATAATACATTTTTATTCCAAAAAGTCCACAAATAATTTAAACATAAATGACCACAATTAACTGCGTTAAATTTTTGATATCTTGTGTAGTTATAAAACACATTACAATTTTTAAAATATTGCATTAATTCCATTGGAGGTTTTAAATTTCCATAACTATCAAAGTATTCACAGTGATTGATACTTTAGCATAAGCTACCCAATGCGTTCCTTCGTTCTTAGAATCGTCTAAGTTAACGATACCACATTCAATGCGTTTCGACTTCCGAGGTAGTTGATCCTTCATGTAGACCCCACGAAAATAAGGGATGTCTCTTGAATACTTGCGGATGTCTACGTTAGTTAGAGGGCGGTTGGGTAGCATATTTTTCAGTTTTTGTTTTTGAAGATGTTATAAACAATCCTTTACCACTTTTATACGGCTTAATGTATAAACCCTTGCCCAACACTAAAGCCTCCATTGCTTTATTATGTCGTTCTGTTTCATGCAAATTTTGTTTGCTTGCTTTGTAATCATTGACGGTTTTTGCAATTCCAGCTGCACCACCAGCTAAAGTTCCTAAAGCTGATAAACCAGCGAAAATTGGAATTAAAGGTAGAATTCCTCCAGTCTTTGGTATGGGTATTACTCGAGGTACTCGAATTCGATGATGAATGTTTGGAAATAACTTTTTTGCGGTTAAGTAAGCTGCTTTTATTAAAGTCTTATTATCTTTGCATTTGAGTTTCTTAATTTTTGATTTTATATTCGAAACTAAGCTTTTAAATGTTTTAATGCCGGATCCCGAATTTAGCTTCGCTTTCATAACTTTGTTCACCAGCCAAGAGCTTAGTTTTTCACCTTTCCTTGCATCTTTTGATTTAAGTCTTTGTTTAGCCATGTTAAGTAGTTGTAAATCGGCTTTGTGACGATTTGGTAAGTCTGTATGGTTTGTAAATGCAATGTCGTGCTGCATGCAAGCTTCGTCTAGCTTATTTATACCTCGGTCACCTCGCGCTAAGCGTTTGTGAAGTTTGGTTCCTGGTCCACAATAATTGTATCCTGGCAAATGAACTTCGAATGGTAGATTATTAATTATGCTGTTAACTAGTCCGCCCCCTTGCATTACTCCAATTACAATGATATGATTTTAAATGAAAAATGTTTATATAATATCTTAGTCCATTATTGCAGCTTTTTCAATCCAACTGTTTTCTGCACTGTTTAGACCTAACCATTTGACATACAATTTATTTCCTTTCTTTTTCAAAACCTTTTCTATCAAATAAACATCAGGATAATTAGATCTTTGCAGTTCTTGTTCGTAAAAAGCTCCTAATATGTTTTGCTTTCGTTGATCTTCTAGGTGATAAGTAACTGGAAAGGTTTTATTTACCTTTTTATAATAAATAATTCAGTTGACCAATTAGGAGTGTAGCCTTTCTCGAAATTATGTTTGTATTTACTTATACAAACACAATCACCAACTTTGAATTTAGGCTTCCACTGAAGTAAATCATGTTTGTTTATTTTTTTTATATTTTCTTTGATAATTTGTTCATTAAATTTATTCACATCAACCGGTTTAAATTGAATAGTGCGATGTTTTGTGTTGTTATATCTATTCAATGTATCTTCCAATGGTAGACCTAACCACTTATAGTTTCCATTGAGACTAAAATATTTATATAATTTATTTTTTACAGTTCTAATCAGTCTCTCTACAATTGATGCTTTTTTAGTAGAAAACGATGAGTAATGGTTAATGTTGTGCTTTTTCATAAGCGTTTGAAAAGTGATGTTATAAAATTCTTTCCCCATATCAGTTTGTAAGTTAACAGGATTATTCCGACTACTAAGCAGTATATGTTCAAATGCACGAGTAACATCAAATTTATTTTTCGATTTTAACGGTTCAGCCCAGGCATACTTTGAGAAGCAGTCAATCACTACTAAGATGAAATTATAACCTTTGTTATACTTTTTCAGGTTTTGCATGTCCATCAAGTCTGCTTGCCATAAGTCGTGGATTCCTTTCAGAATAACAGAACGTCGAAGGAAATTTCTTCGTGCCGCTTTGTGTATTTCATTTACAATTTGTTGTTTTACCATTATGGAGTTTTTTGAAGTAATTTATCTACCTCTGCTTTAGTATAAAACTTATCTTGCAAATGAGTTGAAACCTCAGGTATCCGTGCTTTTAAAGCAGCTTGAACTGTACCCTTTGCATCTTTTATGATTTGAGAACGCAAGGTACCAATCAGATTATTTAATTCTTTTAACGTGTCAGCATTCAATCGATCTACATAATCCTTGTTCACAACATCGTCTGCTTCTATTGGAGATCTAATTCCTCTCAGTCTTGATGTTTTTAAATCAAAATCTCCGTTTTCTGATTTTAACAATGCATTCTCATTAAACTCGAATAACTCTGATAAACGCATTCTTTTGTGAATGTAGTGTCCGAATTTGTCTACGTTCATGTTTAAGGTGTATTGTATCGAGAGGTTGATAGTAAAATAGACACATTTTTAAATATTTATTTATTTATAACTTTACTTTCACGCAATTCTTCAATGATAGATATAATTTCATTATCTAATCCTGTGTTGCCAGCATCTCTAGACGCAATTAATAATTTCAATCTTTCCACTAATTCATTCGGATTATCCCAGTACACTAAATCTATGTTTTTTCTCCACTTTTTCATTAACGGTAGACCCTTTCCCTGAACTGCATTCTTCAGTTGAAAAAGAGGTTTAATAACTTGCAAATATTTTTGCCCTTTATTACTTTTAATTGGCTTACTTGATTCATAGTCTCGGCGATGCGCATTTGTATCAAGTAGCATCGACTTATAATTTTGCATATCACTATCTGTAACCAAGCTTAAGTCTACATCTTTCTTAAGCAACAACTGTTTTAAACCAGGTGTATTTCGATATTTATGTCCAACCAATGTAATGTATTGATCGTTGATCGTTATGCAAGCAGAACCTAACATCAGTTTCCCGCGGTCTGTTCTAACCCCAAATGGAATATCTACCAACGCTTCTGAAGATACTGACCAGGACGACGTATCACAATCTTGATTCCTTTCAACTACTGATTCATAAGAAGAGTTACTGTTGATATCGGATTCATATTTGTCTTCATCGCTATTATCATTACTTCTGGCGCTATCAGTCCCTTCTTTTTGCAAAGTTGCGTTAGTAAACGGAATATCAGCAAAATCATCACTAGCACGCAGAAGAGGAGTTTGCTTACTAGCATTAGCAAATAGGTTGAGAGGTTCTGTTACAGGTTTGAAAACAGATTCCAGTGCTTGTTTATTGTTAATCTCAGCATCTCTAATTTTTCGTAGTTTTATCTTTATAGATTCTGCCGCATCAACAATTTGTCGTTTCAATGATTTGTTCATATTGGTAAAATAGGTCGTAGTTGATTTAGCGTCGTAAGGTGAATAATAATGTCAGGCATGTAATCGTCTTATATATGTATTCATGTTCTTAGTCAAAGACTACAATCGTGTCAAATTTACTTCTATAACATCCTTTGTTTTTGGAACAATCTTTATTAATTACAACATAATTGAAAGGTATACTCCATATTTTTGAACACATTTCACGAAATTCAATCCATGTCATGTCAGTATTGACATGTTCTTCATAAACATGTCTCATATTTCTTTCATCTTGTTTAAAAAGTACGATTAGGTTTGCGTTGTCTCTTACTAACTGCTTAGGGATTTTACTATACGTCTGATTTAGATAAAAACAATCGATGGACTTGTGCCTCCCCATAGCAAAATAATCACGCATATTACTTTGATTTTCACAAGCAACATCATCAAATGCAATTACAGAATTCGGTTTTGCGGTCTGAACACTCAGTACTTGCTCATTTTCATGATATTTCTGAAATGAAATGCCTGGTACTCGTTGCAAGACTTTTTCTAAAAAAACGTACTTGGGTTGTTGCAAGGTTTTCGAATAAACATAAATATTTTGAAATCTTAAACCATTCTCGTGTATAAGAAGACCAATTAATAAATTAGTTTTTCCGCAATTTGACGGCCCGCAAATGATGCATCGTACCGATTTAGGTAATAATTCTCCATGACGAAAACCAGTCTCTTGAGAATGAACACAAAGTTTGTTTACATGTAACGATTGTGGTTGTTTTACAAATTTCATGACGACTGCTTGAAACGGTTATATTAATAATGAGTGAATTACTGTGTTACATTGACATTTATAACTCGTTCCATCGGGTGGAATAACGTCGAACTGGAATAGGCGCCGAACCAGTATTTTCCTGTACTATGTAGGAATTCATACTCCACCTTCCGTTCATCGAGTGGAATAGGCGCCGAACCGGTATTTTACTGCACTTTATAGGATTTCATTTATTTTATTGGGCATTCTACTCCACCGAGAGTGACGAGGCGAACGGAGTGAGCCGATGGAACGGAAGGTGGGGTAGAATGCCCAATAATATCCTACTCGTCGCATTTGTTTTTGATTACAATATTTTTTGTATGTTCAATTGGGTAGGTATAATAGTCAAGTCATCAATTACTTATGGTAAGATTATAAATAGATAGGTGAATACATGAAATTAGAGCTTTCATTGACCATTATTTGATGACAATAATAAGGAAATTTTATGTTCAAATATAGTAGATTCATTCATCAATTACTTATGCTAAAGTATAAAAATAAAGGTGACTCTATGAAATTAGAGTACGTTGATATTATTTTATAGATGAAGTTGATACACTTATTAGAAGCTGGCAATGAGTAGACATATCACAAATTTAGTTGCTTAAGAATTATCACCATGCTGCGTCATATTAACAGTAGCTTATTTTACAATATATGGTCGCTTAAAAACCATTTATTAGATGCTAAAAGTTCGTCGCTGACCTATTAATTTATTAGACAACTAAATATATTTGAAGACGAAAATGACATTTTATAGAAGCTGCCTTAATTAGCACCCGTTTTTAATTAGAAGATACTAGCCAATTTCTGTCGTGCTATTACAAAGTATTTATTTAAAAATCAAGATTTTTTTATTTACTTACTTATGATTTCGGAAAAATAATTTAATTTCTAAATGTACCTATAGTGCAGGTACCTACTTCCGGCCGTAACACGTTTTTATGGCCTTTTCATGAGTAGGTAGGAACTTGCGTATAATTTTTTATACACCCGTAAAGTTGACAACATGCGAGTAATTTACTTATCAAACTAATTCCGTAGGTACCTACTATCTCCGTGAATTCTTCTTTAATAAAACAGTGCTCAATATGTAAACACAGAGATGAATAAATACCTACGCATAACTGGCGAAATGCGGGTGTACTATAACTCACAAGCATGCCAAAACTACACCGCCGCTCTGTGCATACACGCTCACACGCACACATTTACAACCTGTGCCGTACTGTTCACTTCACTGTTGACAGCGCTCTGTCTTGGTTTTTTATTTGTTCTGAGGATTAGACATAATGTACATTCAATAAGCTAACTGTCTACATCGGTTTCGTTGCTGTGTGTGGCTCAGGTGGGCCAGCTAGATAGAAACATAATGTCAAAATCCGCGAATAAATATAGGTACCTACCTGGTACCTAGGTGGCAGTGGCGAGTGCGGCGCGGCGCAGTCAGGACTAGCGTTGCCGGAGAGAAATATTCCGAAGTATTCCCGTCGTAATAATTGCGTAGCATTCGGAAGTATTGAGTAGTATTCGGAATTATTCGCCAAGAGTTCGACTATTCACCGCTAGATGGCGACACAATTACCATAGCATATTACAGTAATAAATGTTGCGTGTTGGTGATTGTGTATTCATATCCAAGAATCTTCCACCATTCTTAATTATCCTTATCAGCAAACCTTGGTCACTGCAGCAGCAGAAAGCGCATGCAGGCGAGCACTAACGACGGAAGTTGCAGCTTTTACCTACTAGATGGCACTAATACAAGTGACATATTATTACTACGCGTTCATTCATAAAACTGAGAATAATATGATTTGAAAACTTCCGAATATTACTTTCATCTACTTAGATGTACTAACGTAATAAGTTTTTGTTTGCGGTTTACATAGGTGTGCAAGTGTAATTTTGCGAGAATACTATGTCACTACATAGAGAGCTTAACATCAAACATCGGTACTTAGGTACTAAGATGTGTTTATATTACTTATACCTATATTATTATGTACCGACGTACCTAATAAAACAGTAACTATTATGTTATGTATTTCAATTGTTTTTATAAGTAGGTAAGTACTTAGGTACTTGAACTATTGATTGCAGATAAACCTACCTATTCTACAAAGAAGGAAACAAACTTTTTTTTGTAAATATCTTTATGTTAATATGTTTGGTCTACTTACCTAATTATATATTTTTTTCCATTTTTTAAGTATATCGTAAACCAAAAACTTTTTTACGAAATAAACTAAGCTTCTAGGTACATAATCCGCACAAAAACGACATATTCTAAACTCAACCATATAAAAATAAAATAATCAGTAGTCACAATCACAAGTAGATAACTACTTACGCGGAAATATTCCCGCAGAGTAGGTACGTAGGCATCGAATAATTACTACGTCCGCGTCGTTTTTATGAATGAACGGCCGAGAGCTCGGGCTGACACGTGAATGCCGCGCCGCCGCGTGGACCGACATCGGGTACTTATTCGATTATCTATTAATATTCGACTATTAACTGCTAGATTGCGACGCAGTTACCATTACAAATTACTTACAAATTAATTATTGTGTCCCGCGTTGGTGATTGTGCATTAATTCATACCTACGAATCTATCTTCCACCATTCTTAAGCTTATCGACAAACCTTGGTCACTGCTACGCGTCTGTGCCACCATCTAGCAGATTCTTGCGATATTAATAGAGTAGTAGGTGCATTGCATTTGTCCTCGTATAATTCACGTGTCCGGCCGGCCCCGGATTCGCCATACAAACTAAGGTACGGGAGGAATCAGTCGCGTTTTTGGTCCCTGTCTGTGCGTTTGCTGAACTTTACCGGACCTCTCGTTTACGCAAAATTTCATATACAAGTTAATCATTCGCGTAGAAAACAAACTTTTTAGAAGATTTATTTTATTAGCACTCCTGTTAAATTACTCCGTAAGTAAACACGTTCCTACTTATCTATCAATGATTCTCCAATAATGAAAAATAACAAATTATTTTCAAGCCTTATAATTAATAATTTACTTAGGTACCTACTATAATACACAGATATTACGTACCTAGTTTGGTAACTTAATGTGGTATGTATAGATGTACACATTAAGCACAAACCTTAGTGGTTTAAAAATGCTATTCTGCTGAAACACTTTGTAATTATTATATTTTTAATGGTAAATAAAAAAAATAAAAAAATAAAAACATACCACATTAAATTTTGTTCACATTAGTTACAAAATTGGTCCGTAATTTGTTTATATTATTATTTACTTTATGAGAATAATATACAAACCTATTATAAAAAGTAGAAATTACTACAATGTAGGTACTTACTTAAATAAATTTGGTATTTAAGTACTCGTAGAAAGATATTATACTGAGATGAATAAACACTTTTATGGTTACCGTTTTCTACTATCTAAAAAATCACTCATCGACTCAAAAAAGTTCGCGAGTAATTTTTTTAGATAAAAGTGCGCCGTGAGACCTTATAGTGGGAAAGTAAGTTATCATAATTATTGATTTACCGGATAACCTGTTAAACGACGGTGGTGACGGTTTTGCTAGTTGCGCGACCATTATAATAATCGTAATACTGTTTGTTTATCCAATTCATGAAATTGAAAAAAAAACTTCGTTGCTTCAATAAAATTACATGAATATAAATACCTACTTTCTTTTGTAATGAAAGAAAGGGAATATATTTATGTATTTTTTCTCATCTATTACCTAATTGGGTACGTACTAATACTACTATTTTATATTAATATTATTAGTTATTTTATCTGCGGCGTGCTTTCCCGTACTAGTTCGGGAATACAAAGAAAAAAACACTTGTGTTCACTACACTGCATTGTGAATCTATGGACAGAGACATTTTTCGAGCAAGTGTGTTTATTGAACTTATTTTATTTAATTGTATTTGGGTGGCTTACAGCAATACAGAAGTAACAGTGAGGTAATTGAAGACAAGCCATTTACAAGCCTCCACAGTTAGCAATAGACTATTGTTGTACAAATATTCAAATTGAATAACAATTCATAAACTACGACGAAAATAAAAAAGCTAACGTAACCCGCGATATTCAAATTTTCTTACGTTTTTTGTTTTTTTTTTACTGCTATTTGCAGGTCAGTGTCAGGTTGTAACTTGTTTAAAATATAATTCGAGACCGTAACAAAGATATCTGTACAGAATTATAATCATTAGGATCAGCAATACAATTCCTTATGTTAGAATAATCCTAAAATTTCATGATTTAATGAAATAGTCATTCAATAGGATTAGGTATATTATGAACTTAGAGAGTTGTATTGATGATTTTTATGATTATAATTTTATAAATAAATATTTGATAAGGCTGTGAATCATATTTACATCAACATAAAACCTGACACTGAACTGCAAATTGCAGGATTGACATCGTCGCTTATGTGTACAAAAATCCCATAAATAAAAAAGGATGAAAAAAAAATGCTCTATAATTTAGAATGGAATGATTTTTAACATTAATTTGCTTACTCATGACTTCTAATTACAAAACGAATTTTACTTCGTTATTTCAGGAAAAATGCCTCATCCTCAATCCAACGTATGGCAGTATTATGAGCAAAAGGGAGATAGAAGGGAGGAAAACCGTCATTTGTAATTTTTGCCATAATAAGTTCAAAGGGTCAAATGCTACGAAAATGAAAGAACATTTTTCGCGTTGCAAGGACGTACCAGCGGATGTTAGCAGTATGTTTCGCATCTCGAACTCTCCACCTACTGCAAGATTATCGGATAGACAGACTTCAGACACAACATTAGAATTAAGTACCACCAACTTTGCCAGAACCCATTCCGTCCACTAGTTACATAGAGAATATTGAGCACATTTTACCAACCGTCAGGTTGTGGAATACAATACCAACAAATACAGAATTAGAACCACCCGCGTATCAAAATCCCTCACAAATTAAGGAGAAACTAGATGCCAGTATAGCCCGAGCAGTTTATTCTTCCGCTATGCCGCTGTCCATGCTTCAATCCAAATATTGTAAAGAAGCACTCAAACTTGCATTGACTGCCAATTTGCCAAATTATCAGCTTCCTTCAAGGTATGCTATGACCGGGACCTTACTAAGCAGCGAGGAAACAAGAGTAGGGGAAGCTATGCGCAGAAAAATATCAAATGCTAAAGCGTTAGGTCTGATGGTTGATGGGTGGACCAACGTAAATGGAAAATCTGTCGTTAATTTTCTCATCTTGACCCCAGAACCCGTTTTTTTTTAAAGTATTTTTCCGGGAACGGAGCGGGAAACTTCAGTATTCATAGCTGCAGAAATGAAAAAAAATATCGAGGAGGTTGGACCGCGGAAGTTTGTTTGCGTTATTACAGATAATGTCAGCACTATGCGTGCAGCGTGGCAGATCGTGGAAGAAAACTTTCCCAACATATTTTGTGTTGGATGTGCAGCTCATGTTTTCAATCTACTTTTAAACGATGTGATTAAATTAACAATATTTAAACGTTGTCTTACCGTATGTAAAACCATTGTGAAATATATAAAAAAAAATAGTATGCGATATGGCGAGAAACAAGTCAAACAAGTCTTTGTATGGCAGTAATGCAAAAACATTGAAACTCTATTCTAAAACCAGGTGGAGTGGAGTCATTATGACATTGAAAAGCTTGTGGGATAACAGACAAGCATTGGCACTGTTAGTCACTGTAAGAGATTTTCAGATAGATGCTCGTGTAGCGTCTCTTAAGACGCTATTCTCGCAGAATCCACCTGGTATATGATAGAGTCTTCAATGAAAATTTTGTCACCAATTGGAGAAGCGATAGCCAAAATCGAGTCAAATACAGCTACTCTTTCAGATGTTCCACATTATTTTGCACATATAAAAGACACTCTCAGGGCAGTGTTGAGTACCGATTACATCCGAGAAAATGTATCATTAGAGACAGAAATTGAAATAATAAATGCAATAAATAGGAGAAGAGAATATATCATGAAACCGATCCACTACGCAGCACATCTCTTAGATCCAAGATACATCGGCTGTGATCTTACGAATTCGGAATTTAGTGATGCTACCAATTTTATTTTAAATTTTGTAACGAATTTACGCCAGGATTTGGTTCAGGTTATGACCAACCTGATAGAGTATCGCACACGAACCCGTTTTTGGGGTATGCCTTATATTTGGTCACCAGTTCAACATGTTGAACCTAGACTATGGTGGCAAGGCATGTGTGAGGGTCAGCCTATTTCAGCAGTGGCCATCAAAATTTTGTCAGTTCCACCATCTTCGGCTTCGTGTGAACGCAATTGGTCACTTTTTAAAAGAACGCACACAACGTCACGCAACCGTTTGACAGACGAACACGTCAACAGTCTAATTTATGTAAGTGCTAATTTGCGTTTTATGAACTCCATTGACTGTCAAATGACCCGCAACACCGAAAGTGACAGTGAAGAACGGGACTCCATAGAGGAAGATTCTGAAGACGAGAACGAAATCTTTCCCGAAAACATTGATGTCGTTAATCTTGATTGATTCTCCCTCCGAGAAAATTCCCGATCCGGGATTGGTATTGGTAGATTTTGACATTGCTACACCTACTTACATCTTAGCATCGAGTAAGCATATTATGCGAGTAAGCATTATATCGAATAAGATAAATCATTGTGTGTGATAGCGCTGAATTTTTTATGGGTATTGTTTCCTTCTTTTTTTGATTATTTTATGTGGATCTTTACGGTTTTATAGAAGTTTGCAAAACTCCGTATTTTTGTACAGGTGGATCCACCATAACAAAAATACGGAGTTAAGCAAACTTCTATAAAATTTGTTAGATTTGTTCTGAATCTAACGTAGAGTATGTATGAATGGTTCTAATGATTGTAATTCTGTTGATACATAGTTGTTATGATCGCGAATCATATTTTGATCAAGATACAACCTGCCACTAACCTGCAAATTGCAAAAAAACGCACAAAAATTTGAATTTCGCGGGCTACCACTGCAGATCCATCTCAAGTATGAGTTTAGAAAATATGTTTTGTTTTTGTTTTGTCGTGCTTAGATATCGATACCGATAATAATGTAAAGTTTATACCAAAAAAAAACAGATTTTTCCAACTTACCCCAAACTAAGAATCGTCAAACTATTTTTTGTTTTCACCCTGACGTGCGGGTTTCAATAGGTAATTTAATTAGACACTGTATAAAAAGCATACTTTCTTTTTACTTTTTTTTTTTTTTTTTTTGTTTTTTTTTTTGTTTTTTTTTTTTTTACTTTTTTTTTGTTTTACTTTTACTTAAATCTTATTTTTATGTATTGTTTCATGTCTAAAGTTGTTTTATTTTTATTAAAATAATTTTAATGTTAATTATTTCATGTAGTGAGCTGAAATTTTACATGTGAATAGTAGAATTAATACACTAAATATTGGAATATGTTTCATTTTGCTATTCCATTAAACAGTCCTACAATCGGATGTCTTAAATATAGTGGTCCAGTCGTAGTAAATTATGCCATTGCTCGTTAATTACTAAGAGCATATAAATGAAACTTGGCAGGATATTGTAGACCCTTACAAGATACAAATAAACATTATAAGTAGGCTCTAGAGTTCTTATTTTAAGTACTTGGACCTAATAACCTAATTTTACTTTTACGTGTATATCTTCTGAACGGTATGCTTTTTTCAAATTCTGTTTTCACACACATTACACACAAATTCAAAGCAACGTGCGTCAAAAATTACAACTCTGCACTAAACCGTTTTATATGATTTTCATCAAATTGCCAAACGTCAGCGCAGCGGAAACTTGAATAACTTGGTAAATAAAGGATGCACAAATTTCATTTGCACATACACATTTACCTCTCGTTACACACTAATTATTGAATGTATTTTTTTTCTTGTACGTCCATAGGAAAAAAAAAAATCCGCTGGGATGACGTAGTCCCAGCGGAAACAGTTTTTGTTGAATAACTCCCCAATGGTTGGATGCACAAATTTGAACTTACCATACACAATGACACGCAGTCATACACAAAATATCTGCTAAACTGAAATGAAGAAATTCGACATTTTTCCGCTGGGACTACGCACACCCCACCTCAGCCGCAGCAACGGAACTGGTGTATACTGTTAGGTTATTGAATGTAGGTATGTGTACCAACATCGGTCCTGTAGATTGCTGGCTGTGACAGACGGACAGACAGACACACGGGTTCCGTTATTTCATTCGGACGTGCGGAACCAGTATAGCTAGCAGTATAGATCCAATATGACTATTGGATCTAGCTATACTGGTTCCGCACGTCCGAATGAAATAACGGAACCCGTGTGTCTGTCTGTCCGTCTATTGGTATTTTAACTTTAAATTAAGTACCAATAAGAAATTGTGGCTTATTAGTAGGTAGTCCTCGTATAGGTATTAGGTACTTATATTTTTTTGCATTTATTTGAATAAAGAACTGTAATATTTCTTCATAGGTACGTTTTGTACTTACGGTAATCGCGGTTTGCCATTCCTCGCTCAAACGCGCTCTAGGGTAGGAAGCACGGGTGTTCGCTTTCTTGCAAAAAATAAATACCTACGATCAAAATAATAATACTCTCGTTGGAAAATTGTGCACCAAGACAACATTGGCTTCAATTTTCCACATTCGAATAGTTAGATTAGAACTCATTTTCACAAAAACGCGCGATGCGTGCCTATGACGTAGTACATCGGATGCATACGCGTCGCCCGCTCGATACATTTCGTAAACTGGCTACCGCCCGGGCGGGCGGGCGGGTGGCCCGTGGCAGTCAACAAAAGAAATGGGCGGAACGATACTTCGCGTCGCGCGTTTGTATGTCATTGGCTTGATTTATTTGCATTTCGGCCCGCATTAGCCGGACATCCTTGCAGTCCACGTGGACTCTTCATAACTCTTTTGAATGCCATCACAGAACAGAAAAAACAGTAGAAGTCGCAAGTAGGCGGGGCGCGCGTACCCCGCGGTTTGCGGAGATCCGCAATGTCTGCTTCCGCGCCTACACCACGCAAATCAGTCTCGTTACAACCGTCTCGGTGAAAAGAACTTGAAAAAAATATACAAAAATGCCCTATTGTGCTGTTTTAGAATGTAAACACGATAACAGAACCAAAAATATATCAAATAGAGATATGTCATACCATCAGTAAGTCTTAATTGATTTTATTTCGATTAAAATTTGAAAAATAATATTTTATTATACAAGACAAGTAAAACTGGACTTTATATTGTTAACTTTAAGGTCTACTATCTTTTAAACTCAAACATATTCTTCGCGAAGATTCGAACTACGCACATGTCACAGTCAGCTACTCAATTAGAGATTACCGTTATCGATAATGAGCTATCGATATTTTAAAGGGGACGTGCTAAGATAGCCCGCGAAATTCAAGTTTCCTTACGTTTTTTGCAATTTGTAAGTCAGTGTCGGGTTGTATGTTGATTAAAATATGATTCGAGACCGTAACAAATATGGCTTCAGAGAATTATAATCATTAGAATCAGCAACAAACAGAATAACAATTCTTATGCTAGAATAATCCTAGTGTCATGATTTCATGAAATAGTCATTCAATAATTATAGGATTTTATGAACGTAGAGGGAATTCTTTTGTATTGGTGATTTTTTTATTATAATTCTATAAATTAATATTTGATACGGCCGCGAATCACATTTATATCAACATCATATTTAGATCGGCTGGCGTAAAAAAGTGATTTTGCCAAAAGTGACACATAAAAGGTCTTAAAGTCTTAACGACGACATGAATCCTTTTCAACCCGCTTTCAAAATCTACAATATACTTATACAATAATCATTTTTCAGTTAGTCGAAACTTAAGTTAGTAATAACCTAAGTTTCGACAAAGTGAAAAATAAATAGCTACAGTACAACTATTTTCTAAATGTTCCTCGGCAAACTTCATGTTTCGTCAGTCGTTGGATTTCTATCAGTTGCCTTTGCACTTGGTGCAGACCAGACACTCTCAATCGACGATAGTAGTAATTTTCAAATTCAGATCAGTAGTTTAAACATAACAATTCTTAATTATACTTTCTGTAAATCGTATGTATTAGAATAAAATATTAACACTTGATTTCGAACATAATAATATTTATCGACTCTAGCTGTTGACTGTATTTTGTTTGAAAATAAAACGAAATGTCGATAAATAAGTCAACGACAGTGGTACATCCCTAGAGGAGGACGAATAATAATGACCTCGTTACGCAAATATGAATCTTATCAGTAACGAAATACAGATTTTAATTGAATGTATTTAATATAGTGACATCTAGCGGCGGGTAGCGTAACTTGCTCATTAAACTATTTCAGTGTGCGCTTTAAACGGAAAAAGTATTAAATACGTACAAAGAGTAGACAATAAACAACTCTATTGTCTATAAATTATGGTTTATTTTCAAATAAGTGACGACTGACATTATTTCCTACTTTCATTCAATGTTAAACTACCAATCACACCAAAGATTTCTTAGTTTTACGAAATACAATTAACTTGTATTTGTGTGAGTTGGGGTACGCTGGTTCCGATACTAATGAAGCGCTATACTACTTCTACTGTTTTTTCTGTTCTGTGAATGCCATATTGCTACCGCGTTGAGTTCTTTGATGTTAATTGTTACGGTTAATGTTTGAACACATTTGTGCAACTGACTTATTTGAGAACGCCTAGTTTAGTTTGTTTAATAACATATTTGATGCTTTATAATGGTAGTAGACCATTGTCTGAACCTGAACAACGTTTGTTGTAGTAAAACTGTGATTTAAATGTCACTGTGTATTTCCTAAATTAGTTTAGTGGTTGTAAATTATTCATTATTTTTATTTTGAATAAATCTTAGTCTCTAAAACTATCTGTTACATATTAGTTATTTTAAGACTTACAGCTATTTTTACAATAGACAGGCATTTTGTGCATCCCAGACAGACAGGCATCCTCCCTTACATAGATAGTGACCCTAGTTGGGGTCGGCTTCCAGTTTAAGACGCAGACATATGCCAGTGACCTTGAGTGGTTAGCTTGCGTGTTCTGTACTGAGCTCACACAACGCGTCGTTCGTCCAGCCAGTACCTATTACTTACCCATCAAGGAGCGCTGTCACAAATTAGACGCATTATTAATTTATAATAGGTACTTAAAACAAAAAGTATTTTAATAAAACACGTATACTAAAAGATCAATAATTCAAATATCTATAAAATGGCGAAGGTTTCAGAAAAATACGAGGACTATCTTCACCAAAAAATAATCATTTCTTAATTTCAAACTAAAAATGTCCTCGCAAATGTCAATCATTCTATACCTTATTAAAACTGTATAATAATTACATTGCACTGACTTACTGATGGTTTTGGCGGCATGCGGCGGCGCGGTCAAAGGACTAGTACTTTTTGTAGCGGCCTCAAGCCAGCCGCTCAGTGCTGCGCCGCCGCGCCGCCCCGCACTCACCTCTGCCACCTAGTACCCACGGCTACACAACATCAAACTTTACATTTCCAGTTTATGCTGATCTCGCATTGTATAGAATTTCCGTACAATGCGAGGTCAGCATATATGTACTGGAAATGTGTATAGCTGGATGTCATGTGTAGCCGTGTGTGCCTATACCTCTGCCTAATCCTTTGGAGATTACAAGCGTGATGTTTAAGAACCACTCTGATGTTTAAAAAATACCTATCATACACCCGCATTTCACCAGTTATGAGTATTTATTAATCTGTGGATTTATTATACATATTGAGCACTATTTTATTATTAGAAAAGAATTCACGGAGATAGATAACGGAATTAGTTTGATAAGTAAATTAAAAGTAAAAGTAAGTAGTAAATTAAAAGTAAGTAGGTACCTACCTAGGTTAGTACCAATATACCTACCTACCTACTCGTACTATGTTGTCAACTTTACGGGTCTGTACATAAAGATGATTTCAAAATGATAAGTACGTAAGTTCCTACCTACTCATAAAAAGGCCATAAAAACGTGTTGCAGCCGAAAGTACGAGTACACTTTACATGTAGAAATTGTTATTTTTCCGAAATCACATAAATTAGAAACTAAATTAAAACATCTTGATTTTTAAATAAGTAAATTCTTCGTAAAAGCAGGACCGAATTCGATTCGTCATTCAGGTTTGCGTGGTCAAGCCTTGATACCTACTTAGGTTAGGTTATGTTGACCGACCGGGGAATCGAACCTAGGACCCCACGCTCAGCAAACACGCACAGACCTGCCTTCGTTCTATGACGAAGATCGTCTACTACTGAGCTCAGCTTTTTTTTTTTTTTTTTTTTATATAGGGCATCTCGCAGTTAACCTCTGAGGAGGTCGTAGCTGCTTAACCGGACTTTCCTGTGGCTGCCTTAAGCTTCTACACTTAAAGCCTCCAGCCAGGGGCATAAACTATTCTAATTAAAACTAGGCGAACGCTCGCTAAGGGCACCCCCTGTGGGGTACGGACCTCGGCTTAGGGCGTCGCTGGGGGGAGGACAGCAAGATGGGACAGGCTGGATCAAACATAGATTTTTATTATTCGGGGAATTTAAGACTACGGGCTCAGCTTCGACGCGGGCTGGCGCATCGTCGAGCAAGGGTCGGGGGGGAGTATCATTTACTCGGGAGGGACGCGGTCGCGGACCTCTGCGGCGAGGTCGGAACGTGTGTCGGTGTGTGTGTTTCTTTACTGTACTGGTGGCCCTATTGCTCTCCTGGAGGAGGGTTATGGGGTCATCTGGTTCGTTGAGAACATGCCTTGGACGGCGGATTTTACTTATTCCAGAGGGAATATAACTGGCGGCCTTCACAACCAGAGGGTTGCGATGTATTGCGGCTTTATCAAAATAACGCGTTGCATTGCGTTTTAGAAATTGGGCTATTGTGGGGATTTTAAGGTCGAGATGGAGGATCTCGTTCCTAACATACCAGGGGGAAGCCGTCGCCATTCGAAGGAAACGGTTTTGGAGGGTCTGCATCTTATGGAGATGGTAGGGTTTGGCTTGTGCCCAGGCGGCACACGCATAGGTCATAATGGGTCTAATGCACGCCGTGTAGGTACGCAATTTGCACCTGAGTGACAATTTGCTTCGTGCATTAAGAACGGAGTGGAGCCTACCGAGAGCGAAAGCGGCTCGCGAGCGTGCCTGCTTTATGTGCTCGGAGAATGTGAGTTTAAAATCGAGGACCACACCTAGATATTTGGCTCACTTCTCCCAGGGGATCGGCTTGTCAAACATGGTGATTGGTCGGGGGAGCGTGTTAATAAGTTTTTTGAGTCTCGGTTTCTTGAAGAGAACCGCTTGACTCTTATCGGGATTGACCTCGATTCTCCACTTTCTGAACCACTTGCCGAGCTTGTCGACTGCGGTTTGGAGAGTGAGAGCTATCGCGTCGGGGCTTCTGCTTGAATAGTAAATGGCCGTGTCATCTGCGAACAGAGCCAACTGCGCCTTGTTACTTTTAGGGATATCGCTGGTGAACAGCGTGAAAATGAGAGGAGATAGCACGGAGCCCTGAGGGACACCCGCGCGTAAGGGTCGGGGGGAGGAGAGCGCTCCTTCGATGCGATAGCGGAAGGTGCGATTCGACAAAAAGTCTCGTAAGATGAGCACGAGACGATCTGGCACACCGAGTTTGTAGAGCTTATATAATAAGCCGTTGTGCCAGACTTTGTCAAAAGCTTTCGCTATGTCGAAGAAGATAGCACCCGTCATCAAGCCGCGCTGGAAACCAGCGCTTATGTCCTCGATGATGCGGTGGACCTGATGCACGCTAGAGTGCTAAGTTCGAAAGCCGAACTGTTCGTTGGGAATAAGGCCCTTGGTCTCGGCTTATTCTCTGAGACGCTTATAAATAAGCCTCTCATAGATTTTGCCTTGAGCCTTGAACCTTTATGTATATATTTATGTGGCTAAGTTTATGCGTTACGTATTTATTATGTATGTAAATGGTACACCACTGACTACCTGCAGTATTGTCTCTCCTTCTCCCTTTAATCCATCCAAAGGTTGTCTGTAAAAGATCGCTTTTAGCGATAAGACCGCCCATTGTGTCACCCTATGTAACATTTCTAAATTTATTTCTGTAATTTGTATGGTGTGCATAATAAAGAATATTCTATCTATCTATCTATCTATCTTGAGCAGACTAATGGGACGGTAACTAGAAGGCTCAGACTTGGGTTTGCCTGGCTTCGGGATGCCGATGACGTTGGCTTCTTTCCACGTTTGTGGGAAGATGTTGTTGCTTAGGGCACCATTAAAGATGGTGGCCAATAACATTATCAAGTGGGCAGGGAAAAGCTGGACCACTCTGTTGGTGAGTCCATCTGAACCGGGGGCTTTACGAGCTTTAAGACCCTTGATGATATCGTGCACTTCGTCTGGAGTGACGGGAGGCAGAGGATTCTCAGGGTCTTCTACGGGAGGGAGAGAGGCTCTACGTTCGACTTCCGCGTCTACCTCTGCGAGGTGAGCTTGGTCTACTGGTAGGGAGCTGGGTGAGCACTGAGCTTCTAGACTGTCGGCTAGGCACTCGGCCTTGTCGACGTCGTCGAATGCAATGGTCTTATCGGGGCGTACTAATGGGGGCATGGAAGTGACTTGCGGGGACTTCAGTTTCCTTTGAAGTTCCCAGAAGGCTAGGTGGGTAGGCTCTAACTCGCTTAGCATCTTATCCCAGCCCGCGTTACGCAGCTCCGCTACGCGTTTCCTTACAGTTCTCTGTAAGTAGCGCATATGGGCTTTGTTCGCGTCGCAGGGAAAGCTACTAGGCTAGGCTGCGCAGGCCGTTAACGGATAGATAGGTAGATTAGAGTAGAATTAAACAACTAGATAGGTAAACATATATATATTGAGGTAATTATAGTAGTAGTACACGGCTAGGTCGTGGGTAAGGTCCTAAACACTGAGTCTTGAGCACTCGCACACTTAGAAATAGGAAGGGTACCGTCCTTGGCAGCACATGGCAGATGTGGGGGGCACGCTCAGCACAGGCTTAGTAGGAGGCCGGACGGCCTTCCTAAGACCGACAGGTAGTGTCGTCGGTGGCGCGCGGTGGCCTGTCAGCACAGGCTCGCGCAGGTAGCTGGCGATGGTAGGCCGCAGGTAGTTTACGGCGGTAGGCCGCAGGTAACTTGCGGCGGTAGGCCGCAGGTAGGTTACGGCGGTAGGCCGCAGGTAGGGCAGGCCTCCATAGCGTGCGCAGGTAGTGCAGGATTAGGTGAGGGGTCCTGCCCTCAGCCCGTACGGAGAATCCTGGAAGGCGCGTTAGAGAGCGCATGTTAGATGCGGTGCGGATAGCGGCAGGCCGCATGCGATGTGCCAGCTTCTTCCCCCATTTAGCGACCAAGGAACGGTATGGGGAGTAGGGTAGGTGAAAGCTCAGCACATCGCAGCGGTTTACAGGCAGAGAGAGTATGGGCATAGCGTGGCACATAAGCAGATGCTATCTTAGGTTAAGTATGTGAACACGCGTGCATAAACACAAAGTATGATGGTTCACTAATCACTTAGAATAACACAGTGAGGCACTACACCATCTTGATGCAGTAGCAATACATACATATTACAATCTCCAGTGCGCTGGATGAATCGTAGCCGCGTGTCCGACATTGACACACGGAATTAGATACTTTATAGGTTATAAAATCAATATAGATTATCCAGCGTAGAGGATCAGGTATAATTACCAAGCTAATGTGGAACTCACCCTAGGTCGGGGCACATAGGATTCTGAGGGTCAGGGAACAACTGTTGTCGTCCTTGCCAGCGGAAACGAAATGACCGAGCGTCTCCGGAAGGATAGTGTTGTTCCCCGTTTTTAGTGATGTGACTAGGAACTTACTAATTTTGATATTTTATCACTCGACTACTTGCACCTAAGTTCCCTCACAACGCTACAGTACGCACGGATAGACGCGTTCTTCTCAGTCAACAGATTACGTACATCGTCAGGTAGCTTCCAGCGACGGTCATCCGTCACTGTGACTTCCCTTGAACATTCGTTCACGACAGATTGTATGTGATCCGTGAATGAGTCGATCGCGGCCATCGTGTCCGAGATAGAGTCAAACTGATCGGGGATGTTATCTAATTGGGGGGACGTGTTGGATTTCAGCTGGGTGCTTACTTTCTTCCAGTCCGTTACCTTTTTAGTGACGGGAGGTTGATTGGGGTCGGAGAGACCTATGCGCGGGGCCAGTCTTATGACTATGGGACGGTGATCAGAGTTAAGCTCGTGTACCGTCTCTATTGAGTCTAATCGTAGATTGACGTTCTTAAGGAGCGCCAAGTCTAGGACATCGGGTGTATGGTTAGGGTTATGAGGGTAGTGGGTTGGGGTCATCGGAGCGATGACATCAAAGATCATAGAGGCAGAGAGGTCAAACAGGTGTTGTCCTCTGGTGGAGGTTCTGGTACTATTCCAGGAGGGATGCTTGGCGTTGAGATCGCCCGCCATGATAACGGAGTCACTCAGGCCAAATAAGATAGAGAGATCGTTTGCAAAGAGTCGGGGGTCCTCTGAAGTGGGTTGGGGAGGAAGGTAGACCGATATAAGGGTGATCGGCTGATGGCCTGACATGCCTAGGTGGCAGATGGAGACTTCTAATACTGAGAGCGGGGAAGGATCCATGGGGATGCAATAGAGGTCTTTTTTATAATAGATAAGGGTGCCGCCCTTGTGACAACGAGTCCTATAGTTGCGAACTACACGATAGTTAGCGATTGACGGATCTCGTTTATTAGGTTTGAGGAAGGATTCCTGTAAGAGGAAGACGTCTATGTGGTGATCGCGGAGGAATTTCGCGATCTCGTCGCGTTGGCCATTAATACCGTTTGCATTGAAGATGCCTAACATGAGCGATCGGGGTTTGAACCTAGCTAAGATGGTGTTAGACATTGTGGGTTCTATGGGAGGCGCGGGATGTCAGAGCACGCGTAATATCTGGATACGCGTTGTAAATAGCTTGGATCTTTATGAGATCACAGGCGTCTTGGGCGGCCTCGAATTGACTGGCCATTTGGAAAGCGCGAGGAGAGAGGAATGTCATCGCGGAGGAAAGGACATTTTGAGGCATGCTAGAAGAGGCTACGGGAGTGTTCGCGGGTTGCGGACGCGGTGCTATAGGAGCAGGTGCGGGCTTATTAAGGGGCGCGGGGGGGTGATAACGGGGGCCCATAGGGGGGGGGATGGTGGGGGGTGGGGGTTGGAAGGTAGCCATGGCTGGAAAGGCCTGCTGGTGGTGAAGGTAATTCCACGGAGTGGGCCTCTGAGGGCTTAATCTCTCAGGAAGTTGAGAGGATGGGATTCTATAATTTGAGGGAGTTTCCCTCTGTAGATGGGCGCCTGCGCGCTTGGTCAGTTTAGGGGATGACGACTTGGGAGCTTTGAGACAGCCACGGTAGTTGGCAGGGTGGCCCTCTTGCCCGCATAGCACGCAGCTAGGTGGCGTGAGGCATTGGGAACGGTCTTTTGGTCGGGAGCACTCAGAAGTGCCATGCGCGCCCAGGCACTTTACGCACCTGGGAGTCGCGTGGCAAAACTTTTGAGAGTGACCGTAGAGTTGGCAATTGTGACATTGCCCTACTATACCATTTTTCCTGGGTTTCTCGATCTCGAGACCCGTGAGGTGGCAGATAGATTTTACTTTAAATATAAGGTGATAACCCTGTACTGGGGGACAGATAACTAGTACCATGTCGTATTGCTCTCCGCCTCTAGCGCGGTGCATACGATGGACTTCATCGACTGGGATATTTTGCGACTGAAGGTCGGCTAAAATATCTGCGGCTAATATTTCGCGTGGCATCCTTTTGATGACAACGCGGGTCTGTTTTTCCTCTGGCAGAGAGAAAGTGTGGAATGCTACCTTTCTCTGTCTCAGAAGACTAGTGAGGTCCCTATAATCGCGGGACGTAGGGACATTTACTTTAATACCCTGTTGGGTGTTCCTAGCGTTGGTGTATGCGATTTTTTGGTCGCAACACCATTTAGAGACATCCGCCCACTTGCCCTTGTCCTGTATGAACACGGGTGGTGGCGGAGGGACCTTCTTAGGGCCAGAATTAGGTGGGATGGGAGTATCCTGCGAAGAGGATGACGCGATCGGGCGGGGGTCGGGGGAGGGGGTATCCTGCGAAGAGGATGACGCGGTCGGGCGGGGGGCGGGGGAGGGGGTATCCTGCGAAGAGGATGACGCGGTCGGGCGGGGGGCGGGGGAGGGGGAAGCTACGGTAGTGCAAGTAGCGGGTGGGGCTGGGGATAGCGGGGAAAGTGAGAATGAGTCACGATCCTCAAACGCTACTACTTTGCTGGCCTGGGTGGAAGATTGTTTCTTATTCTTCCGCTTTTTCCCTTTTCCGTTGACTGGGGTGAACCCATCGTCATCAGAGTGGGATGAAGCGGAGGAAGAAGAAAATCTAGCCTCAGGTTCCGAGCTGTACGGGTAAGGGGTCGTGACGCGTTTCGTTGAAACGACTGGTTCGTCTGTGTCCATAGACATCAGCGGGCTAAGAGGGCTATCTAGCTGGGGAGAGCATGGGCTGTCAATGCTGCTTTCAGCGATGATTGGATCGGAGGGAATTTTCTGAGTAGGCCGTCGTAGTGCAATGATTTCCGGGCCAAACTCATCTTTCAGGGAGGGCGAGACGGTAATTATCCTTTTAAGGATGCTAGTGAGGGCTGCATTGTCGCTTTTAAGCGACTTAATGTCGTCTTGAAGAGACTTCAATAATGCCTCCATTATAATGGCTTTAATTAATTTAATTAATAAGAGGAATGGTTCCTATTTCTCCTAACAATTTCTAACACTAACTCCCCGGGCGGATTGGCCGGGGATGTGTAAACCCTCCCTGTCGGGTATAGACAGGGAGGTTGTGTACTTAATGGTGAGCCCTAAGCTTGCTTTTGCCCGTTGCCTATCTTATTGTGCAACGGGGTCCTAACCAGTCTAGTGTGCCGGGTGTAGACACACCCGATCGACACTAGGTGAGTCGCTGTGAAGGGAAAACTGTAACCAATGTCGACTAGGAGATCCCCCAAGGCCGAACACTGGGACCCGTCCAACTGATTGCCTAGCCCTGAAGGGGTTCGGCGGGTGTAATTGGGGCAACACCCTCTCGGTTTCGTTGGCACCGTATAGGTTTCCACCGAGAACCACGAAACTGTGGATTTTACCCAGAAGGGGCCAAAAACGCGACGATTACGTTTTGAAACAACTCTGATTTAGAAATATTTATTAATTGTGTCTTGAAAAAGACAAACAATTAATAGGTCGATGATAGTCCACAGACTATAGAAGAACTCGTCGCAGGGCGCGACGATAGACGGCTCGGGAACCACTGCAGGAACCGCAGCAGGAACCACTGAACCGGAAACAGGAATCTCGTACACACTGCGCAGCACGTCCGTCCGCGAGCGGTTTCGAGCGTAGAGTGATTTTTGACTGAGCTCAGCTCGGAATGCACCGCCATTTATACTCTCATGGTGTCGCGTAGCGCCCGCTATGCGATATCGCGGCGATTCGCAGCGCGACAGGAACAAAAGAACTTTCCTTTGTCGGCGCGCGCTGCGATTCGCTATATCGCCCTAGTAGTAGGGGAGCCCAAGTGGGGATTTCGGGATTTACTAAAGCGCGGCAGATTAATATACAGGGCGATACCTTGTATCCGGTTAAGTACCTCCACCAAATATGAGCTCCATATATAAGGCCGCCCGTGAAGGATAAAGGATCAGATTAGTAAAAAAAAATTGATCATTAGAAATTCTCGAGCGCGTCAGATTAAGCTAGGGTGAGTTAATTATATGCTAAAAAGTGTATATTCCACTAATCTAACAATTTGAGAGTGACGTAAAGAAAGGGGAAGGCAGCAAAGTTGTAAAAAAAAAACGTTATCTCGACATTCTCAAGCGTAGCCAAATTTATTTTTATTTTGAAGGAAATAAATCAAGGATAACGAAAAATATATAATCTGACGATTTCCGCAAGCCGAAATAATAAAAAATCGTCGATAAAGTTTAATGCTTGCAGCTGGGTGATACCTATATTTCCCTCTCCGCGTTTCTACTCCTCTCTCACTTTTTCTCTATCTCTTACTCTCTCACTCCGTCTCCACTCTGGATTTTATTGCCACGACGCCATCACAGCGGATCACAGAGACTCGTTCGTGGCGTGATATTTATCAACGTGTTTCCAACGTTTCGACTTATTTAGTTAATTTAATATTAGTAATGTGACTTGAAGTTTATAAACATTTAATATGAGTGATATTAATTTAAAGTGCGTATTTTGTGGTGAAACAACTTTACAAAGAACAATTAAATTTACACTAGAAACATTGAAAAAATGTATAAATATTTTGGAATATCGTCGGAGCAAACCGGTTCTTCGAAAATCTCGAACAACGTACGATAATCTCGAACTGTCGATAGAATCTTCATTAAATAAAGTTTATCACACACAGTGCTATAAATTATTTACAGCAATTAAAATACCGCCAGAGCTTCAGTATTTACAAGAGCAAAGTGTAGTAGAACGTGACAATGCATCGGAAGTTTCCGGAAATAGCTCCGAAATACATGCTGTTTCTGTAGAGTGCTCTGAATCACGTGGTACTGTTGATTCCTTGTCTACTGAGGTTGCTGGTACATCGACAGATGAGTAAGTGCTAATATGACTTCATATAGTAAATATTTATGAAACTGAAATTAAGAAACATTTGATAATTTTTTTAACAAACAAATTATAGCAAGAAAATTTTATTTAAAAACTTCATCTTTAGAAGCTTTGAAAAATTATAAATGTGATTTTTATAAATGATTTTCTATGTCTAGTTTATTTAAAAAAAAAATCAAACAATTGTCAAGTGTCTGTTAACTTAGTCTCATAAGAATTTATAAAAAAAAATTTTTCATTGACTAAATTGTTTAGTTAAACTTTTAGACAAAGAAAATTATTATTTTACGAAAACAACATTAATTATTTTCTTGCATCGACAAAACTATTAATCCGTTATAAGATACGATATGAAATAATCATTTTTTTTTTAACAATATTTTAATTTTATATTATACTTATATTATTATTATAAAATTTTCAGAGCGGGAGGATCTAGTAACGTTCAAGAAGGCTTTGAGGATTCCAATAATTCATTTAGCACAGATGAGCCTGTCGCTCATAACGATTCAGCATCACAAACCCGCTTCATTTGCGAAAAACAACGTAAACGGCATCATGGTCCGTTTCTCGGACAGCACGTTAAGCCGTTGGTCCCGGCTTTCATTCGTGGATCTTTGACAGTCGTTACGGGAAGTCCGAAAGTCAGAAGCCCGAAAGTCTGACAACCATTCTTACCAAGGGGTATTTATTGTATTACCCAGTAACTGCGTTGTGGTCAGATAGGCAGTCGCTCCATGTAAAATACTGTAAAGTTAGAAACAGTACACGTGTACTTATATAATTTTAACTTGAATACAAAGTTCAGCGAATGAACAACTTCAATACAAAACTTCATCGCCCTTTTCAGACCATAATTTTTTTTTTTTGGTTGGGAAATTATCAAATAACTTCAATACTCAATACTCAATACTCAATATCTTTATTGCTTTACCATAATGTGTACTTAGGTGGTAACTATATATTTAGATCATTATGGACCCTGTAGGGCACAGCAAAAGGGTAGGAGAGAGGAAGCCCTGTTTAAGGAGATCATGCAAGTTTTAACGTACATTTATTCAAAGTCAAGGAGATCGCAAATAGGATCTATCATTTCGTTTATCTATTGTTTATGTACGAGTATTGTTTTATCTGTAAAAGTGTATTTAAATATTTTAGATTATTTCGATATGTATGTACATATCTATTATAATTCTGTTTATTAATTTATATAAATTGTTTATCTTCGAATAATTATTATTGCTATATTGTTGAATTTATTATAATTGCTAATTTATTTAATTATTATTTTTGTTATATATTTATATATTAAAAAAAAAAAAAAACAAACAAAATCCGTATCATTAATATATAATAATTATTATTTTTTCATATTTTGTGTATCATTTAAATATTCATCTAAGGAGTAATAGCATTTGTTTATCAGTAATTTTTTAAGTTTATTTATAAATATATTCAACTTTTCTTCTTTCTTTAATATGTCAGGTAGTTTGTTATATATTTTTATAGACATTACGTAGGGACTTGTAGAATGCATTTTTAATTTGGATGTTGGTATGTTTAGTCTAGATCGGTGCCTAAGTGTATACTGTGATTGGATGTCTTCGCGTTTTGTGTAGAAATCTTGATGCTTACGGACAAATTTACATATTTCTAGAATGTAGATACAGGGGAGGGTTAGAATATTATATTTTAGAAAATAGGGTTTACAGCTGTCAGTTTGACCAATGTTTACCAAGATCCTAAGTAATTTCTTTTGTAGGGTAAATAGTGTCAGTGCATCTGTACTATTTCCCCAGAGAGTTATGCCATAGCTAAGCCATGTATTGGCATACGCATAATAGGTGGCGAGGGCCGTTTGTAGACTGGTTGTCTTTTTTATTTCGCGGAGAGCGTACGAAAATTTTGAAATTTTTGAACGGGTTTTTTGTATTTGTGTTTTCCAGTTAATATGTTTATCTAATGTAAGTCCAAGTAGTGTAAATTCATCAACAGTTTCCAATTTTGAGCCGTTGAAGTTAAAATTTAAATGAAGAGGAGCCTTTTGATATGGGTGGAAAGTCATTAATTTAGTTTTAGTATAATTAATTTCTAAATTATGTGAGGTCATCCAGTTACATGTTTTTGTGAGTGTGGAACTGAGTTTTTCTTCTATGTTTGTGTTGTTTTTACATGAGACTAATAAAGATATGTCATCCGCGAATAAAACACATGGTCCGTCTATAGTTTTCGGTAAGTCGTTAATGTAAACGAGGAATAATAGGCAACCTATAACACTTCCTTGGGGGATGGAAGCGTTAGTTATTTTGCTTTTAGATCGGATTTTTTCTATTTCTCTACTATTGTGGTTAAAGTATTCAATTTCAACTACTTGTTCTCTATTTTTTAAATATGACGTAAGCCATTCATGGGCTTTCCCGCGGATTCCTATTCCATACAGTTTATTAAGCAGTATTTTAAATTGTACCTTATCGTATGCTTTGGTCATGTCCAGTAATATCCCTACGGCGTATTCCTTGTTATTTATAATATTAAGAGCTTCCTGAATATATTTATAGACAGCTAATGTGGTGGAACGATTTTTTCGGAAACCGTTTTGACAATCGCTCAAAATGTTAAATTTTTCGCAAAAGGTATAGATTCGATCACACATAGCTTTTTCGAAAATCTTGGAGGCTGAGGGCAAGAGAGCTATTGGGCGGTAATTATTAGGATCATTTTTATTGTTCTTTTTATGGATTGGTTTAATTAATGACTTCTTTAGCAATTCGGGGAAAGTGCCTTCTGTAAAAGACTGATTTAGTAAAAGATAAAATGGTAAGGTGAGTTCATTCGCGCATTCTTTCAATAGCGTAGGTGGAATTTCGTCTAATCCGAAACTTTGTTTATTTTTTAGGTTTTTGATTAATTTGTTTACTTCCCAAGCTTCTACTGGGCTAAGGAACATGGTGTTCTCCGTGGTATTTTGTGTTGGTATGCCACCCAGTGCACTGCCAGATGGATTGTTGCTGTTTTCTCCAATAGATGCAAAGAAGTCATTAAAAATATTTGCAATTAGTTTGGGTTCGGATATAAAAGTATTATTGTGTTGTAATTGTATGCTGCATTTTTCCTTTTTTGGTTTTTTATTTGTTCTCTCATTTATAATGCTCCACATCGCTTTTACTTTGTTGTCTGATTTCTTTATTTTGTTTATAAATTGTAGTTTTTTTGCAGCGGTAACTAAACTTTTTAATATTTTTTCATATTTTTTGTAATGTTGTGTAATTATTTGGTTTTTGGTTTTAATGGAAAATAATTTTAACAATCTTTTGTTTTTGCAGGAAATTCTAATGCCTGTAGTTAGCCAGTATTTTTTATAATTAGTTTTAAGTTTCATTTTACGTTTAGGAATACATTGATTTAAAGTTTTTATTAAGAGGGTGTTGAACGAATTATAATTTTCATTTATATTATTGTTTGTTTGTATAATTTCGTGCCAGTTTTGTGTACTTAATACAGATTTAAACTTTTTTATGTTCGCTATGTTAAATAATCTTTTATTTGTGTAGCAGGTAATTTTTTTAGCTGGTTGAGGTATGCTTAGATTTATAATTGTTCCACTGTGGTCCGAAAGTCCGAAATTTTCGACGGTTGTAAACATATTTTTGTCGCTGAAATTAGTAAATATTAGATCAAGACATGTCGAGGAAGTTTCTGTAATACGCGTAGGTCTTTTTATTTGTTGAGTGAATTTGTATTCTAGCATGAGATCCAGAAACTGGTGAATTTTTAAGTTTTTGCCTAAAATATTAATGTTAAAATCTCCACCTATAATAATTTAAAATTTATTATACTTTGTATTTAAATAGTTTAGAATTTGTTTTAATGTATCAATAAATATATCTTCCTCTCTTCTATTCCAGTACATAGTAATTAATAAAAGGTTTTGTGTAGGTAACTCAGTAGCGCACACTTCCAGTACATATTCTATAGACATGTTTGAGATATCATTTTTCTCTGTATACACAATTTGTTCTTGTAAGAGAATGCATACGCCGCCTCCTCCTCGAGTTTTCCGGCAGTATGACGATGCAATATTATAGCCACTAATTTGTATAAGGGAAATTTTGTCTTCGGATAGCCAGGACTCAGATATGCATATAGCTTGATAGATAGGGTTTTCTGTTATAAATGCTTCTATAATGTGCTGCTTGTTGTATAGGCTTTGCATGTTTTGGAAGAGAATTTTACAAGGTAGGTCTATGCTTTCGAAAGGAGTGATTCTTAATGTGTTCGTTGGTAGTAGGTAGGTCGCATATTCGGTCTACATTGTAATTGTATGTGGTTCCCTTCGAGTCATTGTTTTGTGCCGTTTTGTATGTTTAGTTTTTTTGGTTTATTTTCTGTCCTTCTTCTGCTCTGGGCGAAGTGGGAGGGCGTGTCAGACTCTTACTGACTAAAACCCACCCGTGTTCCTTCAGTTGCCTGTACGTTGCCAGGGGCCACGGTATCCCTTTCGGACTTTCCCGCGACCCCAGCAGGCATCGGTCCTAGCGCACCCCTTCCGTTGTGCTGACATCTCTTTGAGGCGCGCGTGGAACACAACGCGCACTCGACCCGGGCCTGGTCCTTATTGGACGGCGAGCTACCCATTGCTCACCGTCCGCAAGCCCGCGACTACGGTAGCCGGGAATCGCCTGCGATTCCCGACACCCAGGGCGTTTCCTGCGCCAGCTAGAAGGCGTGAGGGCGCGACATTTGCCTCTCCGCCACGCGCTCCGTCTCCTCCTTCGTGAGCATTACTGCTTCGCAGAAGGAGGTGACGGCTTGCCAGGCCCTCTTGCTCCGTACCATGGCCTGGACCAGGGCCGGACGGGAGAGATCACTGTCACCGATCGCCTCCACATGGACACGGTGGTACCCCGCCCAAGCCGGGCAGACCTCCACCGTATGCTCCACCGTGTCCTCCGGGCGATCCACACAGTGGTGACACCCGGGCGTTTCCTCCCGCCTTATGCCGAACAGGAACCTCCTGCAACAACCGTGTCCGGTAGGACCTATGTCAGGCGGAAGGTGAGGACTCTAGCCACTCCTCAAAGAGGGGGCTTATCGCCTCAATTGTGGCATGCCCAGCAGTGAGTTGCGACAATCACACCTCTCCATGACGCCGAACCCTTGTGGGTTGAAATTAAAGAAAGACGATTTACGTTGTATAGTTTCCAACCATAAGCCGAAATATTTGTGATTTTATCTTAAAAAATAAAGAAGTTTAATTAAAAACAAAATTTCATCCCCCTTTTCATCCCCTTAAGGACTGAAATTCTAACAAAACCGTTGCGTTACCTTCCAACCATAAGCCTAGATAGTAAATTTTGTTTTTTTTTTTAATTAAGGACTTTTCAACTTCATCCCCCTTTTTAACCCTTCGGGGGTGGATCTATCAAAAACGCTGAGACACGTATAAATTCATTTTCAATCGTCAGCCTGAACACAAAATTTTAAGATCCTAACTTCAAAACTGACGGACTTTCATACAAACTTCCATCCCCTATTTTACCCTTTTAGGGGTGGAATTCTCAAAAATCCTTTCTTTGTGGATACTAACTCTTTACAAAGAACACACCCTTCAAGTTTCATAGCTCTAAGACCAGCGGTTTGAGCTGTGTGTTGATATATCACCCAGTCAGTCAGTCAGTCAGTTTACCATTTTATATATATAGATTGCGCAAATTGTCAGCTTATTCTTCTATTACAATCAACCCAACTATAGTCGATGGCTAGTGTACTATATTAATTTATTGCAACATGTAGATAACACACATCCAGGCCTCCGAACTGAAATGGCTAAGGGTTCGTTTGGAATCAGAAGAACCATCAAGCCTTTCTCACGAATTCCTGTGGATTTAACGTTAGAGCAGACAATTAATGGTGATGCTGCTCGTCGCCTTACTGGAATTGTTAACCTCACAAATTCAATTTCTGCTGGACAACGTTGGGCTAAAAATCATGGAGCGCGAACAAGAATCATATCTCATGTTCTTACTCGTGCAGGGCTTGACAGAAACTACAATGATATTGCTGCTGATCTACACCCAGATCGAATGAAAAAACAACACATCCAAATTGAAGCTTTTTCGAACAGTGTCCTGCAGACCATCAATCCATTCTCTCCTTTAATTGATAAGGATCTGTTGTTTAACATTTCAACAGGGCAATCTGCTTCTCTAGAAATTACAAACTGTTTACTAAAGACAGTGTCTGGAGGAACATTGCAGCGAGATCAATTCATAATGGAATGCAATTTAAATTCAGACAGGTTTCACCAGCCATTAAAAAAAAATACGGTGCTGACTTTTGCAAGCCTCAAGAAGAAAAAAAAAATGAAAATTGGTGGAAAAGTGCACGAAGTTACATTGCAGCGGGATTTATTCGGTCGGTTATTAGCTCTATCTCTTGACACGAGTATAGACTTGGAAAAAGTACTTTGTTTTCCCATAACTCCTATGCCGTTATCACTGTGCCATATAGATGGTTCTTTAAACAAGACTGATAAGTCAGTACTAATTCATGAATTAGAGAAACAAGTCGAAGATATGGAGCAACCGCCACCCCAAACTGACCTTGTAATTGTAGATGGCTTCTTTTTTTTAAATACTTTTAAAGAAATGCCCCGTAGTTTTGGAGGTTTGTCAAAGAAGATATTACAATGCCTTGTTAATAACGCTGCAAGTAGAGTTGCCATTGTATTTGATCGCTACTTCACACCTTCTATCAAAGATTATGAGCATTCTCTTCGAGGTAGTGTAGACGACAAGGAATTCCACATTTCCGGTCCTCAACAAACAAGAACAGCAGATTTTACGAAAGACTTGAAAAATATAAAGTTTAAGGAAGCTATTGTTAAGTTTTTGATCGATCATTGGGCTGATCCGGAGATGGCAACGATTATCGGTAGTAAGGTAATTTACATAATACATGATTTGTGTTATGAATATTCTGTTACTGATAATAAAGTAACACGCATCATTAATAATGAGTTGTCATGCCCTGATCACGAAGAAGCGGATACGAAGATAGCATTTCTTGCTTGCCAACAAAATGAAGATTCTACTATTACTATCAGAACTTCTGATACTGATATAGTGGTCATCATGTTAGCGAATATGGAACACCTGCAAGCAAGAGTAGAAGTTTGGATGGATCTTGGAGTTGGCAATGCACGCCGATACATCGACGTATCCGCTCTCTACAAAAAATTAGGCCCAAAAATTTCGAAGGCGCTTCCAGCTTTGCATGCGTTCACTGGTTGCGATTTCAACCCAGCATTGTACCGACGAGGAAAAAAGAAACCTTTGCAATATCTGATGAATTCAGAAATTTTCCAAGAAGTATTTCTGGATTTGGGATCAAAGGAACATAATGTGCAGGATTCTTTTAACATCATACAGTCTTTTACTTGCCACTTGTATGGGTTGAAAAAGTTAGACGATGTCAATCAAGCCAGGATGGTCATCTTCAATAGGACGTACAAGGTAAAAGACAAATCACAAGCTTTCTCCTTGAGTGTCCGGAATTACGATGCGTGCAACTTGCCACCTTGTGAATCGGAGTTACTCCAGCAAGTGTTACGCACAAGATTCATTGCATGCTTGTGGAGTAATGCCCATAATGCAAAAAATACTGATCTTTTACCAACAGACTATGGATGGAAAGTTGTCGACGGAAAATTCAAAATGATCTGGTTTGTAGGTGATCAATTGCCGAAAGCCTACGAAGATGTAGTCATAACACCTGATATTCTTGAGGATACTCCAGAATCAGGTATTTCTTTTCTCCAGTAATTAAAAAAACACGTTATTCATAAAAAAAAATATTGTTAAATATTTTCATGACTTTTTGTTACAGATACGCAATCTGAGGATGAATTCGACCCAGAAGAGGAAGATAATTCTACTGATGAAGATGATGATTAATTAATCAATAAATAATAAAAAAATAATTTTTTTTGGACATTTTTTTAAATTATTTTCTTATAAATACAAGTACTCTACTCAAAAAACATACACTTATTTATTTGCATGCTATTTCCTGAGCTTCTCAATTAATTAAGTTCAATGATTTAAAAAATTAAAAAAAAAAAAAAAAAAAACTGATTAGGCGAATCCCTTTAGATAATCGTCAGATTATGAGACAGCACGTCTAGAACATAAAAATGAACAACATATATCTTAATCTGACGCGCTTGAGTATTTCAAAATGACGAATTTTTTTTGCACATTATAATAATGGCCGCGAGTTTGCGTCATATCGAAATCGTCAGATTATTGAATGAGAGCATTTTTTTTGGTGTACTTAACACCCCCTTAGAAAACCTGACGCGCTCGATTTTTTTTTTTTTTTTTCATTTTTATCCCTTACTTACAACCACCCGCATCATGCAAATGATCAGATTAACATACGTACATTATTAAAAATACGTAGGACATTGATGCTATCAATATCTGACGCGCTCGAGTATGTCCATGCAACAGTATTTTGTTACATTTTTTTAAATCTATAGCTGCTTCCCCCACCGATGAAAAGGTATATATTATTTAAAAAAAAAAAAAAAATATCATCTAAGCTTTGCAACCTAATAGGTCTCTATGACGCTCGAGTAAATCCCCATTTAGCATCGTGGGCTCCCCTACTATAGTGTGAAAGGTGTTGCGTGGCGATAATATCGCAGATTCGCCACGCGACACGTCGCGCGACAAGTCGCGCTGGTCTGCACAAGCCTTTATGGGTTTACCAGGCTCATAGTCTCGTCGATGTGCATTTGTATCAAGTAGCATCGACTTATAATGTTTCATATCACTCTCTGTAACCAAGCTTAAATCTACGTTCTTTTTCAACAGCAACTGTTTTAAACCAGGGTTTCGGTACTCGCGTCCAGCCACGGTGATATACTCATCGCTGATCGTTATACGAGCAGAACCTAACATCAATTTCCCGCTCTCTACTCTGACACCAAACGGAATATCTGTCAGTGCTTCTGAGCATACTGACCAGGATGACATATCACAAACTTGGTTGTTTCCAACCAATGATTTATATGAAGAGTCACTTTCGATATCAGATTCATATTCGTCTACATTTTCGTTGTTATCATTGCTTCCTTTACTAATAGGGACTTCTTTTTGCAAAGTTTTATCGATAAACGGAACTTCGGTCTCTTCATTTTCTGTATTACGCAGGAGAGAAGTCTGCTTACTGACATTAGCAATTAGGTTGAGTTGTTCTGTCACCGGCTTGAAAACTGATTCCAGTACTTGCTGATTGTTAATTTGATCTTCTCTCATCTTTCGCACTTTCTTCTTAACAGCTTCTGCAGCATGAACTATTTGTCTTTTCAGTGATTTTTCCATAATAAAAAATAATAAAAATAATAATAAACTACAGTTCGTAATTGATTAAGCGCTGCGCGTGCAGACCGCGTGAAAGGTGTTGTGTTGGAATCCCAACAGCGTTGTCTGAAGAATAATAATATCGCGAGGGTAACGGTCTTAAATATTTGTATTTTTAATCAAAGACAACAAAGGTATCAAATTTATTTCTATAACATCCTTTATTTTTGGAGCAATCCTTATTAATTACTACATAATCGAAGGGTCCACTCCATATTTTCGAACACATTTCACGAAATTCAATCCATGTCATATCAGTGTTGATATGTTCTTAATAAATATGCCGTAAATTAATTTCATCTTGTTTAAAAAGTATGATTAAGTTTGCATTGTCTCTTACTAACTGCTTAGGGATTTTACTATATGTTTGGTTTAGATAAAAACAATCAATGCATTTGTGTCTTCCCATTGCAAAATAATCACGCATGTTACTTTGATTTTCACAAGCAGCATCATCAAAAATAATCACGGAGTTGGGTTTTGCGTCCTGAACGCTTAGTAGGTACTTCCTCATAACCATGATATTTCTGGATGGAAATACCAGACACCTGTTGCAAAACTCTTTCTAAAAAAATGTACTTGGGTTGGTGCAGAGTTTTTGAATAAACATAAACATTTTCAAATCTTAATCCATTTTCGTGTATAAGAAGACCAATTAATAAATTGTTTTTTCCACAATTGGACGGACCGCAAATGATATATCGTACTGAGTTAGGTAATAATTCTCCATGACGATAGCTGGTCTTACAAAAATCATCGCAGACTGTATTAACATGCAGCGATTTCGGTTGTTTTACAAATTTCATGATTACTGTCGGAAATGAACCGATTGAAAATAAGTGAATGTATATAGTACGTAAACATTTATAAACTTACCGCAATCTCTTTCGCGTTACTGGTCATTGAACGAGTTGATTTCATTGAGTTCATTATTGAGCATTCTGTACCACCCTTCAGAGCGATAGCGAACTCGCATCATCATTGGTCGAGTACAGTAATACACTAAAGAGTCAAGTCGATCGTTGATTATTGGGTATTCTATACCACTGTCCGCAGCGAAGGCGAACTCGCCGAGCTACTGGAGGACAGTGGATTAGAATGCTCAATAATACCCTACTGAGGAAATTAATCAGTATACGTCCACACCGATTCAGGCAGAAGAGTTAATAGCAGAAATAGATGTAAATATTAAACAGAATAATCGAAACCGCGCACTTGTTTTTACAAATAATGACGGCAATGCTAACACAATGAGCAAGTTACCAAAAATGGAGTTAGGCAAGTTTGATGGTGATGTTTTAAAGTGGTACCAATTTTGGGATCAGTTTTCATCAAACGTTGATAAGAGAAATGTTAATAATGTCGATAAATTGTTGTACCTTCAATCCATTCTTGAGGGTGACGCAAAACAGGCAATTAATGGGCTGGATACAACAGACAAAAACTATCGTATTGCTGTCGACACATTAAAGGAACAGTATGGCAGACCTAGCGTAATTATTGATGCTCATTATGTAGCACTTTATAGAATTAAATCGGCGGAATCTAGTCAGGTCAAAGACTGTAGGCACGTTCTAAATGAAATTGAGAGACATCTTAGAGTATTGAGTTCTTTAGGCGAAGATGTAAATCACAATCATCTTAGAGTAATGATTTTAGAAAAGTTCCCCGAGGACCTCATTTACGAATTAAGGATGAAGATAACTGACGAAAATGAGGCTATTGATAATATTAGAAAGTTTCTAGAGTATATCATATCGGCTAGGAAAACATCAAATAGATTAAAGAAAACTGCAAAAGGTACTAAAAATAAAAATACAACAACTAGCGAAGACAAACAGGCTTCTGAAAATATTACAAAGGATCATTACATGTTAGATCTGAAGAGACTAGTGATAATAAAAGGCGTAGATTTACATCAAACTTTAGAAAGGAAAAATTTAGGTATGAAAATAGACAGCCTAAACATAATAAACATAAACTGCCTTCTCGGAAAAGACCATATGACGGTGATAGGTCCGATGAGCCACCTAAAAAGAAAACATTTAAATGTATATTTTGTAGGCAGGATCATTTTAACGATGAGTGTAGTGTGCACAAAACCTTGCAGGAAAGAAAGGCTCAATTAGGAAACCGTTGTTATAATTGTTTCGTTGAAGACCATAGGGCTGACAATTGCCGAGCCAAACGGAAATGTCGACATTGTAATAAGTTCGGCAATCATAATCGAGCATTATGTCCAGCTAAGCTAACACAGCCAGTGAAGTCAGTACCAACTGATACCTTACATACTAACAATGCATATAGCACTACGCTGTTGCAGACGGCCGTAGTAATTGTAGGTAATTTAGAAACTAAAATAAAACTACAATGTAGGGTGTTGCTCGATTGTGGAAGCCAGCGCTCATAATATATAACGGAACATAATACTAATTTACTTAAACTACCTATTACTGAACAAATTAATTTATCAATATTTACATTTGGAAACAAATCACCACATCTTATTGAAAGTCCTATAGTACAGTTTAGTATTACAACTCGAACAAGATTTACTCGTCTTATTCATGCAAATGTAGTACCTCATATTACTCACAGTATAAAAGCACCAACTGTTTATGATTCAGACAAAATGGGAATTAAAGATCGAATATTGGCTGATGATGGGTCTTGTGGCGACAAAATAGATATTTTAATCGGAAACGATTATTATCACTCATTCATGTCACAATAAAAGATATCGGTCAATAAAGATTTGTTCTTAGTTAATTCAGATTTTGGTTGGGTATGGTCTGGAAGAATTAGTGAGAACCTTGATAGTTCCGATCAGTTAACTGTATTGACTTACTTTCAATCAGATGGGTCATTTGATACTAAGTTAAACGAACCCGATCTCCCCCTAAAATTAGATGATGTTAAACAGTTATGGGACCTTGAATCAATAGGCATTACAGATTCCCCAAAAAATACTCGCGATGAAGAAGTGATTAGGCAGTTTAATGAAACAGTTCGGTACCAAAACAATAGATACTACGTTCAATGGCCATGGACAGAATTACCACCAAATCTTCCTAATAATTTAGGCTTAGCTTGGGGTCGGCTCAATGGTTTAATTAAACAATTAGATAATTCAGATTTAAAGGCATACGACCAGGTCATTCAGGAGCAGCTAGAGAATAAAATAATTGAGAGTGTACCAGATCCAATGATTCCACAGAATCATCCAGTTCACTATCTTCCTCACCATTGTGTTCGTGGTCGTGATGAGCCCAAAACGCTCCGTATCGTTTATGACGCCTCAGCCAAAACCGCAGACAATCGGAGTTTAAACGAATGCCTCTATAGGGGTCCACTTATGTTAGAGGATCTTACAGGATTGCTCATTAAGTTTAGGGAACACCCTATAGGAATAGTTGCAGATGTCGAGAAAGCTTTCTTACAGTTAAGTCTACAAGATTTAGTTAGGGATGTAACACGATTTCTTTGGTTCAAAGACGTAAACAGTACAGTTTACCCAGATAATGTGGTGCACTTACGTTTTTGTCGTGTGCCATTCGGTGTCATATCAAGTCCATTTCTCCTAAATGCTACGATCAGATATCACTTAAATAAGTCGAACAACATATTTCTGAAACAAATTGCGGACGATATTTATGTAGACAATATTGTAACTGGCACACAGACAATTACAGACGCAAATAAACTGTATTGTGCTGCTAAAGAATCTTTTGATAACTTAACTAACTAATCTATTTACATGCCTAACAATTAGGGCTATACATTTGGAGGTCGTTAAAGATTTAACAGCCGAAGAATGTTTACTAGCCATTAGGACATTCGTTGCTATAAGAGGCAATTTAAGCTTACAGCAGAAGTGTTAACTTCAAATTATTGCATTCAGAATCACTTGCGGTGGAAATTTATCCCAAAGTTGGCCCCATGGTTCGGAGGATTTTATGAACGACTAGTAGGTTTAGTAGGTTTAGTATAATTGAATGTGTCCATTTGATGTTACATCTTAATGAGACCAATAGTTGTAAATTTATTTTCTGTGCCTTGCCTTATTCTCAATATTTGTCTGATGAGCAAAATAGGCACATTTATAATTTAAATATGTTAATTTATAATAGGACATGTCGTCACAGTGACGCTATTTTATATTTTGATTGTAATCAATTTATTACTGATTACAAACTGACAAATTATACAATGTATTTGCCACCTAGTTGTAGGAGACAAATTGCTAATCTCTTAGCATACAATATACAGAGTGACACTGGTACCTGTAGTGTACCACCAATTACTGTTAGTAGTGGTACTAACACTACTTTTGATACGCCTTATAGTTTAAACTATTAGGAGCGACAACGGGTGAGCCGCATATTTTGAATGTTGTTCATCAAAATATGCAGGGTCTGTCCGGCAAAGAGCTAGAGCTAAGTTTATTTATAGAGAACTATGATGTTCAAGTGTTATGTTTGACTGAACACTGGTTGAAAGAACATGAAGTAGTGTTTATCAATGATGATAATTTTACTGTACAAAGTGCGTTTGTAAGGAAAAGCGCCATTCGCGGTGGATCTTTAGTTCTTGTTTCAAACAAGTTGAAATGTAAACAACGTTTAGATTTAGTTAATCTTTCTATCGAGCGCACTATTGAGTTGTCTTGTGTTGAACTCGAGCGATACGTTATAATTTGCGTTTATCGACCCCCCTCTGGTGATTTTATTAGTTTCGAATCGGTAATGGAGGATTCACTCAATAGGTTAAAATCAAGTAATAAAAGTATAATTTTATGTGGAGATTTTAATATTAATATTTTAGATGTTACTCCATTAAGTATTAGACTTCTTAATCTGTTTAGGTCTTATAATTTAATAAACTTGTTTTTTGAACCTACTAGGATCACGGCATCTTCTTCAACTTGTCTAGATAATATATTTAGTGATTGTGATGCCAAAAATAAAATAGTGTTAAGTGACTTAACGTCTGACCACTGTGGTTTATTAGCTAGCTTCCCCATGCCATTACATAAAAAGCCGCATAAAATAGAATGCAGGCCTTATACAGCTAGTCGTTGCAATAAGTTTAAAAATAATATAGCTTACAGAATTACACCATCTATAGTAGAACACGAGAATCCCAATGAAATCTATGGAGCCCTTTTTGATGTTGTGCAAAAAGAGTACCAATCTACTTTCAAGTCCAAAACTATTCAAATTAATGGCACCTCTGTTGGCTTTAACCAATGGGCCACTCCAGGAATTTATAAAAGTAGAGCGAGACTATACGAGTTATATGGTTTGAAAAAATACAGGTTTGATACTCCTTTCCTAGAGTATGTCAAAAATTATTCAAAATTATTTAAAAAGGTGTGTGTTTTTGCTAAATCTAAATTTTTAAGCGATACAATTAAAAAATCCAATAATAAAGTAAAAACCACTTGGAAAATTATTAACAATGAAACGGGTAAGTCGGTTAAACAAGATAAACAACTTGAGATTATGGTCGACAATAAATTAGTTAATAAAGCAGCTGACGTAGCTGAGGCGTTTAATGAGTTTTTTGCCAACATACCTGTAACTACCACTTGCTCCTTAAATTCATCCCCGTCTAAAGCGGAAAACCTTATGCTTAATAGTGTGTCTAAAAATAGTCCCTTATTTAGCTTCGAACATGTAACGCCTCGTGATGTAGTTAATGTTTTTAACACACTCAAGTCTAAAAACACTAGTGATTACTGCATCTCCATTAAACTTTTAAGTAATATAATAGACATCGTAGCCCCCTATCTAGCTGTTACTTTTAATAAATGTGTTGATTTAGGAACTTTTCCTGACCTCATGAAGAATAGTAAAGTCATACCATTATTTAAATCAGGTAATAAAAGTGAAGTTGGCAATTTCAGGCCTATTTCTATCTTACCAGCATTTAGCAAAATATTTGAAAAGTTAATACTCAAGCAGTTGCTTAGACATTTTAATTTAAATAGCCTCCTTCATAATGAACAATATGGCTTTACAAAAGGTCGTTCGACTACAGATGCGGG
Source organism: Agrochola macilenta (assembly GCA_916701695.1). NCBI lineage: Eukaryota > Metazoa > Arthropoda > Insecta > Lepidoptera > Noctuidae > Agrochola > Agrochola macilenta. The sequence continues at coordinate 1,557,951 of OU753583.1, read as the reverse complement.
TGTTGCTTTGCTGAAACACATATTTAACACATGGGAGAACTCGCAAAATGCTATTGGGGTTTTCTGTGATCTCTCCAAAGCCTTTGATTGCGTGCACCATGACACGCTTTTGCGTAAACTACGTCATTACGGTGTGCAAAACGAAGCTCTCAACGTTTTAAATTCGTATTTACATAATAGGTCCCAATGTGTAGATGTTGATGGTGTGAAATCTTCTGGGCTACCAGTTCAGTTAGGTGTACCTCAAGGCTCAATACTGGGTTCATTCTTGTTCTTAGTGTATATCAATGACTTACCATTCTATTTAAAGGGTATCTGTGAAGTTGTACTGTTCGCAGATGATACCTCTCTTATTTTTAAAGTAGACAGGAATAGACAAGATTTTGACGATGTAAACAGTGCACTCTCAATGGTTACGGATTGGTTTACGACAAATAACCTAGTTCTTAATACTAAGAAAACGAAATGTGTAAAGTTTGCCCTACCAAATGTTAGAAATCTAGGTCCCAACATCGTCTTAGATAAAGAGGTGCTTGAATCTGTAAACTCGGCGGTTTTTCTGGGCATAACAGTAGATGCCAAACTTCAGTGGGGCCCACATATATCGAGCCTAGCGGGAAGGCTCAGTTCAGCCGCCTACGCCGTCAGGAAAGTAAGACAATACACTGACGTCGATACAGCTCGGTTAGTCTATTTTAGTTATTTTCATAGCGTTATGTCCTACGGTCTTCTGCTGTGGGGCAAAGCTGCTGATATTCAAAATATATTTGTTCTTCAAAAACGAGCTGTTCGCGCTATTTACCAGCTTGGTGCCAGAGTTTCTCTGAGAGATTTTTTCAAAGATATTGGTATCCTCACGGTGGCATCTCAATTCATCTTCGCCAATATCTAATAATAATATCTATTAGGCAAAATATACACTTATACACTAAAAACAGTGATTTTCACAATGTTAACACTAGAAATAAGGACAAACTACGAGCTCCCTTTTACCGGCTTCATAAGGTTCATAACTCATTTGTTGGGCTTGTTTACCTTTTATAACAAGCTACCCTCTTCTTTGCTAGATTTGCCTTTTAATGCGTTTAAAACGAAAGTAAAATCCAATCTTTGTTCAAAGGCATACTATTCTATCAACGACTACTTAAATGATAAGAATAGTTGGTCGTTGTGATTAACTCAAGACAATGTTTATGTTCTTTCTCCAGCTTACGTACTGACAAGTTATATGAGTTTATATAATTGTTTATTTTATTTGACTTTTTAAGTCAAGTTATTTTAATTTAACTTCAATTTATTTTTGACAATATCTACTCATCACACTGTTTTTTTATGAGTTATATTGCAATATGTGGTTAGCTAGTGACCTCGACAATTGATCATATTATTTACTGTTATTAGTAATTAACTCTTTGTTTATTTATTTTACATCGATGGTCCTAGTTTATCATTTATAACTTCCAGTTACAACTATATGTAAGCGGGCATGCCCTTTATGCCTGGAGGCTTTTTTATTTAGATATTAATTCTGTTTACGTTTAGTTTTTTTTATTTCGGCCTGAGTATCGATGATTGATTGGTTGAGTTCTCGATGATTTTGTTTGGTATATTGGCGTGTGCTAGCTAACATATGGCTAATAATTTGAATTATGTTTTGTGTTGCGTAATGTAAATTATTTTGAATACTATTATATAGAATCTTTTTTTTTGTTCTTCTAACTGAACAGACAGCTGTGCTGCTGGGGAGTTTGTTGCGCCACTTCTTCTTCCCAGCTAATGCACTAGGAAGTGGTGAAGGGTGGGCGTTTTGGGGGACTGTCTTATGTAATTTTGACGTTCGAAAAGTGCTGATTCTCAGCCTAGTTTGAATAAATGACTTTTGAATTTGAATTTGAGTCAAGCATAGTATGAAGAGAACTTTAGACGAACATCTCATAAACCATAACCAGTTATGCACAATAATGAAAGAAATTGAGGCTGTAATTAATACAAGGCCACTGACAACTGTAGGCGCGGAGTTAGAGCACATATTGACTCCTTCGGATTTCCTACGTACGGGCGGAACTTTGACCACTGAAGTTGCAGATCGAGACTTCTTAGAACCAGCTACAGGTACCAAGACGAATCTTATTGACGGATGGAAACGTGGTCAAATCATTATCTCAGAATTCGCCAAAATGTTCACTAATCAATACTTGACTAGCCTCCGCGAACGAAGTGACAAACACAAGCAACCTAGAGTCGTTGTTAATAGGCCACCTAAGTTAGCAGAGACAGTTCAAATTAAGTCAGATAGTAATAGGGCACATTGGAAAGTTGGCAAAATAGCAGAGTTGATTAAAGGATCGGATGAGCAGATTAGAGTAGCCAAAGTTAAATTATCATCAGGAGAAACACTGACGCGTTCAGTAGGCCATCTGTTCCCGTTGGAGATTGACGATCAAAGTACAGAATCTGCCCGGTAGGCTTAGCCAAGTTGACAATCTACAATCGACAACGCTAGTAGAAAACTAATCAAATTTATAGGAATGACATCATCACTACGCTAAGTCACGTGGTCAGAACAAACGAATAGAAAATTCGTAGCCAAGTTTACAATCGTTCAAAATGTTAGAATGAAATGTAATCGTTTCTACAACGCAGATCGCTACACCCATAGAAATGGTAGCCAAGTTACAGTTTTGACAAGCGCTAAAGAAACGATGTCGAAGTTTTTGAACGATAGCTAAGCGATCGCCGAGACCCAAGAGTAAACGATGTAAAAATGGCGTCTTTATGATACAGCTGTGTTTAGTCCGAGAAGTGTTTTGTTTATTTACCATATTTTTAGACTTAATTTTCGATTTAGCATTTAAAATGCATACTTTAAATATGTTGTGGTGCGCTCATAATGAAGAAGTGTTGCTCAGGCGCCGAAAAAGAGACATAAATCGTCAGTGCATGGAGACAATACGCGAAATGCCGGGAACTTTATTTGTGCAGCAATTTCGCTAAAAAGAACCAACGAGATTCCTCTCAAAGTTAAGGTAAGTGTTTAAGCTGACTGACATAATATAGTACTTAATAGCATTTTTTTTATTACTTAGCTATCATTTAATTTCCTCAATGTTTGTGTTTATGTAGGTGTTGTGCGCTCTTAGTTTCCTAGCCACAGGATCCTATCAGCGAATTGTTGGGGTCACTCAGCATCTTGCCCAATGCACAGCTAGTAGGTGCATCAGACAAGTTGTTGATGCTTTGAACCTGCTGTCATGGCAAAATGGATTGTGTTTCCAAAAACACGACAAGACAGAGCATTTATAAAACAAGAGTGAGTACTTAACAAACGATTAGACAATGTTAAATTAATAAGTGCATGTAATGTAATTTAAATGAACAATTATTGTTTCAGGTTCCAAAGAAGATTTGGCCTGCCTGGTGTAATTGGGTGCATAGATTGTACCCACATAGCTTTGGTAAAGCCCAATGATGAAGAGCATCTTTTTTATAATAGAAAAGGGTATTATTCATTAAATGTTCAAATGGTAGATATTATATTTATTTATACTGTATGGCATAATAAAGCTGGATAAATCACTTCTTAATAATAGTTTTGTTTCAGATTTGTGATAGTAATCTTCAAATTTTAAATGTGCATGCAAAGTTTGGTGGAGCTACACATGATTCACATATATGGTCTTCTAGTAGAGTTGAATCATATATGCGTGAACTTCATCAAAATAATGAACAAGTATGGCTATTAGGTAGGTATTTATAATAGTAAAAATATCTAATCTATAGTTTTCCTGTGTTTTCGTGACTCTGGATATCCACGACGCCCTTGGCTTATGATACCTATCCTCAATGCAGTTCAAGGTTCTATTGAAGAACGATACACTCAAAAGCATGTGCAAGCCCGTAACTGCATTGAGCGCTGCTTTGGATTTACTCAAAGCACGGTGGAGATGTTTGCTTAGAGACAGGGTTCTTCACTATCATCCTCATGTAGCTAGCAATATTACAATGGCATGTTGCGTGTTACACAACATAGCTTTGAAAGCTGGCTTACCACCACCACAACCACTTCCTGCTGCACATGACGATGGGGATGATATAACCATGCAAGATCCCACACCCACTGCAACTGTGGGTACCCAAAGTGAATTAATCCAAGGAAGAGCCATGCTGAGATGTTTATTGAATAGGTTATAGTAAGATTATTTTAAGCTTTAAGTAAAAACATTTTATTTACATTTCCTTATTATAAATTAAACTTTATAAGTCCTCTTTATTTAATCTATATATATAAAATGGTAAACTGACTGACTGACTGACTGGGTGATATATCAACACACAGCTCAAACCGCTGGTCTTAGAGCTATGAAACTTGAAGGGTGTGTTCTTTGTAAAGAGTTAGTATCCACTAAGAAAGGATTTTTGAGAATTCCACCCCTAAAAGGGTAAAATAGGGGATGGAAGTTTGTATGAAAGTCCGTCAGTTTTGAAGTTAGGATCTAAAAATTTTGTGTTCAGGCTGATGATTGAAAATAAATTTATACGTGTCTCAGCGTTTTTGATAGATCCACCCCCGAAGGGTTAAAAAGGGGGGATGAAGTTGAAAAGTCCTTAATTAAAAAAAAAACAAAATTTACTATCTAGGCTTATGGTTGGAAGCTAACGCAACGGTTTTGTTAGAATTTCAACCCTTAAGGGGATGAAAAGGGGGATGACATTTTGTTTTTAATTAAACTTCTTTATTTTTTAAGATAAAATCACAAATATTTCGGCTTATGGTTGGAAACTATACAACGTAAATCGTTTTTAGTTTAATTTATTGTTGAGATATTGGTATTTTAGGTTCAGATATTCGTCACTAAAAGGTATTTGGCGACAATGCAAACAACATAAAACTTTGCGATACAAATCAATTTCATGTTTCAACAAGTCCAACCTGATGGGCGCGACATGAAGAGACATGCGCGCGCACCCGATCGGTGTTATATTGCACAAAGCAGTCAGCGCAATGCGCTTTGTCATCAGGAATGGAAATGAAACAGATTATTATTATGAACATAAATATATATTGTAAAATAATATACAATAATACAGATATTTTACTAAAAATAATTTTGAACTGACTAGTATAAGGGACACCAAGAATACACAAATTTTAGATTTACATACACAACAATATTACATTTCACACTAAGAGTAATAAACATCCAGCCATCCATCCTCATAAACTTTTTATAATAGTAGGCAGGTTGAAAGATTATCTAACTTTCCAATTAGAATGTCATAGGTTTTACAATCAATAAATACCTCATAGAAATGTAACATGTAACTGCTGTAGGTTCCTAATTACATCTAAAATTATGGTAATGCATCACATAAATATATTTGCATTACCCCAAGCTAAAGTAGTTACTTTATCTGATGATAACAACCGTTTATCATCATTGCTTGAAAGGGCTATTTTATTTACGTTTTAAGTGAATATTTCATGTTTTTCATTAACCTAAACAATAATTTTTTTTTGCGAATGACATTGCAATTGTATAAAACATTTTTATAATCAAACATACAAAAATTTTTCGTTACACATTTTTTTGTACCTTTAGCTTTTTTAATTGTTTTGTTGAAGGTTTTAATACAATAAAGCTTTGAGCGCAATCCTACGAATTCTTTGATAACTTTGCCACCCATTTCGTCCTTAAACAGTCCTGGAATCTTCTTATTAATAATAGGCAAATCAAATTAATTGTTTAAATCATAATTAGAGGTATCGAAATATTTAAAAAAATTGAGCTTGATATCTTTATAAACGTTATTACTCTGTACATCATAGATTAGACTATCTGTGTCAGTATAGCACAATTCAATTCCATTACCATAAAAAGGTTTCATGATAGAGTAGTGAAAATCATACATATGCGTTTTAGATAATTCTAATACTGTGAACCCTATGTATATTGGTTTATTAAGTATAACACGCATAGGCTTCATTTGGATTGCTACTAGATCATCAGAAAATACAGAGGCACTGTGAAAATATGGACTGGCTATCAATTTCTCAGCACAATTACTCTTTTTTGTTTTATTGTTTGAGTCACACCACTTGTTTACTAACTTAACGTCTATTCGATTTTCATTATTTTCTAAAGTTTTTCCAAAAATACTATTGTTTAATCATTTGAAAAAATCTTGTTCAAACGTTGACTCTGCTTTTTGACGTAACTGAGTGTTAATATCAATATATCGCTTTAAAAAACAACTTTGCTTAAACATAATAACGCGATGGATCCTTCTCAATATTAAACCGAATTGTAAGCATTTTTTTAAATGAACGTAATGAATTACATAGTGATATTTGTCAAACAAATTCGGTATTAGTTTTTTATTTTTACCACCAGGTGGTATGCATTTTTCTGGACAAAATGGAAAGTCATTGTGTTCAATGTGCAAATTTTCCGGATATATTAAATCAACTTCAAGAATGTAACCGTTTTCCGCAGTATCACCGATGTCTGTCAAATTTGCTTGTAAAAAATCTATTTCTTGTCTATTCATAAATCTAAAACCGGAATAGGGCAGGGATTGACACATGCTGTAACCGTATAAATTGATACAGTCTAAATAAATGATAAATGAATTTGGGCGGCTTGGATCGTAGGTATCTAAATATTTATGGTTGGCTTTGGCATGTCTTTTGGAACACATACAAACACCTCCACGGATACCTTGTTGTATCATTCTAAAAATTTATACATCGCTAATTAATTCTAATTGAACTCCTGTTTTTAAAAGCATTGCATCAAAAGATAGACTTGGTGCTGTAAGATAGAACGCAGGATCGAGATTGTAATGTCGTTTACAAAAGTTTTTCGAAAATTTTCAAATACATCTGTTAGCAACAGAACGTCTGTTTTAAGATATAAATCGGTGTACATACCCATGTTTCGAATATCAAATACTAACCAAACGGAACGAGCGTGTTCATAGTCTTCGTCAGTAATTGACTCATTAATCAATGAGTTAAAAAAAAAATTTTTGAAGGCAAACATTTTTCTTCATATCGATCCCATTGAGACATATAGTCATAGGGATACACTCCTTTACGGGTGAGTAGGTTAAATTGTGTTTTATTAGGAAAATAAGATTTTAATTGCTTGAAGTCTTGTTTTTTCATGGTACTAACTAACTTTTCTAAACTAGTGCCTAAAAACTTGAAAGAATCTACAAACCGAACCTAAATGCTTTCCTCAGGTGAAATCGGAATAAACTTTGTGAATGAAATATAGTTTTCTTTTGTTTTCGGTATCACTTTAATATATCCAGGAGCTTCACCTAATTCTTTTATAAAAAGGTGACAATCGTATCCGGACAAATTATGAAAGAATACTGGTAAACATTTTGGTAATCTGTATTGTAGGTTACAGTAAATATGAGCTGCGCCGCGATACTTTCCAGTCAAGTGACAGTGATCGCGAACCCTGTCGCCGAACAAGAAGTGATCACAAGTATGACAAGTCATCGCATTATCAAAGTTGCGAGCATTATCATCTGAGTATATCATAGGAACATTATTTTTTTAAATAGTATAAACTTTTTGTGCATCTTTATAAATAGACTTCACAAAATTAGATACACAATCCGAACCGCGATAAGAAACGTAACGATTGTGGCTTTCGTCTAGCGCACACGTAATATGGTAAGCGTAAGCTATAGGTACGTGTCGCTGTCGCGTTACAGTGCTCGCCTTAGTGGGATCAAGGTCACAGGACTCATACCGTTCTAGCATTGTTTCAAAATCTGCGTATATAACAAATGGTACAGTCTGCTTTCTGTTATAATTTTCAAACTGTATGAAAGAACCTTTTGGTGGCAGTTCCGTGGTGACACCTCCACAATTATGTGAACTAAGATCGTCGCATGAATTAAAAAACATTAAACAAACATCACAAAAGTACAGTTTACTGTGGTGTTTTGTTATTTGATTCTTAACAAGTCGTGGCAAGTCTTTAATAAGACAGTAATGTGATAAATCATCACTTTCGAAATAAAGTAAACGGATCACCTTGCCGTTTAAGGATTTTGGTTTGTAAAGAGGTCCTACGATGGTATTATTTTTTAAACCATAAATACAAATTTCAGGTTTATTCCCTTCAAATCGCGTAACATCTGAGAAATTCATTGGGAATGACATATCCTTTACATTTAATACGTTACGAAAATCAGGGTAAGACGATACTCTTTCAGGATGACTTTTAGCTGGATATAAAGCAGCAACAACAGACCATAAAAAACAATACTCATCATTATTGCGGATACATGCTTTTTTAGATTTTAATGATGCAGGCAATTCGACAAAACTTGAACCGCGCAAAGGTTGATATTTGTTACCATTGATTTCCAATTGGGAATTGTTTAAGAACGTCCATCCACTATCCCGGTCCTGAAATTCTTCTATCTTTTTTGTTACAGTGTTTTTGACTTGAGCCATTAATGAATCCAATTCATAATTCTGATGCAAAGTAAAGTGTTTTGTAGCAAATGATTTCATCTCCTGAGAATAATTTTTAACCATTAAAAACAAAGCGAAATATTCGAAGTTAACTTTTAGACAAGTGTGTTCTTTAAGAGACATATCAATTAACGTTTTAATTTTGTTCTCAGTATTATTAAAAAACGATTCTATTAAACAATTCTCAGACGGATCTACAATTCTATAAGAAGCTATACGATTACGAAATGCAGAATTGATTATTTCAACACCTTGCTGTAAAATTCTTAACAATTTTGAATAAACCGTCAATTCATAAAATTATCAAGAAAATTTCCAAAAATCTAAGACCAATTTTACGACAAAAATCAATGAACGTGTGGTCCAGTGGCTACTGTCTGCACCATATCCGAGCGCGGTTACTCGGGGTAGTGAGTTCGAATCCAGCCACGAGATCATCTTCATTAATTTATCAACTCGAATATTCCAAAGAGAGGGCACCACATTATTGATTACATAATAGGTGTACAGTGATACCATAACGCGATACTATATCAGTGGCGCCATCTACATCGAGCTTCTTTATCAACTGCAAAGTGCTCCATCTATCGTCAAGCTGTACCAACCGTAAAGCGCTATCTAGCGTCGACTAGCTGTTACTTTTAATTTAATAAAATAATCAATTATCAACAACGAACGAGACAATGGCATCGAAAATTAAAAGCATTGTTAACAATAGCGGACGTAAGGACCCCGTACAAGTCACTTGTTACAAATGCAAAAAACAAATTGATCACCGAAGCACCTTATTATGCACTTTATGTGTAATCCACTATAAGGTTGCAAAGAAAGCAAAGTCTGTATAGCTTAATAATTAGTTTAATATCAATACTACACTTTGAAAACACTGTTTCTAATAACACGAAATACATCTTCACTCTGCGAGTGTTCAAGCTCGACTGCCATGTTCCCAAGTGAGGCTGTACACGTAGGCTACCGTTTGAAATAATAATAATATACATACAAATTTAAAATAAAAAAAAATCAAATTTCCAGCAATGTAGTGACACCCACGAACTGGCTTTGAGACGGATATCTGAATTGGAACTGGAATTAAGCAGGGCCCACAACTCAATAACCCGTTTAGAAACTCTCAAAGCCAGTGAAGAGTCTGCGATCACCTGCAGTATTTATGATGAGTTGGTTGGTAGCGGGTCTGGACCCACATGTGTTCAGCCAATGGTAACAATAGACTTAACTGATGATACTATCACTAAATGCAATGTTTTTACTAGCCATAATAAGTTGAAAAAATATATTAAAATTAATAGATTAATTAGCAAAATTCAAAAATCACTAAAACGCCATAAAGTTAACAAATTAAATACAAAACTTAGGCAAAAAAATCTAAATTTAATTCAAGAATTAAAGAAGTGTAATAGTGAATTACAATTATGTAATACTATGTATGATACTGACACTCAGCACCTACAGGATGAATTGTTTGTTAGGGAATATGCTCTAAAGGATATCTTTAGTAAATATGAGGCTTGTCAACAAGACCTAAGTAAGCGTATGCAGGAGGCCAATGAGTTGGCAGATCTGGTCAAGTACAATGCAGAGATTTATGAGTCTCTGACAAATAACCTTTCTTTTAGCTGCGCCTCCTCTCAGGAAACTCAGCCTGAAGTTGTTACGCCCACACCCTCAGTGGTTCAGAATGTAGGTAGCTGTATTAATAATGTTAATAATAGTAGGAATAATTTGATTAACACAACATATGTATTTTCTGACAAATTTGGTCAAGGTTTTGGTAGAGTATTTAATCAGTGTTCACAACAATATGTTATAAATAATTGTTTACCCGGTGCCAGTGTTAGCCAATTAATTAGTAGTATTAAATTGACAAAAATAAACCCCAGTTCAACTGTTATTTTATTATATGGGGATAGTTTAACTGTAAGAAAAAAGGACATAATTGAATGTGTCCATTTGATGTTACATCTTAATGAGACCAATAGTTGTAAATTTATTTTCTGTGCCTTGCCTTATTCTCAATATTTGTCTGATGAGCAAAATAGGCACATTTATAATTTAAATATGTTAATTTATAATAGGACATGTCGTCACAGTGACGCTATTTTATATTTTGATTGTAATCAATTTATTACTGATTACAAACTGACAAATTGTACAATGTATTTGCCACCTAGTTGTAGGAGACAAATTGCTAATCTCTTAGCATATAATATACAGAGTGACACTGGTACCTGTAGTGTACCACCGATTACTGTTAGTAGTGGTACTAACACTACTTTTGATACGCCTTACAGTTTAAACTATTAGGAGCGACAACGGGTGAGCCGCATATTTTGAATGTTGTTCATCAAAATATGCAGGGTCTGTCCGGCAAAGAGCTAGAGTTAAGTTTATTTATAGAGAACTATGATGTTCAAGTGTTATGTTTGACTGAACACTGGTTGAAAGAACATGAAGTAGTGTTTATCAATGATGATAATTTTACTGTACAAAGTGCGTTTGTAAGGAAAAGCGCCATTCGCGGTGGATCTTTAGTTCTTGTTTCAAACAAGTTGAAATGTAAACAACGTTTAGATTTAGTTAATCTTTCCATCGAGCGCACTATTGAGTTGTCTTGTGTTGAACTCGAGCGATACGTTATAATTTGCGTTTATCGACCCCCCTCTGGTGATTTTATTAGTTTCGAATCGGTAATGGAGGATTCACTCAATAGGTTAGAATCAAGTAATAAAAGTATAATTTTATGTGGAGATTTTAATATTAATATTTTAGATGTTACTCCATTAAGTATTAGACTTCTTAATCTGTTTAGGTCTTATAATTTAATAAACTTGTTTTTTGAACCTACTAGGATCACGGCATCTTCTTCAACTTGTCTAGATAATATATTTAGTGATTGTGATGCCAAAAATAAAATAGTGTTAAGTGACTTAACGTCTGACCACTGTGGTTTATTAGCTAGCTTCCCCATGCCATTACATAAAAAGCCGCATAAAATAGAATGCAGGCCTTATACAGCTAGTCGTTGCAATAAGTTTAAAAATAATATAGCTCACAGAATTACACCATCTATAGTAGAACACGAGAATCCCAATGAAATCTATGGAGCCCTTTTTGATGTTGTGCAAAAAGAGTACCAATCTACTTTCAAGTCCAAAACTATTCAAATTAATGGCACCTCTGTTGGCTTTAACCATTGGGCCACTCCAGGAATTTATAAAAGTAGAGCGACACTATACGAGTTATATGGTTTGAAAAAATACAGGTTTGATACTCCTTTCCTAGAGTATGTCAAAAATTATTCAAAATTATTTAAAAAGGTGTGTGTTTTTGCTAAATCTAAATTTTTAAGCGATACAATTAAAAAATCCAATAATAAAGTAAAAACCACTTGGAAAATTATTAAATATGAAACGGGTAAGTCGGTTAAACAAGATAAACAACTTGAGATTATGGTCGACAATAAATTAGTTAATAAAGCAGCTGACGTAGCCAAGGCGTTTAATGAGTTTTTTGCCAACATACCTATAACTACCACTCGCTCCTTAAATTCATCCCCGTCTAAAGCGGGAAACCTTTTGCTTAGTAGTGTGTCTAAAAATAGTACCTTATTTAGCTTCGAACATGTAACGCCTCGTGATGTAGTTAATGTTTTTAACACACTCAAGTCTAAAAACACTGGTGATTACTGGGGCATCTCCATTAAACTTTTAAGTAATATAATAGACATCGTAGCTGTTACTTTTAATAAATGTGTTGATTTAGGAACTCTTTCTGACCTCATGAAGAATAGTAAAGTCATACCATTATTTAAATCAGGTAATAAAAGTGACGTTGGCAATTTCAGGCCTATTTCTATCTTACCAGCATTTAGCAAAATATTTGAAAAGTTAATACTCAAGCAGTTGCTTAGACATTTAAATTTAAATAGCCTCCTTCATAATAAACAATATGGCTTTACAAAAGGTCGTTCGACTACAGATGCGGGTGTTGCTTTGCTGAAACACATATTTAACGCATGGGAGAACTCGCAAAATGCTATTGGGGTTTTCTGTGATCTCTCCAAAGCCTTTGATTGCGTGCACCATGACACGCTTTTGCGTAAACTGCGTCATTACGGTGTGTAAAACGAAGCTCTAAACGTTTTAAATTCGTATTTACATAATAGGTCCCAATGTGTAGATGTTGATGGTGTGAAATCTTCTGGGCTACCAGTTCAGTTAGGTGTACCTCAAGGCTCAATACTGGGTTCATTCTTGTTCTTAGTGTATATCAATGACTTACCATTCTATTTAAAGGGTATCTGTGAAGTTGTACTGTTCGCAGATGATACCTCTCTTATTTTTAAAGTAGACAGGAATAGACAAGATTTTGACGATGTAAACAGTGCACTCTCAATGGTTACGGATTGGTTTACGACAAATAATAGGAGTTCTAAATACTAAGAAAACGAAATGTGTAAAGTTTGCCCTACCAAATGTTAGAAATCTAGGTCCCAACATCGTCTTAGATAAAGAGGTGCTTGAATCTGTAAACTCAGCGGTTTTTCTGGGCATAACAGTAGATGCCAAACTTCAGTGGGGCCCGCATATATCGAGCTTAGCGGGAAGGCTCAGTTCAGCCGCCTACGCCGTCAGGAAAGTAAGACAATACACTGACGTCGATACAGCTCGGTTAGTCTATTTTAGTTATTTTCATAGCGTTATGTCCTACGGTCTTCTGCTGTGGGGCAAAGCTGCTGATATTCAAAATATATTTGTTCTTCAAAAACGAGCTGTTCGCGCTATTTACCAGCTTGGTGCCAGAGTTTCTCTGAAAAGTTTTTTCAAAGATATTGGTATCCTCATGGTGGCATCTCAATTCATCTTCGCCAATATCTTATATATTAGGCAAAATATACACTTATACACTAAGAACAGTGATTTTCACAATGTTAACACTAGAAATAAGGACAAACTACGAGCTCCCTTTCGCCGGCTTCATAAGGTTCATAACTCATTTGTTGGGCTTGGTATATATAACCTTTTATAACAAGCTACCCTCTTCTTTGCTAGATTTGCCTTTTAATGCGTTTAAAACGAAAGTAAAATCCAATCTTTGTTCAAAGGCATACTATTCTATCAACGACTACTTAAATGATAAGAATAGTTGGTCGCTGTGATTAACTCAAGACAATGTTTATGTTCTTTCTCCAGCTTACGTACTGACAAGTTATATGAGTTTATATAATTGTTTATTTTATTTGACTTTTTAAGTCAAGTTATTTTAATTTAACTTTAATTTATTTTTGACAAAATCTACTCATCACACTGTTTTTTTTATGAGTTGTATTGCAATATGTGGTTAGCTAGTGACCTCGACAATTGATCATATTATTTACTGTTATTAGTAATTAACTCTTTGTTTATTTATTTTACATCGATGGTCCTAGTTTATCATTTATAACTTCCAGTTACAACTATATGTAAGCGGGCACGCCCTTTATGCCTGGAGGCTTTTTTATTTAGATATTAAATTCTGTTTACGTTTAGTTTTTTTTATTCGGCCTGAGTATCGATGATTGATTGGTTGAGTTCTCGATGATTTTGTTTGGTATATTGGCGTGTGCTAGCTAACATATGGCTAATAATTTGAATTATGTTTTGTGTTGCGTAATGTAAAATATTTTGAATACTATTATATAGAATCTTTTTTTATTGTTCTTCTAACTGAACAGACAGCTGTGCTGCTGGGGAGTTTGTTGCGCCACTTCTTCTTCCCAGCTAATGCACTAGGAAGTGGTGAAGGGTGGGCGTTTTGGGGGACTGTCTTATGTAATTTTGACGTTCGAAAAGTGCTGATTCTCAGCCTAGTTTGAATAAATGACTTTTGAATTTTGAATTTTTGACAGCTAGCTGCTGTCAACCGGCAAAAGTCAGTTTAACAACTAATAAGTAATCGAACTTTACAACAGAAAATATAAAAACTGCAAATACATGATTATAAAAATAAATAATATTTAGATACAGGCTTCATAATTAAATTAAACAATAACAATAGCTAACAGTCGGCCTTTCCTGACAAATTCACGTCTCGTGAAAATAATTAAATTGTACAAGATTAAGCATTTAATACAAAAAAGATCATTATTAGTACAGTACCTGATTTTCATTGAACATTATATTCGTTCTACATATCTACAACAAATATCTCACATACCAAATAGTCTGAGGACGAAACCCGTTCATGTCTTCAGCATTGTCTAGTCATTCCACTGAAACCTCTACATATTTTCAGTAGTTTGACAAGTCTGAGAACGAAACCCCTTCATGTTTTCGCCTCAAAATATTAAATTTTACAATACAATACTGAAGCCCCTTCATGTCTTCAGCATTGTCTAGTCATTCCACTGAAACCTCTACATATTATCAGTAGTCTGACAATTACACGAAAAGCATAATTAAGAACTTAATTAAATCATTTTAATCAACTTGCTAAGCGATCCCATATTGAATTAGTACAATACCTGATTCTAAAGGCACATAATATTCATTGTAGCCTCTACATATCTACAACAAATATCACTCATACATAATGGTCTGAGGACAAAACCCCTTCATGTTTTCGCCTCAAACGAATAAATTAAATTGTAGCCTTTACATGTCTACAGTACAATACTGAAGCCCCTTCATGTCTTCAGCATTGTCAATCAAATTGTCAATCAAAGAAGAACCTGTAACCGAAGATAGTAATTGCTTATTAATCAAAATTATTCCTGATACTATAGTCATGGCTATTTATAGGCCTCCTTCTCAAAATATGGATAGATTTTTAGACTCCCTTGACACAAACTTAAAAAACATATCATCGTTAAAAACATAATAATTTTGGGCGATATAAACATTAACATTGCTTCCGGGAAAACCGAAACCCATGTGCATAATTATCTGAATATTTGCTCATTTCATGGACTTTTACCAGCTCACTAGCACCCCACGCATCAGAGTGGCTCATGCTTAGACCACATCATCCTAAAATCAAAACATCCATCCAAAACATTGGTTACTAATTCTTCGCTTACCGATCATCAAGCCGTTTTACTAACTTTACAAATATCTTCACCTAGAAAAAACTGCATGCGTAGTTACACAAAAGTTAATATGACAAACCTGGAAAATTACTTACGCGGTATTAATTTTGACCCAGTTTATAATTCAAACGACGCAAATATTACCTTAAAGTATTTCATAGATTCGCTACAATATGCAATAAGGAAAAACACATTCACTGAGACAATGCCGCGAAAGTATAGTTGTATAAAACCCTGGATTACACCCGCTATCTAATTACGCAACACATTTTCGATTTACAATTGAGTCAAATTTATTTCGTTTTGAATACAATTGCATTCAATTTACAATTTTCGAATTACGTAACTCTAAAATCTGTGATGTCAACTGCACTCTGTTTCAGACGCTAAAGAGTGAACGATAATCGTCTAAAAAGGCTATTATTCGAATTACGTAATCATTTTGACAGTTGAAAATTTGTTTAAAATCAACGAGAAATTGCTTTGAGCTATCAATCTAAAGAGAAGGCACCCTACTGGTCGCATTCGATTTTCTTTGCAATATTTTTGGGATTTACTCGGATAATCTCCTTACTTATTACAAAATTATGTAAGTGAACGTCGTCTTCATAAATTGTGAATGTGTTTTTGTGTAAAACCTCAATGATAGATCAGTATTAGGGTCTGTAAAATACCGAAGCAGCGAGGTCGATTTTTAATAATAATTGTGAAAGTTTTCTTCTGTTACAAGTGCTTACAACCTAGATATACAGGGTGTTCGGTAATTAATGGATAACCTTAAAATGGGTCATGGTAAAATTAATGGCCATTAATCAAAAATAACTCTCATGAGCGCTTACAGCAAGAATTAGCAAGCAGTACATACTTATTCCATGATGACTGCCACAAGACATTAGATCCCAAATTCCACTAATCCTTACAGTCTATTTGTTCCAATTTCTCTTTGCCCCATGTCCAAATATTTCATAATAATGTGAAGATATAATAAAAGTCGTTTTTGTTTACCATAATTTATTTCTCTCTATTTACTGTTACCTAATAAATGACAGTTAATTTAGGTAAATAGGTACCTCTAAATAGTATCATTATAATAATCAATTGCTTGTGTTTAAAAAAGGCATAGTATTCAATTCTTAAATATTTCATTATAAGTTATTTTTATTTGCACCTCTACAGGTACAAATAAAAATTACAAGTACAGGTTCAAAATAAAAACACTTTATTAAGTTTACACTGTTATCAATTAGCAAAATAGTAACACATATTTATATCGCTGTCGTACAAGACTGAACAGTAAAAAAAAAAAGATTATCTTTCATTAACAATCTTCAGTTTTTACTTTAGTTCTTGAGAAGCGTGAAAACTGAAGTAGCAGAGCAACGGGGCACCGCAGCATGGGCGACATCCTTCATGCTGCCTTCATGTCTTCATAGGTGAAACGCCCCAGGAGCCCTCTATAGTTTTAAAACAAAATCTTATTATTTCTTGCTCAAATAAAGTACTTAAAAATTATGTGGCAAAGTAAAGTAGGCATATCAACTAGGTTTTCATTAGCCCATGGCTGGACAAAACCCATCAGCCTAGTCATTGGTGCTGGTTGTATAATTTCATCTTTATTTAGGGCTGATATTTCAGTCTCCAGATATTTTATAATACTGAATTATAATATTAAACATTAGTTAGGTATACACAAAATATATGTTGTGTCTATGTACTAAGTTCAGCCAAGGAAATATATTCAAAGTTTTATAATTATGTGACTTGCTATGCTTTATTCTTAACTATGTGTCAAAAAGCTTACCTTCAATGATTAATACAGAAGATTTGGATATTCAATCCATGTTTGAACAACAAGATTGATGTTGGGTAGCGTTCCCTTCTTGTATTTTCAGCTCTAGCACGGTCTGTGAAAATACTATAAATATGTTTTGTAGTTAATTGTTATTTGGCTAGTGTAGTTAGTTGTTATTTGGCTAGTTGTAATTGTATATTTCAGCATTTACTTATGTACATAAATATCAATTAACAATTTCAGTTAGACTTTGAGGTTGACGGACATAGTAACTATATTTAACCACAATAAATAGTTAGATGCTTGTGTCTACGCAACAAAGGAATGATTGTCCATAGGTAGATTGACCAATAATGTACCTACAGCTACAATAATGTAATGAGATACAAAGGTACGCTCTTACATACGTTATTCCTATTTATATTGGCTTACTTACTTGTAGTGATAATATCGACTTATGTACTTTTCGCTATTGAGCAAAACAGCCTAAGCAAGTCTTAGTGCAGCCAGTAGAAAACGAAAACAGAGCACGCAGTGTCTTGAACGAGAGAATTTTCCAAAGTTTTTCCGGCTTCCACACAAGCCACAAGAAAAATGTTCCAAAACTGCTTAGCATAGGCCCATGTTTCTGTAAGAGAATAGTAAATATAATCTTGTATGTTGAAAAATATAAAACATTAAAGGCAAAACAATGCTTATCAAAAATATTACCGAAAACTAAAATGTAAACAAAGACATCGCCAATTCGCCATGTTAGATATCGTATTCTCCACAGACTTCAAAGAATGATCATTCCAGCTTCCAGCGCAGATTATTTCCGGTGTTTAACATGTGTTATATGCCTTTCCTGTTCTTTTCTCTACAAACTGATAAAGTTAGAGCAGCAAAGAGAGGCAATATTTTGCAATAAATTCGACTCTGAACACGTCAAAATGAGATTTCCCTGAGTCCGGTATAGACATGCGTCAGATACATCAAAACGAATTTAAAATCAGATTTCAGTCAGAAATCGAATCGTATCGATTATCCGAACTAGACAAACCAATTTCACAAAACCAACCACGGCAATAGTAGCTTTGCGTAACTCGTAAGTACGTATTTGTTTATGTTTGAATAGTTTTTAATGATGCACTTACAACCGAATAATATTACTAAAGACGATTGAAACTGCGAGCCGGAGCCACTCCTGAAATCGATTTCTAAAAACGGATTTTGAAAGCGATTTCAAAATCTGAAATAGGATATTTAACCGTTTGGTTAAAAACTTTATACTCGATTAATAAAATAAGATTTGACATTTAAATAAACCTTTTTTACAGTCCGTTCAACCGATTTTAACTTCTATTGTTTTGGTGGCATGACAAATGGCAACCGCAGTATAATTATTGAAATAAATTTAGTGAAGATGTTTGTTTTCAAACGGCTTATCGGCAGATTTTTTTATCCCGTAAGTACGTTCCCGTCTCCCGTGAGATATGTTTTTTGAAATGACGTTGTTTTTCGATCTCCACTCGGGCGGAGCCTCTGTGTGACTTCAATATATTCGTCATGCTGTGTCAGTCTTTCCAAATCAGCGTTCGAATCCGCAGTGGTTTCGGCATTTGAAAAAAAATTATCGAAAAACCACTGACACAGGTTTTAAACAAACAATAAAATATGCCATTATCGTGTTATTTAAATATTTTCTCGAGTCAAAGTTTTAGTTTGATTGTATTGTTTTCTACAAATTGAATTAAACTAAACATTAGACAAAACCACCGGCCACTGAAAGCAAAATTTCTCCGCCAGTAGGGGCGTCCAAATCCCCAGGTTTAGTGAAAATACCACTAAGTTGACAACACTGCTTTTCTACGATTTTGTCATTAGCCACAGATAACAAAAACGTGAAAAGAAAAACGTTTTGTTACGTATTTCAATTATGGTAGTTTTTGGTAGAAAGTGTTTTAAAAATTGGTTTTTAATTTTTCGGCAATCATTGTACATTTTCATTTATAAGCACTAGTAGAGCATCAGTTGTAATAAAAAATAAAAAAAATTTAGCACAATAATTTGGAAATTAATCATTCCTACATGGTGTAACAAAACACATCATCCAAATAAATTATAGCCAATTGATTAGAACATCCCTATCCAATTTCGGTCGACTGATATAAAATGTGTAGCGTAATTCGAATTAGGGCAGGCGTTTAAAACTGGACTTGCTTTCGATTCAGAATTGTAAACAGAAATAAAATGTGTTGCGTAATTAGACTGCCGGTCTCGTTCGTTGTATAAGACATAGAGACAAGCTTCACCTAAAATTGAAGCTCGCACCTGATAACGCAATACTCTCTGTTACATATAAAAGGTATCGAAACTTCTGTAATAATCTTTTGAAAAAACAAAAAAATCTGTATGATAAAAACGAATTACAGAAGGCAGGGACAAATAGTAAACTTCTGTGGAAATTTATAAAAACCAATACATTTAGATCGAAAACTCACGAACCTCCGTTTGATTTACTATCAACAGAGACAAACCCATCTGAAGCAATGAATAAAGTAAACAACTTTTTGCTAACATTGGTAAAAACGTGGCTGAAAAATCTTTAAATTCTAGTAATTTTTCCCGTCAAACTCCGACTACGACTTCCTCTACACAAAATTTATTTGTTTTATTAGATACCGACGTTTACGAAGTAGGAAGAATAATAAACGGGTTAAAGGATGTTTGTGCTACTGGATACACATTCACATACCTAATAATATACTTAAAAGATTTAAATACCTACTCGCCCCTCCGCTAACACATATTTTTCAGCTATGTTTGTCTAAAGGTATATTCCCTAAATTGCTCAAAAAAGCTGTGGTCACACCTATATTCAAGTCTGGAGACAAAAACTGTGTGAATAACTACAGACTCATTTCAGTATTAACAGGCCTTTCAATTTTTTTTGAAAAAATCATTAACAGTAGATTGATAAAATATCTGGAAGATAACAAACTACTTTCAGATAATCAATTTGGTTTTAGGCCCAAAAGATCAACTAGCCAAGCAGTACACAAATTGATTAATCATGTAACTACCGATCTAGATAATGGTATGCACACAATTGGGATCTTTATAGACCTTGCCAAGGCCTTCGACACTATTTCATGTACTTTACTTTTGCACAAGCTTGAAACACTTGGGATAAGAGGAGCACAACTTCAACTATTTTCTGATTATCTTAGCGATCGTCAGCAATGTGTAAAAATTGATCAGTATACAAGTTCTGAACTTAAAAATAGTTGTTTTGGTATTCCTCAAGGCAGTATTTTGGGCCCTACGTTATTTTTAGTCTATATTAATGAACTGTGCCGCCTGTCACTCCAAAATGGTGTTATAATGTCTTATGCAGATGACACCGCTCTATTGTTCTCAGCTAAATCAAGAGTTGAGGTCTACGAACATGCTCAGAATGGTTTTTACATTGTGTCTAATTGGCTTCATAATAATCTACTAACGTTAAATACAGATAAAACAAAATACATTTTATTTACAATGAGAAATACTAACTTACCGCTTACTAATCTAAACATTTTCGCACATAATTTTAGCACGTAAGCTGACACTGCATGTTCCTGCCCCACTTTAGCAAAAGCTGACCATTTAAAATATCTGGGTGTCACTATTGACTCCAATCTAAATTTCCGTAAACATATCGATTTACTTTGTACTAGAGTGCGCAAATTAATATATATATTAACTTTAAGAATTTACGGAACATAGCAGACTATAAATTAATTAAACAGGTTTATTTAGCTTTGTGTCAATCCGTTCTTACCTATTGCATTACTTCTTGGGGTGGTGCTGCAAAAACGATTTTACTCCCTCTAGAGCGTGCTCAAAGAGCAATTCTAAAGGTTGCTACCTTTCGCCCTTTTAGATTTCCTACGCACCAGCTCTACATAGCATGTAATGTACTAACAGTACGGCAATTATTTATACTAAGCATAGTACTACTCCAGCACACTGCACTTCCTTTTGACCCAGTACCTTCCGACAAGAGAAGGAAAGACATGGTTTGCATAAAGCCTCAAACTAGACATGCGTATGCTAATCGATTTTATGTGTTTTTAGGATCTTTTTTGTACAATAGGCTCAACAAGTTACTAAACTTCTATAGTGAAAGATATAAAAAATATAGTAAAATGTTATCAGAACATTTAGCGATACTCAATTACACAGACACAGAAAAACTTCTAGAAATTTTGTCATGATGATAATTTATTCACTCGTAAGTATTTACTTTTGTATTTTTACATAGGTTTAGTTTTTAGATATTAAATTACCATTAAGCTTTTTCTCATATTCGTTATTAGATTATCTTATAACAGTTTATCTTTAAATTTTAGTGTTCCAAATTAATTTAAATGTAAAGTGATGGCCTGAAACACAGGTTTGAATTAACCTAGATCGGGCGGGTCGCTTCCTTACATCGTAATTCCGAACCATTATTACTTGCACCTGTTCTAAACATATTTTAGATTTAGTTTATTCTTTAGGCACTATCATTATTGTTTGTGAAATCTTACTGTGGACTAATTGTATACTTTTTGAAAATGTTTTTATTCAATAAATATTATTATTATTATTATTGTCAAGTCATTCCACTGAAATCTCTACATATTTTCAGTAGTTTGACGATAACACGAAATGCACCATTAACTTCATTAACTCACCTTAGTCAACTTGCTTAGTGGCCTGAACACGTCAATGGGGGTCTGTACCGAGCGGGTTGACAGCCTTGAAGCCAGGATCGAGGCGCTTGAGAGTAGGCAAGCTGCTGCAGTGCCAGACGAAAAAGTGGGCCAGCTGGAGCAGATAGTGCAAAAGTTGCAGCTTGACCTCAACGACCGCGAGCAGGAGCTGCTCGGCTCGGACTTGGAGATCGCCAACATCCCTGAGACTCCTGGCGAAAATGTATTGCACACCGTCGGCCTGGTGGCAGCAAAACTTGGGGTGGTTCTCGACGATCGGGACATAGTTTTCGCGCAACGGGTAGGCCTGCGAGCTGTAAGAGAGGTACAGTCAGCATCAAAAGTTGATGATCACATTTAGATTTTCAAAATCTCTGTACACACCGTATTCACTATTAGCACTTCACTATACAGCGATTTTGAAAATCTAAATGTGGTCATCAACTTTTGATGCTGACTGTGCCAACGAGCTCTACGGGCGGCGCGACTCCGGTCGGCGGAGTGAGCCCAGTGGGACCAGCAGCGGGGACAGCGCGCGGGCGGCGCATCGTGGTACGCCTGACGCGGCGCGCACTGCGCGACGACCTGCTGCAGAGCGCGCGCGTGCGTCGCGGAGCAACCACCGCAGACCTAGGACTCCCCGCACCCCCGCGTCGCTTTTACCTTAATGAGAGGCTTACTAGAACTAACAAACATTTGTTTTACCATGTGCGTGAAGCTGCCAGCCGTCTCGGGTGGAGATATACGTGGACGAAGTTCGGCCGCATTCTGGCTAAACAGGGTGACGGCAAGCCTACCCACTGCATCCGCTCAGAGGACGACCTTGCGCGTGTTTTTGGTTGTGATGTGTCTAAGGCAAAGGATGTTTGATTACATTGCCCCTGGCAATCACCGTACTGGTTCTAATAATTTAACCCTAAAAGTTAACTTCTTTTTATCTGTTTTGTTTTCTAGTAGGTATTTAAGTTTGGGAAATAATAAGTGCAACAACAAAAGTTTTGTTTAGCACCTGCAACCTAACGTCTTTTTTTATATGTAGGCTACGAGTTAATAGAACAGCTTCAATTATATTCATTCATCATCTTTACTATTCCAACAGAATACCAAAAAACCAGCAACAATTTACGAACGTAAATTAATATGACTTAGAGCTACCGATAAATATATTTACTTCTGACTTGATAACTCAGCGACTAATGTTGTAAGTGAGCTACTTTATATATTTTAGAGATGCAACAGCTGTCTGCTAATAAAATCAAATACCAGCCAGCAGGTAGCGGCCGGCGAGCGCTACTTCCGAGTTGCTCGCAGCCAGGCACGCTAATTAGCGCAAGGTGCATTACGTCGCATTTGTTTTTGATTACAATATTCTTTGTATGTTCAATTGGGTAGGAATAGTCAAGTCATCAATTACTTATGGTAACATTATAAATAGATAGGTGAATACATGAAATTAGAGCTTTCATTGACCATTATTTGATGACAATAATAAGGTAATTTTATGTTAAAATATAGTAGATTCACTCATCAATTACTTATGTTAACTTATAAAAATAAAGGTGACTATAAGAAATTAGAGTACGTTGATATTATTTTATAGATGCAGTTGATACACTTATTAGAAGCTGGCAATGCGTAGACATATCACAAATTTAGTTGCTTAAGAATTATCACCATGCTGCGTCATAATAACAGTAAGTTGTTTTACAATATATGGTCGCTAGAAAACCATTTATTAGACGCTAAAAGTTCGTCGCTGACCTATTAATTCATTAGACAACTAAATATATTTGAAGACGAGAATGACATTTTAAAGAAGCTGCCTTAATTAGCACCCTTTAAGTTTGTTGTGCGAGGTCAGGTATGTTCGTGTCTCGGTATATTTTGGTTTTTTCTGGTGGCCCCGCTGCTCGACTGATTATTATACATGTACATTTTATATATGTCACACTTCCACTTACTATTGTCACATCTCCACTATTCATTATTACATACTTATTTTTACGGACTTTATGTGTTATCTATTTTTGGCTGACTATGTATATTTATGCAATATTTACAATACTTCACTTTATATTAATACTAGTTACACCTAATACTATTTATTTCAAAATATTTACACCTTACATAATTATGCAAGCTCTACCCTACATAACACTTCTGACGCTATCGACGATAAACATACTCGTACTTCTAATATATACTCGTACACCACTATTTTACGGAAATGAATAAGTCAAGAAAGGACATTGTTCGGCGTCCATACATCGTTCGCCTAAGAACCAACAGACACGGGAATTTACTTTCTGTATTCTAAATAATGCATATATTCGACTGAACCTAAATTAAAATCACGGACACTGCTGAGAATTGTAAAAAATCTAAAATACTTTCGGATTTTGGGGTTATAATTAGGTCAATAGAAACATACTAACTTAACGTTTATTAGTGAAAATACATTGGATTTTACCTTCAAACGTTACATTAAATGCATAATGTACTATTAGGTAGTCAGAACCATTATTTATTTAAAAGTAGTTACTAATTTATTTGTAGTTATGACTAGTTTAGGGCCATGAAATCCCAGCCAGAGGTCGATGTTTCAAGAGGAAATCACAGTCCTTTGTTCACGCCAAGTTGTTAGTTAAAATAGGTAAAAAAAACAGAAAATGCAATAACACAAACGAATACACACAAGCTACGCAAGATGCAAGCGCAGGAGTTAGGATGCGAGTGACAAAATAACAACGCTGTCATTACTATGAAATGTCAAACTGTCATCTGTCAATTCATCGACAGTCAGTGTCGCGGTTGCTCGTTTCACACAGCGCTTTTAATCACTTTATTCTGTTTGTAACTAAATCACCTTATTCATAGATCAAGCGCTGAGAGTGCTGAGCGTTGTAATTACGGGGCACACTATAGTGGTATACCACTGCGCAAAAAGACTTGGCTGTATGAGCTATTGCCCTTTGCCTACACCAAAACGTCAATTTTGAACAAAAATAATGGCGCCGGGGAATAAGACCGAAGTGAATTACTTTTTAAAATGTTTTCGAAATTAATAAGTGTCCGTTCTATTGTAATAATTGTAATGTAAATTATAAAACAAACTAGTAATTACTGTAAAGATTTCATACGTGTTGATTCATAAGCCATTTTTAACAATGTCCTTTAAAGATCGGATTATTTAATGCGGGTTCTCTCGGTTCACGCCATGAGGAGTTGTTGCTATGGATAGCCACTCTGTAGACATCATGGCGATAAATGAGACCTGGCTCAGACCAGGAGAGGAGGGTCGAGCGCCGATAGTGCCGGGCTACCGGCTGCGGCACGTACCGCGCGCGCGCACCGTGCGCGGCGGGCGCGGGGGCGGCGTGGGCTTCTACGTGCGCCGCGGGGTGCGCGTGCGCGCCGTGCCGCACCGGCCGGCGCGGCGGCGCCGCAAGTCGAGCAGATGTGGGTCAGGCTTAACCATAGATATAAGAAAGAAGGAGATATGCCCGGTAGTTGAAAATGTATCGAAACCCAATGTCTTCAATCTATCCCTACTCTCTAGCCTGCGATCACACATGCGATCAGTAAACCCAATAAATACGAGGTCCCGCTCACACTTGCAATTTACAAATCAGAACGTACTACACAATCAATTATAAACCTTATCCCATCAAACACAGCGTGCATTTACCATGCACCGTACAACTCACCCACACGAAAACAACGTTCGCTATCGTTGTGCTGTGCAAAAGCCACTTATTTTACATAAACGCTAGTGATTGACTAAATCGGAAACTTATCGATTCTCCCATTTATTATTGTAATAAAATTTTTGGAAGTTGCTGAAAAAATTATAAATTAAAAACGATATACATATAATAAGATGATATAAATAAACAATAAGTAAGTAAAAAAAAGAAATATTAAGCAAACAAAAAAAAAAACAACATTATGAGAAAATCTAAATGAGTATAAAACAAGATTTCACATCGGTCTTCCAATCAGGCTATAACTGTTGACAAATTGAAGAATAAACTTTAATAGTAATGTTAGATGACAACACTGGACACTCCCCTCCAGCGCGGCCACGCGTTTAAAAGGAAGAACCCTGCGTGGACTCGTCCATTTTGCCATCGGTCATAGACCTATCTTCATTGTTCCTCCGCCCATTTTGTGTTCTATTTTAATTTCTTATTTTTACTTGCATGTAATTTTTGCAGTTTAATATTAAAATTATTTTTTTAATGTTTTATTTATAAGATCAGAAGTGGGATATGAAGGCCTTATCCGCTTGAAAACCATCTCTGATTCTATAAATTTGAAGTAGTTTTGTTTAACGTTTTCCATAGCAGTAATTTTGAGGTTAAGTTGGGCAGAGACACAATGCCTTCTGATAACAAGAGGAAAGGGAGACGTCGTGTACGTACTCCCTCGCCTCCTAAAAATTTAGACGAGATTTTGAAGAGACTTCAGGATTTAGAGGAGCGGACGCGTGGGAACGAGTCGCGACCTTCGTTGGCGAGCTCGGGGTCCTGCCACGCTCTGGCCATGCCGAGCACGCCGCTGCTAGACGTGGAGCCCGCCACAACACCTGCCTGCGTACCCCCAGCGTCTACCGCCCTGACGCAAGAGTTTCCTGCCACACCGTTGCCGACGGAGACCGATGCCAAAACCATGGCTGAACGCTTTCTGGAAGCCATGATGACATTCCCGGTGAGATCAAACCAATATTTTGTCTCTGATTTTGATCCGAGTGTTCATGATGTCGACACGTGGTGCGATGAAGTTGATAAAGCTCGATCGCTTAATCGTTGGGAGGATAGTGAATGTCTTGCTCGCATAGGTCGTTGCCTTAAGGGGGAAGCCCGTAACTGGCTTAGTTAGTGGACTAGCACCATGCGTAGATGGTCTAATTTCAAATTAGAGTTAAAATCGTTGTGCCCACGGTCTGTCGATATAGCGAACATTCTGTACAATGTTATGTGTACTGAGTCGGACAAGTATTCTACCTATGCTGAGTATGCGCGTAAATCTTTATTGAAATTGCGTATCGTTAAAGGGTTAAGCAGTGAATTACTAACAGCAATTATTATACGCGGTATTACCGACCCACAGGTTCGTGCATTCGCGAGGAATGCTAAATTAACTCCCGAAAGCATAGTGGATTACTTGTCGAGCTGTGTAAAATGTAGTGAGCCTAATTCTTATAAGAAACCCAGCGCTCCTAGTGCTTCCAATCGTAACGGTAATAGCCAGTTCAAACGTAAACATTTCGATATTTCTAAGGTACGTTGTTTTCAGTGTAACGAAGTAGGTCATAAACGCGAATGTTGTCCCAAACGACCTAAATCAGTTTCACAAAGCCATAATTCTGAAATTAATACGAATAGCTCTTCAACAAAACCCAGTCCAGACAAATGCGGTTTTTGCAAAAAAATAGGTCATATGGAAAGTCGGTGTTTTGCTAAGGAACGAGTCAGAAATAATAATTCCGTAAATTTTTGTCGCGAAAATGAGGGTGAACGTTAAAAATTCCGATGTCATCGCGGCCGTTATATCGAATATACCCGTCGATGTACTTATTGACAGCGGTTCTGTTTTATTACGAGGTTTAGGTGGAATGGAAGTTATAGCAAAGTCTATGATTACGTTACCGATACAATTAAATAATGTCACGTTAGAAGTTGATTTTTATGTTGTGGATAAAAAGCCATTTGAACGTGCCCGTAATTATTGGTACCGATGTTTTAAATAGGAAAGGTGTTGCATACATTCGTACCGGTGATTCGCAATATATCGTTCATAGTAGTGCTTTCGTGAATAATATTACGCAGATAGATCCATCATTGGTCTTCGAAAATATATCGACGCATTAACCGAAGCCGGTTTTTCTATAAACCTAAGGAAGTTTAGTTTCCTAACTAGCCAAATAGAGTACTTAGGTAGAATAATCAGTCATGGTCAGGTTAGACCGAGCAAACATAAAGTTGAAGCCTTGATTAGGTCACCAAGACCGAGTAACGTTAAGCAAGTTCGCTAATTCCTGGGCCTGGCTGGCTATTTTCGGTGGTATGTTCCTAATTACGCAATTAAAACTGCCTGCATGGCTGCTTTAACTCGAAATGCTGTTATTTTTAACTGACTTCCAAAAAGGAGGAGGTGATTATGTTGGTCGCGTATGTATGTTTGTTATTAAGAGGTCACAAAGTACTGGCAAGTTAGATTGTGGCATGCGAGGCCCTTATAGGGTTGTAAGTGTTCTACCTAACGATAGGTATGAACTAAAATTGATAGCTGGTTCGTATGGTAAAACCAGTCAAGCAGCTGCTGGGTTCATGGTGTTGTGGCGTGGTGAGTGGACTCCCGACACATGCGCTGGTTTCTTTGAAAGTTAGTTGAGAACTTTCATTGGTTTTGTTTTTGTTGTATGCACCCAGCTTTTGCTTACACTTTGTAGACTGTATGTACCAAACAATCACTGGTTGCATTTGTTTTGTTGTTGGGTGCCGAGGCTCATGTAAATCCTTAGTGCACATGGTTTTGGGTGGCACAGACTGTGGACTGTACTATAGAGAGTGCAGCTCATGGTGAAGGTATCGAGGTTGATGTCGGTGGGGCCCATGCTGACTATAGACTGAGTGTAAATCCTGAAGTAGGTCTCGTGGTTGACCTGCTGTAACCGATGTAAATCCTGATGCGCGCATGGTATTTGGTGTGGGAATATGACCTGAGTAAATCCTACTTGCGATATGAAAAGTCGTTGAGTACGACTGTGTTTTTGTGCAAAGTGTATTGTGTTGTTCGGTACATAAAGTCACTGCTATTTGAATTACAACTCTTTTGCTATCTTGTGTAATAACTTAAATTATGTGATCTTAACGTATGTGCATTGTGGTTACAGGTTCCGATGAAGACCAAGTATTCGACCATGAGAGCGATGGTGCTGGTCCATCATCGAGAGCTGACGAAGGCTGCGAGGACGCTGCCGTGTCAGGAGAGGCCGTGTTAGATGACAACACTGGACACTCCCCTCCAGCGCGGCCACGCGTTTAAAAGGAAGAACCCTGCGTGGACTCGTCCATTTTGCCATCGGTCATAGACCTATCTTCATTGTTCCTCCGCCCATTTTGTGTTCTATTTTAATTTCTTATTTTTACTTGCATGTAATTTTTGCAGTTTAATATTAAAATTATTTTTTTAATGTTTTATTTATAAGAGTAATATAAATTCATACGACAATCGACATTATTGTCGATAGCCTACGTTAGTGGATCTGCACAACCACATCACTAATCCGTCGCAAGACGCTACGACAGGTACTAACGATGCAACCGCTTAAAGCAAATATCATTTTGTAATTTTTACATTGCTTGTCTAGTTACTTAGCGACATACTTTGGTAGTGGTAAAGAAGCAATGTATTTACTACAATAAAAGTACAGTCGCTCTGATATATATAAAACAAAAATAACGTAGTAAAGGCAAGAAATATTTTACGATTAGTTGTTTTTCATGATTTTCAACACAAATATAGCAAAATACTTGTGCTGATTTATGAAAAGTGGTTCTACGATTTATAAAGTTATAGTTTAGCTTCGATTTTTACAAGAAACCACTGAACAACACGGTATTCTTAAATGTTATCACGATCGCGTTCGAAAGCGCACTGGTTAGCGGAAACGGCCATTTGCCTGAAGCATGACCATTGTGGTCAAGATGCGCGGACACAGTCACGCCCCCATGCCACTTCTCCTGTTATTTATATTTCTATGGGCTTAACATTAATGTAGGGGATTTGCATTGAAACACCACTTTGATAATTATTAACGAGGTATAATATGTCGCGCACTAAAAAACTAGGGTTTTACATTTTGGTTTGAGCTTAAGTAGTATTCTACTATGGTACAAGTAGCGGGTAAATGATAGGTAGGTGAGGCCTGTATATTTTAGTCAAGCATGAACTCGATTCTCGACAGGTTGTAACCTGCTCCCCGAATAATAATAATAATAATAATAATATATTTATTCACAAATTTGAGACAACCATACAGAGTAACTTAATAATAGACACAAAATAAACAGATCGTTGAACGTGAAATGGTACACTGTAAATATGTTGGTTTGGCTGTCTTTAGACTGATTCGCCCTATCCACTCGTACTAGTATAAACTGTATCACGAGGGGATAGTCTTCCTCAACCCTAGAACAACAGGTTCCCACAAGGTTCCAGTTAGTCACATAGCAGCAGTTTAATTACGTACTGTATAGGTAATTATATTAATTAAGTTATAAACGATAATAATTGTCTGTGTTTGGGTGTATGTATATGTGTATATGTTTTATGTATGTGTGTATTTCTGTATGTGTACAGTTAAGAGTCCTTTATTATTTATTTATTTATTTATGTGCCTTGATTATAACAACGTTCTAAAGTAGTTTTTCAGTGCTGTCGTAGTCTAGTGCTTTCAAATATCTTTCAATAGCTTTTTTGCATGTATGGCTATCAAGATTCTTCAATTTTAGATCTTTGCTTATTTTGTTGTAAAGGCTAGGACCGAGATAATTGTGAAATTTATGTGCAAAAGATGTTCTAAATTTGGGTATGTTATAAACTATATCTAATCGCCGCCTCTTAGCAAAGTGCGGTTTTATTTTATGCTGTGCCATGATCTGTTGCTTAATGAATAATTTTCTCACCGTAAGGACTCCTAGTTCTGAGTAAAGTAGGTGTGTCGGATAAGTGTACTTTTTGCGAGAAATTACTTTAAGTACTATGCGTTGGGCTCTTTCGACAGACAACATGGTTGTTTTTGAGGTTCCACCCCACACATTCAGGCCGTACACCAGTATGGATTGGCATAATGCTAAAAAGATTTTTATTAATAGCTTAATGTCACATGCATTTCTAATCGTTTTAAAAACATAAATTAGCTTTCTTGCGCGATTATTTATCTTAATGACGTGTTCTTTCCAGTTTAAGTTTTGGTCTACTATAACACCGAGATATCTTATGGAATTGGTTCTGGTGATTGGGTTACAATAACAAGTACTTCGATTGTTGCAATGGTGAGTTTGTATAGTTATTGCGTTAGAAGGCGGTTGAGTTCTACTGTTAATTGTGAATGTAATATATTTCGTTTTGTCAAGATTAAGTGTCAAAAGATGATTGTCCAGCCACGATGTTACTAGAGCAAAACCTTTATTTGCTGCTTCGGTTACATCTTTCCACGAGTTAGAGCTGAATAATAAAACTGTGTCATCTGCAAATGTTATTATTTGACCATTTTCTAGAAGCAAATTGCAGAGGTCATTAATATATATTAAAAATAGCGTAGGACCCAGTACACTGCCTTGAGGCACTCCGAAGGTGACATTTTCCTCATGGCTTATACTGTTATCAATTTTTATAACCTGTTTCCTGTTTGTCAAGTAATCTTGGAAAAGTTGGAGAGGTATTCCTCGAATTCCTAAGGTATCGAGTTTGTTCAGGAGGATGGGTATAGAGACGGTGTCGAAGGCCTTTGCTAGGTCTAGGAATATGCCTAGAGACTTCTGTCCCCTATCCATGTTTTCGACTACATACGAAGTTAGTTTGTGAAGAGCGTCAGCGGTTGAAATTTTTTCCCGGAACCCGAACTGATTACCCGAGATAAGATTATGAGTTTCCAGATAGTGTTTTAGCCTCTTATTTATTAGTTTCTCTAGAATTTTTGAAAAACTAGGTAGCAATGAGATCGGTCTATAATTTGACACCAGAGTTTTGTCTCCTGTTTTATATATAGGAATGGTGACAGACTTTTTAAGGGCATCTGGAAAGACTCCCTTTGAAAAGCAAGCATTACATATGTGTGCTAGTGGTGCAATAAGGAAATCCACTGCTCTTTTAATAAAAAGCGTAGAGACACCGTCCCGTCCCGAGGAATTCTTAGCTTTTATGTTAGCAATTATATCTTTAATTTCAAATTTGTCTGTTGGGAGAAGCATGAAAGAGTTTAGGGTTCCGCAATTCGGTTTTGGTCTACACAGCCTGCTCAGATCTGTCTCATTTGTGAGGGTCCTGGACAGGATGGTGTTTGCCAAATTTCTACCGACATTGACAAAGTAACTATTTATGTTATTTAACGCGTCCTGGTGTGTTGAGTAAGTGGAAAAAAGGTCTGTTGGCATTTTTGGGTAGCTGTTTAAATTAGCCATTTCTTTTACTAATCCCCATTGTTTTTTTATATTGTTACTAGACTTATCTAATTCTAATTTAAAATATTTGTTTTTAAGGTTTTTTAGTAGATTATTACATGTATTTCGGTAGCGCTTGTAAGTTATGGTAAGGGTTGGGTTTTCTGGGTCCTTTCTTAGTTTTTGGTGTAGTTGATCGCGATTCCTCATACATCTACATAGACCTGGTGTAATCCAGGGCTTAACGATTATTTGTCGCCTAGGCTGTTTGACGGTGTTTGTGTGATTCGAAAGGATGTCTGTGATGGTTTTCAAGAAGATGTTCATCATTGCGTTTGGGTCATCATTGTTAAATCTTTCTTCCCAGTCAATCTGTTTCAGGTCTCTAATGGCAGCATCGTAGTCGGTTTTTGTATGGAAGGGTTTCTTTTTGGGTCTATTATTCATTTTCAGAGGTAGTGATAACATAACACTCGAGTGGTCAGTTAGGGTTGAATTACAAACTATAGTCAACGGTTTTAGTTTTGTTTTGACGAAGCAGTGGTCAAGACAGTTTGATTCTCTAGTCGGTAGAGTGTGGGTGGTAAGGAGGCCGTGGGACGCCAGCAGATTTAAGTATTCTGTAAGTTTAGGATTTAGCTGTTCAAGTTTAATATTAATATTTAAATCGCCCATTAAAACTATGTTTTTATATTGTTTAATACTGGACAAGATTTTATCCAAAGACTTTAAAAAGGGATCTAGGTTTTTGAATGCTGGAGGTCTGTACATTGTTACAACAGCTAAATCGTTGTTGATTGTTGTCACAAGGCAATTTACTTCTTCACAATAATTTGGTTCATAGACCTTCGCGTGTATGCTATCTTTCAGGTATAATACGATACCATCATTTTGATTAAGGTGTGATTTAGTACTGTGAGTTGTGTAGTTTGCCATTTCAGGTATGATCGAATTTTCGGATAGCCAAGATTCTGTAAGCATAATAAGATCGTAATTGATGTCTAGTCTCTCGAGGAGAACAGCAAGCCCTTCATAATTACGGTTTAGACTTCTGATATTTTGATTTAGAACTGAAAACGCTTTTGCACCTGATTTAAAGGCAGCCTTGCAGTGTTCCGGAATGTCAATAGCTATAGCATCGCCGACACTGACTACATCGTCAATGTCATTCGCGATATCTTGTATATCAACCATATTCTTTGTAGGTAGAAACCGAAACAAAATTAGAAGCAATGGTATAGCAGAGACAAATCGTCGGAACATCAAAAGCTGCAGAATATGCTGTATTAAAGGCGAACAATGAAACGCACGAGAGTGTTTTGTGTTTTAGTAAAAATAATGTGTGAGTGTTATATTTCGGTGTGTGGTGAATGTAAGTATTTGAACAGTAGAAAGAACAATGACAGAAATACTTAATTACTAACAGTGTGAACATTTGAGATAATTTTGATTAAATAAAAAGCATGCAAAATGTACAAATAAAAAACTTATGATAGTAATACGGGTTTGTAGGATAATAGGTGCATAAATACTCAGCTAGTCATTTAGTTTGATGTAGGAGATTTATGTCTGTTTCGTTTTTAATAGGGATTTGCTTTTCTCCCTCACTTTTTCTTAGAAATACTTTGCCTAGAGAAGTCCAGCAGAACACATAGCTATTCTCTTTGGCGAATTTTCTAGCAAGGTAGAATAGATGCTGAGCTTTTGGTGTTAGGCACTCTGACAGGAATATCGGCTTAGGAGGTCCATCTAATTTTATATGTGACGTGTTTAACTTATCTTCTTTATTGATCTTATTAAAGTTCCGTGCATTTTTAATGAAATCGCCTTTAATATGCATGTTCGTAAAATCCACTATTATTGGTGATACGCCCTCCTTCCTGTTTAGCCGGAACCAATCCTTAATTTCATGCCGTTGGATGGATACACCGAGAACCGTAGCCGTTTCTGAGACAATTTTGTGCAGGTACTCCTTAGACTCTCCCGGCTGTTTCGGAATATTTCTTATTTCCATTTTCGACAGGCATGACATCCTTTCCAAGTTGTCGATTCGATCTTCTAGCTGAATAATATAGTTAAAATCAGATCTTCTCTCAGCTTCCAACTTCTCTGTTCTAATGACAATATCATCATATTGCTTAGTCACAGTGATTAATTTTTCTTTTATTTCAGTGTTCTGTGAAATTATCTCCTTCATTGTTATCTGTATTGACTCCAACTTGCTGTCCATCTGAGCTGTATGAGATTTCAACATATCATGGATCTCTTTCATAAAGGTGGCATAGTCATTAACATGTTTACGTTTACGGGTAGTTATATGTTCGTTTTCAGGAACAGCCGGAGAAGGGGTAGCGGTAGGGGTAGGGGTAAGATCTCTCATAAGGGTCTGAGTTTGAGAGCCTGTGCTCGATTCAGCTACTGACTCAGAGAGAGTGTGCGTCTTTAAAGGAGATCGTTGAAGTGGCATTTTTATATCTTTTTGTAGGACTTAGTCCAACAAATTAACAATAATAGCTCCTTTTTTGTGAGAAAAAGTACAAAAAATCACAAAAAGTGAAAACAATCACAAAAAGTGAAAATCAAAAACCAAATGCGCAACCTTGGAATCGAACCCACAACTCGCCACTCGAAAGTCCCAAGGAAGACTTATACCGCTACGATATCTCACGATGTTGTGACGAAAATCGACGATGTATTCCACTAGTGGGTGTGTCGCTACGATCAAGCTGTGTTGGAGTTTGTGACCATATATGGAAGCGTTTTGGGTCGTCGTGCGTTGTCTGACTCACCGCCAGCCGACGAATTGGAGCGAAGCAGCTTGGTGACTCACTGGTTGTTTACTTGCGACGACGATGACTTGCTGTATTTGTTTAACTTTACTCAGTTAATTTATTGTGATTATAACAAACACATTTTACTTAGTCGTCACTGATTTTATGACATTGTAGAAGTACTAAATTTGCTTCGGCTTAGTAAGTAATAATTTTATTTGTTACGGAGGAACTTTGTGCACGTCAGCTTCGTGTGCGCGCGGGTGAAGGAATGATACCTTTTTGCGTAGACAAGTTGCAACTTGTTCTTGGGCGATGCCATCTTGGCTAGTTTCTCGTCGACAAGTTGCGACTTGTTCGTGAGTGATGCTAATATTCTGTTCATGTGTGTTTAGGTGACTGTTAGTGATTTACCTGTGTGTTATTGTCAAGCTAGGACCTGCTTGGTGGGCAATACAACTATCGCTTGTTTATGTATGTGATTTACCTTTACCTTACATTACCTCCGGTATGTGTTAGGGTGCTAACTACGTTCTTTAATCATTGTTCTTAATTTATCAAGAGATATAGGCATCAGTCAGGCTTAAAAGTATGGGAGATTAAAACTATCCTTAAGCTCATTACAACTGTAGGGATTACTTATATCTATCTAATTAAAATGGTTTTTATTGTTCAATCAAAACTCTTAATATTTCATCAGTCGTTCTTCCTGTCGTCGCCAACAGTCTCCCTCTCAGTGCGTTGCACTCCATCTCGTTGGGGCGACGTTGCAGGTACAATCAGGACTAGGCGTGATGCTGGCCGCCGCAGGATACCCGCTGCTGTTCGCACGTCGACGATCCTAGTTCTTCCGTCTGGTCCGGGATGAGTGGCGACTATTTCGCCGCGTGGCCACGAGTATCGTGGCAAGGTGTGGTCCACGATCAGGACTATGTCGCCCAATGTCGGGTCCCGGTAGTGGAGGACCTTGGTTGTAGCGGGGCGAGAGAGTTGGGAGGTACTCTCGCAACCACCTTGACCAGAAATGATCGGCCAGGCGTTGGGATGTCTTCCAGTTGGGAGAACCGATGAGTTCTGTGTCGTCGAAGGAGTCAAAGAGAGTGGCTCCGCATGACCGCCCGATGAGAAAATGATTCGGGGTCAAAGCTTCTTCTTCTTCTGGATCGGTGCTGACAGAGAAGAGGGGCCTTGAGTTGACGACGTGCTCGGCTTCCAGAAGCAATGTGTGAAGAATTTCTTCTTTAGGTTGCCGCTCGCGTAGTGTAGCTGTGAGAGCGACTTTTACGGATCGCACCATTCTTTCCCAGGCTCCGCCCATGTGGGGGACTCCAGGAGGGATGAACTTCCAAATGATGCCCATCTTGTTCACTTCTTGTCTTAGACTCGCGATGGCTTCGGCGATCTCTCTGTTGGCACCGATGAAGTTGGTACCGTTGTCACTTAGTATGATCTTAGGCGTTCCTCTTCTGGCGATCATTCTTCGTAGTGCGAGGATCATGGAGTCGGTTGATAGGGAGTAGCTCTAGATGAATTGCTCTTGTGGTGAGGCACGTAAATAACGCTCCCCATCGTTTCTCTGTATGTCTTCCAATGGTGACGAGCATGGGTCCAAAATAGTCTACTCCTAGGCAGGTGAAAGGAGGGCTGGTCTTCGTCAGACGTTCAGGTGGCAGATCTCCTTGAGGTGTGATCTGCGGCGTCTTCTTACGAATTCCACACCATCCGCAGTCTCGTGCTAATTTCTTCACCATGTTTCGAAGCGATGGTATCCAGTACTTCTGCCGGACCTCATTCATCACGGTGTTGTGGTTCCCGTGATTGAAGGCTTCATGGATGTACTTCACTAGCAGCTGGGTTATTCGGTGGTGTTTATTCATCAGGATCGGATTTTTGTATGAAGCTATCAGGTACTTGGCTGCTCCAATGCGGGTGGATAATCTGATGAGTCCGTCTTCTAATTTTATTGTGAAGTTCTTCAAATTGGATGTTGGATTGAGGTCTTCTTTCTTTCGTAAAGCAGCGAGTTCGTCTGAAACGCTGTCTTCTTGCGCTCTTCTTATTAGCAGTTGTTCCGCTTTTTCTACGTAAAGTGCAGACTTCGGTAGGAAGGCTACTTGTTTTCTGCTTGGTCTCTTTTCTAATGGCTGGATTTTTTGTTTTTGTGTCTTCTTCCAAGCTGGGTCTTGTGTTTTTCTGGTGATGAGTTTCGTGGTGTTCATCTTTTTCTTTATTTTTCGCTTGAAGACATCTATGGCTTGCAAGTATCTCGCTGTCGCGTGCAGTAGGCGCGTCCAACTGGAGAACCTTGCTGGATTTGGCACGATGACAGGGTTTACTTTTCTAATTATAAACCTTATCCCATCAAACACAGCGTGCATTTACCATGCACCGTACAACTCACCCACACGAAAACAACGTTCGCTATCGTTGTGCTGTGCAAAAGCCACTTATTTTACATAAACGCTAGTGATTGACTAAATCGGAAACTTATCGATTCTCCCATTTATTATTGTAATAAAATTTTTGGAAGTTGCTGAAAAAATTATAAATTAAAAACGATATACATATAATAAGATGATATAAATAAACAATAAGTAAGTAAAAAAAAGAAATATTAAGCAAACCAAAAAAAAAACAACATTATGAGAAAATCTAAATGAGTATAAAACAAGATTTCACATCGGTCTTCCAATCAGGCTATAACTGTTGACAAATTGAAGAATAAACTTTAATAGTAATATAAATTCATACGACAATCGACATTATTGTCGATAGCCTACGTTAGTGGATCTGCACAACCACATCACTAATCCGTCGCAAGACGCTACGACAGGTACTAACGATGCAACCGCTTAAAGCAAATATCATTTTGTAATTTTTACATTGCTTGTCTAGTTACTTAGCGACATACTTTGGTAGTGGTAAAGAAGCAATGTATTTACTACAATAAAAGTACAGTCGCTCTGATATATATAAAACAAAAATAACGTAGTAAAGGCAAGAAATATTTTACGATTAGTTGTTTTTCATGATTTTCAACACAAATATAGCAAAATACTTGTGCTGATTTATGAAAAGTGGTTCTACGATTTATAAAGTTATAGTTTAGCTTCGATTTTTACAAGAAACCACTGAACAACACGGTATTCTTAAATGTTATCACGATCGCGTTCGAAAGCGCACTGGTTAGCGGAAACGGCCATTTGCCTGAAGCATGACCATTGTGGTCAAGATGCGCGGACACAGTCACGCCCCCATGCCACTTCTCCTGTTATTTATATTTCTATGGGCTTAACATTAATGTAGGGGATTTGCATTGAAACACCACTTTGATAATTATTAACGAGGTATAATATGTCGCGCACTAAAAAACTAGGGTTTTACATTTTGGTTTGAGCTTAAGTAGTATTCTACTATGGTACAAGTAGCGGGTAAATGATAGGTAGGTGAGGCCTGTATATTTTAGTCAAGCATGAACTCGATTCTCGACAGGTTGTAACCTGCTCCCCGAATAATAATAATAATAATAATAATATATTTATTCACAAATTTGAGACAACCATACAGAGTAACTTAATAATAGACACAAAATAAACAGATCGTTGAACGTGAAATGGTACACTGTAAATATGTTGGTTTGGCTGTCTTTAGACTGATTCGCCCTATCCACTCGTACTAGTATAAACTGTATCACGAGGGGATAGTCTTCCTCAACCCTAGAACAACAGGTTCCCACAAGGTTCCAGTTAGTCACATAGCAGCAGTTTAATTACGTACTGTATAGGTAATTATATTAATTAAGTTATAAACGATAATAATTGTCTGTGTTTGGGTGTATGTATATGTGTATATGTTTTATGTATGTGTGTATTTCTGTATGTGTACAGTTAAGAGTCCTTTATTATTTATTTATTTATTTATGTGCCTTGATTATAACAACGTTCTAAAGTAGTTTTTCAGTGCTGTCGTAGTCTAGTGCTTTCAAATATCTTTCAATAGCTTTTTTGCATGTATGGCTATCAAGATTCTTCAATTTTAGATCTTTGCTTATTTTGTTGTAAAGGCTAGGACCGAGATAATTGTGAAATTTATGTGCAAAAGATGTTCTAAATTTGGGTATGTTATAAACTATATCTAATCGCCGCCTCTTAGCAAAGTGCGGTTTTATTTTATGCTGTGCCATGATCTGTTGCTTAATGAATAATTTTCTCACCGTAAGGACTCCTAGTTCTGAGTAAAGTAGGTGTGTCGGATAAGTGTACTTTTTGCGAGAAATTACTTTAAGTACTATGCGTTGGGCTCTTTCGACAGACAACATGGTTGTTTTTGAGGTTCCACCCCACACATTCAGGCCGTACACCAGTATGGATTGGCATAATGCTAAAAAGATTTTTATTAATAGCTTAATGTCACATGCATTTCTAATCGTTTTAAAAACATAAATTAGCTTTCTTGCGCGATTATTTATCTTAATGACGTGTTCTTTCCAGTTTAAGTTTTGGTCTACTATAACACCGAGATATCTTATGGAATTGGTTCTGGTGATTGGGTTACAATAACAAGTACTTCGATTGTTGCAATGGTGAGTTTGTATAGTTATTGCGTTAGAAGGCGGTTGAGTTCTACTGTTAATTGTGAATGTAATATATTTCGTTTTGTCAAGATTAAGTGTCAAAAGATGATTGTCCAGCCACGATGTTACTAGAGCAAAACCTTTATTTGCTGCTTCGGTTACATCTTTCCACGAGTTAGAGCTGAATAATAAAACTGTGTCATCTGCAAATGTTATTATTTGACCATTTTCTAGAAGCAAATTGCAGAGGTCATTAATATATATTAAAAATAGCGTAGGACCCAGTACACTGCCTTGAGGCACTCCGAAGGTGACATTTTCCTCATGGCTTATACTGTTATCAATTTTTATAACCTGTTTCCTGTTTGTCAAGTAATCTTGGAAAAGTTGGAGAGGTATTCCTCGAATTCCTAAGGTATCGAGTTTGTTCAGGAGGATGGGTATAGAGACGGTGTCGAAGGCCTTTGCTAGGTCTAGGAATATGCCTAGAGACTTCTGTCCCCTATCCATGTTTTCGACTACATACGAAGTTAGTTTGTGAAGAGCGTCAGCGGTTGAAATTTTTTCCCGGAACCCGAACTGATTACCCGAGATAAGATTATGAGTTTCCAGATAGTGTTTTAGCCTCTTATTTATTAGTTTCTCTAGAATTTTTGAAAAACTAGGTAGCAATGAGATCGGTCTATAATTTGACACCAGAGTTTTGTCTCCTGTTTTATATATAGGAATGGTGACAGACTTTTTAAGGGCATCTGGAAAGACTCCCTTTGAAAAGCAAGCATTACATATGTGTGCTAGTGGTGCAATAAGGAAATCCACTGCTCTTTTAATAAAAAGCGTAGAGACACCGTCCCGTCCCGAGGAATTCTTAGCTTTTATGTTAGCAATTATATCTTTAATTTCAAATTTGTCTGTTGGGAGAAGCATGAAAGAGTTTAGGGTTCCGCAATTCGGTTTTGGTCTACACAGCCTGCTCAGATCTGTCTCATTTGTGAGGGTCCTGGACAGGATGGTGTTTGCCAAATTTCTACCGACATTGACAAAGTAACTATTTATGTTATTTAACGCGTCCTGGTGTGTTGAGTAAGTGGAAAAAAGGTCTGTTGGCATTTTTGGGTAGCTGTTTAAATTAGCCATTTCTTTTACTAATCCCCATTGTTTTTTTATATTGTTACTAGACTTATCTAATTCTAATTTAAAATATTTGTTTTTAAGGTTTTTTAGTAGATTATTACATGTATTTCGGTAGCGCTTGTAAGTTATGGTAAGGGTTGGGTTTTCTGGGTCCTTTCTTAGTTTTTGGTGTAGTTGATCGCGATTCCTCATACATCTACATAGACCTGGTGTAATCCAGGGCTTAACGATTATTTGTCGCCTAGGCTGTTTGACGGTGTTTGTGTGATTCGAAAGGATGTCTGTGATGGTTTTCAAGAAGATGTTCATCATTGCGTTTGGGTCATCATTGTTAAATCTTTCTTCCCAGTCAATCTGTTTCAGGTCTCTAATGGCAGCATCGTAGTCGGTTTTTGTATGGAAGGGTTTCTTTTTGGGTCTATTATTCATTTTCAGAGGTAGTGATAACATAACACTCGAGTGGTCAGTTAGGGTTGAATTACAAACTATAGTCAACGGTTTTAGTTTTGTTTTGACGAAGCAGTGGTCAAGACAGTTTGATTCTCTAGTCGGTAGAGTGTGGGTGGTAAGGAGGCCGTGGGACGCCAGCAGATTTAAGTATTCTGTAAGTTTAGGATTTAGCTGTTCAAGTTTAATATTAATATTTAAATCGCCCATTAAAACTATGTTTTTATATTGTTTAATACTGGACAAGATTTTATCCAAAGACTTTAAAAAGGGATCTAGGTTTTTGAATGCTGGAGGTCTGTACATTGTTACAACAGCTAAATCGTTGTTGATTGTTGTCACAAGGCAATTTACTTCTTCACAATAATTTGGTTCATAGACCTTCGCGTGTATGCTATCTTTCAGGTATAATACGATACCATCATTTTGATTAAGGTGTGATTTAGTACTGTGAGTTGTGTAGTTTGCCATTTCAGGTATGATCGAATTTTCGGATAGCCAAGATTCTGTAAGCATAATAAGATCGTAATTGATGTCTAGTCTCTCGAGGAGAACAGCAAGCCCTTCATAATTACGGTTTAGACTTCTGATATTTTGATTTAGAACTGAAAACGCTTTTGCACCTGATTTAAAGGCAGCCTTGCAGTGTTCCGGAATGTCAATAGCTATAGCATCGCCGACACTGACTACATCGTCAATGTCATTCGCGATATCTTGTATATCAACCATATTCTTTGTAGGTAGAAACCGAAACAAAATTAGAAGCAATGGTATAGCAGAGACAAATCGTCGGAACATCAAAAGCTGCAGAATATGCTGTATTAAAGGCGAACAATGAAACACACGAGAGTGTTTTGTGTTTTAGTAAAAATAATGTGTGAGTGTTATATTTCGGTGTGTGGTGAATGTAAGTATTTGAACAGTAGAAAGAACAATGACAGAAATACTTAATTACTAACAGTGTGAACATTTGAGATAATTTTGATTAAATAAAAAGCATGCAAAATGTACAAATAAAAAACTTATGATAGTAATACGGGTTTGTAGGATAATAGGTGCATAAATACTCAGCTAGTCATTTAGTTTGATGTAGGAGATTTATGTCTGTTTCGTTTTTAATAGGGATTTGCTTTTCTCCCTCACTTTTTCTTAGAAATACTTTGCCTAGAGAAGTCCAGCAGAACACATAGCTATTCTCTTTGGCGAATTTTCTAGCAAGGTAGAATAGATGCTGAGCTTTTGGTGTTAGGCACTCTGACAGGAATATCGGCTTAGGAGGTCCATCTAATTTTATATGTGACGTGTTTAACTTATCTTCTTTATTGATCTTATTAAAGTTCCGTGCATTTTTAATGAAATCGCCTTTAATATGCATGTTCGTAAAATCCACTATTATTGGTGATACGCCCTCCTTCCTGTTTAGCCGGAACAAATCCTTAATTTCATGCCGTTGGATGGATACACCGAGAACCGTAGCCGTTTCTGAGACAATTTTGTGCAGGTACTCCTTAGACTCTCCCGGCTGTTTCGGAATATTTCTTATTTCCATTTTCGACAGGCATGACATCCTTTCCAAGTTGTCGATTCGATCTTCTAGCTGAATAATATAGTTAAAATCAGATCTTCTCTCAGCTTCCAACTTCTCTGTTCTAATGACAATATCATCATATTGCTTAGTCACAGTGATTAATTTTTCTTTTATTTCAGTGTTCTGTGAAATTATCTCCTTCATTGTTATCTGTATTGACTCCAACTTGCTGTCCATCTGAGCTGTATGAGATTTCAACATATCATGGATCTCTTTCATAAAGGTGGCATAGTCATTAACATGTTTACGTTTACGGGTAGTTATATGTTCGTTTTCAGGAACAGCCGGAGAAGGGGTAGCGGTAGGGGTAGGGGTAAGATCTCTCATAAGGGTCTGAGTTTGAGAGCCTGTGCTCGATTCAGCTACTGACTCAGAGAGAGTGTGCGTCTTTAAAGGAGATCGTTGAAGTGGCATTGTTATATCTTTTTGTAGGACTTAGTCCAACAAATTAACAATAATAGCTCCTTTTTTGTGAGAAAAAGTACAAAAAATCACAAAAAGTGAAAACAATCACAAAAAGTGAAAATCAAAAACCAAATGCGCAACCTTGGAATCGAACCCACAACTCGCCACTCGAAAGTCCCAAGGAAGACTTATACCGCTACGATATCTCACGATGTTGTGACGAAAATCGACGATGTATTCCACTAGTGGGTGTGTCGCTACGATCAAGCTGTGTTGGAGTTTGTGACCATATATGGAAGCGTTTTGGGTCGTCGTGCGTTGTCTGACTCACCGCCAGCCGACGAATTGGAGCGAAGCAGCTTGGTGACTCACTGGTTGTTTACTTGCGACGACGATGACTTGCTGTATTTGTTTAACTTTACTCAGTTAATTTATTGTGATTATAACAAACACATTTTACTTAGTCGTCACTGATTTTATGACATTGTAGAAGTACTAAATTTGCTTCGGCTTAGTAAGTAATAATTTTATTTGTTACGGAGGAACTTTGTGCACGTCAGCTTCGTGTGCGCGCGGGTGAAGGAATGATACCTTTTTGCGTAGACAAGTTGCAACTTGTTCTTGGGCGATGCCATCTTGGCTAGTTTCTCGTCGACAAGTTGCGACTTGTTCGTGAGTGATGCTAATATTCTGTTCATGTGTGTTTAGGTGACTGTTAGTGATTTACCTGTGTGTTATTGTCAAGCTAGGACCTGCTTGGTGGGCAATACAACTATCGCTTGTTTATGTATGTGATTTACCTTTACCTTACATTACCTCCGGTATGTGTTAGGGTGCTAACTACGTTCTTTAATCATTGTTCTTAATTTATCAAGAGATATAGGCATCAGTCAGGCTTAAAAGTATGGGAGATTAAAACTATCCTTAAGCTCATTACAACTGTAGGGATTACTTATATCTATCTAATTAAAATGGTTTTTATTGTTCAATCAAAACTCTTAATATTTCATCAGTCGTTCTTCCTGTCGTCGCCAACAGTCTCCCTCTCAGTGCGTTGCACTCCATCTCGTTGGGGCGACGTTGCAGGTACAATCAGGACTAGGCGTGATGCTGGCCGCCGCAGGATACCCGCTGCTGTTCGCACGTCGACGATCCTAGTTCTTCCGTCTGGTCCGGGATGAGTGGCGACTATTTCGCCGCGTGGCCACGAGTATCGTGGCAAGGTGTGGTCCACGATCAGGACTATGTCGCCCAATGTCGGGTCCCGGTAGTGGAGGACCTTGGTTGTAGCGGGGCGAGAGAGTTGGGAGGTACTCTCGCAACCACCTTGACCAGAAATGATCGGCCAGGCGTTGGGATGTCTTCCAGTTGGGAGAACCGATGAGTTCTGTGTCGTCGAAGGAGTCAAAGAGAGTGGCTCCGCATGACCGCCCGATGAGAAAATGATTCGGGGTCAAAGCTTCTTCTTCTTCTGGATCGGTGCTGACAGAGAAGAGGGGCCT
Source organism: Agrochola macilenta (assembly GCA_916701695.1). NCBI lineage: Eukaryota > Metazoa > Arthropoda > Insecta > Lepidoptera > Noctuidae > Agrochola > Agrochola macilenta. The sequence goes on along the minus strand of OU753583.1, from coordinate 1,513,259 downwards.
TGAGTTGACGACGTGCTCGGCTTCCAGAAGCAATGTGTGAAGAATTTCTTCTTTAGGTTGCCGCTCGCGTAGTGTAGCTGTGAGAGCGACTTTTACGGATCGCACCATTCTTTCCCAGGCTCCGCCCATGTGGGGGACTCCAGGAGGGATGAACTTCCAAATGATGCCCATCTTGTTCACTTCTTGTCTTAGACTCGCGATGGCTTCGGCGATCTCTCTGTTGGCACCGATGAAGTTGGTACCGTTGTCACTTAGTATGATCTTAGGCGTTCCTCTTCTGGCGATCATTCTTCGTAGTGCGAGGATCATGGAGTCGGTTGATAGGGAGTAGCTCTAGATGAATTGCTCTTGTGGTGAGGCACGTAAATAACGCTCCCCATCGTTTCTCTGTATGTCTTCCAATGGTGACGAGCATGGGTCCAAAATAGTCTACTCCTAGGCAGGTGAAAGGAGGGCTGGTCTTCGTCAGACGTTCAGGTGGCAGATCTCCTTGAGGTGTGATCTGCGGCGTCTTCTTACGAATTCCACACCATCCGCAGTCTCGTGCTAATTTCTTCACCATGTTTCGAAGCGATGTTATCCAGTACTTCTGCCGGACCTCATTCATCACGGTGTTGTGGTTCCCGTGATTGAAGGCTTCATGGATGTACTTCACTAGCAGCTGGGTTATTCGGTGGTGTTTATTCATCAGGATCGGATTTTTGTATGAAGCTATCAGGTACTTGGCTGCTCCAATGCGGGTGGATAATCTGATGAGTCCGTCTTCTAATTTTATTGTGAAGTTCTTCAAATTGGATGTTGGATTGAGGTCTTCTTTCTTTCGTAAAGCAGCGAGTTCGTCTGAAACGCTGTCTTCTTGCGCTCTTCTTATTAGCAGTTGTTCCGCTTTTTCTACGTAAAGTGCAGACTTCGGTAGGAAGGCTACTTGTTTTCTGCTTGGTCTCTTTTCTAATGGCTGGATTTTTTGTTTTTGTGTCTTCTTCCAAGCTGGGTCTTGTGTTTTTCTGGTGATGAGTTTCGTGGTGTTCATCTTTTTCTTTATTTTTCGCTTGAAGACATCTATGGCTTGCAAGTATCTCGCTGTCGCGTGCAGTTGGACTTCGGATTAGGACGTTGTTGTGAACAGACGTGACGAACATTTACTAATATAAATAAATAATTACTTGCTGAATCGTGACCTGGTTTTACCAAATAGCCGGTAGTAAAGCAAACTGTGTCATACGTAAGCATAACATGTGTAAGTCGTTTCCGTGAAAATGTGTAAGTGATTAACAAGTCAATAACTTACTTGTATCACAATGGATACCAGTCCCTTCAGCAGGGGTGGCAGATGTGCCCGGAGCCCACCTCCTACACTTGTGCCCGCACCTGCACCTACACCTACACCTTCACCCGGGCCCGCAACCGCACCTCCCCCTCAACCACCCAGCCAAAGAGAAGATGTCACGATGGAAGTGATACCTACGCCGGAAATCCAGAACTGGATGTCGTCCATTGAGCAGTGCCTTAATGAAGTGTGCTCTATTGTAACAGACGGCAAATTAAACATGGAGCAAAAACTGCGTATAAGTGCCCTATGCCGGAAAGTCAGTCACGGCACATCGCAGATGGCTGTTCAGTACCAGTCCCTTAAGATGAGAGCCGTCCGGGCCCACTCCACCGTCCAAACACTCGAAGATCAAATTGATCTGTCGCAGCAACTGCAAGCCCTTAAGCTGTCAATCGGAGCTTCAATGAAACCGGTAACAGGAAATTCCTTCGCTGAAATGGTTAAAAAAGGTACCAACAATTTTATACAGCCGATAAATTTAAGCTCAGTGGCCATATACCCAAACGACAAACTGAAGTCGAGTGAGGAGACTAAAATACTTGTCCAAAAAATTATATGCCCCGAGCAAATGAAGCTTCAGGTAAGAGGACTACGTAAGACGAAAAATGGCGGCATCATTATAAGCACTGAATCAAAGGACGATATTGAGAAGGTGAAAAAATCGATGCAGCTATCAAATTCAGGCCTTACAATAGACGAACCCCCAAAAAGGAAGCCTAGAATAGTAGTTCTCGGAGTGCCCTCATCCATGCAACAGAATGAAGTTTTTACTTGTTTATTCCACCAAAATCTAGCAGAGACCCTTCAGGATTATAGCCTCGAGACCTTTTTGACCTCCATTAAGTTAAGCCATAAGTCAGGTAAGAAGGACGCTGAGACCTGTAATTATATAATAGAAGTATCTGCAGATATACGTAAAGCCCTAATATCAAAAGACAGAGTGTTTGTAAACTGGTCGTCATGCCCTGTGAGAGACTTTACTCTAGTCACACGCTGTTATAAGTGCCAGCAGTACGGACATGCGGCCAAATCATGTCGGGAGACCACCAGTACCTGTGGCCACTGTGGTGATCAGGGTCACTCCATTCAAGAATGCACAAAGAAGGCTGAGGAACCAAAATGTGCTACTTGCTTGCACTTCAAAAAGCCGAGCAATCACAAGACAAGTGCTTCTGACTGCCCAGCGAAAATAATGGCTGAAAAAAGGTACATCAATTCTGTTGATTATGGAGGCGCCTAAGAGCGCCGCTAATCACATATTTTTTTTAGCCCTTGTTATAGTTTTTTATTTTATTTTTATAATTATGATTAATAATTTAATTAATGACATAGATAATTTCTCTGTATCTGAATCCCACGCTTGTGACGTTGAACACTGTAAGCAATATCTCTCTTCCTATACTAGTCCACTTACCATACTAACCCAAAATATTCGCAGTATTTTTAAAAACTTCGACAATTTTACCGTATTTTTACAACGTTTAGAAATAAATTGTGACGTTATTGTATTAACCGAATGTTGGCTTTCGAAACAATATAATATTCCACTAATTCCGGGATATAATATGTATAAAAGTAACACAAATTACAATCAGAACGATGGGGTGATAGTTTATGCAAGAAATCATCTCAATGTGTCTGTCGAGGAACCAAATATGCACGACTGTAACAGATTGTTAATTACAATTGGGTCAGAATTAGCGATACTTGCCTTATATCGACCCCCCTCTTTTAGAAATATAAGCAATTTCACTGACTCTCTAAACAACACCTTGCAGAACCTATCGTCTTTCAAAAATACTATTTTAATTGGAGATATTAATATCAATATTCTTCCAGAAAATTCTGATGCATCCACTGAGGAATACCTTAACCTATGCGCCTTCCATGGTTTGCTTCCTGCTCACACACTTCCTACACATCAAAGTGGCTCCTGTTTGGACCATATTATGCTCAAGTCCAATTTCCCTGCACTTGCCCTTGTAATTAATTCAACAATAACCGACCATAATGCTACCCTACTTATTTTAAATTGTAAATTACCTAAAGTAGTCACTCGCACAATTTCTAGTTTAATTGTAAATAAACTTGAAGAAGACTTACGCAATATCGACTTTGACCCAGTCTACAATTCCGCTGATCCGCAGTTTTGTATGTTGTACCTAATCAAAAATGTACAACACGCAATTCAGAAGAACACGGTCATATCTCGGCGAAATAACAAAAACTACAACATAAAACCATGGATCACGACAGGACTTATTCGCTGTATGAAAAATAGAGATAAACTGCATATGAAAGCGAAATCTAATCCAGATAATTTAATTTTGCAACTGTCGTATAAACGATATCGTAACTTCTGTAATAATCTTCTAAGAAATGTAAAAAGCAAATATGACAAAATTGCACTAGAAAAAGCAGGTACAAATAGTAAAAAAATCTGGAATTTTATTAAAAGTGTAACGTATAACTCAAAACTAAATCAGTCATCTTCAGGTTTATTACAAGCACACTCATCACAGTTAGCATCTGCCAACATTGCGAATAATTTCTATGTTAATGTTGGTAAATGTTTGGCTGAAAAAGTTCAGGGCCAATCACAATATCTAACAAGCACACCATTTTCGTGTAACACTATTTTATCATCCTTTGTGTTGCAAGACACTGACGAGACTGAGGTTGAAACGATAATTATGAATTTGAAGGACGACTGTGCAGTTGGCTGGGATAACATATCAAATAAAATTATTAAACAGTTCAAGCACATTTTGGGACCGCCACTAACTTATATTTTCCAAAAATGTTTATCTTTAGGTCTTTTTCCCGAGTGCCTAAAAAAAGCTGTTGTTGTCCCTGTTTACAAATCAGGCAGTAAAGATCAAATAACAAATTATAGACCTATTTCCTTACTGCCTACTATGTCTAAAATATTAGAAAAAATTATGAATAAAAGGCTTTACAAATACTTGGAGGATAAATCAATTTTATCTAAACGGCAGTTTGGATTTAGGCCTAAAATGTCAACAGACGATGCCGTGCACCACCTGACTGATTATCTAGCGCAAGAACTTGATAATGGTAACCACACAGTAGGAATCTTTCTAGACCTCGCCAAAGCTTTTGATACGGTTTCTATTCCTATTCTGTTGCACAAGCTTGAAGCCATAGGTATCAGAGGCACCCAGCTGAAACTATTTAAGAGCTATCTAGAATACCGTACCCAATGTGTAAGGATTGGTAATGTTCTCAGCGATACTGAAAAAAACACGTCCTTCGGAGTTCCCCAAGGAAGTATTTTAGGGCCTACATTATTTTTGATCTACATAAACGATCTTTGTAACCTAAATCTAGATCACGGCGAAATTGTTTCTTATGCTGACGACACTGCCCTTCTATTTTCAGCTGATTCAGAAAAAAATGTCTACAAACTTGCGCAACAGGGGTTCAATATTGTTAATAAATGGCTTCAACTCAATTCACTAACACTAAATGCAAATAAGACAAATTACGTTAAGTTTTCGATGCGCAAGCAAATATCAACAAGCACTACCTCGACATTGTATGCTCATTATTGCACAATTCCTATAGATAACCAATGTGTTTGTCCCAATATTAAAATGACAAATACAACAAAATATCTTGGTGTTATAATAGATGAAACACTTTCGTTCAAACAACATATACAAGCTTTAAATAGTAGAATTCGGAAGCTGATATTTGTTTTTAAAAAGTTACGCTATATTGCTGACCCAAAACTAGTTAGACAAGTTTACTTCGCTCTATGTCAATCAATATTAACCTACTGTATTACCACATGGGGTGGAGCGGGTAAAACAATGTTACTAACCATCGAGAGAGCTCAAAGGGCGATTCTCAAAGTGTCTACTTTCCGCCCTTTCCTTTTTCCTACTAACCTCCTATACAAATCTTGTGAAGTATTAACAGTTCGACAGCTATTTATAATGGGTATTGTATTAAAACAACACAGAGCTCTACCCTATAGCACTGCATATGCTAATAAAAGACGTAAAGATATAGTTTGTCCACAAAATACAACAAAACATGCTTTTGTTTCCAAATTTTACCTGTACCTCGGTCCTCTTCTCTATAATAGACTAAACTCGAAAGCAAACATTTATTCCCTGAATTACACAAATTGTAAGAGAATTCTCAAGGATGCTCTCCAAAGTATGTCTTACGAAGATACAGAGAATTTACTAACTGTGCTAAAGTGAAAAATTTCACCTACGTTAAGTATAAGTATATCAAATTTAGAAACTAAGAGTTAAGCTCTTCAACATGTAATTAGTGATCTATTGTCAACCTGTTGTTTATTTATTTTATAAGTTTATTTTAGCTCCTCTCGCCTGAAACACAGGATTACCTAGTTCAGGCACGTAAGTCTTAGGAATATAATTTACATTTAAGCAAAACTGTACTAATTTTTATGCCTTGTAATTATTTTGGAATAAATATTATTATTATATTATTATTATTATATTATATATTATATTAGTAGGCGCGTCCAACTGGAGAACCTTGCTGGATTTGGCACGATGACAGGGTTTACTTTTCTAATTATAAACCTTATCCCATCAAACACAGCGTGCATTTACCATGCACCGTACAACTCACCCACACGAAAACAACGTTCGCTATCGTTGTGCTGTGCAAAAGCCACTTATTTTACATAAACGCTAGTGATTGACTAAATCGGAAACTTATCGATTCTCCCATTTATTATTGTAATAAAATTTTTGGAAGTTGCTGAAAAAATTATAAATTAAAAACGATATACATATAATAAGATGATATAAATAAACAATAAGTAAGTAAAAAAAAGAAATATTAAGCAAACCAAAAAAAAAACAACATTATGAGAAAATCTAAATGAGTATAAAACAAGATTTCACATCGGTCTTCCAATCAGGCTATAACTGTTGACAAATTGAAGAATAAACTTTAATAGTAATATAAATTCATACGACAATCGACATTATTGTCGATAGCCTACGTTAGTGGATCTGCACAACCACATCACTAATCCGTCGCAAGACGCTACGACAGGTACTAACGATGCAACCGCTTAAAGCAAATATCATTTTGTAATTTTTACATTGCTTGTCTAGTTACTTAGCGACATACTTTGGTAGTGGTAAAGAAGCAATGTATTTACTACAATAAAAGTACAGTCGCTCTGATATATATAAAACAAAAATAACGTAGTAAAGGCAAGAAATATTTTACGATTAGTTGTTTTTCATGATTTTCAACACAAATATAGCAAAATACTTGTGCTGATTTATGAAAAGTGGTTCTACGATTTATAAAGTTATAGTTTAGCTTCGATTTTTACAAGAAACCACTGAACAACACGGTATTCTTAAATGTTATCACGATCGCGTTCGAAAGCGCACTGGTTAGCGGAAACGGCCATTTGCCTGAAGCATGACCATTGTGGTCAAGATGCGCGGACACAGTCACGCCCCCATGCCACTTCTCCTGTTATTTATATTTCTATGGGCTTAACATTAATGTAGGGGATTTGCATTGAAACACCACTTTGATAATTATTAACGAGGTATAATATGTCGCGCACTAAAAAACTAGGGTTTTACATTTTGGTTTGAGCTTAAGTAGTATTCTACTATGGTACAAGTAGCGGGTAAATGATAGGTAGGTGAGGCCTGTATATTTTAGTCAAGCATGAACTCGATTCTCGACAGGTTGTAACCTGCTCCCCGAATAATAATAATAATAATAATAATATATTTATTCACAAATTTGAGACAACCATACAGAGTAACTTAATAATAGACACAAAATAAACAGATCGTTGAACGTGAAATGGTACACTGTAAATATGTTGGTTTGGCTGTCTTTAGACTGATTCGCCCTATCCACTCGTACTAGTATAAACTGTATCACGAGGGGATAGTCTTCCTCAACCCTAGAACAACAGGTTCCCACAAGGTTCCAGTTAGTCACATAGCAGCAGTTTAATTACGTACTGTATAGGTAATTATATTAATTAAGTTATAAACGATAATAATTGTCTGTGTTTGGGTGTATGTATATGTGTATATGTTTTATGTATGTGTGTATTTCTGTATGTGTACAGTTAAGAGTCCTTTATTATTTATTTATTTATTTATGTGCCTTGATTATAACAACGTTCTAAAGTAGTTTTTCAGTGCTGTCGTAGTCTAGTGCTTTCAAATATCTTTCAATAGCTTTTTTGCATGTATGGCTATCAAGATTCTTCAATTTTAGATCTTTGCTTATTTTGTTGTAAAGGCTAGGACCGAGATAATTGTGAAATTTATGTGCAAAAGATGTTCTAAATTTGGGTATGTTATAAACTATATCTAATCGCCGCCTCTTAGCAAAGTGCGGTTTTATTTTATGCTGTGCCATGATCTGTTGCTTAATGAATAATTTTCTCACCGTAAGGACTCCTAGTTCTGAGTAAAGTAGGTGTGTCGGATAAGTGTACTTTTTGCGAGAAATTACTTTAAGTACTATGCGTTGGGCTCTTTCGACAGACAACATGGTTGTTTTTGAGGTTCCACCCCACACATTCAGGCCGTACACCAGTATGGATTGGCATAATTCTAAAAAGATTTTTATTAATAGCTTAATGTCACATGCATTTCTAATCGTTTTAAAAACATAAATTAGCTTTCTTGCACGATTATTTATCTTAATGACGTGTTCTTTCCAGTTTAAGTTTTGGTCTACTATAACACCGAGATATCTTATGGAATTGGTTCTGGTGATTGGGTTACAATAACAAGTACTTCGATTGTTGCAATGGTGAGTTTGTATAGTTATTGCGTTAGAAGGCGGTTGAGTTCTACTGTTAATTGTGAATGTAATATATTTCGTTTTGTCAAGATTAAGTGTCAAAAGATGATTGTCCAGCCACGATGTTACTAGAGCAAAACCTTTATTTGCTGCTTCGGTTACATCTTTCCACGAGTTAGAGCTGAATAATAAAACTGTGTCATCTGCAAATGTTATTATTTGACCATTTTCTAGAAGCAAATTGCAGAGGTCATTAATATATATTAAAAATAGCGTAGGACCCAGTACACTGCCTTGAGGCACTCCGAAGGTGACATTTTCCTCATGGCTTATACTGTTATCAATTTTTATAACCTGTTTCCTGTTTGTCAAGTAATCTTGGAAAAGTTGGAGAGGTATTCCTCGAATTCCTAAGGTATCGAGTTTGTTCAGGAGGATGGGTATAGAGACGGTGTCGAAGGCCTTTGCTAGATCTAGGAATATGCCTAGAGACTTCTGTCCCCTATCCATGTTTTCGACTACATACGAAGTTAGTTTGTGAAGAGCGTCAGCGGTTGAAATTTTTTCCCGGAACCCGAACTGATTACCCGAGATAAGATTATGAGTTTCCAGATAGTGTTTTAGCCTCTTATTTATTAGTTTCTCTAGAATTTTTGAAAAACTAGGTAGCAATGAGATCGGTCTATAATTTGACACCAGAGTTTTGTCTCCTGTTTTATATATAGGAATGGTGACAGACTTTTTAAGGGCATCTGGAAAGACTCCCTTTGAAAAGCAAGCATTACATATGTGTGCTAGTGGTGCAATAAGGAAATCCACTGCTCTTTTAATAAAAAGCGTAGAGACACCGTCCCGTCCCGAGGAATTCTTAGCTTTTATGTTAGCAATTATATCTTTAATTTCAAATTTGTCTGTTGGGAGAAGCATGAAAGAGTTTAGGGTTCCGCAATTCGGTTTTGGTCTACACAGCCTGCTCAGATCTGTCTCATTTGTGAGGGTCCTGGACAGGATGGTGTTTGCCAAATTTCTACCGACATTGACAAAGTAACTATTTATGTTATTTAACGCGTCCTGGTGTGTTGAGTAAGTGGAAAAAAGGTCTGTTGGCATTTTTGGGTAGCTGTTTAAATTAGCCATTTCTTTTACTAATCCCCATTGTTTTTTTATATTGTTACTAGACTTATCTAATTCTAATTTAAAATATTTGTTTTTAAGGTTTTTTAGTAGATTATTACATGTATTTCGGTAGCGCTTGTAAGTTATGGTAAGGGTTGGGTTTTCTGGGTCCTTTCTTAGTTTTTGGTGTAGTTGATCGCGATTCCTCATACATCTACATAGACCTGGTGTAATCCAGGGCTTAACGATTATTTGTCGCCTAGGCTGTTTGACGGTGTTTGTGTGATTCGAAAGGATGTCTGTGATGGTTTTCAAGAAGATGTTCATCATTGCGTTTGGGTCATCATTGTTAAATCTTTCTTCCCAGTCAATCTGTTTCAGGTCTCTAATGGCAGCATCGTAGTCGGTTTTTGTATGGAAGGGTTTCTTTTTGGGTCTATTATTCATTTTCAGAGGTAGTGATAACATAACACTCGAGTGGTCAGTTAGGGTTGAATTACAAACTATAGTCAACGGTTTTAGTTTTGTTTTGACGAAGCAGTGGTCAAGACAGTTTGATTCTCTAGTCGGTAGAGTGTGGGTGGTAAGGAGGCCGTGGGACGCCAGCAGATTTAAGTATTCTGTAAGTTTAGGATTTAGCTGTTCAAGTTTAATATTAATATTTAAATCGCCCATTAAAACTATGTTTTTATATTGTTTAATACTGGACAAGATTTTATCCAAAGACTTTAAAAAGGGATCTAGGTTTTTGAATGCTGGAGGTCTGTACATTGTTACAACAGCTAAATCGTTGTTGATTGTTGTCACAAGGCAATTTACTTCTTCACAATAATTTGGTTCATAGACCTTCGCGTGTATGCTATCTTTCAGGTATAATACGATACCATCATTTTGATTAAGGTGTGATTTAGTACTGTGAGTTGTGTAGTTTGCCATTTCAGGTATGATCGAATTTTCGGATAGCCAAGATTCTGTAAGCATAATAAGATCGTAATTGATGTCTAGTCTCTCGAGGAGAACAGCAAGCCCTTCATAATTACGGTTTAGACTTCTGATATTTTGATTTAGAACTGAAAACGCTTTTGCACCTGATTTAAAGGCAGCCTTGCAGTGTTCCGGAATGTCAATAGCTATAGCATCGCCGACACTGACTACATCGTCAATGTCATTCGCGATATCTTGTATATCAACCATATTCTTTGTAGGTAGAAACCGAAACAAAATTAGAAGCAATGGTATAGCAGAGACAAATCGTCGGAACATCAAAAGCTGCAGAATATGCTGTATTAAAGGCGAACAATGAAACGCACGAGAGTGTTTTGTGTTTTAGTAAAAATAATGTGTGAGTGTTATATTTCGGTGTGTGGTGAATGTAAGTATTTGAACAGTAGAAAGAACAATGACAGAAATACTTAATTACTAACAGTGTGAACATTTGAGATAATTTTGATTAAATAAAAAGCATGCAAAATGTACAAATAAAAAACTTATGATAGTAATACGGGTTTGTAGGATAATAGGTGCATAAATACTCAGCTAGTCATTTAGTTTGATGTAGGAGATTTATGTCTGTTTCGTTTTTAATAGGGATTTGCTTTTCTCCCTCACTTTTTCTTAGAAATACTTTGCCTAGAGAAGTCCAGCAGAACACATAGCTATTCTCTTTGGCGAATTTTCTAGCAAGGTAGAATAGATGCTGAGCTTTTGGTGTTAGGCACTCTGACAGGAATATCGGCTTAGGAGGTCCATCTAATTTTATATGTGACGTGTTTAACTTATCTTCTTTATTGATCTTATTAAAGTTCCGTGCATTTTTAATGAAATCGCCTTTAATATGCATGTTCGTAAAATCCACTATTATTGGTGATACGCCCTCCTTCCTGTTTAGCCGGAACAAATCCTTAATTTCATGCCGTTGGATGGATACACCGAGAACCGTAGCCGTTTCTGAGACAATTTTGTGCAGGTACTCCTTAGACTCTCCCGGCTGTTTCGGAATATTTCTTATTTCCATTTTCGACAGGCATGACATCCTTTCCAAGTTGTCGATTCGATCTTCTAGCTGAATAATATAGTTAAAATCAGATCTTCTCTCAGCTTCCAACTTCTCTGTTCTAATGACAATATCATCATATTGCTTAGTCACAGTGGTTAATTTTTCTTTTATTTCAGTGTTCTGTGAAATTATCTCCTTCATTGTTATCTGTATTGACTCCAACTTGCTGTCCATCTGAGCTGTATGAGATTTCAACATATCATGGATCTCTTTCATAAAGGTGGCATAGTCATTAACATGTTTACGTTTACGGGTAGTTATATGTTCGTTTTCAGGAACAGCCGGAGAAGGGGTAGCGGTAGGGGTAGGGGTAAGATCTCTCATAAGGGTCTGAGTTTGAGAGCCTGTGCTCGATTCAGCTACTGACTCAGAGAGAGTGTGCGTCTTTAAAGGAGATCGTTGAAGTGGCATTGTTATATCTTTTTGTAGGACTTAGTCCAACAAATTAACAATAATAGCTCCTTTTTTGTGAGAAAAAGTACAAAAAATCACAAAAAGTGAAAACAATCACAAAAAGTGAAAATCAAAAACCAAATGCGCAACCTTGGAATCGAACCCACAACTCGCCACTCGAAAGTCCCAAGGAAGACTTATACCGCTACGATATCTCACGATGTTGTGACGAAAATCGACGATGTATTCCACTAGTGGGTGTGTCGCTACGATCAAGCTGTGTTGGAGTTTGTGACCATATATGGAAGCGTTTTGGGTCGTCGTGCGTTGTCTGACTCACCGCCAGCCGACGAATTGGAGCGAAGCAGCTTGGTGACTCACTGGTTGTTTACTTGCGACGACGATGACTTGCTGTATTTGTTTAACTTTACTCAGTTAATTTATTGTGATTATAACAAACACATTTTACTTAGTCGTCACTGATTTTATGACATTGTAGAAGTACTAAATTTGCTTCGGCTTAGTAAGTAATAATTTTATTTGTTACGGAGGAACTTTGTGCACGTCAGCTTCGTGTGCGCGCGGGTGAAGGAATGATACCTTTTTGCGTAGACAAGTTGCAACTTGTTCTTGGGCGATGCCATCTTGGCTAGTTTCTCGTCGACAAGTTGCGACTTGTTCGTGAGTGATGCTAATATTCTGTTCATGTGTGTTTAGGTGACTGTTAGTGATTTACCTGTGTGTTATTGTCAAGCTAGGACCTGCTTGGTGGGCAATACAACTATCGCTTGTTTATGTATGTGATTTACCTTTACCTTACATTACCTCCGGTATGTGTTAGGGTGCTAACTACGTTCTTTAATCATTGTTCTTAATTTATCAAGAGATATAGGCATCAGTCAGGCTTAAAAGTATGGGAGATTAAAACTATCCTTAAGCTCATTACAACTGTAGGGATTACTTATATCTATCTAATTAAAATGGTTTTTATTGTTCAATCAAAACTCTTAATATTTCATCAGTCGTTCTTCCTGTCGTCGCCAACAGTCTCCCTCTCAGTGCGTTGCACTCCATCTCGTTGGGGCGACGTTGCAGGTACAATCAGGACTAGGCGTGATGCTGGCCGCCGCAGGATACCCGCTGCTGTTCGCACGTCGACGATCCTAGTTCTTCCGTCTGGTCCGGGATGAGTGGCGACTATTTCGCCGCGTGGCCACGAGTATCGTGGCAAGGTGTGGTCCACGATCAGGACTATGTCGCCCAATGTCGGGTCCCGGTAGTGGAGGACCTTGGTTGTAGCGGGGCGAGAGAGTTGGGAGGTACTCTCGCAACCACCTTGACCAGAAATGATCGGCCAGGCGTTGGGATGTCTTCCAGTTGGGAGAACCGATGAGTTCTGTGTCGTCGAAGGAGTCAAAGAGAGTGGCTCCGCATGACCGCCCGATGAGAAAATGATTCGGGGTCAAAGCTTCTTCTTCTTCTGGATCGGTGCTGACAGAGAAGAGGGGCCTTGAGTTGACGACGTGCTCGGCTTCCAGAAGCAATGTGTGAAGAATTTCTTCTTTAGGTTGCCGCTCGCGTAGTGTAGCTGTGAGAGCGACTTTTACGGATCGCACCATTCTTTCCCAGGCTCCGCCCATGTGGGGGACTCCAGGAGGGATGAACTTCCAAATGATGCCCATCTTGTTCACTTCTTGTCTTAGACTCGCGATGGCTTCGGCGATCTCTCTGTTGGCACCGATGAAGTTGGTACCGTTGTCACTTAGTATGATCTTAGGCGTTCCTCTTCTGGCGATCATTCTTCGTAGTGCGAGGATCATGGAGTCGGTTGATAGGGAGTAGCTCTAGATGAATTGCTCTTGTGGTGAGGCACGTAAATAACGCTCCCCATCGTTTCTCTGTATGTCTTCCAATGGTGACGAGCATGGGTCCAAAATAGTCTACTCCTAGGCAGGTGAAAGGAGGGCTGGTCTTCGTCAGACGTTCAGGTGGCAGATCTCCTTGAGGTGTGATCTGCGGCGTCTTCTTACGAATTCCACACCATCCGCAGTCTCGTGCTAATTTCTTCACCATGTTTCGAAGCGATGGTATCCAGTACTTCTGCCGGACCTCATTCATCACGGTGTTGTGGTTCCCGTGATTGAAGGCTTCATGGATGTACTTCACTAGCAGCTGGGTTATTCGGTGGTGTTTATTCATCAGGATCGGATTTTTGTATGAAGCTATCAGGTACTTGGCTGCTCCAATGCGGGTGGATAATCTGATGAGTCCGTCTTCTAATTTTATTGTGAAGTTCTTCAAATTGGATGTTGGATTGAGGTCTTCTTTCTTTCGTAAAGCAGCGAGTTCGTCTGAAACGCTGTCTTCTTGCGCTCTTCTTATTAGCAGTTGTTCCGCTTTTTCTACGTAAAGTGCAGACTTCGGTAGGAAGGCTACTTGTTTTCTGCTTGGTCTCTTTTCTAATGGCTGGATTTTTTGTTTTTGTGTCTTCTTCCAAGCTGGGTCTTGTGTTTTTCTGGTGATGAGTTTCGTGGTGTTCATCTTTTTCTTTATTTTTCGCTTGAAGACATCTATGGCTTGCAAGTATCTCGCTGTCGCGTGCAGTAGGCGCGTCCAACTGGAGAACCTTGCTGGATTTGGCACGATGACAGGGTTTACTTTTCTAATTATAAACCTTATCCCATCAAACACAGCGTGCATTTACCATGCACCGTACAACTCACCCACACGAAAACAACGTTCGCTATCGTTGTGCTGTGCAAAAGCCACTTATTTTACATAAACGCTAGTGATTGACTAAATCGGAAACTTATCGATTCTCCCATTTATTATTGTAATAAAATTTTTGGAAGTTGCTGAAAAAATTATAAATTAAAAACGATATACATATAATAAGATGATATAAATAAACAATAAGTAAGTAAAAAAAAGAAATATTAAGCAAACCAAAAAAAAAACAACATTATGAGAAAATCTAAATGAGTATAAAACAAGATTTCACATCGGTCTTCCAATCAGGCTATAACTGTTGACAAATTGAAGAATAAACTTTAATAGTAATATAAATTCATACGACAATCGACATTATTGTCGATAGCCTACGTTAGTGGATCTGCACAACCACATCACTAATCCGTCGCAAGACGCTACGACAGGTACTAACGATGCAACCGCTTAAAGCAAATATCATTTTGTAATTTTTACATTGCTTGTCTAGTTACTTAGCGACATACTTTGGTAGTGGTAAAGAAGCAATGTATTTACTACAATAAAAGTACAGTCGCTCTGATATATATAAAACAAAAATAACGTAGTAAAGGCAAGAAATATTTTACGATTAGTTGTTTTTCATGATTTTCAACACAAATATAGCAAAATACTTGTGCTGATTTATGAAAAGTGGTTCTACGATTTATAAAGTTATAGTTTAGCTTCGATTTTTACAAGAAACCACTGAACAACACGGTATTCTTAAATGTTATCACGATCGCGTTCGAAAGCGCACTGGTTAGCGGAAACGGCCATTTGCCTGAAGCATGACCATTGTGGTCAAGATGCGCGGACACAGACACGCCCCCATGCCACTTCTCCTGTTATTTATATTTCTATGGGCTTAACATTAATGTAGGGGATTTGCATTGAAACACCACTTTGATAATTATTAACGAGGTATAATATGTCGCGCACTAAAAAACTAGGGTTTTACATTTTGGTTTGAGCTTAAGTAGTATTCTACTATGGTACAAGTAGCGGGTAAATGATAGGTAGGTGAGGCCTGTATATTTTAGTCAAGCATGAACTCGATACTCGACAGGTTGTAACCTGCTCCCCGAATGATACCTTTTTGCGTAGACAAGTTGCAACTTGTTCGTGAGTGATGCTAATATTCTGTTCATGTGTGTTTAGGTGACTGTTAGTGATTTACCTGTGTGTTATTGTCAAGCTAGGACTTGCTTGGTGGGCAATACAGGCTTAAAAGTATGGGAGATTAAAACTATCCTTAAGCTCATTACAATACAACTGTAGGGATTACTTATATCTATCTAATTAAAATGGTTTTTATTGTTCAATCAAAACTCTTAATATTTAATCAGTCGTTCTTCCTGTCGTCGCCAACAATTAACTCACTTTCAGTTATCATCGGTACTGCATACAGGCCGCCGTGGCTTGATGTCAATGTCTTCCTGGATGCAGTCACCGATTCTCTCTCGTCCTTTGCTAACGCGGACAAGGTTGTCTTGCTTGGCGACTTCAATATTAATGTCTTAAGCCAAATCCACAACAAAACTAAACTGCTGAACAATTTTATACACTGCTGCAAGCTTAGACAAGTTATTACTGAGCCAACCCATTTCACGGATCATAGTGAAACTCTAATTGATGTTGTGTGCACTGACGCCCGTGTGTGCGGGGTCTCTGTATCACACATACCGGAGCTCGGTTACCACGCAATTATATCCGTGGAATTAAATTTTAAACTAGAGAAGCCTGCCCCACACTGGATTACCTATAGGCCACTTAGAGACATACTCCCTGAATTTTTTAATGACGACTTAAATGGAATGGACTGGGAACATATTGAAAGTCTTGAAGATGTGAATTCCATGGTTGCAATGTTTAATCAGTACATTTTAACATTATTTGACTTGCATGCTCCACTTAAAAAAGTCATAATCAAAGAGAAATCTTATCCCTGGATAACGGACACTGTCAGGGATATGATGAGGCTGCGTGACAAGTGCCATTTGAAGTCTAGAACTAGTAAGTCTGAACATCATCTCAAATCATACAAGGAATTTAAATACCTTGTTAGAGCTGTTTTTGATAGTGAGAAGTGTGCATATTTTAGGACATATATTAATAATAATATTAAACAACCAAAGAAGTTATGGAGTCATATTAAATCAACTATAGCAACCTCAAAAAAACCAGAGTCTGCCACATTTCTGTAACAACCCGGAATCTATCAATCAACACTTTTTGGATGTACCTGGCAGTGGTAAGGTCACAACTGCTGATTTAAGTTATTTTGAGCATCATAGACACAGTAACAGTCATTTCCGGCTTGAGCCAGTCCAGCAGGATGTGGTGCTGAGGATCTTGCGCGGTCTTAAGTCCAATGCACAGGGCTCTAACCATATTTCTCTGAAGATGCTGATGTTGACACTTCCTCGAACACTTGCAGTTTTCACAGCTATCATCAACAGTCACTGTTGTCACTATCACATCTTCTTTCCCTGATCTGTGGAAAATGGCAATAGTTAGACCAATCCCTAAAATACCTAACCCCACTAGCGAAAAAGACCTTGGTCCAATTAGCCTACTGCCATGTCTGTCCAAGATTTTGGAACGGGTTATCTCCAACCAGCCTAGGGCATATCTTGAACACCATAGTATTTTGCCACTGGCTCAATCCGGATTTCGTAGGGGACATAGCACCGCGACAGCACTCCTGGATGTGGTTGGTAACATTCTGGAAGCCAGAGACCAGGGCATGGGGACCCTTCTTGTCCTATTAGATTTTTCGCGTGCTTTTGACTCTATTAATACTTCGCTTCTTCTCTCCAAGCTATCTTACTATGGGTGTGATGTTGGAGCAGTTAAATGGTTTGAGAGTTACCTCAGTAGTCGAACACAGTTTGTCCAAGTGACATGTGACAGTAACGGAGATACCATATCTTCTGGCCCGAAGCGCTTCTCTTCATCCACAGTACAGTGCTGACATCACCAATTGTCTGATCAACACCAAGTTCCACCTTTACGCCGATGATTTGCAGTTGTACCTCTCCTTCCGCTCCCAGGATACTGCTGAAACTGTAAAAAGAATAAATGAGGATTTAGATAGGATATCAGCTTGGTCCAGAAGAAACTCCTTGGTCTTGAACCCTAGTAAGTCCAAGTATATTGTGATGGGATCTAGGGATTTCCTGAACAAAATGCTTGCTTGCAGCCTGGACCTGAGGATTGATGGTTGTGGTGTGGAAAGGGTTCTGGAGGCTCGTAATCTTGGGGTAGTATTTGATGGGCAGCTGCATTTCGAAACTCACATATTGGAGGCCGTGCGCAACTGTTTCTACCGACTCAAGCTCTTGTATCGTGTCCGTCCCTACATAAGTGTGGATATGCGTGTCATGCTGTGTGAGTCACTTGTTCTATCCAAGCTGAACTACGCTGACACTGTGTATGGGGCGTGCATTCTCGGTAGAAGCGAAAAACTTATCCAGCGGGTGCAGAATGCTTGCGCAAGATTCTGCTACAATGTCCCACCACAATCCCACATCACTCCTTTTTTAAATAAGGGTAATTTGATGAGAATGTCAGCACGCAGAAAGCTTCACCTGGCTACCCTACTCTTTGGTACTATTCTCACAAAGAAACCAGACTATTTGTACAGGAAACTGTCTTGGTCGCGAGATGTTAACAAAATTAAAACTAGAGCATCTTCGTACCTCATGTTGGCCTCATCGCACAGAACTGCTGCTTTCCGTGGTAGTTTCAAATTCACTGCCTCTAAGTGTTGGAACAATCTACCACCTCCGTTTCGTGCTATAAAGACAATTGGTACATTCAGAATGAAATTTAAACAGCACTTACTACAGCTTCAAAAAAATACCACACTTTAAACTTACCCCTGATTTGCACGCATCTGGCGGTGGTGGCGAGCGTTTGGCAGCGATTATTCACTGAGAAACAGTAGTTCTATCGCATTTTGTTTTGTTTTTCTTTTTCTTTTGCATTGTCTATTATTATTGAAATTTGAAATTCTTAAACCACTCATAACATTAGTTTATCTGTATGCCGTTAACTAATTACCACGTAACACTTTTCATTCCACTATTCACTTTATTATTGTAGTACTTTAATTAAATAGCCGTAATGTATATATTTAACTATTCTTTACCGGTGTCCGGCATCTGCGTCTCCTTAGTTGTCACAACGATGCCATAGAGTACCATAGATACTAAAGGCATAGACAAGTAACTGATGTTACGTCGGATACAGACACGCGGACTACATTACATTTTACTTTTTATTGTATTTCACACTCCAATTTCTTTATTTTATTTTATTTTTGTATCTGTATCTATCTTTCCGTGACATCACTGCGGGCCCTATCAGAATACCAGCGCTGCGACATTTATTTTTTAAATGTCGTAGCATTATGCTGAGATAGGAGCCTTATGGCCTCGTACACGACTGCATAATTTTTTATTTTTTTTAATTTTACTTTGTTTTTTTATTGTTTTGTATTTTTTATTTATGTTTAGTGTGTTTTTAGTTTAATTTGTGATTTCCTGTGCGAGTCTCAATAAATACTTTTTCTTTCTTTCTTTCTTTCTTTCTTAGCAAAGCAATATTGATTCAGTGAAACCTGCTTTTAATCATAAAAAATCGGTAAACTTAATGTAATAACCATTAGTACAAAAATAATTATTCATTTAAAACAAACAAATATGTACAGGTACATATTTGTTTACTATAATAATTATCTGGCGATATTATATTCTTTATGGTCATCCCAATAGAGGTTACGTAATCTCTCCGCTCATCATCTATATTAGCTGAATCTCTTCGTTCAGTAAGGATATTCCAAGTTTTGAATTTATGTCCATTTCTATTGTCACAATTGAAAAAAACATTCAAAAGTCTTAACATAAAAAAACACTGAAGACTTATGGGGGATTTACTTGCAGATATCATTGACACAATTGCCCCTGTCCTAACAGGCATATTTAATCAATGTCTAGATAGCGGTACGTTTCCTGATTTAATGAAACATAGTAAAGTAGTACCAATTTTTAAATCGGGTAGTAAGAGTGATCCCTCTAATTATATACCTATATCTGTGCTACCAGCATTGAGTAAATCTATGACAAAATCATGCTAGACCAGATGTTGTCACATTTTAATTCAAATGGGATTTTACATAGTCACCAGTTTGGTTTCACGAAAGTTAGGTCGACGACTGACGCAGGAGTTAAAACTCATTAGTCACATTTTGGAATCCTGGGAAAAGTCCCAGGATGCAATTGGCATTTTCTGTGACCTCTCAAAAGCGTTTGACTGCGTTCACCATAAAACACTGATCTGTAAATTACACCACTACGGAATTCGTGGACAAGCTGCTGATCTTGTTCTTTCCTATCTATCAAATAGGCAGCAAAAAGTAAACTTTAACGGGGCGATGTCCTCGGGGTCTTTAGTCAAGATCGGTGTACCTCAAGGATCAATACTTGGCCCTTTCCTAATTCTAGTTTATATTAATGACCTTCCTTACATGATGGCCAATTTGTCTTTTAAATTTTATAATAGATAATAATTATTTTTTATTTTATATAATAGATATAATTCTATTCGCTGATGACTCTTCTCTTATTTTTTTAAATAGATAGAAAAGGTACGGATGTCTTACATGTCAACAATAGTCTGGCAGTTCTTTCGAAATGGTTCGCAGCCAATAATCTTTTACTAATTGCGAACAGAACTAAATGTCTTAAGTTTTCATTACCAAATGCACCTCAAGTAGGTCTAAATTTAAAACTTGATGGCAAGAATCTAGATGCTATTACGGAAACTGTATTTCTAGGAATTACTTTAGATTCGAGATTGCAATGGGGCGACCACATTAGAGGTCTTTCAGGTAGATTAAGTTCAGCTGCAATAGCAGTAAGAAAAATAAGGCAGTTGACTGATATAGCCACAGCTAGGTTAGTATACTTTGCTTATTTCCACAGTATTATGTATTATGGCGTTCTGCTGTGGGAATTGGCAGCTGATATAGATTCTGTTTTCATTTTTACAAAAGAGGGCAACTCGCGCGATCTATAAAATGGGTCCTCGTGAGTCCCTTAGAGATAAATTCAAAGAAATCGATATACTTACTCAGCCCTCTCTTTAATCTTAGAAAGTATTTTGTATGTTCGCAAAAACTTAGGACTTTTCAAAATAATCAGCGATTTCCATAATATAAAAACACGTAGTAAACATGAAATTGTGATACCCAAATTTAGATTAACTAAAACTAGTAAGTCATTTCTTATAAACAGTATTCGCTTTTATAACAAGTTGCCAAAGTCAGTTACAGAACTTAGCGATGGAAAGTTCAAAACCCACATCAAACGACTCCTTATAAAAAAAAACATATTATAAGATTAAAGACTACATTGAAGACAAGGAAGTTTCGAAATAATTCCTTCTGCACATGTGGCTTCTCTGGTTCATTAACGGCATTACTATGTAAATGTCTATTAACTGCTCCCAAATTACGAAAATATTATATTATTATATAAACTTTTTTTTTTTTTTTTTTACATACTTCCTTGACATACTTAACTTTTTTGGTACTTGCGGCGCAATGGGGGATCGGTTTCCGCGCGCTACGCTTAAGTCCCGCCAAGCCCCGTTGACCCCTCCGGGTGTCGGCTCGCGGCGCCAAAGTTAAAATATTATTTTTGCATCGACTATGCAATTAAATCGATTGGTCGATTTTTCCTACACTGCCAATAATATTTGTAAGCCATAGAAAATAAATAATGCCAAAAATCAGGAGTCCAAAACTGTCAAAAAAAAATTGAAAGACGTAATGTTTGACGATGCCAAATAATGGCGGCTAGTCGTGCCGCGCACTATGAAGTTGGAGCTGGAATATTATGGGAATATTGTATGTAAGACTTATACGAAAAAAATATTATTCGATTATTTGTGTATTCATGATATTAATACCAAAATTTTACGTAAATTAATTCATTACTTTTGCCAGACATCAACATAATACAGCAACAAGTCGTATGTCAAGTCGTTTAATATTTAAATGAGATTGTTTATAATTCTAACATGCGGTTATGAGTGTTATTCTTATTATCATAAGTGGCACTACTGTTCAAGCACCGGAATCTGTTTACAGAATGTAAATAGACGCAATAGGATCCGAGTGCCAGCGTTTTTTGTGAGCGGGGTCAGCCCGGGTCAAATTACATCGCGATAGGCCGCGCGACGCGGTCCTCGAGGGAAGTATGCGCGTATTTTTTTCCAGGATAATAAAGGAGAGATTCCTCTGTCCGATACTACTGCCTGCACGGGATCTACTTTGATGTGTGTGTACATCACATTTTACTATACAACTAACCATTTATAGAATAGAATAGAATAGAATATTCTTTATTATGTACACCATAAAAAATACAGATAAAAATGTAGTCATTTTACATAGGGTGACACAATGGGCGGTCTTATCGCTAAAAGCGATCTTTTACAGACAACCTTTGGATGGATTAAAGGGAGAAGGAGAGACAAATACTGCAGGTAGTCAGTGGTGTACCATTTATAATCCACAAAACCTCTCAAACCTGGTAAGTTAAGGAGTGTTGACTTCGCGATTGAAAATGAAACAATCAAGTGTGCACACTATTAACAGAGGCTTGTTTAAAATATTTAAAATCATTCTGTGGAAATACTTTAAACCGTTTTAGGAGTTGCATCCTTTTTATTGGGACAGTCATTAACTAAATGTCCTACTTTATCACAAGCAGTACACCTTTTGATTGGTTGTTTACACTTATAATACGCGTGACCTTCTTAACCGCAGTTGTAGCTTTTAGCTGTAGATTCGGTTGTGTCGGTCTAAATCCTATTAGTTTTATTACGTTCATTATCAATTACACCTGCCTGTTGCACTGTTTTGTCAGTTCTTTTGAATTTGAACTCCCTTTAAGTAGACTAGTAATTTATTAAGATCAGAATACTGTGCGGTTTCCACACTTGTTCTTATAGCACAATCTTCAGTCCCAAACAGTATGCAATCTATTGCATTCTTCTCGATTATATTACATCTATTTAATATACCTAATATTTAATTACACCGTCTTGTCATAAAAATATTCCTCTCATGAATCGCCAAAACGCGCTTTACAAGCAAGCATATCTGACAATAACTGAGCGTAATTCTCGTCACTCGGAAAAGCTGAACGTAATTTAGTTCGCCATTCAGACCAGGAAAACATGACACTGGGAAGCCCTTGGTACCATTTTTGTGCAAAACCTACAAGTTTCGGCAGTGCGTAATGAATTGTTTGCCTTTCTGACCAGTTATATATTTGTGCACACTCATTTACTTTAGTTATCCACATTTTTATCGATTGATTTCGTTTTAATGGATCAAATTCGGGAATAACATAAAAAATTGAAAAAATTTCATTGTTTCCATCAGTCTTTATGGTCTGAACGACGTCTTTTAACATTTGAGCCAATAACAATTTATCACTAACCTGTTCGGCAACGTTACTGTCACCTTAAGCCTCGTATTATTGCGGTCGCTCCTGGCTCCGCTTTGTCTGCGTCTGGTGACGCTACAGCAGTGCTTGGTACTGGTGTAACTGTGCGCAGCACTACTGCGGCCGCGTGGCTGCGCCTCGCAACACTCCGACTGCGTTTGGCACCGCTCCGCCTGGGCCTCGCACCGCTCTGGCTTCACCTCGCACCACTCTGGTAGCGCCTCGCACCGCTCCGGCTGCGCTTGGCACCGCTCCGGCTGCGCCTCGCACCGCTCCGGCTGCGCCTCTATAACTTGGTAACTTTTAAAGTATTGACCATTATTATTTTCTTTCGTTCAACATATTGCGCCATAACATTACAGGTACTATTAATCTAAATGCCAAATAATTAAATTGATAAAAAAAACATTACCTTAATATTGCGATTTGCTGGGCGTTCGGTAACACTGAGATAGCAAAGTATTCTCAATGCTATCCCGCTTCTGAACTGTAATCCACTATAAAGTTGCAAAGAAAGCAAAGTCTGTATAGCTTAATAAATACATCTTCACTCTGCGAGTGTTCAAGCTCGACTGTCATGTTCCCAAGTCAGGCTGTACACGTAGGCTACCGTTTGACAGCTAGCTGCTGTCAACCGGTAAAAGTCAGTTTAACAACTAATAAGTAATCGATGTAATTTCACTTGGGCGGGAACCGATCACTTTTCCAAATTGTTTTTGTTCGAATTTCATTTTACCGAAAACTATTGACCGACGTCTTTCTTGTTATAGCAGTATTTGACATATTTTTAGATCATCGAAGTATCATGTGTCATAGGTATTATTTTACCGAACTATATTTCGCTGATTTACAAAATAACTTTTTGCTATTGGCCGAAGCCTCTTTTGAACTTTTTTCATTTGCCCAATGATTTATTTACCATATTTGCACCACACCGAAACAATAATTTTTAATATTAAATTAAAATAGTGTCATAAAAAGCCAATATGTTGTGCTACAAAATTTAGCGACAGAAACGAATCGCTGCAAAACCGACTCCACGTAGTCTTGTATGCCTTACCCCTAGAGTGTAATTTAAGCCCGCGTAGACGCGGAGGGGTGGGGCGGCCCGCGACCTGAGGAGCAGGTGGTTTGAAGGTGGTGAGCGTTAAAACCACCTGCAATGATAAGCTCGCGTGGAGCCGCAAACCCCGAAGCGCCGGAGCCATGACAGAAGCAATGCTTGCTGTATGTTGCACGCCTGCGTAAGTTTATTCCCGTTGTCCCCCCGTATGTCATATCCCCGTCACGGGGACAGCGGGACGTGATTAAATTTATTTCCCGTTGTCCCCATAACGTACATTCGGCTAACGGGGACAACGGGAAGTAAACCTTTTTTAAATCGAAACAGCTAGGTTAGGTTAGGTTAGAACTGTAACCATACAACGCACGGGCCGAGCGAGCGTAGCGAGCGGTGCCGCGGCAGCGGCCGGCGAGTGCCAGAAACATATTTTTGAATGTACAACCAAACCACGGGGACAACAGGAAGTATTTTTAAATATTTAATTGAAGTACCGCTGTCCCCGTAGGACGGAGACACGGCGTACGGGGACAACGGGAATAAACGCCTGCGTACATGTTGCATGCTTGTTTGCACGCTGCATGCCTGCTTGCATGCTGTATGCCTGCATGCATGCTGCATGCTTGAAGCAAGCATCCTTCCTTCACCCATCCATACCTCGTGGTATAATAAATGTTCGGAAACATAATACTTCGAACACATGTTATTTCGGCTAAGTGTAACTTCGGTAAAAAGTTTTTCGACCAAATGAAACGTCGGAGTAACAAAAAAAAGTTGAATTGACAATAGGTTAACTGATACAGTGGCAGACGTGACTTCGATGAAGTAAAAAAAAACGAAACGATAATAGTTGAAAAGTTTTAGGTAAAATTAAATTCGGTCAAATATTTTTCGAACTTATGATAGGTAACCCACTTGGGCACTTGGTTACAACTTTACAACAGAAAATATAAAAACTGCAAATACATGATTATAAAATTAAATAATATTTAGATACAGGCTTCATAATTAAATTAAACAATAACAATAGCTAACATATGTAAAAACCATTATGAATTTGATTGTGCTGGTTATCCAGAAAAAGTATACTGCTTAAAGAATCTAGAAGAAAGAAAAAAATTCAGATGGGAATGCAAAGCGTGCACCCAGAGAGCAAAAGAACAAATCACACCCAACTCTGTTGTATCCAATGTGACAATGAGAACAAAAAAACGCTCGTCTCCTAAATCATACATAGATGAGACACCAGATTCACCTAACGTATCAGAGGAGACTACGCCTTGGTCGACTCCAAAGAGCACAACCTCCGAAATATATGACTCACACATACTCACATTGAATCATACATACGACAAAACATTGTCAAGGAGTATGGACTGTACGGTAACTGATTCAATCCACGCCCAGGAACTGAAGGATACGATTGCACTTCTCCAAACGCAACTAAGTAGTTCTTGAACTTGAGAATATCATACTCGAAAACAATGAGCTTCGGAATCATAATGACAAATTATTAAAAGATAATAATACGCTTAAAAAGTTCTTAAACCAACCACCGCAAAGAGAAAATGATAGACCAGAAAAAAATACATATTCTATGTTACACCAAGATGTGTAAGCCTTCTTTACGCCACCTAGAAATTTGGGTACAAGTAATATCTTGAGCCTACAAAAAAACGTCACAGATCTGGAGCGTCAGTTGAAACAAGCCGGAAACTAAATATTAAACCTCAAGGATCAATTAATAAAGCTTCAGAAGATATTGGAAACAAAAGGTCCAAAGGAAGAAATTACTCCACTGGATGCTTTAAAAGTGGAACGTACGAACAAAATATATATTTTTGGCACTCAACAATGTGTTGGACTATCATCTGCATTGATGCGATCACGACAGGATACATCATATGAAAAATATGTCGTCACGTCTCTAACGAAGCCATACGCACTAACTAGTGACGTCATTAAGAACTGCCATAATATTCAGCTATCGCCAAGTGACAAACTCATTATTTGCGTATAGTCCCAGTCGCCCCCACATGGATTGCCACCAGGTGGCAATTGGGAGAAAAAAATCCCAGTTGCCACCGGGTGGCGACTGGGACCTTATTGCCCCCACTTCAAATCGCTGTACATTGCGGCGTGGATCGCCAAACCCCCTCATCACTATATTTCTTACGGCCGCGATGACGGGGTTGGCGGTCACATTTCCAATGTGGTTTTATTAGTAGATAAGTGATATTTTTAGGGACATACAAACAAGATTTAAAGAACACCACAAAATATTATCAATAAAACCACACCAATACAAACAATGCACACAATAAACTACCCGACCGATTAAGTCATAAAACACGTGTTTCGTCAAAATGAAGGAGTTAGTTAAAACTTCATGAATGTGATTGTGGACCTACCACTATAACAATCCTTATAAATACTATAACAATCCTTTTATTTTTGTGTAAAAAATCGTAAAAGCTTGTAAAACGTTAGTTTACCTATTGCTATTTTTTGCCGCCTAAGTCTGTATTCATTTGTTTTGTTTGAAGCACTCCAAAACCGACTCAGCGATAAGGAGTACACAAATCACAATAGATGTGTCATTCCCTTCCCCTACCCTTTACCGGCTTTTGCATCTATGACATTGAAATGCAATTTAGTCTATCTATAATCATGTCAGAGCAAAGTGCGTCTTGCAGCTCCGGACAAAGTATACTATATATAAAAAGACGACATGGGACAATTATTCTTCGTGCAGGACATCAGTATAATTTGAAAAGAAAAAACAAAAGTGACGTAGAAACGTGGGAGTGCACCCAAAGGAAAAAAAAATGCAAGGGATTTATAAAGATAAAAGTAAGTCACTAACGCCTATGATTTATCACTTAAGAGCGTGCAGCCGCATGATTCTTATTTTTGAGTAATTATATTCACAGGCAATAATATATATGCACGTTCCTAAGAACTTTTCAATTCTACCTTCCAGCCGCGGCTGTTATTTATAAACTTCTGTTGTATAAGTATGTAGATGCGTGTGTGCGTTTCCAGCTTATTATAATCTTGCAGAACATCTATCTTATAATATAAAAAATACTCTATTGAAAAAAAAATTGTAACACTTACTAGCAACAATTTATGTAATCATTTAATTTAAAAAAATAGTATAATGCCTTGTTCTTGTTTTTAGGATAACAACATTGTACACGAATTCAATCATACATGTGCAGCCGATTTTAAGAAAAATGAAAACGAAGAGCGCCTTTATCAAGTCAAGCAAGCGCTGATAAATAAAAAGTTTCCTGTTGTTCCTCAAACATTTAATTCACTGATTGCTTCGTGCGAAAACACAGAAGAAACTTTATGTGATTTACCAAAATATTCTAGTGTGAAATCCTCTTTGTATAGATTTCGCAATAAAGTTGCTGGTGTAGATAGACTACAGTGTAAAGAAGTTGATCAAGTACAAATTCCATTAGACTATCAAGATTTTGTTTTGGCAGATTATTCTGAAAATGGAGTAAGAGTTATAGTTTTTTGTTCTGAAAGAGCTAAATTGACGTTGACTGAAATTGTTGACTATTATAGCGATGGCACCAGTCTTGCCCAATACCCTTCATACAGCTATATACAATCCACGGGGATTTAGGAAGCACAGTGAACAGTACCAACATAGTGCCACTCGTTTATGCTCTTATGAGTAGTAGAACAGAACAATCGTACTTCATATTGTTTTCATTAATAAAATCCCAAATACCCGAATGGAATCCAAGAACGTATAAAACTGATTACGAAAAGGCAGCGATGAACGCCATTCGATCTGTTTTTCCAACTGTAATAGTAAGGGGTTGCTATTACCATTACAATAAAGCAATTTGGGGAAAAGGCAAAGAACTGGGTATCACAAAATCCCATAATTCAATTAAAATACGGGAAGTAGCACTCAGCGCTGTGCTTCCTTTATTGCCCGCAACTCAAATTATGAAAGCCTGGACATACATCACGCGCAAACCTTGTGAAGATGAGAATATGAAAAAAATCCGTACCTACATGGAAAAACATTGGCTAAGAGAAGGATTTATGGATGTTTGGTGTGTATACGGGCAACAGCACCGAACTACAAATTATTTAGAAGGCTGGCATAACAAATTAAACCACGAAGTCGGCACGAAGCACCCCAACCTCATGTGTTTACTACATGTCTTGCGAAATGATTCTTCGTATTCCAGTATTTGTACTAGCAGAGTAAAACAGAAAAATCCATTAAAACAAAGAAAAGCGAAACAAATATTTAGAGATCAATTTATACAAGAAATTCAGCTAGAGTTGGTGCAAGGCGATATGACAGTGGGACATTTTCTCGAAACGATATGACACTAAAAATATTTTACGATTTCCATTTAACGTTTCGGTACAAGATTTTAAGAATGTACCTATGTTCATTGTTATAAAGTGATTACCTATTCACTATTGTTATAAGTTGATTATTATCTTCTAATTTTAACTTTATTGACTCTAATCTTATATTAAATAATACTTGTAAATTAATTAATTATACTATTTACTATGATGATTATGAAAAAAAATACTTATGTCAAAGAACTAAAGAAATTAATACTGCGTCGTCAACCAAACGTTACGACAACTGTGATCAAATGTAAAAAAGACCCTAAGGGAACAATTCCATATTACTTTGCACGAAAACAGCCAGAATGCGGCGCAATAAATAAACTTGATGTAAAAAAAAACCACTTCTACAAAAATAGGTACAATACCACACTATTTTAAGGTTGTAGACAGGAAACAGCTTTTTCGTGAAAACTGCTAGTAAATGCAAAAGTTTTCAAATATTACACCAAAATATCGCTAGTATTTTATCAAAACAGGAAATACTAGAACTAACATTATTAGAATTACGGGACGCCAATAAAGAACCTGATATTTTATGTTTCTCTGAAACTTTGTTTCCCTGAAAATTATTTAAAATTAAATAACTATATTTTAGCAACTGTGTTTAGTAGAGACAAACAGAGAGGGGGAACTTGTATTCTCGCGAGACAGGGTATTATATACAATGAGCTTTCTTACATAAAAAAATATTCAACACAAAAATCATTTGAAGCCTGTGGCGTTGAAATCCCATTGCACAATTTATTAATAGTATGTCTATATAGAACGCCAAACTCTGACCCTAATGTATTTTTGAATAAGCTCGACCAACTTATGTGTGAAACACACAAAAAATATGGACCAAGCACAAAAATAGTTATAGCTGGTGATTTTAATATAAATACCCTAAAATTAGGAAAAGTGACCACCTATTTAAAAGACTTATCTAATACCTACAATTTGCAAATGCACATTAATATTCCCACTCGTAAAGACGCTTGTATAGACCACGTACTTAGTAACATAAAGACAGCATCAACAGATGTTTTGCCTCTTTATCTATCTGATCATGAGACTGCCCAATTATAAGGCTTTCCAGTAAAAGAGCAAAATTTTAAGTCCACATCTTACTACACTTTTAAGAAAGACAACGGTAATGAAAATATTAAAAAATTCAAAGAATGTCTCTCAAGTTTATCGTGGTCAGAGGTACACCTAGAAACTGACACAAATAAGGCTTTTAATAAATTTTATGACTTATTATGTCTGTTATATAAGTTATGCTTCCCAAAAATAATAATAAAGATTAATCATTCTAACACATACAAACAAAAATGGATAAGTAAGGGTCTAAGAAATAGTTGCAATACAAACGATCTTTACGATATCTTTACTACAAAAACAAAACTTTATTGTACAAAACAAAACATAAAAAATATTCAAATATGCTGAAAAAGTGCATTATTAAATCAAAAATTAATTCTAATATTAATTTCATTAAAAAAAGTCAAAATAAATGTAGACCAACGTGGTCAGTCATTAATCACGAAATTGGGAATATAAAATGTGACAATAACATTTCTGAATTACAATTAGATAAGCATACTGACAAATCCCACTGACATAGCGAACGCTTTTAATAATTATTTTGTTGACTCGACTCATACTTTAACATATAATAATTTACATAATGACTCTAATAAGGTGTCAATTCTTAATTCCATGTTTCTTAGTTTAATGACTGAAGATGAAGTTAAAAAGGAGATAATGGCTTTAAATAATACTAACTCCGAAGTTTATGATGGAATTAGCACAAAACTAACTAAAGCGTGCAACACTGAATTAATTTCTATATTGAAATATTTAATTAATCTTTCATTTTCATCAGGTACTTTTCCTGATGCCTTAAAACTATCAGTCGTGAAACCACTTTACAAAAAAAGCAAAAAAGATGACGTGAAAAACTATCGCCCGCTTACTCTTATTCCTATTTTATCAAAAGTATTCGAAAAATGTATGCTCAACAGACTTGTTGACTTTTGTACCAAATATAACATTATAGCAAATGAACAGTTTGGATTCCAAAAGCACAAATCAACAACACAGGCAATATTTTCCCTTTTGAGCAATATCTTGTGTAATCTAAACAATAATCATATAACTACAGGACTTTTTTTCGACCTGTCACAAGCATTCGACTTTGTGGCACATGATGTTTTATTATAAAAGTTAGAAGGCATTGGAATAAGAGGACTAGCACTGCAGTGGATTTCGTCTTATTTAAGTGAGCGGAAACAAGACGTTATCGATAAAGTACATGAAAACCTACTTTCTTCCTATTTTTCTGACTCCAGGGAAAATAAATGCGGCGTCCCTCAGGGGAGTGTGTTAGGACCCATTTTGTTTATATTATACAACATGTAACTTAATTAACGCACATCCTGAAAATTGTTTGTTCAGAATCGTTTACTGAATCGATTTATATAATTTTTAATATAGGTAATTTTTTATCCCAAAAATAATTAAAACTACGGAAATTATTGTCATATTAACGCTGTACAGTCAAAACAAATTGAAATGGACCGTAAATCAAAGTAATAAGACTTTTAAAATCGCAGTTTTATTTGTATTCATACAAATTCCATCATTCAATACAAAATAAAGAAAAATAAACCTTATTCCAAAAAGTTAAGGTCTTTACAAATGCATTGTAAACTTAGCGATTTGACCGCACGCACACACTAACAGGAACTGGACAAAGGACACCGATAAACCACCTACTTACTTTCGTTCCCTTTCTCCTGCAAACTAAAAGCCCAGGATAGAGCGAGATAGCCACAATGTACCACCGCTTGCGCGGCTACGATGAAAGCTAACATAAATGTAAACATTAGTCACGCGCGGGCAATATTAGTGGAAAGAAGTTACGTAGTGTTATCAAATATTCTTTCGCGTGCAATGTCTTTCCAATACACTAATGTTCAGTATACCGAAATGGTGAGGACTTTGGCAATGTGTGGTGATAATGTGGCTCTAGCTTGCAGAACGTTTAACCAAAGGTATGGTACAAGAGTGGCCCGCAGGACAATGTTAGCTGCTACTCAGCGACTTCGCGACCACGGCACGTTCCGTCCAAACACAGCCATCGACAGGGGAGCCAACGTGCGTACACGTACTCGTCTTCAAAATGAAATCCTGGACTATTTCGGTGAGAATCCCCATGCCAGTACCCGAGAAGCAGCGCCACACTTTGAATGTAGTCATATGCATGTGTGGAGAACACTTCGTGGTGATAAAGAACACCCATTCCACCTCAGAAGATGCCAGGAGTTGACTCCAAACGATTACGTACCATGTTTGCAGTTCAGCTGCTGGTTATTAGAAAATTGGCAGCGGAACATAATTTGGACAGACGAAAGTACATTCACACGCGTGGGGATGTACAATCAACATAACACACATTTGTGGATGCACGAAAATCCTCACGCATGCAGAGTGGATTCCTTCCAACACCGTTTCTCAGTTAACGTCTGGGCCGGTATCATTGGTACACACATACTGGGGCCAGTCTTCTTACAAAGATTAACAGGAGACGCATATTTACTGTTTTTACGAGAAACTCTACCTACGCTGCTAGAAGACATTCCTCATAATTTACAAGAGGTATTCTACCAACACGATGGTGCCCCTGCCCATTTCACTAGAAGTGTTCGGCAGCACCTTGATGAAGAGTTTGGAGAGCGCTGGATCGGTCGCGGCGGCCCTGTCCAGTGGCCCCCCAGATCAGCTGATTTGACGCCTCTTGACTTTTTTTTGTGGGGACGAATTAAATCGTTAGATTATTTTAATGATACAACAAGTGCCGAGGACCTAAAAAATAGGATAGTGAACGCTTTTGAAATAGTGAGAAATGACACTGAAGTGCTTTCTAAATTAAAACATCAATTAAGAAAACTGGCATTAAAATGTATTGAACAAGGTGGTGGACATTTTGAAAGTGTGTTAAAAAGACAACGTCGTATGAGTGTTTAGGCAATCAGTAATATTTAAGTTATTTGATTTTTGTTAAATTACTGTAAATATTTTGATTCAATCTTTTAAACACGCCGTCTCTGAATAATGTTGTCGTATCGCCTCTTATTTTCAGCAGTTCATTACCGATTGGCATTGTATCATATTCAATAAACGAAATTATTCAGAGTCGACAGTCCAAAGCCTGAAAAGTGTGATGGAAAGATGCAATCATAATGTTTACTAGACATAGATCGTCAATAAACAATTCTTTTCTCGGACGTCGTCGGTTAATGTTTCATACAATGATATTTTAATAAAATATCATTGGTTTCATAATATTTCGTCAACGTAAACAATCGTGTATTGTCGGCTTTTTCCGTAGTTTCGTTATGTTGTGTCGAGTCGAGCGGCGCGATAACTGCTTGTTGCGACTGTGTGCGTTGCGTGCGTAATAGTATGACTAAAAAGTTCTCCAAGAATTGGTATAACTAATTTAGTAAATAACAATGCATATACATGTTAAATTAAAAATTCAGTGTATGTATTATGATTATAACATAATATTCTAATTGGGGTGTTTGAGGGTGTGCGTTAATTACGTTACATGTTGTATATAAATGATATACCAAGTGACTAATCATAAATGTGTATTATTTGCAGATGACATTTCAATTATCGTGACGTCTGATAAGAAGTATAAATCAATATTTGACCATGAAATGGACATTAATAATACTATTGACAATATTTTAGGATGGCTACAGACAAATAAATTAAAAATCAACTTAAGACAAATCTAATAATGTTACATAGCAACACTACCGGCCTCGGTAGTCTATGGCAAAGCGGATATATTATCTAGGTCCGGGGTTCACGTACGTCCGCCCGGCTAAAGGCAGGCCGCCTCAGTCTCAAGTAATAAACTGTTCAGTTCTGATTATCAAACATCAGTTGTTTTATTGTGTGGTTCATCCTCAAGACATACACTCAACATGGTGTCAGAAGCAGAAGACGACGCACGAAACGCAGTCAGTAAGGTTGAGGAGAAGGAAAAGTCCACTTCACGACGCCAAGATGGCGCACGCTCCGGAATGGCACCGGGCTCATCCTTAGGTTCAGGACACCTCGGACCACTAGACCTAAAAAGCCATAACACGGCTGTGACATGGAGGAACTGGATCATGCAATTGAAAATTTACTTGCGAGCTAACAATCTCGAAAACGAGAGAGACAGCCGCAAGGTGGCCATCTTGCTTCACTTTATCGGATCCGAGTCCCTAGCAATATTCTACTCATTCAACGTAGATATCGACGTAATCCCGTTCGACGATCTTGTCTCAAGATTCACAAACCACTTCACGCCACGGACCAACATAACGATGGAACGCCACAAATTATTCAATAGGCGTCAGGGCGCAGACGAGACAATTGACGACTACGTCACTGATTTAAAAAATATCAGCAGACAATGCGAGTTCAACACTCTTGAGGACAGTCTCATCAGGGATATATTTAGTTGGAATCTCAACCCCCAAAACCACTATATAAAAGAAAAAATCCTAGTCAAAAAACCAAAAACATTGGAGGAAGCCGTACAGTTAGTCAGATATATTGAAACAACCAAAATTCAAGCCAAAACACTAGAAGACACAGCACTGGTCGGCCAAGTGCATGCGGAAAGACAGGAACGCGAGCCAAGACAACAGCAGCCAAGCAGCTATAGACAGCCAAACCACTCCACACAGACAAGTAGCCCCAGTCAGTCAAATAACCCCAAGCCATCAAGCAGTACCCAACCAGACACGTGCTACCGCTGTGGTCAAGTGCACCGATTCAAGTGTCCAGCTAACGGAGCCAAGTGCAAGAAATGTGGAAAATTTAACCATTTTGCTGTTGTATGTCGCAACAGGCAGGTACAAAACATTGAACTAGATACCGATCAGTCAGACAACTCCCTTTTTATGGGATCAATCCACATTAATAATCTTCAATCTGAGTCATGGCGTGCAAATTTGTCAATCAATAATGTAAACATTAACTTTCTGTTAGACACAGGAGCAGACACTAAAATTAAAAATAATAGGAAGGGAGTCATGCAACACATTCAATTTGATCAAAAGGGTACATAATGTCAAGATATAAATACCAGTGAGAATATTATGTCAGCTAACAGTGATTTGTTTCAAGGTTTAGGCTGCCTGAAAGGTTTTATATGCATATATGCATGCCGAAGAGTTCTATTTCAATTAAAAAATAAGCTTAAAGCAGAGCTAGATGAACTTGTGAAAAGTAATGTTATATGCCCAGTCGAAGAACCCACCGAATGGGTAAGTTCCCTTGTCATAGCAACTAAAAAGAATGATAAACTACGACTCTGTATAGACCCTCGCAAACTTAACAAAGCGATTATGAGACCACATTACCAGTTTCCCACACTAGACGAGATAAAGTCAGACCTCTCTGGAGCCAGATTCTTCACAACACTGGATGCCAATAAAGGTTTCTGGATGTTAAAACTCTCAGATGCTGCATCAAAACTGTGTACTTTCATAACACCCTGCGGTAGGTACAGGTACACACGCCTTCCCTATGGTATTTCAGCAGCACCAGAAATATTCTATAGAGAAATGGTAAATAGATTCAATGACATCAAAAATGTTAAAATAATGATGGATGACTTCTTAATCTATGGTAAAACTCTTCAAGAACATGATGAAGCCCTACATAAAGTCATAGACAGAGCCCGTGAAATCAATCTAAAATTCAATAAAGACAAGTCAGTCATATGTGCCCCAGAAGTCAAATACTTAGGACATATATTTAGTCAGAATGGTGTTCAAGTTGACCAATCAAAAGTCAAAGCAATTTGGGACATACCCAAACCTACTTGCATAAATGACCTTCAAAGATTCATGGGTATGGTCAATTATCTCAATTATCTCAGTCCCTTCATACCAAATTTGTCCAAAGAAAACAGTATTTTGAGAACACTTTTGTCAAAGCAAACCGAATGGGTTTGGTCAGAACAACATGAAGAAGAATTTAATAAAATTAAAAAACTCATTAGCAGTGCACCAGTACTTTCATATTATGACCCAAATAAAAACATCACAATGTCTGTAGATGCCTCAAAAGATGCTCTTGGTGCTGTTCTGTTACATGATAAGCAACCAATAGCATATGCATCTGCCTCATTAACAAAATGTCAACAAAACTACTCTTAAATTGAAAAGGAACTGATGTCCATACTATTTGGCTGCACAAAATTCCACCAATACATATATGGTAGGATAGTCACAGTAGAAACAGATCATAAGCCACTCATTACATTATTTAAAAAAGCACTAGTGGACATCCCCGCTAGGCTACAGAGGATAATGTTACGTCTACAGCCTTATGATCTTAATGTAACATACAAACCTGGTCGTTATCTTTACATCGCAGACACATTGTCCTGAACAGCATTGAGGGAACATACACTACAAGATCTTGAAAAAGATCTAGACTTACATGTAAATTTAATAATGTTTAGCTTGCCAGCTAGTCAGGATAAACTTGATCAAATCAAAGACTTGACCTGCAAAGACCCTACCTTAAGCCAAATTGTCCAATACTGTCAAGATGGATGGCCAGAACACAAAAGGTCTGTTGGCCAATCTATCAAACCTTACTTTTCTTTAAAAGACAAACTACATGTCATGAATAACATTCTTTTTATGTCAAATAAAATTGTTATACCTGAGTCCATGAGAGATTATGTAATTAAAATCACACATGAAGGGCATCCAGGCATAAATAGTTCTATAGGACTGGCACAAACTACTGTGTACTGGCCCAAATTACTGTGTACTGGCCCAACATGAGTAATGATATTGAAAACTTTGTGAACAAATGCCATACCTGTTTGACTTATCGTAGAAACCACAGCAAAGAGCCAATTCTACATCACAAATACAAATATTTACCTTGGAATAAAGTAGGTATTGACATGTTCGATTTTGATGGTAAAAAGTACCTAATAGCAGTAGACTATTATTCTAAATATGTAGAACTAGCTCTTCTAAATTCAGGCTCAAGTGCTCAGCTAGTCATAACCCACCTAAAATCAATATTCGCTAGGCATGGTATTCCAGAGTACCTTATGTCTGACAACGGCCCTCCATTCTCTAGCAAAGAATTCATAATATTCACCAAAGACTGGAACATTAAATTGAACACTTCTAGTCCCTATTTAAGTCGATCCAATGGCATGGTAGAAAGAGCTATTGGTACAATTAAAAATATGCTGAAGAAATGTAAAGCAGATAACACTGATCCATACCTAGCCTTACTTTTGTATAGAAACACACCTAAAAAGATAGGATACTCACCAGCACAACTATGTTTAGATACTTACGATCCAAACTGCCCACCACTGACTCACAGCTGTCCCCAACTTTAGTTAATATTGATTTACTTAAAAATAATATTGAAAAACAAGAGTCAAATACAACACTTTATTACAATAAAAATACAAAACCATTATCAGAACTAAAAAAGGGTGACACAGTATACTTCAAACATAAACCACACAGTGTCTGGATCCCGGGTAGAATCTCAGAAGCCAGCAGCGAAGCTCGCAGCTTTGTTGTACAATCCCCGGAACGAGAATTCCGTAGAAGTCGTGAGCATATCCTCAAACCCGTCGCTCCCCCACCTGAGATGGTACCTGAAAACAAAACAATAATTAATAATACTCCAAATGAAAATGTTGATGTCTCTAAAAGTACGAACACAGCACCGAAAATGACGCGCTATGGGCGAATCATTAACAAGCCAGCTCGTTACTGTGATTAGTTTAACTAGCTCTTAAAATTTGTGTTTTTAATAAATAGATTGCTTGTTGTACTGTAGATTAGTTTTAAGGTTATCTGTCAATGTTTAATTGTAATTAATGTCAGTCTTGCATAAAGCGTTTCGTTCAGAAAAATTGTAAAAGATTGCATAGCCTGGATACCGGTCTTATAAGCACATAATTAAAAGTAAAATTTATACTTACCTCATTAAGGCTCTGGAATCTTATTTTCAAAAAAGGTAAGATGTTACATAGCAACACTACCGGCCTCGATAGTCTATGGCAAAGCGGATATATTATCTAGGTCCGGGGTTCACGTACGTCCGCCCGGCTAGAGGCAGGCCGCCTCAGTCTCAAGTAATAAACTGTTCAGTTCTGATTATCAAACATCAGTTGTTTTATTGTGTGGTTCATCCTCAAGACATACACTCAACAAATTTTATACAATTTAATAAATCTAAACATGCTAAATACAATTTTAAACCTAATATTGACAGACTGAAAGAAGTTACACAAACCAAATTCTTGGGTGTACTCATAGATCAAGACTTAAATTGGAAAGTACATCTAGATAATTTGTGCAATAGGATCAATAAATTTGCTTATGCTCTCAGACAAGTAAAGAAGGTGACAAATAGAAAAACGGCAATTATTACATACCACGCATATATAGAATCCATTTTACGTTACGGGCTTATTATATGGGGGAACAGTACGGATAAGGATAGAGCATTTATTGCGCAAAAGAAATGCATCAGGGCCATTTGTGGACTCCGTCCTGATGAGTCCTGCGAACCGTTTTTTAAAAAGATAGGTTTATTACCACTTCCCTCACTTTACATATTTGAAATCTATAAATTTGTGTACAGTAATAAGGGATTATTTAAAAAAGCGTATGAATTCATCTCTCGCTAGGGATCCACACAGACTTGTATTAAAGGATAATCCTAAGTCAGCCAAGTATGCAAAAAGCTGCCTTGTGATGTGTGTACTTAAAAGTTAGTGGTGTATACGTACGTATACACCACTAACTTTTAATTAGTACAAATACTTAAAGGGCTCATTGTAGAAGGTCTTGTTATTATATATGTAAAGTCTCAATGAATAATATTCATAAACAGCAAAGTTATTAGCGTTTGTTCGTATACCAAAATGTCACTCAATTTATGGAAATATTGTACAGGCTATTCAATGTAGTATTCATTAATCATATTCTCTCGCTCTCGTGCTCGCGTGTTCTCGCTCGAACTTGCCCCGCCCCCAGCAGCTGTTATCGTAATTGTAGTTACCTAAAACGCATCAAAAGTTTGAATCAGCTGATATTTACAATAATTTACGTATTTACAAAATAAAAATAAACTTACAGGTATTTTAACTGTCCTTCAAAATGTCCACCACCATTATCAATACAAAGACGGGCACGTTTAATCAAATTGTTTTTTAACGATAAAAGTATGGTTCGCTCACTTCTCACTTCGTCAAATGCGTCCAATATACGCTGTTTTAATTGTTCTACACTTGTTGGCTCACTAACGTACACTCGTCGCTTAACTTCACTCCACAAAAAAAAGTCCAATGGCGTGAGATCAGGAGATCGTGGAGGCCATGCCACAGGGCCGCCTCGACCGATCCACTGACTCCCGAACTCCTCCGTCAGGTATTCACGCACTGCGCTATGGTAGTGAGGCAGCGCGCCGTCTTGCTGAAACCAGAGGCCTCTTAAATTGGCCAATGGAATGTCATCTAGCATTGAAGACACCATAGTCCGAAGCAAAGTTAAATAACTTTCTCCTGTAAGACGCCCTTCAATGAAATAAGGGCCAACGATGTTGTCGTTCAGGATTCCTGCCCAGGCATTAACAGAAAACCTGTGTTGGAAAGAGTTCTCCTTTGTTAACATTGGATTGCGTATTGACCACCAGTGTTCATTCCGTTGATTGAACAATCCGATACGAGTAAACATGCACTCATCCGAGTATAGCACATTAGCTTCAGTGTTATTCAGTATCCACCTGCAGAACGCCATCCTTGGTTCATTATCCACAGTGGTTAATTCTTGACCCTTCCTGTAGTGGTATGGGTGAAATCCAGACGAACTAATGATCGTCCATGCACAGTACTGGCTAATATTAAAATGACGAGCTGCGTCATTCGTACTTCGCCGGGGATCTTCTTCAAAGTAGTCCACTACATCGTCGTACAGGTTTTGCGAATACCCCGGTCTTCCACGTCCTTGGCTATGAGCCGGTGTCCGGAATGATCCATGGTAGAGTAGACGCTGGTAAACATTGACCATAGTCCGAACGTTCGGCTGGCGAGCGTTTGGGTACTCTTCTCTGTACATACGTACAGCGGCACTCGCGTTCTCACCTGACAAAAAGTACGCACGTATCATAGCCGAATACTCCCGAGATGAGAACTGGTAAGCCATCGCGACCGTAAAAACGTAAACAAAAAATTTGTTAAAAAAGCGCGCGCGCACTTCCGCTAATAAATTGGCACTGTTAACTCGCTCGAAAAGGGATCACTGCGCAGCCTAAGAAAGGGGCGGGGCTTGAGCTTCAAAGCGAGTTTGCCGGGACCTATGAATGGCGATAGAAAAGGAAAAGTACTGCGCGTAGTATTTTGTAGTAGCAATGGTTATGAATGATTGATTCAATTATGAATGTACCAATTATAAGAAAATTTCGTGGACAATTTTGGGATTTTGTTTTTTTTACTTTTGACTACACAAATATGATCCGTAACGGGTACAGACAGAGCCCCATTTTTTTTTGTACTAATTAAAAAATAGTGGTGTATACAATAAAATACCAAAAGAAATAAAATTATTAAATAATCATAACTCATTTAAAAACAAACTATACAAATAGCTGAATGGACATAATTTTTATGACATTAATGATTTTTTTAACTTGAAAATATAAAATGTGTATCTACAGGTATTAATGAAAATATTTGTGATGAAATACAATAATAGTCATTCAGATCATAACCCGAATGACTATTATTGTATTTCCAATTAATTTGTGGCATACTATAATAGCTTACCTTTTAACTCGTTATTAATTATTTTGCATGCAATTGATACAATATTCTGTATAGCTAAACATGTGGACATTATGTATATCAAAACCAGACAACAACTTTATACCGTGTTTAAAAGAAATAAAGACTTATCTTCTTATCTTATATTTATACTATCGCTGTAAAAGACAGCCTCGGAATTGTCAAACAATTCGTGAGTTGATCTCATAAACATTTGCAGCCCATCCCACTGGGGAGTGTTACGATCTAACTGCGCTTTTAAAGCGACCTGGGCTTTTTTCCACCGTTCTTCCTTGGGGGTGGAGGCAACTTCGTCTTTCGAATAAACTTGGACTTCCACGTAGAAATCTCCCCTAAGGTCTGCCGCTCGCCGTACTTTACCGTTGGCGACACGGGTGATGAGCGATGAACCGAAGTCCCCGCTTGAGGTCGTCGTCTTCTGTACGTCCTCCAGACCAAAGAGGTCCGAGCTCAGGCTGCGTCTTTTACTGTAAACAATAACACATTTTTATTTATAATAATTAACATTTATTTCATAACTAACGAAATTAAGGTGTAACACCTCTGTTGAATCCTATGGGGAATACAAAGCGTGATAAACGCAATAAACGTGGTATATATTTGGTTATAATAATTTAATATAATAGAAAACTGGCAAAACTGCCAGAGTGACATGTCAAAATTTTGTTCCGTATTTTAAAATTAATTTTAATTATTTTTAAGTATAATTATAGTGAAATAATATAATTACATGTAAAATAAATGCATAATTACTCAGGATTAATGTTTTCCTGAAAATATTCATAATAAAACACAGTGTTTGGTTGCCCACCGGTACCGGTAACCTATCACGAACAGCTGATGTTCGACCTGCGGATTTAAATGGGGAGTATTGTTACTTTTATTCTTTAATCACCACACAGTCCTCTCATAGACTCTGTAACACGCCTTCATTGATCCCTAGAATCTCTTTTCTTGGTTGACTTGGCACTCAGCAGTGGGTCTAAGTCGCTTAGTTTTTTGCCTATAAGATAACGAAACTTATGTCTCAGTGAATTTTCGAAATACTAGTAGTAGTATATTATTGGAATACACAACAACAAGAACGTTATTGACAGTTTTTGCATTTTAATCTCTATGTAAAACAATAATTTTATTTTAAAGGCATCCTACCCACATAAGGAAAAGTAAAATCATAAGAAAATAGAATCCATGTAACTTAGTATCTGATCAAATCAAGTTGCATTTCCATTAGATTTAGCAGCCTACCTCATTTCTCTATAACGCTACACTAACTTCTCTAATACACTAATTTTTCTTTCATTTCTAGCTTCCCTTTTTTGTGTTTGTCTGTCTCAGTGGTTCTCACCGTTCCTTTAATTCTACTTTCAGTACTAATTCCTGAAACCATGCCTGTGATGACCCGTAAGGCTTTTGCTCAGGAGTTGGAGCTTAAATTGAGAACGGCCGTTCAAGATCTTGAGGCTTCAAACAGTAAATGTCAACAACTGTTACAGGAGATAAATGAAAGTGAGAAGGAAGTCGAGAAGGTCGTTTTCAAAAACACAGGCTTAAAACGGGAGCTAGTGGACCTTCATCAGCAATACTTGGATGTTGTTGATGAACGGGATAAACTGCGGGTGGTCACAAATGGTTTCAACAACTGCAGTAACATATATGAGGAGGCTTTATGTAAGGTTAGGGACCTAGAAGAAGAATTAATTCATGCAAATGTACGAATTACAAATTTACAGAAACTAAAAGAACGTACTCAGGCTAAGGTGAATAATAACTTGTATAATGAATTATTAAACACTACTTGCAACCCGCATTCCTTAATAACAATAGACCTTACTGAAGATTCTTTAATGAAACATAATAGTAGTAGTTATAAAGTAAGTCAAAACAAAATTAAAAAATATGCAAAGCTAAATAAAATCATAAATAAATGTAATAAATATAAGAAACAACAAAAACACAGTTCAAATAATATTAAACTAAGGAAAGAACGTGGTTTTCTTATGAATAAATTAAAAAACTATCAAATTAAATTAGAAGACAGTAAGAACATTTATGAGTTTGACACTCAACATTTACAGTCTGAAATTCAGGTACTAGAAGCATCACTACAGTCACTCTATACTAAGTATGTGAGGTCAGAAAAACAAATTCAGGAGCACATTCTTGCTGCAAATGAGTTAGTGGAAATGTGCAACTCTAATATAGATAAAGTGGACCCGCTGACTCCTAGCAGCCCTCAATCATCATTGCAAAATAAAAAAAAAACTTGGCACTCTCCAGCCTGAGGCAACGGAGGACCCGTACCAGTTGGGAAGTGCTCAGGTCTCTGTAACTAATCAAGTTACACCACATATTGAACAAGGTCCTTTGCAAGTAGTTCAGACAGAAGCTGATTCTCTCCCTTGCTCCATTATGTTTTCTGATAGCTTTGGAAAAGGGTTAGGTAAATTACTTAGCAACAACCTGAGTCATTCTTCTCAAAACTATTGTATGCCTCAGAATTCCTACAAACAAATAATGTCTTCATTAACTAGGAAGGAATATGATCCTAATGCCATTATTACCGTACTTATAGGAAATAGTTTTAATGTTAAAAAAGATGATATTACTGATTGTGTCACAGAACTATTGAAGTTAAATTGTAAGAAAATAATTTTGTTTGCTTTTCCATATTTTGAGCATTTGTCAAATAGGCAAAACAACTACATTCACATATTAAATAATTACATGCATTTCTTAGTTAGTCACCATAGTCACAAGTTTATATTTTTTGATACCAACATTTTTGTTGATAAGTTAAGGTCGACTAGGGATACTGTGTATCTGCCCATTAGTTTTAGACGTCAAATAGCTAGGCTATTAGCTTTTAATATTAACCCAGACATAATTAATATGTCTAAGTCATCTACAATTAGTAACAGTACTAATGTTAAGGTGGTTAGTTCAAATAGTTCAAACTAGTTTGTAAGACAACAGAAGGTACCTCTAACAGTATAGTTACACGTAATAACAAAAAGGTATTTTCTAGCACTAACATAGTTAACTGTACAAAAGGGGCTAAGCAGAAATCCTTGAAATTATTTCATCAAAAGGCTTCTCTTCCAAACAATTGGAAATTGAATTGTTTTTAGAAAAAACAAGGTTTGACATTATTTGTTTAACTGAGCATTGGTTAAAGGATTATGAAATGTTAATTAACTATGAGAATTATAGTGTGGCCAGTTGTTTTAACCGAAAATCTATGCTGCGTGGTGGTTCACTAATATTAATTAAAAATTGTATTAAATCAAAAACCCGTATTGACATAGTTGAACTATCGGTTGAACACAGCATTGAACTGTCTTGTGTTGAGCTAGATAAGCATGTTATAGTGTGCGTTTACAGATCCCCAAATTATCAAAATTACTCTTTATTTGAGTCGGTAATGGAAGATGTTTTGGCAAAACTTGCAACTGGTAATAAATCAGTAATTATCTGTGGTGACTTTAATGTGAATATTTTAGAAAATAATTCAAATACCAGTAGATTTTTAAATTTGTTCAAATCATTCAATTTGTCAAATGTGTTTGTAGAACCAACTCGAGTAACTATGACTACTGCTACATGTATTGATAATGTGTTTTGTTGTTGTGACCATTTAGATAAAGCCATAGTTAATTATCTCCCTATAACTAAAGTGCAGATACAATTCAGACCAATAACAGCAGTTAATTTAAATAAATTTAATAGCACTTTAGTTTGTAAGTTAAATAAT
The DNA here is from genome assembly GCA_916701695.1 of Agrochola macilenta. NCBI lineage: Eukaryota > Metazoa > Arthropoda > Insecta > Lepidoptera > Noctuidae > Agrochola > Agrochola macilenta. The sequence continues at coordinate 1,469,173 of OU753583.1, read as the reverse complement.
CAAGACCTTACAATGAACAATGCTAATATTTTGTATGAAGAATTATTTTCGTTAGTCCAGACCGAGTTCAATAATTCCTTTAAGAAGAAAACAAAAACTATCAGCTCTAAGTTTTTATTTAGTGACTGGGCAACTAAAGGACTCAGGAAAAGTAGGGATAGACTGTTCGAGCTGTATGGCCTTAAGCCTTATATTAACACGGAAACTTTTAATAAGTATGTTGCTACTTACTCTAGAACTTTTAAGAACACTTGTAAGACAGCTAAAGCCTTATACATTAGCAACAAGGTTAAGTCAGCAGACAATAAAATACAGACGGTTTGGAAAATTATCAATAATGAGACGAACAGGAACAAAAAGCATAATTCTGACTACACACTGAAGACGTCATGTGGTGGTCTCGTTTGTGATAGCAAAGAAGTTGCTCAAGAATTTGTAAATTTCTTTACCAGTATCCCACTTAAAACTACTGAAACCTTAAATTCCTCGCCCTCGCTCTCTTTTGATTTAGTAAGGGCGAATGTTTCAGCTTGCCCGATTGAATTTAACTTTAAGCATATTAACCCTTTAACAGTAATAAAAGCTTTTAAGCAAATTAAGATCAAATTAACCGAAGATCTTTGGGGAATGTCCATTAAAGTATGTACTTCCATAATTGAGACTAAAGCGCCTTACTTAGCATTAATATTTAATTTGTATGTGGACCAAGGAGTCTTCCCGGATTTAATGAAATACAGTTAGGTAATACCACTTTTCAAATCCGGGGACAGTAAAGACACTAATAATTATAAACCCGTGTCCGTGTTGCCGGTTTTCGGCAAGGTGTTTGAAAAGGTAATGCTTAATCAAATGCTCAATCATTTTAACACAAATAAAATCCTTCATGATCAACAGTATGGTTTCACCAAAGGACGTTGTACGACCGACGCCGGTGTAACCTTATTAAGACACATTTTTAGCGCGTGGGAAGAGGCCCAAGACGCCATAGGCATCTTTTGTGACCTCTCCAAGGCATTTGATTGCATCGATCACGAAACCTTGCTCTTGAAACTTGAGCATTACGGACTTGGAAAACTTGCGCTCAATTTAGTAAAATCTTATTTAAATGATAGACAACAGAAAGTCCAAATAAACGGTGTCAATTCACTAGGTTTAAAAGTAAAAATGGGCGTGCCACAAAGCTCGATATTGGGTCCATTCCTCTTTTTAATTTATGTCAATGATCTACTCCATTTATTAAAAAATCAACCACAAATGGTGTTATTTGCTTACGATACTTCCTTAATTTTTAAGGTAGATAGACGTGCCACAAATTTTGACGACGTAAATAACGCCCTAATGCAGGTCCAAAGTTGGTTCACTGCTAATAATTTAGTATTAAATGGAAAAAAAAACGAAGTGCATAAAATTTTCTTTACCAAATGTCAAAAGTACTGATTGTGAGATAGTATTGAATCAAGAGAAACTAGAATTCGTCGATAAAACTGTTTTCCTGGGGATCACGCTCGACTCAAGGTTACAATGGGGTCCTCATTTAATCTCTTGCAGGATGGCTAAGTTCAGCAGCATATGCTGTCAGAAAAATCCGTCAATTTACTGATGTAGATACCGCGAGGCTGGTCTATTTTAGTTACTTTCATAGTATCATGTCTTACGGTATTTTACTATGGGGACGGGCTGCAGACATCGAGTCTATTTTTATTCTGCAGAAAAGAGCGATTAGAGCCATATACTATCTCCGCAGGCGTGACTCTCTAAGGGAACTGTTTAAGGATATTAACATCATGACGGTACCTTGTCAATATATCTATGAAAACATCATGCACGTAAGAAAAAATGTACATCTTTTTAGTAAAAGAGGTGATAGACATAATTATAGTACAAGAAATAGGGACTTATTAGTTCAACCAGGTTTCAGACTGGCTAAAGTGGACTCATCTTTCATGGGATACTGTTTAAAATGTTATAACGAAATTCCTCCCCACATACTACAACTGAATGAGACGAAATTCAAATCTTGTATAAAACGCACACTATGCAGGCAGGCATATTATAAGTTGGGGGATTACATCGCTGATAAAAATGCATGGCTCAATGCTGGTCCCGCTCCACAACCACAACTATTTGATTAACATTTGAAAACACTGTTGGAGCTGCTGAAGAGTTTAAGACTATTTTTGCATTGTATAAAATCAATTTCCTTTGTATTATATAATTTCAGAGCACAGGTGTGAGTACTATGTACTAAAGAGCTAACATTTACCGGGTAATACGTATTTTATTGACTTGAATGTGCCCTGGCGGCTGTGAGTATGTCATGCTCACTCAGATGTCTCGCTGATGGTGGCGCGTGTGTTGGATCATTTAGCTCCCTTCAAAATGGTTGAGCTGAATGGTGCTAATACATGCGTCATGTTCGTGAACGGGCGCCGTTAGTTGGGACTGGTCAACTCTTAGCTGCCTTGGCTGATTTAAATTTTTGAATTGTTCTTTGTTTTATATTTTTATTACGGACGCTTCTAACATGCACGTCTTTCTACATTGTTCTCACATGTTTAATTTCAACATGAATGATATAACATATACTTTGTGACAATTTATTTAAAAGAGTGTCCGTGGAGTTTCTTGCCTGTTCTTCTCCATAGGTACCTACCTACTACGCTTTGGAATGGGCAACTAGCTTCATATTTCTGACTGACCGATTCCTTGACAATTCAAAAGTGCCTGTAAATGGTTTAATTGAAATAAATGCTTTGAGTTTGAGTTTTCAATAGGAATACCTAATGAAGTAACTGTCATCATTCCTGCATTGAATATAATCGGAAATTGATCTTACCGTTGTCTGCGTTACAGTTCCAAGTTCTCTAACCATCATGTACCAGTGCACATAACATTTTAATTTATTTATCATAGGTACGCAACAAACACTAAACATACAAGCAGTAATATAAATTACCTTGACTTAGAGTTTGACGGGTGGGCGGTGCTTTCAGGTGTTTGGCGCTTCACCGTCTTTTTCTTAGGCTCCTTTTTTGTCACCTCGGCTACTGCAGCTGTGGACTGTGGTGATTGGTATTCCGATTCCAAGTCAGACCTGAAATAGAAACACTAAGATTAATTTTGTAACTATAAGCAACCTCAATAATTATGGAGAGGAAAGTTTCAATGGAATATAGCTCGCTAGAAGATAACATGGGTGGTATGAAGGTGAAAGGTACAACAGCCGGCAGGCAGAAACCAGGTCCGTAGCTGAGTACGATCACTGGAAGATACTGGAGCGAATGTAATTATATGATCGAAATTGATTGGTTATACAGGAAAAGTTTTTATACACTGCGCAAATTTTGACAAATTAAACTTAAACGAATTTTATTGAACATACTTTTTTATTTTGATACGTCATAGTACAAAAAAAAAAAGTTATCGTTAATGAAAGATGTTTACTTTGAAAGTGGTTGCATGGCTACCCGGCGGCGAGCGGCGAAGCGGAACGCGCGAAAGTACCTACCTATCAGCTGTGTGCTCGCTCGATTCGCCGGCGTAGGTATTTACGTGGGTTACAATACTTACATACATTGTAAGTTTTTGATCGCTAATTTTATCAGATTCGAACTAGACTTTTTTATGTTTAGGCCGTGACCTGAAGTTATTTGAAGAGATATTCCAATTTTTCCTTCATACTTTAATGGGCTTAGGACCATCAAAATACAGAAAATAAAGCATTATTATCAATTAAATTTAGATTACTTAATACCTTGTGCCGCTAAAATGGTCTTTTCCTTTCACGGGGTTAAGGATTCCATGGGCTCGCATTCGAGGTATGCTCTGTGAGCTGCTCGCAAACTTTCACCACTCAGTACATACACTCGCACCATCTCATAAAACTCGCGGTTAGTGAAGTCTGACATCGTGACCGGTAGGTCTGTACAAGTACGACACACGTGCAGCGCGGGAAAGCGATTAGACGCGACGTCACACGACAGCGCGTGCGATGAGCGAACTGTCGGGTCTGTCGGTCACAGCGCCCGGCGCGCGGGCGTCGCCTTGCCGCCCGGGGAGGGAGGGGAGGTTCAACACCGCCGCTTGGGCCAGCCGCCGCGCCGTGCGCGCCCATTGATATTATTACGAATAGATTGTGTCCATATTTTGCTGATTTAAAGTAGGATAAAAAAATATATATATAGAAACGAAATATAAAACCAGGTTTAACGCTCGCCGACAAAGACGAAGCCGATACCAGGCTGTTACTTATAATAAATACAATAGGTATTATAATAAGGTATGTATGTTTGTTTAATAAACCGTATTATAAAACTCTGCATGACAACATAAATCTATCTGAAATTAAAAATATAAATCTGCAAGTTAAGATGAGCCGAAAGTAAAATATCCTGAAAACATTGTTTTTTTATGTGTAGAAAAATACATGTAAACGAACCCGTATCAAAAAGTAAGTTCACAGGTATGTTGCAGTAAACTTTAAATTGTTATAAAATCATCTAACGGCGAAAACGAACTTTTTATAATCATTTCATGCAAAGGTTCAGTACTGATATTAAGAATCATCATATGTAGCAGAAAACAGAGGCAGCTACTTTGGACATATAGGCATAATCCGAACACAAAAAATAGACTTGCTTTAAAAAAATATTCCAAGCTTTATAGAAGAATAGTAAATCTAACCCAGAAGGCTCAAAACAAGCACTTCATAAAGACGTCTCAAAATAAATCAAAAGCTGCTTGGCAAGTTATTAACAAATCCAAAGTATGTCTGCCGCAAGAACCAATATTGACCATACAAAATGATAAATCAACTCTTACACATCCCCTTGACATTGCGAATGAATTCAATAAATATTTTATAGAGATTATAGAAAATAATTCAAAAACAAACCTTAATAATACCCCGTTAACAAATTCGTGTAGAAATGTTATTGAAAACTCAACTTCGCAGTCTCTATTTATGCTACCAGTTTCAGACACTGACATTATAAAAGTGATAAGTAGCTTAAAAAATACTAGTACAGTAGGATACGACGGTATTTCAACTAGAGTAATAAAAGATGTTAAGGAGGTCATAGCGACACCGTTATCGCACATAATTAATCTTTGCATTTCTGATGGTATATTCCCTACTAGTCTCAAGAAGGCAATTATTGAACCCATTTACAAAAATAATGACAAGACTGATGTAAAAAATTACAGGCCTATTGCAAAAATACCAGTCTTTGCAAAAGTTATTGAAAAAATAATATATAATTCCATTTACACGTATTTCGAGAAGTTTCAGTTATTTTGCAATGAACAAAAAGGATTTAGGAAAAATACTAATATTAATATGGCACTATTTGACCTGCTGTCAAGTATAATGACATCTGTGGATAAAAAAAATCCTGTGTGCTCGATCTTCACGGATATGTCAAAAGCTTTTGACTTCGTAGATCATCAGATCTTGCTACAAAAGTTACACGGGTACGGCATTCGGGGAAACATTCATAAACTCCTAGAATCATACCTAAGTGATAGGACACAGTGTACTGAGATTTCCAGAATTTGTCCTATAAGCAAATTAGAAACTACATATGTCTCTGAAGCGAGATCCGTGAGGTATGGTGTGCCTCAGGGCACTGTACTCGGGCCCCCACTTTTCTTGATATATATCAATGATCTCCCAAGAAATTTGAGAAACAAAATGGTACTTTTTGCAGATGCCAGTACAGCTATCATAGAATGCACTGATCCAAACGAATATCGAAATGAGATCAATAACTTGCTAAATAACATCATTAATTGGATAAATAATAATAATCTTGTGATCAATTTGAGTAAGACTAAAATTGTACAGTTTCATCAACGACGTGAGAATCCACCCCTTAATATTACCTACGATGAGTGTAAAATAGAAGAAGTTACGAGTGCAAAATTCTTAGGCATAACTGTAGACCATAAGTTGACTTGGAAACCTCACCTGGAAGTGGTTTGTAAACGACTGAGTAAATTTGCGTATCTATTGTTTCAATTATCTAAGAGAGTTAATTCTGAAACACTGTTAACAGCCTATCATGGACTTGTAGCCTCTAATCTCCGTTATGGTGTTGTTTTCTGGGGGCAATCAACTAATAGGGAACTGGTATTCAGGATGCAAAGAAGGTGTGTAAGATCCATGTGTAATTTAAAGTCAACAGATAGTTGCGTTCCCTACTTTAAGAAATTAAAAATATTAACATTACCAGCTATATATATATTAGAAACTGCATTATTTATAAAATCAAATCCACATTTATTTACAAAATTTTCAACAGTTAAGAAGACCCCCATTCGGAGTCAATATGAAAATCAACTATGTACGTTGAAATGTAATACTGCGTTAATGAAAAAGAGCTTCTTTGGTGTTGCACCAAAAATTTTTAATAAAATACCTGATGCTATAAAATGTATGCCATTAAAGAAATTCAAAAAGTGTCTTCACAAGTTATTAGTTGAGAAATGTTATTATACCCTGGATGACTATTTTAATGATAATACTATTTGATTAAATTCTGTAATTTTATAAATTTATATTATTAATGTTGACTTGGATGACTATTTGAATTTTGGATGACTATTTGATTAAATTCTGTAATTTTATTAATTCATATTATTAATGTAACGAACGAATAATTTCTCGCATATTCTTTTGTTATGATTTTTGTTTTATTTGTATGTCAACAATGACAAAGCATAGTGCAACACTTATCTATTTAAGACCTTGACATGTATGATTAATGTATATATGTTCTTCACCTATGTTTCACAAATAAATAATTCTGATTCTGATTCTGATTCTGATTCATCTTTCAAACAATCCTAGATTGATAAAACTATCACCATATATATGAAAATAATAAACAAAAGAGAGAGAAATAGGAAATCCTATAAAAATCAAATTTTAATCAAAGACTGCAACATGCGCGGCGATCATCTTACAATATAATTGTTGAATACATAAAAAATATTCACACATACACCTCACGTAACAACGATAAAGTTCGAATTCAGCAAATTTACATAATGCAATTTTGCAGTCTTTGAGATTTTAAAGACTCACTTACACCTATACTGTGAAAAATTAATACGATCGTTTCCGACGCCGTCGTCAGGCGGTTTACAAAGAGTATAGCACAATAAATAACCACGGGACGGCGCATGAACCGTTTCGAAGGCGAATGTATGAGTGTGAAAGCATCTTAATTAATCAAGCGCAACGCGGAGTAACAGCAGAGCAACCAGTAGTTGATTGTTAACGTGTAAGGTAGTGTTAGCTGTATGAATAAATTAAATTAACATTTGGATGTCCTTGGTGCCCAATCTGGGGTCATGGAAATAGAATGAGCGTGTGCCTGTAGGTGCATGCTATTTCTTGCTCTGTGAAGAGACATGAGTCAATCTGACCCAAATTTTAGTTTAATGTTTATGGAATCCTAAAGTTCAGATGTCCTTGGTGCCCAATCTGGGGTCACAGAAATAGAATGGGCATGTGCCTGTAGGTGCAGCCTATTTCTTGCTTTGTGAAGAGACATGAGACAATCTGTCCTGAATTTTAAGTTCAATTAGTAAACGAGTTATATGTGAAACTTGTTGATATAAAACTAGTTGTTATAAAACTTGTTAACTAAAGTCGTGGTTAAGTGTTCAATCCGAGCATCTGCAGCAGTTGATCGAGGCAAGCCATCGGTAATAATTTTATACGGTAACGGTAAGGTAATATTGCGGTTTAGAACTAAAATAGTGGAATAGGCGCCGAACCAGTATTTTACTCCACTATGTAAGATTTCTACTCCATCTTCCGTTCCATCGGGTGGAATAGGCGCCGAACCAGTATTTTACTGTACTATGTAGAATTTCATTTATATTATTGGGCATTCTACTCCACCGAGAGTGACGAGGCGAACGGAGTGAGCCGATGGAACGGAAGGTGGGGTAGAATGCCCAATAATATCCTACTGGTCTGCTTATATGAAACTCTGGATCGGCCAATTGTAGCCCTTGGCTATGGTTCCACGTTGTTGGTTTGGTAAACGTGTTCTTTGGCAGTCGTTTGATCTGATTATTCATAACAATAACGTTCGTGTTACAAGTAAATTCACTATTTGCAGACTGTAGTGTCACCTGTAACATTCCCTTCGCATTATTTTCTCTTTCACCGACACTGAAAATTTGACCTTTGAAATGAGCCCTCTTCAATCCCAAGACCTGGGCTGCGTTTTCATTGATTAACGACAGTTGAGAACCCTGGTCAACTAAAGCTCTCATCTTGTGCTGAGTTCCATCAGCTCCCTTTACTTTTATGATAGCGGTGGCTAAAAGTATTTCAGACATGTCATCCCAAGACACGTGAGATGACCTAGATGTGCTCTTTTTGGTTGCAACAGAATTGGTAGTTTCTCCTGCTGACGCAGTTGGACTTTGTCTTGTCAATGCATCGTGAAGTAACGTGTTATGTGTGGCTAAGTATTTACGACATCTTTTGTTCGATTGACATGGTTTATTGTTATGACTGCATAGACAGTTTTGGCAGTAATTTAATTGCTCAATTTTGTTTACCTTTTGCTCGTGCGTCATTTGTAAAAAATCAGGGCAACGCCACAATCCGTGTTCAGACTTGCATAATGCACAGGTTATCGATCGCGACACATGTAACGCATTCATCTTTGTTGACTTGCAATTATCTTTGTTGTCTGATTGATGATTATTTCGGTGAAAATTTTTCTTCTGGTTTTGGTTGTAGTTGCCGTTTCTCGATGGTTGTTGCGGCGTAGTCTTTTGGTTAGCTGGTTCTTGCTTGCGACGAGATGCTTCTAGCGCTGTAAATTTCGTCTCTAAGAATTCCAGGAATTCTTGTAGATCGGGTATCTCTCGAGGATTCTTGACCGATTCTATGTATTCGGTGAAGGTATCGTTATCGAGCTTTTGCGCTAGTAGGTGCACTAAAAGTGGATCCCAAGTTGCTATATCCACTCCCAGATTCTGAATAGCATGTAACGTCTCCTTGGTTAAGTCATGCAGTTTCTTGATCATGGCCAGCGATTGCTGTTGAATGTTGGGAAGTCCCAGTAGAATGTTAATGTGGGACGTGAAAATCTATTTTTCTTGTTACCATACCTGATAATTGTCAGAGCTAATCTGTAAATGGTGAATCAGACGCTCTGCTTCTCCAGCCACCTTACTCTTCAAAAACTGAATTTTTTACGCATTATACATAGATGGGTTTTTATCGATCGCTTCGCTAAACAAGTCTTTGAACGGAATCCACTGGTTGTAAGTCCCATTGAACACGAGATGTCCATCTTTGGAGCGGACTTTTCACGGTGCTTCACTGCCCACATCTTTTTGTTGATGTCGTTTGTCAACTCACTGTACTTTTCCTCGTGCTTGCAGAATTCCATTTGTTACGTAATATCGTCGCCTCCATCCTCACCTTCAATTACCCAATGAAGTTTGTCAATCTGATCCCATCGGCTATCTAGTGATTTTAAAGCGTTCTCGAATTGCCATTGCTTTTCGAACTTATCACCTTGTATATTACTCACAGTTCTCATAAACGCACGTTGAAATTAATGTTCTTCTTCTTTACTAACTCGTTCAGCTTGCTGGACCCTCTCTTTGTTTAGAGAAAATTCTCTTGCTGCTGCGACTCCTCATAGCGAGACGACGTACCTGGTTGTGGCTGCGTCACGTCATCTTCCGGCGGACGATGGTCAGCGTTTAGTGGTTGCCTAGCCCGGATACCTGGTAATGGTTGTAGTACCTCTTCCTCTTTTGTTCTACGGGGGCTTTCTTCCTGCAGCTGCGTTGTGCCTAACTGCTCCATGGTTTTAACTATAATTTCCTTAATTTTAAAATAAACTTCCTGGACTGTATCGAAACAACCCTTTTTGAAGTAAATGTGGTCAAAATTCGTATACCGACATATTTTCTTATGGTCTTCTTGGTAATCGCGCCAGTATGCTTCCAACATATTAGCCTTTTTTTTTTTTTTTTTGGGTGGGAAATCATCAAATGACTCCTCCCGCGAGCGAGAGGGAGTGTCGGACTTTTACTGACTAAAACCCACCCGTGTTCCTTCCGTTGCCTGTGTGCCGGGGCCGCGATATCCCTTTCGGACAAACTCGCAACCCTGGCAGGCATTGGCCCTTACGGACCCCGTCAGTTGGTGCTGACATCTCTTTGAGGCGCGCGTGGAACACAACGCGCCGTCGACCCGGGCCTGGTCCTAATCGGACGGCGAGCTACCCATTGCCCACCGTCCGCAAGCCCGCGCCTACGGTGGCCGGAAGTCGGCCCGCGACTCCCAACGCCCGGGGTGTCTCCTGCGGCGACTAGGGGCGCGAGGGCGCGCATCTTGCATTTCCCTCGTGCGCTCCGCCTCCTCCTTCGCGAGCATTACTGCTTCGCAGAAGGAAGTGACGGCTTCCCATGCACTTTCGCTCCGGACCATGGCCTGAACCAGGGCCGGACGCGAGAGATCGCCGCTGCCGATCGCCTCCGTGAGGACACGGCGGTGCCCCGCCCAAGCTGGGCAGACCTCAACCGTATGCTCCACCGTGTCCTCCGGGCGATCCACACAATGGTAACACCCGGGCGTTTCCTCCCGCTTTATCCTGAACAGGAACCTCCCGAAACAACCGTGTCCGGTAAGGACCTGCATCAGGCGGAAGGTGAGGACGCCGTGGCGCCTCTCTAGCCACTCCTCAAAGAGGGGACTTATCGCCGCAATTGTGGCGTGCCCAAACATATTAGCCTTGTGTTTGTAATTATCGATTGTCTTCTTCTCGGATCCATCCTGCTTTATGTTGGTTAAAAATTTGTTCAGGATTTCATAGAGCTCCGTTTGGTTGATGAACAGAGAATCGTAATACATATTTGGTTGATTTTAAAATATTTTATAATGGTTATTATAAATAAATGGTTCAATCTGACCTTATTGCTCCAACCACCTCTGCGATGTTCTGGTTTGCGTGGCGCTGTTTCTTAACCGCATACTGACATTAGAAAAACAGCTTCATGAGGCAAACAATAAAGTTTCACAATTAGAATGCACTCAACATAACATCACTGCCTCGTTTAACCAAAGTCTTATATAATAATTAGTTTAAATTTTCAACAGGATACAAGTTTGATATTATTGATTAGTAACAGAGGAAATGTGAATCAGCACAGTCTGACTTTGTGAGCTAAACTTAAGACAGATTGCTATGTTTACATTTCCTTATAGTTACAGTTTGCCCCAGAGAGAAAATAATTTTAGGCACAAATTAAATATAATGTTAAGTAATATGACAATTAACACTGATAATTTTCATGTTATTGACACTAACAAGTATGTTAGTCAATATTTTTATGTGACAAAATACAAATTGTATTTAGCAACATGTTTAAAAAGACAATTAGCTTTATCGCCATACCTTTTTTTTACTGATTTATCAGCCAAGAAGTTGGCTGATAAACTTGTTGCTTCTATTGGGCAATTATCTGACATTTTCAGTGATTCAGCCAATAACTTGACGGTACGGAGTAGACTGGGAGAATGAACTCTCCGGTCTGCCCGCTGAACAGGCCGTCAACACGTTTTACGATATGTTATACGGGATAAACATACACGGTGCGAGCTACTCATACATGGTGCGAGCGAGTAAGGACTTTAATATTCTTTGTAAAGAGTTTTCATTTGACCCATTTACCATCAATACCTATTCTGCACGCGCTCGGCTGAACGCTGACTTCTTTAAAAGTACATAGTGCTTATTGTACCTTATACATATATATAATTATATACTTTGTTTTTTTTTTTTTTTCGTGCTTGTTAGTGATCCTAAGATTTCTAATACTTATTCTGTTTTTACCCGTGAGAACCTGTAATTGGCTGTATGTTTCATATACAACTGTTATCCATTTATTATAGCTGTTGGTTCTCCTAACAATAAATAAATAAATAAATAAATAATCAGACTTAACGTTCCATTGACTCGAGTAAAAAATTCACTATTTCCTGTCTGGTTCTCACCATCCTTAATCCGTATTTTAAAAAACAAAGAACGTGCATGGATTAATTGGAAAAAATATCATAACCTATCCGACTATGAACACTTCTCTAATTATCGCAAATTATTTCGAAAAGAATGTGACACCTGTTTCGGCAATTACATTAATTCGGTTGAAGATAGTATCCCGAAAAATGTAAAGTTTTTCTGGAATTACGTATCGAATAGGAAGAGCAAGGCTAAATAACCCCACGTATATATGTGACTTGTTTTCGACTTTTTTGCTTCTGTTTACGAACAATCTACTTTTGACCCTGAGAAATGGCAACCTTCGAACAACTGCGGCGATAACTCATCTTGTATATGTGATATCTATTTCTCTAAAGATGTTATACTTAGGACACTCAAATCACTTGATCCTTCTAAAGGGGCTGGCCCTGACGGATTGCCACCCGCCTTTTTCATCAAAACTGCCGACAGCATTCATGGTGTTCTATGTTTAATTTTTAATAAATGTTTAGGTGAAGGGGTTTTCCCGGCTGCATGGAAGCGAGCGTTTATTACGCCCATAATTAAAAATGGGGACAAAGAAAACGTCGAAAATTACCGCCCGATTGGAGAGGATTGAAATCGGGCGGTAATTTTCGACGTTTTCTTGTCGAAACTTTTTGAGAAGCTTGTGCACGGTGCTTTGTATCCTCAATTTCATCGACTGATTATACCCGAACAACATGGTTTTGTTAAACGGCGTTCTACAACTACTAACCTTATGATATTTACCAACTTCCTCTTTGAACGCATGGATCACCGTGTCCAAGTTGACGCCGTGTACACTGATTTTCAGAAGGCTTTTGACAAGGTGGATCACCAGCTCCTTTTGGAAAACCTGGCCTTTAACGGAATTCGAGGGAACTGCGTTGGTTTATCTCATATATTTTTAACAGGACTCAAAAAGTCGTTATTAATGGCTACGAATGTCAAGCCGTTACTGTAAATTCTGGAGTTCCTCAAGGATCCATTTTAGGATCTTTTCTTTTTGTTATATACATAAATGACATTAAAACATGCTTCATTAATGCTCGTTTCTTGATGTATGCAGATGATATAAAAATATATAAATCATGCAAAAATATCCAAGACTGCAGACTCCTCCAAGACGATTTTACCAGACTTAATAACTATTGCAAAGAGAACAAGCTTTTTCAAATCAAATCAAATCAAATCAAATATTCTTTATTTGTAAACATAGGTTACAACAGTGTGCGAGATGTTACAATTGTTATATTATAGTTTCTCCATGTTTTGCCATTTGGCGTACAAATATACATTTATGGGAGGCTTTCGCCAATTAATAGTTTTCTTAGTCTACCAAAATGTCATAGTATATCATTTACAAAGAATAAGAATAAAATTAACTTTATTTACTCCATCAATAATCAGCATCTAAATGTAGTAGATTCCGTTCGCGACCTAGGTTTTATTATGGACTCGTGTTTGCATTTCAACCTGCACATTGATAGTATAATAAATAAAGCTTTTCGGATGTATGGTTTCGTCATGAGATCCTCAAAAGACTTTGTGCGACCCTCTACTTTTTTGATGTTGTATAGGTCTTTAATACGCTCTCAACTTGAATACGCCGTACCTATTTGGAATCCATATTACCTCAAATACAATGACAAATTAGAAATGGTACAGAAAAAATTCTTGCGTAGCATGAACTACAAATGTTATCATTCGAAGATTCCTTACACACATTTATTACGTAAGTACAACATTCTAAGTCTACAATCTAGGCGATTACTTTTGGATGCAATGATGCTGCATGGTTTGTGCCACAATAGATTTGACTGCACTGAAATTACAAATAAAATATGTTACACGGTACCCAGAAATGTAATCAGACGTGGGACTCGCGTGCCCCACCTCTTCCACGTGATTTCATGTAAGACTAACGCCGGGGCCCGAGTACCTCTTTGACGCCTTGTGGAAACTTATAACGCACACTTCATGGACATAGACATTTTCTTTTTCTCTAATAAAAAAATCAAAACTCTCGCTATAACTTCATTAGCATCAAAACTTTAAGCACTTGATTCAAATAACTTAACTTAACAATATTCTTTAAATCAGCTTCCGTTTTTCACTTATTTGATTAATCCGTGGACAATAGTGTGGGTTATATGTTTAACTATTTATCTTAAGAATATTATTGTATCAATTTAACATGTAACTGTTTTTTTGTCCCTAATAAATAAAATAAAATGAAACTTGGCTACACAAGCTGACATTAATTTAAATTAGAAATTGAGACAATAGAGGAAACCTCTTGCATAATTAATAATAATAATAATAATAATAATAATCGTTTATTTATAAAAGGACACGCTTACAATAAATACCTTAACAATTTAAAATATAACACAGTTGCTTATTTGCCTGAACTAGGTTGAACCTGTGTTTCAGGCTAGAAAGTGCATAAATACTTATTTCAATAAATTAACAATGAGTTTAAAGTAAAAACTAAATTAAAATTTAAGTAAATAAAAGCAAAAATAGTATGTTAGCGGTTCTATTTGCAAACAACAAGTAGATTTTCTGTCTGTGCATAATCTATGGTTAGTAAATAATTAAGTATAATTTTTTTACAACTAAAATAATTTAAATTATAAATACTAAGTTTTCTATTTAATCTATTATACAGAAATGGTCCTAAGAATGTAAAAAATCTTTCTACAAAAACATGTTTTGAGGTTGCATTAGATGTGCAAACTATATCATTTCGTCTCTTGTTAGTATTGTCAGCTTTGTAGGTAAGCATGGTGTGCTGTTTTAATACTAGGTGCATAATGAAAAGCTGGCGAACCGTCAGTAAGTTGCAGGATTTATATAGCAGAATTGTGAGAAAGAAGAAGAAATGGAAGTTTGCTACCGTTAAAATGGCTCCTTGAGCTCTTTCAAGAGGAAGTAAATTAGTTTTTGGTGCACCACCCCAAATGGAGATAATTTAAATTATATATTAAATCATCAAAATGTCAGAATAAGTTCTAACATAGTTCACCTGGTGCACCAAAATATTCAAGGTATGTTGAGAAAAGACCTTCTTCTTCTTCTTCTTCTTTTCATTTGGTTAGTAACTAACCTGGTGCCAGAGTTTTAAAGCCACCCATGGGCCTCTGACTTGGCTTCACATACATCAAGAAATATCCATCAGGCATCGCGGTTTCCTCACGATGTTTTCCTTCACCGTTTTTGAAGCAAGTGATAATTATACAATACGCACATAAATCCGAAAAGTCAGAGGTGCGTGCCTTGACCTTGAAAAAAAAAAGAAAAGACCTTGAAATTGAATTATTCATGAACTGTAACAACATTGATATTTTATGTATTACAGAACATTGGTTAAAAAGCCATCAGTTCATGTTTAATTTCAGTAATCACCAGGTTGGTAGTTCATTCAGCAGAGAAAATACAATACATGGTCGCTCATTGATACTTTTAACTAAACAATTTAAATTAAAAGAACGTAAGGATATTGTAAGCCTCTCTGTTGAGCGGACTGTAGAAATAGCTTGTGTGGAGTTGGAGCAGCTTGTTGTATTGAGCGTGTAACGGCCTCCGTTATCGATTTATGATTGCTTTGAGAGTATCATGGATGATGTTGTGACACTACCTGAAATACCTTAGGCTGATAAAATTTTCGTTTTTCCTAATTGTGTTAATATTAGTGTTTGGATCAGTTCCCCGTAGGGGGAAGAACTGTGCCCCTCCTTTCCGCACAGTTCTGTAGGGCTCGTCCCAGACTGGTCACTCTCCCACCGATATAAGAAAGAGAAGCATTCCCATAAACTAAACTACCTTGTTCCGTCTCGACAATCAATCATAATTTAATTAAAATTAATAAATTCAATTCACTTTTTTTTTTTTTCTTTTAATCATAATTTTAATCTAATGAATTAATCTTTGAATAATTTAATTTGTGTGATTTTATTTGAAATGTATTAATTCTTTTTCATGATTTCTAGAGCTAGTGAGAATTTGCAAAGACGTATATCCTCTTAACTGTCACGCCGTTCTGCCGCAATGCGGCGCATGAGTCAAGCGATGTCAAGCGGCCTTGATAAGATCACGTAATCTGTCACCCTTTTTATTAAATCTCTAAAGTTTTGTATGGGAGCTGTATAAAGAACTTATGTTGTTGGAATCGTTATGAAATAAGCTAACACATTAAAAATGAATAAGTACAGTTGTGCCTCTTAATATATTGACAATTTTAATGTAAATGCGTGGGGAGGGGGTTTTCGTATCTTAAAATATTTTTAAAATTCTTAAGAAAAAGAAAAATATTGTTTTTTTTTTTTAACATAATTGCCTAATATTGCACCTAAATCAATAAAAAAAACCATACCTCCCCATATATTAATTTCAAACCACCGGCAAAAATATAAAAAAACAAACTTATGACGTCATCCGCTCAACCCGATAACGTGAACAAAGGATCGTTATAAATACCTGTTTTGAAGCGAGGAGACTCAAACAAAGAAGCATTATCGTAGCTTATCTATTGTTGAGGCCACATGCTAACGCAGACAGAGTTTCACTGTTGTTTATTTTATATTTTTATCACGATTCACATCACGGCACTTTACACACAACGGCAAAAAAAACCGGCACAAACTTTGAATCACACGAGATTTCTCATTGCACTTTATTCGAATCTAAATGTACATTCTACTGTAAGATTATAATTACTAATGAAATAACACAACGCAAATGGAATAACACAACACAAACATTTACAAAATTAACAATAACTAAATAAAAATATTCGCGTCCGCCATCTTTGTCAGCGGAATCGGCACTGACCGCAATGAAATAAACATTACGGTTACTAGCTATTGTCGGATGTTTGACATGTGATATTATATTGCATCCTCGTTTAACACACTATAATTTTGTACAACTTTAAGCATGACTTTAATTTATTATCTGTAGCAATTTTAGACAAGTACGGACGTCAGTCGTTGCTGGTCCATTTTGGACGTCTTGACCGATGAGTAATTTTTGACCGGGGTCCAAAATTTACGTCTTGACAGTTAAGAAGATATCACGTATTTAAATGAGATAATAAAATTTTATTATATTTTTTGAAGGATAAATGTTACTACTCATATTTTTATGGAATTGCTATGCCCGACAGGGTCCATGTGAACTTTATTATAATTATTAAGACCTCGTAAACACATGTGTTATGCAATAAAGATTTGAATTTGAATTTGAATTATATAATATAATATTATGTTTTAGTATTATAAATGTTGGAACGCCAACGTCTCCTCCTCTCGCAGTTGAGCACCAATATCTGCAATACAGACTTGGTAAGGTGGAAGGGGTAAAGGGATCGTTACGCTTGTACTTCAAATACGATTACGTAATACTACGTTAATTTGTCTGTTTACAATATACCCACTTCAGTGAGACCGGGAACCTTATAACAACGTTTGCCTCATTGTACGTGTCCTGCTAGACCAAACGCATAGAACCTCCGCTCTGAGGAACTAATACGATTCTAACGGAACACGCTCCCTAAGCACTATATAAATGTTTTACTCAATCCTAAGACAGAGTATTGCGAAGTCCAACTGCTATTGAGGAAAACAAGTTTAATATTGAGTAGTTCTAATCGCGTACTAATATGAAAGACCCTTACGACAGCCTAGCCCATTTTTACAAAGTTAACACAAAACTAGCACAAGCGCACCGTAGACTCAATCTCTAGCAGAATACACTACGATCGTACCTGGTGAATGCCGAAGTGGTAGCTCGTCACTTCATATTTCCTTAATCTGCCCCATTTAGAGGATGCGGTGCGGCTATTAGCGGCATTGCGTCCCAATAGCGTGTCTCAATAAAGTATGTCGATTCAGTAATAGGCCTACAAACAGCTGGGTGGGGTTTTAATGAGACACGGTCCCTAGCGTTCTTAGAACGTCTACCAATTCAGTTTAGGGTACTTAGTGAAGCCTACCCCAACTCCCTGAAAATATGCGTCAACACGCCTCACGCAAGGTATTCTGTGGCAAAACCTTTTCGGAAACAGAAATCGTCACTAACGTTTGGTTGTTTTGTAATGCAATTACAGATTGGCTTTATAGCCTAGATCAATTCCAAATGACCTGTGAGTATTTATGGCTCTGCCTTCCAAATGTGGTGCGTCATCTTTAAGTCAACAGTCGGAGCATTACTGCCCAGTCAAGTATGGTGGAAGGCCTTCGCCATTTCCCTATAGCCAACCTAGTGACAATAATCTGCCAAGGTACAAATTAGGACATGGACACGTAATACACGAGAATGTAACATTAGTTATAAAACACGATAGTAATTAAGTGTTGAGTTACAAGAAGTTTAATTATATTACCAGCCCAGGATAACCATTATAATGAAATACTCACTCAGTCGCACCAGCAAGCACACACTCACCCAATCGCACCAACAAACGCACACACATACTCGTACCTCGCAAAATCAAACTGAAACTCAAACTCAAAGCATTTATTTCAATTAAGCCATTTACAGGTACTTTTGAATTGTCAAGGAATCGGTCAGAAATATGAAGCTAGTTGCCCATTCCAAAGCGTAGTAGGTAGGTACCTATGGAGAAGAACAGGCAAGAAACTCCACGGACACTCTTTTAAATAAATTGTCACAAAGTATTTGTTACATCATTCATGTTGAAATTAAACATGTGGGAACAATGTAGAAAGACGTGCACGTTAGAAGCGTCCGTAATAAAAATATAAAACAAATAACAATTCAAAAATTTAAATCAGCCAAGGCAGCTAAGAGTTGACCTTTTTTTTTTTTTTTTTTTTTTCGGGGTGGAAAATCCTCATGGATGTCCTCCGCCCTGAGGCGGGCGGAGGGGTCTGTCAGACTCTTACTGACTAAAAACCACCCCGGTGTTCCAACTCACACCTACGCCGGGGGTCGCGGGAACTTGAAATCTTCCGCAACCCCCGGCTGGTGCCGGCCCGCCACTGCGGGCCTCCTCGCGGGCTAGGGGGAAGAGTGAGGTGTTTGACTCCCCCCGCGACGTCTCAGAGGGGCGCGCGTGGAACACTACGCGCCGCCGTGGGGGGTGACGGACGACCCCGAGTCCGTCACCCCTGGACCCATTTAGGGGGGCTGGAAGAGGGCGTTATCCGCCCTCCGCCGACGCCCGGTGCGCCTGCTGCGGGCCGGGTGAGTGGACGAGATCTCCCTCTCCCTTTCCGCAGCCTCCTTCTGCGAGACGACTGTCTCGCAGTAGGAAACCACCGCATCCCAGGACTCGCCGCTGCCGACCATCGCATTCACTACGGCCGGCAGCGACAAGTCACTGCCTACTTCTGGGATGAGGGCACGGCGTGGCTCTTCCCAAGCGGCACACTCTGCCAGCGTATGCCGCGCCGTGTCCTCCCGGCAGTCGACGCAGTGGTGACACCGGGCGTCCGGCTCCCTGTTTATGCGACACATGTACTTCCCGAAGCAACCATGCCCCGAGAGCACCTGCGTCACCCGAAACGACAGGGAGCCGTGCCTCCTCCCGAGCCAGTGGTCGAGCACCGGCCGGACCGCCTCGACGATGTCGAGGCGGTAGGGCGTGAAAGCCTGTCCCACCATTAGCTAAGAGTTGACCTGACCCAACTGACGGCACCCGTTCACGAACATGACGCATGGAGTAGCACCATTCAGCTCAACCATTTTGAAGGGAGCTAAATGATCCAACACACGCGCCACCATCAGCGAGACATCTGAGTGAGCATGACATACTCACAGCCGCCAGGGCACATTCAAGTCAATAAAATACGTATTACCCGGTAAATGTTAGCTCTTTAGTACATAGTACTCACACCTGTGCTCTGAAATTATATAATACAAAGGAAATTGATTTTATACAATGCAAAAATAGTCTTAAACTCTTCAGCAGCTCCAACAGTGTTTTCAAATGTTAATGAAATAGTTGTGGTTGTGGAGCAGGACCAGCATTGAGCCAAGCATTTTTATCAGCGATGTAATCCCCCAACTTATAATATGCCTGCCTGCATAGTGTGCGTTTTATACAAGATTTGAATTTCGTCTCATTCAGTTGAAGTATGTGGGGAGGAATTTTGTTATAACATTTTAAACAGTATCCCATGAAAGATGAGTCCACTTTAGCCAGTCTGAAACCTGGTTGAACTAATAAGTCCCTATTTCTTGTACTATAATTATGTCTATCACCTCTTTTACTAAAAAGATGTACATTTTTTCTTACGTGCATGATGTTTTCATAGATATATTGACAAGGTACCGTCATGATGTTAATATCCTTAAACAGTTCCCTTAGAGAGTCACGCCTGCGGAGATAATATATGGCTCTAATCGCTCTTTTCTGCAGAATAAAAATAGACTCGATGTCTGCAGCCCGTCCCCATAGTAAAATACCGTAAGACATGATACTATGAAAGTAACTAAAATAGACCAGCCTCGCGGTATCTACATCAGTAAATTGACGGATTTTTCTGACAGCATATGCTGCTGAACTTAGCCATCCTGCAAGAGATTAAATGAGGACCCCATTGTTACCTTGAGTCGAGCGTGATCCCCAGGAAAACAGTTTTATCGACGAATTCTAGTTTCTCTTGATTCAATACTATTTCACAATCAGTACTTTTGACATTTGGTAAAGAAAATTTTATGCACTTCGTTTTTTTTCCATTTAATACTAAATTATTAGCAGTGAACCAACTTTGGACCTGCATTAGGGCGTTATTTACGTCGTCAAAATTTGTGGCACGTCTATCTACCTTAAAAATTAAGGAAGTATCGTAAGCAAATAACACCATTTGTGGTTGATTTTTTAATAAATGGAGTAGATCATTGACATAAACTAAAAAGAGGAATGGACCCAATATCGAGCCTTGTGGCAGGCCCATTTTTACTTTTAAACCTAGTGAATTGACACCGTTTATTTGGACTTTCTGTTGTCTATCATTTAAATAAGATTTTACTAAATTAAGCGCAAGTTTTCCAAGTCCGTAATGCTCAAGTTTCAAGAGCAAGGTTTCGTGATCGACGCAATCAAATGCCTTGGAGAGGTCACAAAAGATTCCTATGACGTCTTGGGCCTCTTCCCACGCGCTAAAAATGTGTCTTAATAAGGTTACACTGGTCGATCCATCAGGTTAAGCTACGCTTGCCGGGGTTGGTCAGTGGATGGGTGACCATCTTTACATACCGAGACTCCTCCGTGCCTCGGAAAGCACGTTAAGCCGTTGGTCCCGGCTGTCATTCGTGGATCTTTGACAGTCGTTACGAGTCGTCAGAAGCCCGAAAGTCTGACACGAGTTTTACCAAGGGGTATCGTATTACCCAGCTACTGGGTTGTGGAGGTCAGATAGGCAGTCGCTCCATGTAAAATACTGGTATTCAGCTGCATCCGGTTAGACTGGAAGCCGACCCCAAATAGTTGGGAAAAGGCTAGGCAGATTGAATAAGGTTACACTGGTGTCGGTCGTACAACGTCCTTTGGTGAAACCATACTGTTGATCATGAAGGATTTTATTTGTGTTAAAATGATTGAGCATTTGACATTAGCATTACCTTTTCAAACACCTTGCTGAAAACCGGCAACACGGACACGGGTCTATAATTATTAGTGTCTTTACTGTCCCCGGATTTGAAAATTGGTATAACCTTACTGTATTTCATTAAATCCGGGAAGTCTCCTTGGTCCACACACAAATTAAATATTAATGCTAAGTAAGGTGCTATGGTCTCAATTATGGAAGTACATACTTTAATGGACATTCCCCAAAGATCTTCGGTTAATTTGATCTTAATTTGCTTAAAAGCTTTTATTACTGTTAAAGGGTTAATATGCTTAAAGTTAAATTCAATCGGGCAAGCTGAAACATTCGCCCTTACTAAATCAAAAGAGAGCGAGGGCGAGGAATTTAAGGTTTCAGTCGTTTTAAATGGGATACTGGTGAAGAAATTTACAAATTCTTGAGCAACTTCTTTGCTATAGCAAACGAGACCACCACACGACGTCTTCAGTGTGTAGTCAGAATTATGCTTTTTGTTCCGGTTCGTTTCATTATTGATAATTTTCCAAACCGTCTGTATTTTATTGTCTGCTGACTTAACCTTGTTGCTAATGTATAAGGCTTTAGCTGTCTTACAAGTGTTCTTAAAAGTTCTAGAGTAAGTAGCAACATACTTATTAAAAGTTTCCGTGTTAATATAAGGCTTAAGGCCATACAGCTCGAACAGTCTATCCCTACTTTTCCTGAGTCCTTTAGTTGCCCAGTCACTAAATAAAAACTTAGGGCTGATAGTTTTTGTGTTCTTCTTAAAATAATTATTGAACTCGGTCTGGACTAACGAAAAGAATTCTTCATACAAAATATTAGCATTGTTCATTGTAAGGTCTTGATTATTTAACTTACAAACTAAAGTGCTATTAAATTTATTTAAATTAACTGCTGTTATTGGTCTGAATTGTATCTGGACTTTTGTTATTGGTATGTTGGACTCAAAAGTTACGGATTGACCACTGTGATCAGAAGGGAAATAATTAACTATGGCTTTATCTAAATAGTCACAACAACAAAGCACATTATCAATACATGTAGCAGTAGTCGTAGTAACTCGGGTTGGTTCTACAAACACATTTGACAAATTGAATGATTTGAACAAATTTAAAAGTCTACTTGTATTTGAATTATTTTCTAAAATATTCACATTAAAGTCACCACAGATAATTACTGATTTATTACCAGTTGCAATTTTTGCCAAAACATCTTCCATTACCGACTCAAATAAAGAGTAGTTTTGATAATTTGGGGGTCTGTAAACGCACACTATAACATGCTTATCTAGTTCAACACAAGACAGTTCAATGCTATGTTCAACCGATAGTTCAACTATGTCAATACGGGTTTTTGATATAATACAATTTTTAATTAATATTAGTGAACCACCACGCAGCATAGATTTTCGGTTAAAACAACTGGCCACACTATAATTCTCATAGTTAATTAACATTTCATAATCCTTAAACCAATGCTCAGTTAAACAAATAATGTCAAACCTTGTTTTTTCTAAAAATAATTCAATTTCCAATTGTTTGGAAGAAAAGCCTTGAATATTTTGATGAAATAATTTCAAGGATTTCTGCTTAGCCCCTTTTGTACAGTTAATTATGTTAGTGCTAGAAAATACCTTTTTGTTATTAAGTGTAACTATACTGTTAGAGGTACCTTCTGTTGTCTTACAAACTAGTTTAAACTATTTGAACTAACCACCTTAACATTAGTACTATTACTAATTGTGGTGCTAATTGTAGATGACTTAGACATACTAATTATGTCTGGGTTAATATTAAAAGCTAATAGCCTAGCTATTTGACGCCTAAAACTAATGGGCAGATACACAGTATCCCTAGTCGACCTTAACTTATCAACAAAAATGTTGGTATCAAAAAATATAAACTTGTCACTATGGTGACTAACTAAGAAATGCATGTAATTATTTAATATGTGAATGTAGTTGTTTTGCCTATTTGACAAATGCTCAAAATATGGAAAAGCACACAAAATTATTTTCTTACAATTTAACTTCAATAGTTCTGTGACACAATCAGTAATATCATCTTTTTTAACATTAAAACTATTACCTATAAGTACGGTAATAATGGCATTAGGATCATAATCCTTCCTAGTTAACGAAGACATTATTTGTTTGTAGGAATTCTGAGGCATACAATAGTTTTGAGAAGAATGACTCAGGTTGTTGCTAAGTAATTTACCTAACCCTTTTCCAAAGCTATCAGAAAACATAATGGAGCAAGGGAGAGAATCAGCTTCTGTCTGAACTACTTGCAAAGGACCTTGTTCAATATGTGGTGTAACTTGATTAGTTATAGAAACCTGAGCACTTCCCAACTGATACGGGTCCTCCGTTGCCTCAGGCTAGAGAGTGCCAAGATTGTATTTATTTTGCAATGATGATTGAGGGCTGCTGGGAGTCAGCGGGTCCACTTTATCTATATTAGAGTTGCACATTTCCACTAACTCATTTGCAGCAAGAATGTGCTCCTGAATTTGTTTTTCAGACCTCACATACTTAGTATAGAGTGACTGTAGTGATGCTTCTAGTACCTGAATTTCAGACTGTAAATGTTGAGTGTCTACTACATTAATCTAGTCTGGGCGTCCACCCAACCATATTTAACTTAACAAATAATACTCGCTATCCTGCGACAGCTCACTTGGACAATCATGGCCTCTGGCATTCAACAAGTCTGCTAATATAACTAGCCTAATAATACGTCCACACCTCACCGCCGTCCAAAACCAACTTTTTCAACTTAACTACCCTGGCTACGGACTCTGATGTCTGACATGTCTGTCCCCTTTCGCGACTCAAAACCAACTCTCCTACTTAACTCGCCTGGCTACGGACTCTCGTATCCCATCGTGGTCTCCAACCAACCCCCGGACTTCATTCCTCAGTCCCCTAAATTCCTAAAAAATACCACGATGACGGTTTGGTCCCACAGTTTCGCAGAATAGGTTTATGACTGTTTTAACAATTTCTTGATTGTTTTAAAACGGTCGTTTTGAATAGCCCGTCTAAAATCGTTAGCAGATGCTCGATGCAGTCTCAGGGATGGTCAATCTTTTGAGACCGACGACGAATTATAATTTATATACATTTTATTATAAAACATACAAATGTTATTTTAGCACAGAACATACAAATGTTTTAGCACAGAACATATTAAAGTATTCTAGCTAGGTGCTAGCTAGAATAATAAAATAATTATTCCAATAATATAACTGCAGTTATTGGATAATAGATAGTTACATCAACGGGGAGCATCGGCTTTGCATGCCATTAGAAGGTTTGGTTAGATCCAACTTCATAACTTGTTGTTTAAAGCTTCAAGCATGAAAATCAAGAGCTGTAAGTTTACATTGACAGAACCGCATGTTGACACCCCCTGCTTTGGTTCTCAGAATATTTGTAGATAGTGGCCACGGGACGCTTCCCATAAAATATAAATGGAATGGGTTTGTAAGAGGTTCAATATTATTTTACAATTTTAAAGAAATAGGATCTTTTGTTATTAATTAGGGTAACGTGTCGAGCTGTCAAGGCCATAAAATTGAGATTTAATGTGTTTCCTATTTAAACCGTGTGCCGGTTTTAAAATAAATATAATTATGTTGTTATTAATTTAAAGTAAATGACACACAGTCACAATGTGTTACAAAAACTTGGTTAATTAGCGAAAAATATAATTGTATGTGGTGATTTTAATGTTAATTTATTAAAGGACTCATCAAACAGCCTAAAAATTTAAAATTTATTTCAGTCATATAACCTTAATAATTTATTTTTGGAGCCTACTAGAGTAACCGCCACCTCAAGTACATGTTTAGATACTATATTTACTGACATATACCCTATAAATAAAAAAAATATAAGTCAACTAGATTCTGACCATTGTGGCCAGCTGATTACATTTAGTAAACAAGATAAAAAAGTGGCTAAGAGAGATAATAATAATAATAATATTTATTCCAAAATAATTACAAGGCATAAAAATTAGTACAGTTTTGCTTAAATGTAAATTATATTCCTAAGACTTACGTGCCTGAACTAGGTAATCCTGTGTTTCAGGCGAGAGGAGCTAAAATAAACTTATAAAATAAATAAACAACAGGTTGACAATAGATCACTAATTACATGTTGAAGAGCTTAACTCTTAGTTTCTAAATTTGATATACTTATACTTAACGTAGGTGAAATTTTTCACTTTAGCACAGTTAGTAAATTCGTAAAAGTTAGTAGATATCACGGTTGTGCCAAAAACTGCAGGTCGCTTGGAGTGTTTTAAAAACAAACTTAATAATAATTACCCTACTTGCCTTACTTGGATAATCCAAATGAACTGTACAATTCCTTTTTTGCCATGTATTGTACAGAATGTAACTCAACATTTATACCAAAGCAGATCTCAGTTAATGGTTCTGCAACCTTCAGTGAATTCAGGCAACTAAAGCGTTATTTAAGAGTACAATCAAACTCTTTGAACTGTACGAAGAAAGAAATTATAATAAAAGTAAAGAATTTTATCAATATGTTAAGAATTATTCCAAATTATTCATACAAGTTTGTAGCGAAGCTAAATGTGAAAAAGTCAAAATAAAATAAAAACGACTTGGGAAATTATAAACAATGAGACTGGAAAAGACCTCCGAAAGAAAAGACAGCCTTAATGTTAACAATATAGTTATTGAAAAGGAATTAGAAGTTGCCACAGTTTTTGAAAATGTATTTGCAGATATTCCAGTCGCAACCACTAAATCTTTAAATTCTTCACCCACTTTTGCCGAGTCCCTATTGAAAGAAAATGTTGATAATTGTAACCATGAATTTAATTTCGAGTATGTTACTGCTCGAGATATTATTAAAACTTTAAATACACTCAATGTTAAAAAAACTGCCGATCTATGGGGAAATTCCGTAGAGGTTGTAAAATGCATAATCAACACTGTAGCGCCCGAATTAGCAATTATCTTTAATAAATGTATTGACTGTGGTGTAATTTCTGACTTAATGAAGAGTAGTAAAATAATACCTTTATTTAAATCGGGCAGCACAGCTGACCCCACGAACTTTAGACCTATTTCTGTGCTCCCCACCTTTAGTAAATATTTGAAAAATTAATGCTAGATCAATTGCAAAGACATTTTAATAGACATAAATTATTAAACGGTAAATAATTCGGTTTCACAAGGGGTCGCTCGACTTCCGACGCTGGTGTTGAGCTTCTTGCACATATTTTTGAGGCCTTTTTTTTTTTTTTTTTGATGGTGGGAAATCATCAAATGACTTCTCCCGCTCTGGGTGGAACGAGAGGGTGTGTCAGACTTTTACTGACTAAAACCCACCCGTGTTCCTTCCGTTGCCTGTATGCCGGGGCCGCGATATCCCTTTAGGACAAACCCGCAACCCCAGCAGGCCTGGGAGGAGTACCATGATGGTCTAGGTATTTTTTTGTGACTTATCTAAGGCTTTCGATTGTGTTTCTCATGATACATTGGTCAGGAAATTGCATCACTATGGTGTTAGAAACACTGCTTTGGATCTTCTTATTTCTTATTTGGATAAAAGGATCCAAAGAGTGGACGTTAATGGCAAGCGATCCCCGGGTTCTATTGTCACTATGGGAGTTCCGCAGGGCTCAACTCTTGGCCCTTTTTTATTTCTCGTATACATTAATGACCTTCCTTGCCTTATAAAGAACAGTCATGAAATTGTGTTATTTGCAGATGACACATCACTTATATTTAAACTTAAGCGACAACAGACAGTTACCGACGATGTAAATAATGCTCTCTCTAAAATAGTGCATTGGTTTAGTGTTGTGGCGTAGATAAATAACTAAGTAGTCATAATTATTGTTTGTAATATATATATGTAAAAATGAATAATCTTGTATATGCGGACGGACAAGCAAACCATGTTTGTTATTAGTGGTCAAACCGGTCGGCCGCCCGATCGCTCCATTGTGTACCGCGCCCGCGCACCTTTGCACACCGGCGACCCGCCAGTCAGCTTACCGCTATCCGAGTGACCACTGTGTCGTTCGGTCCGCTATCGCGCTTTCGCTAACGAACTATTATATAATATTGTACTGTGCTTTCTATCTGTCTGCTCCTTACTATCTTTTACTACTCTTCATTCTTGCTGTGCTGTGGACTATGACTTGTGTATCCATCGATCTGAGTTCTTCCAATAAACGTTACTGTGTCAGTGTACAAGTCTTATTCATCTCCACACACACGCATACCTCAAGAAGCAATCGCTAAATTGGTGACCCCGACGAAGAACGCTGCAATGCCAGATAGAAGCGAGCGCAACGTGACCGCGGCAGGCCAAGATGGCGGTGAGAAACACCTAGAAACATTCCGCGTGGGCGTGAGGGTACCACCGTTCTATCCGGAGAAACCCTCACTGTGGTTTTCGCAAATGGAAGCGCAATTTGCGCTATCAAACATAAAGGCAGATGACACGAAATTTTATTACGTCACAGGCCACTTGGACCCGCAATACGCTTCCGAGGTTCAAGAAATAATTGAAAACCCTCCAGCTACCAACAAGTACGAGAAGCTCAAGGCTGAATTAATTAAAAGAATGTCAGCCTCGCGCGAGAAAAAGGTTAAACAATTGCTCATGCATGAAGAACTCGGCGATCGTAAACCATCGCAATTCTACCGCCACTTACTAAACCTTGCTGGACCGGGCGTTCCTGAGGAATTTCTCCGCACCATTTGGACGAGCCGTCTACCAAACGGGACGCAGGCCATCATCGCCTCGCAGTCCAAGGCTGAGATGGAGGAATTGACGGAGCTCGCAGACCGAATCAACGACGTCGTCGGGCCCCAGGTAGCATCTACATCCGCCATCACCAAGGCAACATCCTCGAGTAGCGCGAATCCCGAGATAGCCGCATTGGCCAGGCAGGTTGAAAAGTTGACCGCAAAAATCGATCGCATGTCACGACCGCGGCAACGATCAAGCAGCCGTTCAAGTCATCGTTCGAGTTCGTCGAGGTCGCAGTCGAGTTACAGCAAGTTTCCACAATGCTGGTACCACCAAAAGTTTGGAGAACGTGCGAAGAAATGTCGGAAGCCATGCGACTATAAAGCGGCGGAAAACTCGAAGGGCAATCAGTAATGGCGGCCGACGATTGTCCAAGCACCGGTCGCTTATTTGTCACCGATCGACGATCAAAGACACAATTTTTGGTCGACACCGGCAGCGACCTTTGTGTTTACCCACGATCAGTATTACCAGGGCGACGTGAAACTACGGATTATCAACTGTGCGCGGCTAACGGTACACCGATCAAAACGTACGGTTATATTAGTTTAAGTTTAAACTTGGGGTTGCGCTGTGACTTTACTTGGTCATTTATTGTAGCCGACGTTACGAAAGCGATAATAGGAGTGGATTTTTTGTCATTTTACAATTTAATTGTTGATTGCAGAAACCAGCGTCTACTAGACAACTATACAATGCTTGCGACCCCGGCTTCACCTACCCGTTCGTCAGACATTATTTCCTCGGTTAAGGTAATTATTGGTGACACCACATACCATAACATACTACGGAAATTTCCTGACATTACCCGGCCACACGACATACATCGTACATCAAAACACAATACAGCCAACCATATACAGACTACACCTGGATCATCAGTTTCATGTAGTACACCACGACGCCTTGCCCCCGACAAACAAAAAATTGCAAAAGACGAGTTTGAAGCGATGCTGAAAGACGGCACCGCCAGACCCTCAAGTTCACCATGGTCATCACCATTACACCTGGCCCCTAAGAAGAACAGCGGATGGCGACCCTGTGGTGACTACCGCATGCTGAATTCCAGGACAGTACCTGACAATTATCCAATCCGTCATATTCATGATTTCGCACATAGTCTGTCAGGATTGTCAGTTTTCAGTACTATCGATCTTGTCAAAGCGTATAATCAGATTCCTGTAAATCCAGAGGATATTCCCAAGACCGCTATCACTACGCCCTTTGGGCTGTATGAATTTCCTTTCATGACTTTTGGTCTTCGCAATGCTGGACAGACTTTTCAGCGGTTTGTCGATGAGATGCTACGCGGATTGGATTTCTGCTATGCTTATCTCGATGATTTCTTGGTCTTTTCGAAAGACCAGAAGACCCACGAAGACCACCTACTGCAACTTTTCACCCGCCTACAGGAATATGGTATGGTGATCAATACTGCTAAGTGCGTATTCGGAGTAAAGGAGGAGACTTTCTTAGGTTATAGGGTCTCGGCCGAGGGCACCAGCCCGCTACCCGAGAAGGTGGAAGTCATCACAAAGTACCCGGCGCCCAAAACTGTTCGAGAACAACGCAGATTTTTGGGAATGTTAAATTTCTACAGACGATTTATACCAGACGCAGCTCAACACCAGGCCCCCTTAAATGCTCTGTTAGTAGGGTCCGTAAAAGGCTCACACCCAGTGCATTTCACTGATCAAGAAACGAATGCCTTCAATACCTGCAAGTGACGGACGCTTCAGACATAGCATTCGGTGCAGTACTACAGCAACGCAAGGACGAGGAACCATGGCAACCGCTAGCATTCTACTCCAGCAAGCTAAGTCCGGCACAAAAGAAATACTCACCTTACGACAGGGAACTGCTTGCGATCTACGAAGCGATAAAGTACTTCAGGCATATGGTCGAAGCACGAAACTTTGTTATCTACACCGATCACAAGCCCATATGTTTCGCATTCCACTCGCGAAAGGAAAATTGCTCACCAAGACAGTTCCGGCACTTGGATTACATCTCACAGTTCACGACAGATATAAGGCATATATCAGGCAAGAACAATGTTGTCGCTGATAGTCTCTCAAGGATCGAGGAGATAACTCAGCCGGTAGACCTATACAAGCTAGCTGAATCACAGAAGAACGACACTGAACTGGAACAGCTGCTCGAAAGCAACACGACCTTATGCCTCACAAAAATAAAACTGCCAGGATCAGGGACCGAACTATACTGCGATGAGAAAAGCAAGATCGTTCGACCATACGTTACAAAAGAGCACCGTCGCATAGTTTTCGATAGCGTACACTCGTGGAGCCATCCTGGCGCAAACGCAACAACCAAAATGGTTACTGAACGGTACGTTTGGCTAGCAATAAAAAAAGACTGCAGAGAATGGAGCCGTTCTTGCTTAGCATGCCAGCGATCTAAGGTGACCCGTCACGTCTCATTACCATTGGGAACCTTCAAACTGCCGAGGGCTAGGTTCAACCACATACACATCGACCTCATAGGCCCACTGCCGCTAGCACAAGGATATCGTTATTGCCTCACAGCCATCGATCGGTTCACGTGTTGGCCTGAGGTAATACCTACAACCGACATAACAGCAGAGACAGTAGCAAAGGCCCTAGTAACTGGCTGGATTTCTCGATTTGGCTGCCCCGTTGATATTGTAACGGACCGCGGTCAATAGTTTGAGTCAGCACTCTTCAGGCACCTATCGGAGATGGCTGGGTTTCACCACAAGCGAACCACGGCTTATCATCCCGCCTGTAACGGCCTCATAGAGAGATTTCACAGGCAATTGAAAGCTGCTATTACCTGCCACTCCGCAGAAAACTGGGTTGAGTCTTTGCCACTAGTTCTACTAGGTATTAGGAACGCGTACAAAGAAGACCTAGGTTCTACGTCAGCTGAACTTTTGTATGGCGAAACACTCAGGCTGCCAGGGGAATTATTTCAGCCTCAGGTCGATGACACAATTGATATGTCAGACTATGTGGCGCGGTTAAGGGCATTCGCAAGAAAATTGCAACCGTCACCAGCATCCCGACATGGTAGCAGATCAACATTTGTGTTCAAAGATTTAGGTACATCGAGTCACGTTTTTCTCAGAGATGAGACATCAGGCTCCCTAAACCCACCATACACGGGACCGCACAAAGTCCTGCAACACGGAGACAAAATCTTCAAACTTCTCGTCAATGGCAAAACGGTCACAGTTACTATTGACAGGCTTAAACCTGCCTACATATTACACGATCCAAACATTCTCACTAACACAAACACAAAAATACACACAAACACGCCATCACCCACACTACATAAATCAGCACCCACCACCAAATTACCAGGAAACCCAGGAACTAATGTCAGAACGACAAAATCTGGTCGTCAAGTCCATTTTCCAGACTATTATCGCCCGTAGCGACGGTCTCTGGAGGGGGGTGATGTGGCGTAGATAAATAACTAAGTAGTCATAATAATTGTTTGTAATATATATATGTAAAAATTAATAATCTTGTATATGCAGACGGACAAGCAAACCATGTTTGTTATTAGTGGTCAAACCGGTCGGCCGCCCGATCGCTCCATTGTGTACCGCGCGAGGTGGGGGCTAGCATTCCTGAGCCGCGCCCGCGCACGTTTGCACACCGGCGACCCGCCAGTCAGTTTACCGCTATCCGAGTGACCACTGTGTCGTTCGGTCCGCTATCGCGCTTTCGCTAACGAACTATTATATAATATTGTACTGTGCTTTCTATCTGTCTGCTCCTTACTATCTTTCACTACTCTTCATTCTTGTTGTGCTGTGGACTATAACTTGTGTATCCATCGATCTGAGTTCTTCCAATAAACGTTACTGTGTCAGTGTACAAGTCTTATTCATCTCCACACACACGCATACCTCAAGAAGCAATCGCTAAAGTGTTAATAATTTACTTTTAAACGAGACAAAGACTAAATGTATTATATTTCTGACACCTAACGTTAAGCAGGGGAAAACCAATGTACTAGTAAATGGGACAGAATTGGATCTTGTGGACACCACTGTGTTCTTAGGTATTACTTTATATTCGAAGCTTCAGTGGGGCACCCACATATAACCAAATTGTCGAAGCGTTAACCGCTTCGACAATTCTCTGCAGCCTACGCGGTGTATAAAATCCGTCATTTGACTGATGTAGAAACAGCTCGATTAGTATATTTTAGTTATTTCCATAGTGTAATAATAATAATAATAATTCCTTTATTGTCAGGCAACCCATAGATAAAAAACACAAAATATTCTTACAAAATAATAAACTAATCTCTAATTAAAAACAATCATCTATTAATAACTAAGTAGTAATGTGGTAAAGCATTTTGTTATGGGGAAATGCAGTCGATATTCAGGCTTGTATTTGTGCTGCAGAAACGAGCCATTCGAGCAATAACCCTTAGTTGTAGGCATTCACTGAGGGATAAATTTAAGGAAATAAACATAATGACAGTCGCATCTCAATATGTTTATGAGAACCTGATTTATGTAAAAAAAAATATTAATCTATATTCTAAACACAGCGACATTCATAGCATAAATACTAGACACAAAGATTTATTTATTGTGCCCAGGACTAGGCTCCAAAAAATTAGTAATTCATTTAAGTGCCAAAGTATACGTTTTTACAACAAACTCCCAAACCATGTTAAAGAACTGAGCTTCAAATAAATTTAAATCATTTATTAAACAGAAACTATGTCAAAAAGGTTTCCATAAAGTTAAAGATTACTTAGATGACAAAAAGGTCTCTAATGTACCCCCCCCCCCCCCCCCCCAAGCAACAAACAAGAAGTGTTTTAAAATCAACGACTACATGACACTATATGAGTTCATAATAATTACTTAGTTTATTTTATTTGACTGTATAAGTCAATAATTTTTTTTACTTATTATTGACATAATCTACACCTTACAGTTCTCAATATATGGTTAGCTAGAGACCTCGAATATTTATAATTTTATCGTCTGAGCAACCGGCAGCAAGTTCGTCATGCTCCCTTAGATGTCACTGCTTGCAGTAGCGTCCGGGGTCGGGTTGCCTTCTTCCCTCAAATATGGCGATGGGGGTAACGGCTGACCTTTGCGTTATGCTCATGAACGGGT
This sequence comes from Agrochola macilenta, assembly GCA_916701695.1. NCBI lineage: Eukaryota > Metazoa > Arthropoda > Insecta > Lepidoptera > Noctuidae > Agrochola > Agrochola macilenta. The sequence continues at coordinate 1,435,591 of OU753583.1, read as the reverse complement.
GCTGCTTGCGGTGACTGGTCTTCTTACTGACCATGGTTTTGTTATTAGTAACTGTATATTTATATTATTTATTTTGACTTCGATGGTCCTAGTTTATCATTTGTGACTTCGAGTCACAGCTTTAATAGCTATATGTAAGCGGGCACGTCCTTTATGCCTGGTGGCTTTCATTCGGGTTTTCAGTTCTGTTTACTTTTTATTTTCGCTTAAGTATAAATTTCTATGATTATTTAGTTGGTATATTGGCATGTGCTAGCTGGCATATAGCAAATAATTTAATTTAATGTTTTACGTTGCATAATGTACATTATTTTGCATAACTACTATTGTATAGAATCAAGTTTTCTAACTGAACAGACAGGCGTGCTGCTGGGGAGTTCGTTGCGCCACTTCTTCTTCCCAGCTAAGCACTAGGAAGTGGTGAAGGGTGGGCGTTTTTGGGGGACTGTATTATGTAATTTTGACGTTTGAAAAGTGCTGATTCTCAGCCTATTTTGAATAAATGACTTTTGAATTTGAATTTGAGTGACATGTCAAATTTTTGTTCCGTATTTTAAATTATTTTAAATTAGTAATTAAGTAAAATTAAGGTGTAGTTTTATGTGTAAACGTAATATAATTGCATAAATACTCAAGATTATTGTTTTCTTGTAAATATATGAAGTGAAAACAGTGTTTGGTTATACACCGGTAACCTAAAATCAACAGCTGACGATCGGACTACGGATTTAAACGGGGAGTATTGCTTTACTTTTTACTTTATAATAGCACACAATCGTCACTTTAACTATGTTACACTACAATACAATATGTACAATGTATGTATGTATAATACAATATGTATTACGATTCTCTGTTCATCAACCAAACGGAGCTCTATGAAATCCTGAATAAATTTTTAACCAACATAAAGAAGGATGGATCCGAGAAGAAGACAATCGATAATTACAAACGCAAGGCTAATATGTTTGGGCACGCCACAATTGCGGCGATAAGTCCCCTCTTTGAGGAGTGGCTAGAGAGGCGCCACGGCGTCCTCACCTTCCGCCTGACGCAGGTCCTCACCGGACACGGTTGTTTCGGGAGGTTCCTGTTCAGGATAAAGCGGGAGGAAACGCCCGGGTGTTACCATTGTGTGGATCGCCCGGAGGACACGGTGGAGCATACGGTGGAGGTCTGCTCGGCTTGGGCGGGGCACCGCGGTGTCCTCACGGAGGCGATCGGCAGCGGCGATCTCTCGCGTTCGGCCCTGGTTCAGGCCATGGTCCGGAGCGAGAGTGCATGGGAAGCCGTCACTTCCTTCTGCGAAGCAGTAATGCTCGCGAAGGAGGAGGCGGAGCGCGCGAGGGAAATTCAAGATGCGCGCCCTCGCGCCCCTAGTCGCCGCAGGAGACGCCCCGGGCGTCGGGAGTCGCGAGCCGACTTCCGGCCACCGTAGGCGCAGGCTTGCGGACGGTGGGCAATGGGTAGCTCACCGTCCGATTAGGACCAGACCCGGGTCGACGGCGCGTTGTGTTCCACGCGCGCCTCAAAGAGATGTCAGCACCAACTGACGGGGTCCGTAAGGGCCAATGCCTGCCAGGGTTGCGAGTTTGTCCGAAAGGGATATCGCAGCCCCGGCACACAGGTAACGGAAGGAACACGGGTGGGTTTTAGTCAGTAAAAGTCTGACACTCACTCTCGCTCCGCCCAGAGCGGGAGGAGTCATTTGATGAAGAATTACACCATCGTAGAACACGAGAATCCCAATGAAATCTATGGAGCCCTTTTTGATGTTGTGCAAAAAGAGTACCAATCTACTTTCAAGTCCAAAACTATTCAAATTAATGGCACCTCTGTTGGCTTTAACCAATGGGCCACTCCAGGAATTTATAAAAGTACATAGAGCGAGACTATACGAGTTATATGGTTTGAAAAAATACAGGTTTGATACTCCTTTCCTAGAGTATGTCAAAAATTATTCAAAATTATTTAAAAAGGTGTGTGTTTTTGCTAAATCTAAATTTTTAAGCGATACAATTAAAAAATCCAATAATAAAGTAAAAACCACTTGGAAAATTATTAACAATGAAACGGGTAAGTCGGTTAAACAAGATAAACAACTTGAGATTATGGTCGACAATAAATTAGTTAATGCGTTTAATGAGTTTTTTGCCAACATACCTGTAACTACCACTCGCTCCTTAAATTCATCCCCGTCTAAAGCGGAAAACCTTATGCTTAATAGTGTGTCTATAAATAGTCCCTTATTTAGCTTCGAACATGTAACGCCTCGTGATGTAGTTAATGTTTTTAACACACTCAAGTCTAAAAACACTGGTGATTACTGGGGCATCTCCATTAAACTTTTAAGTAATATAATAGACATCATAGCCCCCTATCTAGCTGTTACTTTTAATAAATGTGTTGATTTAGGAACTTTTCCTGACCTTATGAAGAATAGTAAAGTCATACCATTATTTAAATCAGGTAATAAAAGTGACGTTGGCAATTTCAGGCCTATTTCTATCTTACCAGCATTTAGCAAAATATTTGAAAAGTTAATACTCAAGCAGTTGCTTAGACATTTAAATTTAAATAGCCTCCTTCATAATGAACAATATGGCTTTACAAAAGGTCGTTCGACTACAGATGCGGGTGTTGCTTTGCTGAAACACATATTTAACGCATGGGAGAACTCGCAAAATGCTATTGGGGTTTTCTGTGATCTCTCCAAAGCCTTTGATTGCGTGCACCATGACACGCTTTTGCGTAAACTGCGTCATTACGGTGTGCAAAACGAAGCTCTCAACGTTTTAAATTCGTATTTACATAATAGGTCCCAATGTGTAGATGTTGATGGTGTGAAATCTTCTGGGCTACCAGTTCAGTTAGGTGTACCTCAAGGCTCAATACTGGGTCCATTCTTGTTCTTAGTGTATATCAATGACTTACCATTCTATTTAAAGGGTATCTGTGAAGTTGTACTGTTCGCAGATGATACCTCTCTTATTTTTAAAGTAGACAGGAATAGACAAGATTTTGACGATGTAAACAGTGCACTCTCAATGGTTACGGATTGGTTTACGACAAATAACCTAGTTCTAAATACTAAGAAAACGAAATGTGTAAAGTTTGCCCTACCAAATGTTAGAAATCTAGGTCCCAACATCGTCTTAGATAAAGAGGTGCTTGAATCTGTAAACTCGGCGGTTTTTCTGGGCATAACAGTAGATGCCAAACTTCAGTGGGGCCCACATATATCGAGCCTAGCGGGAAGGCTCAGTTCAGCCGCCTACGCCGTCAGGAAAGTAAGACAATACACTGACGTCGATACAGCTCGGTTAGTCTATTTTAGTTATTTTCATAGCGTTATGTCCTACGGTCTTCTGCTGTGGGGCAAAGCTGCTGATATTCAAAATATATTTGCTCTTCAAAAACGAGCTGTTCGCGCTATTTACCAGCTTGGTGCCAGAGTTTCTCTGAGAGATTTTTTCAAAGATATTGGTATCCTCACGGTGGCATCTCAATTCATCTTCGCCAATATCTTATACATTAGGCAAAATATACACTTATACACTAAAAACAGTGATTTTCACAATGTTAACACTAGAAATAAGGACAAACTACGAGCTCCCTTTTACCGGCTTCATAAGGTTCATAACTCATTTGTTGGGCTTGGTATAACCTTTTATAACAAGCTACCCTCATCTTTGCTAGATTTGCCTTTTAATGCGTTTAAAACGAAAGTAAAATCCAATCTTTGTTCAAAGGCATACTATTCTATCAACGACTACTTAAATGATAAGAATAGTTGGTCGCTGTGATTAACTCAAGACAATGTTTATGTTCTTTCTCCAGCTTACGTACTGACAAGTTATATGAGTTTATATAATTGTTTATTTTATTTGACTTTTTAAGTCAAGTTATTTTAATTTAACTTTAATTTATTTTTGACAAAATCTACTCATCACACTGTTTTTTTATGAGTTGTATTGCAATATGTGGTTAGCTAGTGACCTCGACAATTGATCATATTATTTACTGTTATTAGTAATTAACTCTTTGTTTATTTATTTTACATCGATGGTCCTAGTTTATCATTTATAACTTCCAGTTACAACTATATGTAAGCGGGCACGCCCTTTATGCCTGGAGGCTTTTTATTTAGATATTAAATTCTGTTTACGTTTAGTTTTTTTTTATTTCGGCCTGAGTATCGATGATTGATTGGTTGAGTTCTCGATGATTTTGTTTGGTATATTGGCGTGTGCTAGCTAACATATGGCTAATAATTTGAATTATGTTTTGTGTTGCGTAATGTAAATTATTTTGAATACTATTATATAGAATCTTTTTTTTTGTTCTTCTAACTGAACAGACAGCTGTGCTGCTGGGGAGTTTGTTGCGCCACTTCTTCTTCCCAGCTAATGCACTAGGAAGTGGTGAAGGGTGGGCGTTTTGGGGGACTGTCTTATGTAATTTTGACGTTCGAAAAGTGCTGATTCTCAGCCTAGTTTGAATAAATGACTTTTGAATTTTGAATTTTTGAATTTTGATGATTTCCCACCCAAAAAAAAAAAAAAAAAAACTATGTTACACGTCCTCGTTAAGTCTTAACATAAATAGTTCGCTGATTTAGCACTCTGCACTCGGTGTAAATCGCATTGTTTACATAGCAGAAAACGTAACTTAGCGTAGATTCTGTTAATCTCAATCTGATCTTTAATATAATATACTGTATTAAAAACGTTCATGTTCGTTATTTTTGCATTGTCGTTATACTATATCAAATATTAAAATCTAGGCAACCTACCAACTTATGGAAAAGTAAAATCATAAAAGGCTATTAAAACATCATAAATCTACATTTAATTTGATAATATAGCGTTGATAAATATATATAGAAAATAGTTCTTTAAGCCAATTCAGTAGCTTACCTCATTTCTTCACTACATATATAGCTTCTCCCATTTTCTCTTTCATCTCCATCTTTACTAATTTATTTGTCTGTCCTACTTGTTCTCACCATTTCTTTACTCTAATTTCAGTAACTAATCCTGAAACCATGCCTGTGATAACCCGTAATGCTACTGCTCAGGATGTGGAGCTCAAATTGAGAACGGCCCTCTAAAACCTTGAAGCATCTAAACTCCAATGTAAACAATTGTTACAAGAGAATGACGAAAGCGAGGAGGAAATCAAGAAGATAGTCAACAAAAACTCAAGCCTTAAACGGGAGCTAGTAGACCTACATCAGCAATATCTGTATGTTGTTGATGAACGTGATCAACTGAAGGTGGTCACAGATGGTTTCAGCAACTGTAGTAACTTGTATGAGGAGGCTTTAAGCAAAGTTAGGGACCTAGAAGATGAATTAATTCATGCTAATAGTCATATTAACCGGTTAGAGAAAGAAAAAGAATGTACACAGGTTAACCGCTAGAGGCCTCGACCCCGCTGCGCGTGCGATAACCGTTGAGTACCGAACGACCCCCCGCGGTGACAGATTTACGACCGCACATAAATAAACAAAACACTCGGGGTTTTTTGTTTCGCCTCCGGTGTTATTGCTAGTTGATTTGGGTTCGTGTTTAGACAAATGATTCTTTGTAATACTTAGAAATGTCGAGTGGAACCCCTTGAATTCACAATTACGCATTGTAATCGACGGCTGCGCCGTTTAGTGATAAGACGATTTGTGATAAAACTACTGTTCCAATTTACACGAAATTTTGCAGGGTACATTATGAATAGATAAGTTATATAAAGAGAGCATTTTTTACAGATAAACACAGTAAATAAAAACACGAATAATTACGACTTTTGAATAGGTACTAACCGTCTGTTTACGTAAAATTATTTTCGTGTTTTTAAATTTACGATGTTTATATTTTAGTTCATTTATCGTTTATAACGATATTTGAACTATTTATATGAAAGAAAATAAGGGTCCGTGGCTTAGGCCCCCAGTGGTCGACGCACCTGTGGCCGACGCCCCCGATACGATTAATTTTATATCTTTTTTTTTTGTGCTTTTTCACTTAGTACAGTACCTAAATGAGAAAAGTGTTTCACCCTATTATTAATAAAGTATTTTTCCTTGCTAAACAAAAGTTATCTATCAAATAGCAGAGAGAATAGATCGCCACTTAACCTTATACTTACACACCTTTTTCCCCATTTGAAGCATATTTATTATGTACAAACATCCAAAAAAAAAAAAAAAACACTTCATATAAAATGTTAGTGAATGTTTATAATATCCATTTATAATAGAACCTTATTACCATTTATACCATTTATAGATTACCTTATGGAAATGACAATGCCAGATCCTGACCCAGTCATGGCTATCTTCATTTACAGAAAAAGTAAGTTGATGAAAATAATTGTGACGAATAAGGAACCTTTTCGTAATAAATTGTTTTTCTTTTAAAGTCGCGGTTTACAATTTAATGAAAAAAAGAATTCAATCCCGGAAAGTATTTTTTGCCATTTTTGCTTTTGATCACGGATTATAATTCTCGCTTATTCACTAATTGTATGCTAGTTATTATGGATTCCGATTATTTTTGACGATGTTGCGGTGCATAAATTGTTGTCTGAATGTCAACAAAATGTTAAATCATTATTTTAACGATTATATAGCTACAAAACAATGTCATTATTGTTTTAGTTTTAAACGAAAACCGCAACTTTTACAGGTTTTAGGACATTTGTCCTAAAACCTGTAAAAGTTGCGGTTTAGTTATCAGTTATAAATATACAATAAGATGCTGCATACTGCATGCTTGTAAATGACTTTTATTGATTGGGGCAAAAGCCTATGGAGTATCTGGCACTATCCTTTATCTTTCAACTTCAACCAACTCGTCAACTAACTGAGCCAAACCAGTTATTGGTAACAATAAAAAGTCCGTCTTTTTGTTTACAAAATTGCAAACAATAAGGAAGTATGAATAGCTATTATGTCTATCTCTTTCACACCTGAGTCAAGTTATTGAATATTGCAATATGCAACTGATAAGAAAGTTTAGTGTGTCATCTCACAATGACAAGCGAAGGTCCCTCGCAAGGGCTCGTGCGAAATAATTATGATATAGTTAAAAATAGACTTAATGGAAAAACATTGTTGCACGCTGGATTTGCGTATAATATTCATAGAAAAAATCAAAACTCTAGTGTGTGGGTGTGTGTGAATAAAAGACATGGCCAGTGTGGTGGTGCAGTTAAATTGATAAATGAAAGTGACAACGTTCAAATGATAAAAGGACATAAGCCTGAGTGTCAGCCGAATTTATTAAAAAACGACATCAAAATTCTTACGGATGACTTAAAAAGAGAAGTCACAACTAATTTTGGCTCCATTCAAAAAATGTATGAAACGAAAATTGCAAAATTACAGAGGGAAAAGTACAGTAATGAAATTCCAATCTACAACAATATTAAAAAAGCGATTTACAGAAGCCGATATACAGCCCTGAAGGTAAAAAAAATACGATTCAAGGATCCAGCTCAAGTTACTATACCTGAAATTTTTCAAAAACATTTGTTATTTGATTATAATGAGGACGACAACAGGATCATCGTATTTGCATCAGACATAGCTTCGGATGAAATTAAAAATGTGCACCACTTCTTCTGTGACGGTACATTTAATTGCTGCCCCTCTCCCTTCAAACAGATTTATACTATCCACGGAGATATTGGGAATAATTCAGATGAAACCAACATTGTGCCCATATTTTACGCGCTACTGGTAAATAAAGAAAAAGAGACATATGAAATGATGTTCAAAAAAATCAAAGAAGCTTTGCCAGATTTCAAACCGTTAAAATTCACATTGGATTTTGAAATGTCAGCAATAGTCGCAATAAATAACGAATTTCCGACTGCTAAAATTCATGGATGTTTTGTACATTTCCAAAATGCTGTATATAGGCGGGCAAAATCTCTCAAATTATTAGAATATGAGGAGACCACACAGTACGTAAAATTGTGCATCTGCCTAGCGTATCTGCCAAAAGAAGAAATTGAAGACGGCTGGCTTGCAATAATGGAAAACAGGTAGTTAAGATTTTTTTACACTTTATTAAAGCTGGTCTATTCCTTATATTTTTACTTTTGCACAATCATTCCATCGATTATTTTCTTTTCAGTATTCCAGACGACCAAGTAACAAAGTTCAATGATTATTTTGTTGAACAATGGCTTGAGCCTGCAGATATGATCGCAAAGTGGTGTTGTTATAAGGAACAACATAGAACCACTAATTTAGTAGAGGCCTGGAATCACCGATTAAAAAACCACCTGGGAACGAACCCGTCTTTATTGTCGTTTTTAGAAATGGTTAGGATTGATATTTCTACCTACGGCACGGCACAAGCGAGGTAATATTATTTATTTTACTTATATACAACGTGTAACAGAATAAGCGCAAGACCTGAAAGTAGTTTGCTCAGAATCGGCTTCTGAATCGATTTCCGTCATTATTTATATATGTTAATTTTTCATGAAAATATCTTTTATTTAACTGAAATTAGAACCACCGCGTCATAACAAGGTAATAAGATATTTTATTTAAGTAAATTTAAGCCTTATCTCAAAGGAATAAAGCCTATTCAAATGCATGACTGAATTTGTAATACGCTCATAGCTATCCTATGTGTAGTGCGCGTTTAATAAAATAGTTAATTTAAGGAAGCTTAATCCTTATTGCAAAGCAATATTTCTAATTTAAATGCAAAACCGAATTTGTAGTTCATTCATAGCTTTCTTTACACACACTTTAACATTGCTTTTTATTACATTTGAGCTAGTTGTGTTCAAAAAAATGTTAATTTAAGGAAATTTAAACCTAATTCCAAAGTAATAAAGCTTTTTTAAATGCACGAACAAATGTGTATACCGTATTTCACATTATTTTGTTGAGAAATGCCGAAATACTAGGAATTTTGTGGTTCGATTTTTGCAAATGGAAGATTTATGTGAAAGAGCGAGATGCATTAATTTGCCAACTTACCCCTTTGACGTTTGATATGCCGACGCCAGCACCGTCACCGCCCGCGGCGCGCCCGCTCCATAAAGGGTTTAGTTAGTTATTCGCCGGCAGCGACAAGTGTTCCGAATTTAATTTGTGTACGCGCGCGATGGCATTCCAGTACACCAATATTCAGTACACGGAGATGGTGAGGACACTGGCTCGTTGCTACGATAATGTCGAGTTAGCGTGTCGAGAGTTCAACGCAAGATATGGTACCAGAGTGAGCGCCAGGACAATGTTAAGTGCAACTCAGCGTCTGAGGGACTCCGGTACCTTTCGTCCTAACACGGCAATAGATAGAGGGGCGAATGTGCGCACTACTCGGTTACAAGCAAACATCCTCAATTATTTTGACGAACACCCAGAGAGCAGCACGAGAGAAGCAGCGCCATTGTTTGACTGCAGCCACATGTACGTGTGGCGAACGTTACGCGCTGATGGGGAACTCCCGTTTCACCTACGACGATGTCAGGAGCTGACGCCGAACGACTACATACCACGTCTGGAATTTAGTAGATGGTTGTTGGAGAACTGGCAAGGAAACATCATCTGGACGGACCAGAGCACCTTCACGCGAGTTGGCATTTACAACCAGCATAACCAGCATTTATGGAGACATGAGAATCCACATGCATGCCGTGTTGATTCGTTTCAGCATAGGTTCTCCGTGAACGTGTGGGCGGGCGTCTTAGGTACACGCGTACTCGGACCTGTCTTTCTACCGAGGTTGACTGGAGATACCTACCTACAATTCTTGCAGGAAACATTGCCCGAGTTATTGGATGACGTCCCTCTCATATTTTTAAGAAACGAGTTTTACCAACACGACGGTGCTCCCGCTCATTTCACATGGAACGTTCGGCGGCATCTTGATGCGGAATATGGCCCCCGTTGGGTTGGTCGTGGAGGACCAGTGCAGTGGCCTCCCAGATCGGCTGATCTAACGCCGTTAGACTTTTATTTGTGGGGTCGAATAAAATCGCTCGTTTATGTAAACGAAGCAACAAGTGTCGAAGACCTCAGACAAAAAATTTATCATGCGTTTAGTGTTGTGCAAAGTGACACCGAAGTGCTAAATAAACTAAAATTTAACTTACGAAAACGTGCAATAAAGTGCATCGAGCAAGGCGGTGGACATTTCGAAAGCCTATTAAAAAGGAGACGAAGAAATAGTGTAGTGTAAATAGTCTGTAAGTACCTTTATCTTTGTCGATTTTAATTATTGTAAATATTATTATTCAAATCTTTTAAAAACGCAGTCTTTGAATATGATATCGCGACAGTTAGGTACGCATCAGAGATAATAAGTGAGTCGGGCGGCCGCCGATAAGACCACCCTAGCTTACGTTTTCTGATAGATCGTAGACGGGCGAAAAGTTGCTTGATTTAAAAATGCTTCCGCTTTACTAAACCAAACCAAATTAAATTTAAATTAATATCTTAGAATTAAGTAAACAAAATGATTCAAAGCCTACAGTCCAAAGCCTGTGAAAGTGTGATGGAAAGATGGAATCTTAATTTTACTAGTAATGTTCGGTCATTGAACTAACGTTCATACCTAGTGCGTACGCTTGCAATACCTACCTACCTAGCCGGCTGGCAGTCACACGCACGTGTGCGGCGCGCTATTAGTGTGCGTGGAGATTGAGTAGTTTGCTCAAACGTTTCATGTTAAGTCAGGACATCTATTTTATAAAAAATACTAGGTGTGGTTTAATTAAATTAAATTACAGATGTTATTTTAGTCTTATAATTTAATATTCTAATTGGGGTGTATGAGCTCTTGCGTTTATTCCGTTACACGTTGTATAAAACAATTTAAAATATTACTTAAAAATATTATTTTTAAGTAATATTTAGCTTTAAAATATTATTACAATACAAAAAAAATTGTAGTTAAAAAGAAATTTATTAAGATGTTTACCTATCTTTTTCTTTCAGACTGAAAAACAAAAACATTCCTGTGAGCAGAAGAAAGAACAACACAAGAAAGAATGAAAAAATGATTGCCAATTTAACTCAAGATTATGAAAACAAAAAAATTAGCACAATCATGTTTTTAGAACAAATCCGCCCATATGTGGCAGTTCGTCCTAAAAAGTGATAATTTAACTTGCATAATGAAAAGAGATGATTTTGCATGTATACTATTTTTAAGTTTTAAATTTTGAAATTTTAATTTTTATATTTGTTTAAGTTTTTACAGTTGATTATTTCTATGCTAGCAAAATTTCATAAAATTTCAGATGTAAAAAATTTGTTACTCTACGAGTACGTTTGTTTTTTAAGCCTGATTATTTTGTTGTGTTATTGCTATTGAAACAGACTGATATAATTAGGTACAATTATTCTCATTTGTTTCACAGTTAGTGTTAGTTAGTGTTTAATAATTATTGTTACAAAGGTAAAAAAACATTTCATTATGTAAAAAGTTAGTTGCTCTGCAGTAATTTTTAAGACTGATTATTTAAAATTACTATCTTATTTTATTACATTTGAGACTGATTATTATAATTAAGTTAAATGATTATCTTGATTATAGGTGATGAAAACTGTGATTTATTTAAAAAATATTACTAGATTTCTTATCGAGATATATAAATATATAATGAAAAATAACTAAGACTTTAATTTTTTTTTGACTTAAAAATTTCTATGTTATAAATATAATTACGATCTAATGTTATGCATATACTTACAATCAATATAAGTACATTTAATATTTTTGTAAAACAATTTTTGTGCCTGACAGTACATTTGATCAAAACTTACTTTGAATTAAATTAATCGAATCGGGGGCGTCGGCCACAGGTGCGTCGACCACTGGGGGCCTAAGCCACGGACCCGAAAATAAGCACTTACCAGCGATTACAGACACAAATCACTCACAAAACACAAAACAACACCACAATCACTTTTTCCACAGACACTTTTGCTCACATGTTTTTGGTTGCCCAAAATAGGTATCAAACGATGTTATTTAGTGTAAATATTATTCACCACGATGTAAAAACTACTTAGTAATGCAATTAATATCACTTCCCGTCGATTTACACAAGAAAACCATTTAAAATAACGAAATACATGCGGACCGAGCACTCATGACCAGCGTAATTTGACTCGCGTCTGACGTGCGTGAACTGTCAATTTCAACATTTTTTTGCAATTTTATCCATGAATATTTTTGTCTGCCAATGATTTAGTCGACGAGACTAACTAACCACTTATACCATGAATTATTAAATACTAATTGTAACCATAATAACTATTGACCTTACTGAAGATTCCTTACTGGAACAGAATCATAGTTATAAAGTTAGTCATAAGACAATGAAAAAATATGCAAAATTGTATAGAATAATTAAAAAATATAATCAAATTAGGAAACAACAAAAACACTTTTCCAAAAATATTCCACGGAGAAAAGAACGTGTTGATCTACTCAAAAAATTAAAGAAATATCAAATCAAATTAGAAGACAGCAAAAAAAAAAAAAAAAAAAATTGATACTCAGCGCTTACAGTCTGACATACAGTTACTTGAGGGAAGACTTAGTTCCCTTTACGTTAAGTATGTGGGCTCTCAGTACCAAGTTAAAGAACATATTCTTGCTGCTAATGAATAAGTTATGTGTCAGTGTTCTTGTCAGAAGGTTTCAAACCCTGATGCTGTCCAGCCTGAGGCAACGGAGGACCCGTCCCAGACTGAGAGTTTGACTCAAGGCTGTATCCTCAACCAAGATATATCTGATATAGTACAAGATCTATCCCAAGTGGTACAGCCTGAGATTGCTAGCTGTCCATCTTTCAGTATTCATGATTGTTATCATTCAGTTATGTTCTCAGATAGGTATAGGTAAATTAATAAGTAACAACCTGTGTTATTCTACTCAAAATTACTGTATGCCACACATTTACATTACATTATGTACAAACGAATAATGGCATCAGTAACAATAAATGTATACAAGTTAAAGTTAAATTGTAGTAAAATAAAAAAAATGTGTGCTTTCCCATATTTTGAAAAATTTACAAATAGACAAAATAATTATATTCATATTATTATGCTTAATAAGCATAATTATGCACTTCTTAGTTAGTCATAATAAGATGGTGAACCTAAATAAATGTAGCTCAAATGCTATAAATATTTTTACAAATTGTACGAAGGAGGTTCCATGTCCCTCACTCACTATGAGCTCACTGCCTCTGGATAGTAATTTAAACTAGTTTGTAAGACAACAGAAGCTACCTGTAAGAATATTCTTATACCTAACAACAACAAGGTGTCTTCTTGCTCTAAAATAAATAATTATCAAAAAGGAGATCAGCAGATTTCATCAAAATATTCAAGGTAGGTTTGTTTTACTGAACATTGGTTAAAGGATTACCAAATGCTAATTAATTATGAGAACTATACTGTGGGCAGTTGCTTTAACCGTAAATCTATGCTGCGTGGAGGTTCTCTAATCTTGATATTTTTTTTTTTTAAATCTAAGCAACGTAATTATATAGTTGGTTTACAGTTGAACATTGCATTGAACTGTCCTGTGTTGAGCTGGACAAGCATGTTGTAGTGTGCGTGTACAGACCCCCTAATTATCAGAACTATTCTTTATTTGAGTCAATAATGGAAGATGTCCTAGCGAAACTTGCATCAAGTAACATAGGCGCAGTTATTTGTGGTGATTTTAATATAAATATTCTGGAAAATAATTCAAATAGCAGTAGAATATTCAGCCTTTTTAAATCGTTCAATTTGTCTAATGTTTTTACAGAACCGACAAGAGTAACTCCAATTTCTGCTACTTGTATCGATAATGTCTTCTGCGATTGTGATTATTTAGATAAAGCCATCGTAAATTATTTGCCGTCTGATCATAGTGGACAAACGGTAACTTTTAAGTTTAAAACACTTAAGAACGTGGCGACCGTTGAATTGTCCATACAAACGTAATACCTAAATCCTTTGGAATTTGAGCATACTTCCACCATATTATGTTAATATTCGGATTGAGACCTGTACGTCTTTTTTTTTCCAAAAAACTTACCTGAAATGAAATTAAAGTGAATTGAATTTCATACATTTTTACAGCGTAAATAACATGTTTTCATATTGTTTTTTCTGTATTATAAACAACAATATTTCTAAAATTGTTACCGCAGCAGCATAGCTTATATTATCAAGTTACAAATTATTGAAAAAAAAATGGAAAAACATTTAGTTTTAATTCATCATTTTTGGTATTACGGAACACATCCAATTTATCATACATTTTCGATAGCTAGTAGTGCTATCGCGCCAAGAAATAATTGTCAATGTGTGTGTCGGCGCATCAGCGTCGTCGTTGCCAGAGTCACACATATTGGTTTGCACCAATATATCACACAAGCACACAGCAATAAGAAATAGCAGGAAAATATTTAAGAGAATACAAAGAAAATACCTTACTTCAACTCAGGGTGTTTATTCCACGACTAGCTCACATAAAATGTCTTTCCATTCGTAATACAACAGTATTTATACACAAAATTACCGCCCAAACTTTACCGCCAGAAACAATTTACATAAATCAAGCGGATTTATGAGTCAAATTATGTCCTTAATAATTTAAAATCTAAAGGGAATTACATTTTAAATAATTCAAGCGGATATCAAGATAAATCCTTAATAATATTAGCTCTACACATTTTAAATAATTCAAGCGGATGTCAAGATAAATCCTTAATACCAACATAGAAACTTAATATAAAGTCAACCGGAAACACAATATTTTAAATAAATCAAAAGGAAGTAGGTAACATAATAGAAACTTATAAATTCGACCGGAAACCACAATATTTTAAATAAATCAAAAGGAAGTAGGTAACATAATATAAACTTTTATCAATTCGACCGGAAATACAAGTATTAATTTAATAAATATCATGGAAGTCAGATTAAGTACAATAATCAAAACAAGCTTAAAATTAATATCAAATAATGGTTTGGCGCCCATACGGCCATTCTGATCCAGTGCGCTCTCTGCGCTGTAAAACGTTTTACATCACGGCAACGGCATCACCCACCTCGGGCTTAGCCAAAAATACACGGCATCACCCGCCTTGAATCTAGCCATATCACATGACATCACCCGCCTGGGATATAGCCCCCTAGCACGGCATCACCCGCCTTGGATCTAGCCATATTTCATGCCATCACCCGCCTGGGATATAGCCCCCTAACACGGCATCACCTGCCTTGGATCTAGCCATATTTCATGCCATCACCCGCCTGGGATATAGCCCCCTAACACGGCATCACCTGCCTTGGATCTAGCCATATTTCATGGCATCACCCGCCTGGGATATAGCCCTAAGACCAGGAAAAAGGATACACATGGTGGCCAACCAGTGTAATAGGGGGGAAGGTGGATTAGTTAAGATATAATTTACAAATCATCCGCCCATACGGTCGGTTCATTATCATTGTCATCCATAAATGGATCATTTTGAGCCAGAGGTGCTGGTCTCAAAAAATCATGAATAGCGCTCTTTGCGGAACATCCCCTTAAATTGACATGCTTTACTTTGTAGCGATTATTAGGCAATACTTCTAAAACTTCCATAGGACCTTCATATTTAGGACCAAGTTTAGTCGTATGTCTTTCATGCTTAAATATGCATTAAGACAAAATCCCCCTTTTCAAAAGGCTTTATTTGAGCTTTGCCTTTGTCAAATCTTAACTTGTCCCGAAATTATCGCTCGTCCATCCTTAATTTACATAATGATCTAACAGTATTAAGATCTTCAATTGGTTCATCATCATCGATTTGTAAGAGCTTAATACCCGGTGGCGATAATTTTTTCCCAAACGACAATTCAATGGGAGATCTTCCCGTACTTTTAGAAACGGTAGAATTAATAGCCAACTGTAAATCTCGAATAGCAGTGTGGCACTGTTTATTAAGCTCCACAACAGACATATTATCTTTGATGATTTTCATAATACGTTCTATCTGACCGTTTGTCCGACTAGCGCCTTTAAACGATGACGAAAATTCTTGTTATCAGATGAAGTCATACTTTTATCCTGATCTATTATGAGCCTATTTGGGGTGCCGAAAATATAAATTACTTCTTGCAAACAAGATATGGCTGTATCAGAGGTTCGATCATTGTTCGATCCTTATTATCGAATTGAGGGTAGTTGGTAAATCATCACCGAACCTACTCACGACCGACTTCGCGGAAATATGCATCCGTGGCGGACAGTACGATTTTGCGCCTTGAGCTGAATGAACGTTTCTTCCTCTCTTGTTGTGATCGTGTTTCAAGTTAAACTTTTTAGCATCTGTAGTGTTTGTGGACTCACTACCGTGTGGTGTGCAATCTTCAAGACCTTTTAACCCAGAGTACATCTAAACTGCCTATCTGTGAAGTGCCGTGCACGCTGACGCTCTCCTGCTGACCCGGGAGTTGAGACAAGGTAGGTGGTGTTCAATTGCTTTCTTGGAGATAGTAGGAACGAACGATTTCCATCCACAAATACTTTACTTTCAACATTCTAAGGTTCAGAAGCCGCCAGCAAATATTTTCTTAAAAAAGGTTGGTCAAAAACAGAACAACAAAAGTGGTCCTTCGAGCCGGATGGTTTATGAACTCTCGAACTCGTAGTTCGATCCTAGCCGTGCTAGATAGTTTCCTACCTAACTCGTAGTTAGTGTAATTAAGTACAGACGTTCTGTCCTCCTCTCATTTGTCCCTTCTAATTCTGACCGTATCAGTGTCATATTAATTCAATTACCTATAGTTTCATCTTTACACATTATACACAATATATACAAAGTTGATACGACAGAGGGGCTTTTCTTTAAACTGAGTATACTAGGTACCATTTTCAAGCTCTGTACCAAAAAGCAATTAAATAGGAGCAGTAGTTTAGTCGCAAATGATTTTTTAAGTTATTGCCCCGTTTGAACACGATGTATCTTTCCTAACAGCTGATTATGTCTATACGCATAGGTCATGCACCTTAAAACGATAAATCTGAGTATAACCTATGCGTTGTTGCCGCTGTGACGCAAGTCACAAGTACAACCAAATATTTTCGCTAAAAAGATGACAATGCAAACAAGGAAGCAATAAATACACACACACTTGCATTTTCATTACGAGAGGGACAATCATCTGCAAAACACCGCGCGTAAAAGAAATAGTAATAGGTCAGTGTGTTGCTATTGCATCCTAGCGATCGAGGGGCAGGGGTTGCGATCGGTAAGTGGGGCAGTGGGGCTTCTAAAAACTGGTTTTTTCAGTGCGCCGACGCTATTCTTTCGGAACGTACAAGATGTTACGTAACACGGTAGCACCTGCTCCGCTTCCGTTTTGTCGAACTCGCGCGCTGACAATTGGGATTTTGTTTTGTTATTGTGATAGGACACTAAATAAGTTTAAGACAGTATTTCTTTTTTTATTGTGACAGGACACGTAACTTGGGATTATTATTATTTAGTGTTAGTGTTTTTTTTTGTGATCGACTGCTTTTATTGTGATACGACACGTAATTAAACTTTGGGTTTGTGTGTGTGTGTGTGTGTGTGTGTGTAATTAAAGTGTTCAACAATGCCTCGTGTAACTTACACGGCGTTAGAATACACTGACATGATTTTTAATTAGAAAAATAAATAACATTATTCTCTGTCGGTATAATTTGTGCATTCATGTGAATGACACATCGAGAATTTAATTTTTTTGTGATTGTTGTACTTCAAAACCATACCTAATACAAAAGCCGCGAGCCGAGGAGCCGCCGCGAGCGGAGGCGCCGCCCGCGCCACCGCCGCCGCGCCGCCGCCGGCGCGGGCCGGCGCGCGGCGGGCTGCCGCCCGCTTTGACGAGATAACACACGCCGACGCGCGCGACGTTGCCGCTGTTACCTAGGTATCTGTAGGTCAGTTAAATTTATTTTCAAAGGGTGGTTGCGTTTTACTCTGATTTGTAAGCTATTTAGTTTGTTTGAAAAAAAAAAAACTCATTTTAGGTGCTTTTTATTTTTATACCGTATCGAATTAATACTAAATACGTATAGTATACGTAGTGTTATTTAATGCCCCTCTGTCATATCAACTCTGTATATATTTATCGAACATAATAGTTCATAGTTGGTGTGTTGGTAATTAATTTGCAAAAACATTCGTATATTCCGTAGTCGTTCATTTTGCTTTGACCACGCCACGCCACGATCTGCGTCGTAGATAAAACAAAATGGCGCCACCGGTCATCAAAAGTAAAGACACCAAAGAAGTGGCTGAAGCGTACCAAAGTAATGAATTAACAGTGTTAATTAATAAAAAACAACGAATGTTTGAGCAAATGCACAATGCCTATGATCTATCATTAGATATTTCAGATCCTGCATCGAAAGAATTATTTTTGATGCACGTGGCGGATATTGATAATTTACGTACTTCTTTTGAAAGTCTAATCGTTGAAATTCTTGAAAAAGAACTTGAATATGACCCTAAGTCATCCCTTCGTAATCATGAATTGAAAAGTTTTGATGATTTGTATTTCCGAGTTAAGTTATATGCATCGAAATGTGAACCTAATGCCTGTAGTTATAAGGTTGAAGATACTTCGCGCTCTGTGGAGTCTAGACCAAGACTTCCTAAGTTAGAACTTTTCACATTCGATGGGAACATTGAAAATTTTAATACATTTTTCGAGACATTCTGTTCTTTGGTTCATAACCAGACAAGTATTCCAAAAATAGATAAATTTCACTATTTGTTGTCATGCACAAAAGATTCTGCATTAAATATTGTAAAGAGTGTGCCTATTTCTGCGAATAACTACGAACTCGTTTGGCAAAGTCTCCTTGATAAATATCAAGATAACAGAATGTTAGCTGGTAGGTACTTGGATAAAATGTTAACCTTTTCGCCGCTGCAAAAGGAATCGGCTGATCATTTGAACTTATTTATAGAAACCTTTGACCATTCATACAAAGCTATAGAAGCATTGAAAATTGAGAATTTGAATAGTTATATAATATGTCATATTGCTTTGAGGGCTTTAGACCCCTATACACGTAAAATCTTTGAACCAAATGTAAATCAAAAAACTATTCCAAATTTTTCTGATGTAATTAGTTTTGTCCAAAATCATATAAAAGTTTTAAGTCATTCTGCATCTTATTCATTGGGTTCAAGTGCACAGCAAACGAATCAGCGTAAACAATTACAATATACAATAAGAATAATTATTCGCATGTAACTTCAAGCTCAAAATTGTCATGTTTACATTGTGGAGATAATCACATGATTTTTAGGTGTAATAAGTTTCGTGATCTGACTAATACGCAACGCATTAGCCGTGCTAATGAATTAAAGTTATGTCACAATTGCTTAAAACCGAATCATACAATGAAAGACTGCAAAAGTGAATTTAGATGTTATGTTTGTAAGGAGCCGCATCATGTTCTATTGCATCGGGAAGCGAGCGATAGTGGACCTAAACCGGTTTGTTATTCTGTTCCCACCGCAATCGAACAGGCGCCCGCGCCGGTGTCGTCATGTGAAATGCAAGCGTCCGCTGTTATCAATGATACTAATAATCACTTAGAATCCACACTTAACTATGCAGTCATATTGGGAACAGCACATGTGTTGGACACGGTACATGTGTTGGATTCATTTAACAACTACCAAACTGTTCGTGTTTTAATAGATTCAGGTGCACAATCGAACTTTGTTACACAAAATTGCTTTCAACGTTTAGGATTATCTGCAAAAAAATGTCCTTATAATATTTTAGGCCTCGGTGGCGAACTAGTCAAGAATAATGGCATAGTATCGTTAACTTTAAAACCACGTTGTGTGACTTCTTGTTTTAATTTAAATGCAGTAATTTTACCTCACCTGACTTCGGACATGCCTACCGTTGAAATACCTCAAAGGGTACTTAATGATTATAAAGATGTAGATTTAGCCGACCCGTGGTTTTATAGAAAGTCGCCAATTGATATTATTTTGGCCGGTGATATTTTCCCGTACATTTACGACGGAAAAAAGATAATATTAAACCCAGATGTACCAGTCGCGTTGAGCAGCGTATTTGGTTATGTCGTAACGGGAAGACTAGAGATGCAATCCTCTAGCAATTGCAATGTTGTAGCGTCTACAACATCGTTAGTATCGTATACTATCGAAGAAATTAATTTAAATGAAACTCTCAAACGTTTTTGGGAAGTGGAATATTTACCGTGTGAAGTTCCTATTGATCCGTTAGAGGAATTTGCGGAAAATATATACATGGAAAAACATTATCGTGATGAAATCGGTAGATATGTTTCCCCAATTTTATTGAACCCGGAGCATGAGGCGCTCGGTGATTCATATAATACTGCTCTTAAACGACTTATACAGGTTGAGCGTCGTCTGGCTCGATCTCCAGACCTTCGTAAGGCCTACGTCGACTTTATGAAAGAGTACGAATCGCTTGGACACATGGTACCATACACTGATACCGAACCTTCGGGTTATTTTATCCCACACCATTGTGTGTTGCGTCCGTCTAGTACTACGACGCCCTTGCGTGTAGTTTTTGATGGATCCGCCAAAACAACCTCTGGTATTTCGCTAAACGATACACTTTTGACCGGTAGAAAGCTACATCAAGCTTTATTAAATATAATATTCAATTTTAGACTTTACGATGTCTGTTTCACTGCTGACGTGTCTAAAATGTACCGAGCCGTACTCATAGATCCTGCTGACCGGAAGTACCATCATATACTCTGGCGTGATAGTCCTATGGACCCGGTCTGTATTTTTGAGTTAAATCGAAATACTTACGGTCTTCGTAGTGCACCTTTTGTTGCTGTACGTACGTTACACCAGTTAGCCTCGGACGAGCTAGCTCAAAGCATGCTGCATGGTGATGCGCAGCCAAGATCCAAGGTAGCATACGTACTGACCAAAGGCTTTTACGTTGACGATGTATTGTGGTCTTGCCAGACCCTGGAAGAAGCTTGCACGTTGCAAGATGATTTAATTTCCTTACTTAAAAATGGTGGATTTGATTTAAGAAAGTGGGCTAGTAACTGTCCTGAGTTGCTAACAAGAATGCAATCAGACCAGGTTTCTACCATCAACTTTCAGGACGATACGTTGTCGTCATCTCTCAAGGTTTTGGGATTGACATGGTTACCCTCTTGTGACTCATTCTCTTTTAATTATAATTTAACTGACGCAAAACAAACTAAGCGTTCCGTTTTAAAACTACTGGCGAGCATCTTTGACCCAGTAGGTTTTATCGCGCCATGTACCTTTGTCGCAAAGTGCATAATGCAAGATCTTTGGAAACTCGGCCTTGGCTGGGATGATCGGTTGCCAACTGAGCTGATCTCCCAGTGGAACAAGTTTATTTCCGAATTACCAGTTCTAAGTAAATTGCGAATTGAGCGTCATATTTTAATATCCCACTTCAATCAAGTGCAGCTAATAGGATTCTGCGATGCGTCATCGCGTGGCAGCCACGGTAATTGGCTGTGTGACCCTCTTGCCCGCATAGCACACAGCTACGGTGGTGGGCTGTCACACTGGCTACGGTCTTTTGGACGGGTGCATTCAGCAGTGCCATGGTCACCCAGGCACTTAACGCACCTGGGTTTCGCATGACAGAACTTCTGCGAATGCCCATATAACTGGCAACGATGACATGGCAAAAATCACGTGATTTTTTCAGGGCTTCTCTATTGTGAAGCCCATGAGGTTGCAAATAGATTTGACATTAAAAATAGGGTTATGCCCTTCGATAGGGGAGCACACGACGAGAACCATGTCGTATGCTTCCCTACCGCGCGAACGGTGCATACGGTGCACTTCGTCTACTGGGATATTTTGCGACTTAAGGTCGGCTAGAATTTCGGAGGGAGTGATCTCCTTTGGGATCATTTTGATAACTACCCTAGTCTGTTTCTCATCTGGGAGAGAGTACGTGTGGAATGACACGTTCCTGTCTCTCAGAAGTCGGGTTAGGGACCTGTAGTCGGTCGAGGTCGGGACTATGACTTTAATACCCTGTTGGGTAGAACGGGCATTGGTATAGCCGATCTTGAGATCGACACACCACTTTGAAATGGCCGTCCACTTCTCCTTGTCCTGAATGAACACAGGAGGTGGAGGCGCGACCTTTCTCTGGCCAGAAGTACGGTGGGAGCATCCTGCGAAGAGGATGACGTAATCGGGCGGGGGGTGGTGGAGGGGGAAGCTACGGGGGGGCAAGTAGCTGGGGTGTCGGAGGTAATGACTAGGGTGAGGCAGGGCTCCTCGAACGCTACGACCTTAGTGGCCTGCGAAGAGAGTTGCTTCCGCATCTTCCTCTTGTTCCCTTTACCTTCGACTCGGACAAAATTGTCGTTGTCGTCGGACTGGGAAGTAGAGGCGACTTGGTCCTCAGAGTCGGAGATAGTGATGTAGGGGAAGGGGGTGGGGGGGCGGTTTGGGGGGATAGCCTGGCTGTCGGTGTCCATTGACACGACTGGGCTGGCTGCTATCGGGG
The DNA here is from genome assembly GCA_916701695.1 of Agrochola macilenta. NCBI lineage: Eukaryota > Metazoa > Arthropoda > Insecta > Lepidoptera > Noctuidae > Agrochola > Agrochola macilenta. The sequence continues at coordinate 1,413,021 of OU753583.1, read as the reverse complement.
TTTGCTCTAAGGCATCACTGAACGTCGTGAGTTCCTCAGAGGAATTGATAGGGGGCTGGGGGGGGGGGGGGGGGTTCTAAGCTACCAGGAGGGCACTCGAAGCACTCCTGATTTTGGGCTAGGACTTGGAGCTCTACGGCGAACTGCCGCCATAGAGCTGGTTCTAGAGCAACCATCTGCCTAATCACATCGATAAGCGATGTGTTTATGCGTCTAGTCGCATCTAATTTCGCCTCGGAAATTACGAGGTCCGACTCCATAATGGAGTATAATGACTGCTACTAATTTTGGGAACCTATTTTCCTAACTTTTTCCCTACACCTATCTCCCCGGGGGAATACCGGGGATGTGTAAAACCCTCCCTGTCAGGTTAGACAGGGAGGTTGAGTACTTAGGGTGAGCCCTAAGCTTGATTTTTGCCCGTTGCCTATCTTATTGTGCAACGGGGTCCTATCCAGTCTAGTGCGCCGGGTGTAGACACACCCGACCGACACTAGGTGTGTGGCTGTTGAAGGAAGACTGTCACCAATGCCGACTAGGAGATCCCCCAAGGCCGAGCACTGGGACCCGTCCAATTGACTGCCTCACCCTGAAGGGGCTCGGCGGGTGTGTTGGGTCAACACCCCACTCGGTTTCGTTGGCACCGTATAGGTTTCCACCGAGGACCACGAAACTGTGGATTTACCCTGAAGGGGATTTAATCGCGACGATTACGTTCAGATGACAACTCTGATAAGAAACTTATTAATTGTGTCTTGAAAAAAGACAACAATTAATAACTGAAGATAGTCCCAGACTATACACGTAGCAGGAACCACAGCAGGAGGAGCCACTGAGCCGGAACTCAGGAGATCTGGAACACACGCGCACACACTAGCAGCAGCAGCAGCACGTCCGTCCGCGTTCGATGCCGAGCGCAGAGTGATTTTTAGCTGCTGAGTAAGCAGCGTTAATTAAAGTTTGACTGTTCTTTGGTTTTAGTTTCTTTATTTTTGCTCTTATTTTTGACACGAAACTTTTAAACGTTTTAACGCCAGAACCAGATTTCAGTTTGGTTTTCATAACTTTGCTCACTAACCATGAACTAAGTTTTTCATCTTTGCCAGCATCGTTCGATTTGAGTCTTTGTTTAGCCATATTTAGTAGTTGTAAATCAGCTTTGTGACGATTGGGTAAGTCTGTATGGTTTGTATATGCAATATCGTGATGCATACAAGCCTCGTCTAGCTTATTTACACCTCGGTCACCTCGTAGTAAACGTTTCTGGAGTTTTGTTCCCGGACCGCAATAATTGTAGCCTGGTAAATGAAGTTCGAACGGTAGATTATTAATTAACGTATTAATAAGTTCACCCCCTTTCATTGTCCAAAGTGTAATGATAGAAATAATGCAAAAGTAATTGTTATATAATTATTTTAATCTACTATTGCAGTTTTATCGATCCAACTGTTTTCTTCGTTGTTTAGACCCAACCATTTCACAAACATTTTTGTTCCTTTTCTTTTTAAAACCCTTTCTATCAAATAAATACCAGGATAGTAAGATTTTTTAAGTTCTTGCTTATAAAAGGTTCCCAATATGGCTTGCTTTCGCTGATCTTCTATATGATATGTTACCGGTATGGTATAATTAATATTTTTTATAGTAAATATTTCAGTTGACCAATTTGGTGTATAGCCTTTCTCAAAATTGTGTTTGTATTTACTGATACGAACAAAGTCACCCACTTTGAACTTAGGTTTTCTACGGACGGTTACATGATTTAAGGCTTTTTTAATATTTTCTTTTATAACTGACTCTCTAGATTTATTTACTTCGATTGGTTTAAATTTAATAGTACGATGTTTTGTGTTATTATATATCTTCAACGTAACTTCTAACGGTATACCTACCCACTTATAGTTTCCATTCGGACTAAAATATATATATAATTTATTTTTGAGAGTTTTAATCAGTCGCTCTACGATCGAGGCTTTTTTGGTAGAAAACGATGAGTAATGGTTAATATTGTACGTCTTCATAAGCGTTTGAAATGAATTGTTATAAAATTCTGTTTCCATATCAGATTGTAAATTAACAAGTTTGCGCTTGCTGTTAATCAGTATTCATTTAAATGCTTGAGTAACATCAAGTTTATTTTTTGATTTTAACGGCTCTGTCCAAGCGTACTTTGAGAAGCAGTCAATCACCGCTAAAATGTAGTTGTGACCTTTATTATATTTTCTCAGGTTTTGCATGTCCATCAGATCAACTTGCCACAAGTCATCGATCCCATTTAGAATGACCAGACGTCTAAGGAAATTTCTCCGTGCTGCTTTGTGTATTTCATTAACAATTTGCTGTTTTGCCATTACGGAGTTTTTGAAGTAATTTATCTACCTCTGCTTTAGTATAAAACTTATCTTGCAAATGAGTTGAAACCTCAGGTATCCTTGCTTTTAAAGTAGCTTGAACTGTACCCTGTGCGTCTTTTATGATTTGAGAACGCAATGAACCAAACATATTATTACATTCTTTTAACATGTTAGCATTTAATCGATCTACATAATCTTTGTTCACAGTCAGATTATTTAATTCTTTTAACATGTTAGCATTCAATCGATCTACATAATCCTTGTTCACAGCATCGTCTGCTTCTACTGGAGATCTAATTCCTCTCAGTCTTGATGTTTTTAAATCAAAATCTCCGCTTTCTGATTTTAACAATGCATTCTCATTAAACTCAAATAACTCTGATAAACGCATTCTTTTGTGAATGTAGTGTCCGAATTTGTATGTTCATGTTAAAGGTGTATTGTATCGAGAGGCTGATAATAAAATAAACACATTTTAAAATATTTATTTATTTAAAACTTTACTTTCACGTAATTCTTCAATGATAGATATAATTTCATTATCTAATCCTGTGTTACCAGCATCTTGAGATGCAATTAATAATTTTAACCTATCCACCAGTTCATTTGGATCGTCCCAATATACAAAATCTACGTTTTTCTTCCACATTTTTGTTAATGGTAGTCCTTTTCCCTTCGATTGGTGGTCCTGAATTGTACTTTGTAGTTTGAATAGAGGCTTAATAATTTGCAAATATTTTTGTCCTTTATTACTTTTTATGGGATTACCAGGCTCATAGTCTCGTCGATGTGCATTTGTATCAAGTAGCATCGATTTATAATGTTTCATATCACTCTCTGTAACCAAGCTTAAATCTACGTTCTTTTTCAACAGCAACTGTTTTAAACCAGGGGTATTTCGGTACTTGCGTCCAGCCACGGTGATATACTCATCGCTGATCGTTATACGAGCAGAACCTAACATCAATTTCCCGCTCTCTACTCTGACACCAAACGGAATATCTGTCAGTGCTTCTGAGGATACTGACCAGGATGACCTATCACAAACTTGGTTGTTTTCAACCAATGATTTATATGAAGAGTCACTTTCGATATCAGATTCATATTCGTCTACATTTTCGTTGTTATCATTGCTTCCTTTACTAATAGGGACTTTTTTTTGCAAAGTCTTATCGATAAACGGAACTTCGGTCTCTTCATTTTCTGTATTACGCAGGTGAGAAGTCTGCTTACTGACACTAGCAATTAGGTTGAGTTGGTCTGTTACCGGCTTGAAAACTGATTCCAGTACTTGTTGATTGTTAATTTGATCTTCTCTCATCTTTCGCACTTTCTTCTTAACATTTTCTGCAGCATGAACTATTTGTCTTTTCAGTGATTTTTCTATAATAAAAAAAATAATAAAAAGTAATCAACTGTAGTTCGTAATTGATTAAGCGTTGTCTGAAGAATAATAATATCGCGAGGGTAACGGTCTTAAATATTAGTATTTTTAATCAAAGACAACAAAGGTATCAAATTTATTTCTATAACATCCTTTATTTTTGGAGCAATCCTTATTAATTACATAATCGAAGGGTTCATTCCATATATTCACGAAATACAATCCATGTCATATCAGTGTTGACATGTTCTTCATTAATATGCCGTAAATTAATTTCATCTTGTTTAAAAAGTATGATTAAGTTTGCATTGTCTCTTACTAACTGCTTAGGGATTTTACTATATGTTTGGTTTAGATAAAAACAATCAATGCATTTGTGTCTTCCCATTGCAAAATAATCACGCATGTTACTTTGATTTTCACAAGCAACATCATCAAAAATAATCACGGAGTTGGGTTTTGCGTCCTGAACGCTTAGTACTTCCTCATTACCATGATATTTCTGGAGGGAAATACCAGGCACCTGTTGCAAAACTCTTTCTAAAAAAATGTACTTGGTTTGGTGCAGAGTTTTTGAATAAACATAAACATTTTCCAATCTTAATCCATTTTCGTGTATAAGAAGACCAATTAATAAATTGGTTTTTCCACAATTGGACGGACCGCAAATGATACATCGTACTGAGTTAGGTAATAATTCTTCATGACGATAGCTAGTCTTGCAAAAATCATCGCAGACTGTATTAACATGCAGCGATTGCGGTTGTTTTACAAATTTCATGATTACTGTCGGAAATGAACCGATTGAAAATGAGTGAATGTATATAGTACGTTAACATTTATAAACTTACCGCAACCTCTTTCGCGTTACTGGTCATTGAACGAGTTGATTGTTCATTATTGAGCATTCTGTACCACCCTTCAGAGCGATAGCGAACTCGCATCATCATTGGTCGAGTACAGTAATACACTAAAGAGTCAAGTCGATTGTTGATTATTGGGTATTCTATACCACTGTCCGTAGCGAAGGCGAACTCGCCGAGCTACTGGAGGACAGTGGAATAGAATGCCCAATAATACCCTACTTGGGAGCTCTGTTTCTCGTCAGTCTTCACTCCAGCCGGCCAATAAAGGCAAGCCAGAGATGAGGAATAAGATTTCTCCCGGGAGATAGGGTCCGTGGGGTCGCTACTGCCCAACAGCTCGCCACATGCTGCCCTGCGGGTTTTATTATTATTATTATTAATAGATTCAGGTCATTCGTTACATAATAATAACACTTTCAAAACTTTACACACATGTGATAAAGGTTTCAGAATGTCAGTACTAGAGAGTTTAGAAATTGCAAAAAATAATACAGGGAACGTTATACTGTTGAACGAATTAAATACAAGTATTCCAAGGTCACCTTTATTGCGTTTGTTCGCAGCCCCTTATCGCGCTGATAACGATCCTAGCCGAGGTGGGCGGGACAGTAATCCTATATAAGTGGGGTTGGCAGGCTCACACTACTCTCGACGCTTGACGTGTCCACACGTCGGGTCCGGGTTCGCAACCATTCAATAGCCATCCTGAGGATGCCTCGTTGAGAGGTGAAACACGTATCGATTTCTTACTGGGTTCTTTTTGACTCCTTAAGATCAGTTACGCGGATAAGGTTACTAAATATACGTCGTCTATTGTATTTTGTATGCTATAATCATTTATTTAATTAATAATTTTATAGTATTTAAATGAAACAGTTTATTTATCTTACGCTTGTTTTCGTGTTAATTTTACATTAGGCATAACAATTTGGGGTGCGTGGACAGGAAACCTCCCCGTGTGCCTGGCGGCTGGAGTTCCCTTATGGATGCGTCCGGGGGGAAGACCAGTCTCCGGGACGATGCACCCTGGGGTGCAGGCAATGTCTCCCCATTAGGTTTTTTGTTGATTTTTGTTCAAAAAGGGCATAATTGCAAAGAAATATCAACACTGACAAGCTATTCAGTCTGTTCAGCGTTTGAGTGTTGTGCTATTGAGCTGACAGACTACAAAATTGTTATTGTCTGTGTTTATAGAGTACCTTTAGCTAGTAACATTGAGATATTTTTTGATAAACTGAACAAGGTTCTAACTTTACTTCATAATCACTATCATAAGCATAATATTGTTATAGCTGGAGACTTTAATATTAATATTTTAAATAGGAATAAATTAACACATGAATTTGAATGTATACTATTAAAGGTTCACTAATGTTTCACCAAAACACCATTGACAAATTTTTACTTTACAACCAACGTTTCGTATACTATTTATTTCACAAACAACTTATTCCGCAAATGTTTTATTTTATAAACACTAGCTTTACAAGCATTTATTTGGCAAATGATTCTCTTTACAAATGTTTTGGATGATATTTAATCATTTATACATTTTTCATTTAATATTTATAGCATTTTTAATATTTATGGTCGTTCGTTACGTTACGTTTCGTTAACATCGGCTCCGTATAAAAAAAACTAAAACTAAACTCAACTAAAACCAAATATTAATATAACTTATTTAAAGGGATAAAACTAAGTGAATTAGTACAAGGACACTTCCATAAACCAGTGACATTGTTAATAACTTAAAAGTACATACAACGTGTGTAAAATAAACAATTTTTAAAACTTGCATGGACTCTAAATAAACTTTCAAAATGATCAGTGCGATTTAAGTTATTGTGCATTATCGTGTAGTAATACTAAAATAATGACAAACTAAACTGTGATTTCCAATTAAAAGCAAACAAAAGTGATAAAAATCTGTGTTTTCGAAGACAAAGACATTTCAAAGTCAAACCGTCCACCGTATACGTTCATAGAACAAAGAAATGAACTTTGGACCCAGCGGAGACTGATATAACTGTCTCTTGTGATCAAACAACAAGTAGACGCCTAATTCATCCTTGCAACTACTGTTCACATAGCGTAGTGGTTCATGCGTGTGCTTCTATACGTACTTTACCACGCAAGCGAACCGAGTTCAAATCTCGCCACCAACATCATCTTTTTTAAAGACTATTCAAATATTTGTAGTGTTGATACAAAAAAGATGAATTTCTTCGAAAATATTACCCTGAGGAGAACACGAACACGGTCATTGACAGACAAGACTATCGACGAGCTTAACCCTAATAATTCAACACTAGATGGCACTACTAATAGCCTACCAGAAATATCAGACCACGAAGACAATGATATAGTGCAAGAATTGCGACAAAAAATTGAAGAACTTAAGTTAGAATTATTGGCAGCTCACGGGGAGATAGATAAATTGTCAACCGAAAACAACGAACTAAAACAAACGATTCAAATCATCAATTCTAAAAATCAACTAATGAAGGAGGCAACCAGAAAATTATCTATTGAAATTGGGACTCCAAATAAAAATAAAATTGTCAAGCAACTTACTCCCCACAGAAAACAACAACACCTTATTAAAAGTACAACCAATAGTCCAGTTTCAAAACACAATAAGTCAACTCCACTTAAGAAATGTCCGAAAAACACATGTCTGATAACACCCAATGCCATGCAAAATAAAACAAGCAGTGATAGGACAATTCCAGAACAAATCCACCAACATAAAAAAGAGTAATACTGCCCGAGTGACATCACCATGCACATCCTACAGCAAACAGACTACTACTCGTACTACTATAGCTAAACCAAAAATATGTTTATTGAGTAGTGAAACATCAAATAAATTGTACACCGTTGCAGAAGAAACTAACCTGCGAAACTACGACATTTGCCAGTATCGGAAACCTAAATGCGGACTAAATCAAGTATTAGAGACAATCGATGTAAAAGTTCAAAACTTTACAAGTAAAGATTATTGTATTATTTATATTGGCGAAGAAGACTTCCGAAAAACTCAAAACTATTTAGAACTTACTATGTTTATTCGAGAAAAGTTAATAACACTAACTCATACTAATATTATTATTTGTTTACCGACATATAAATTTAAATTTCAATATAATAATACTTATTATGTAAAACAACAAAATTATGGCAATACTCTGTACAATAGTAGAATAGAAGTTTTTAATAATCTTCTATATATGGATACACAGGCATATAACTACGCGTATCTATTGGATTCCAACCTAAATCTTTCTTATAACTATGACATGTATAATCAGCGCTCAGGCACACTGAATAGCTATGGTACGGAAGCTGTAGTATCAGATTTACAAGATCTTATTAAGACAATATACAGCCTAAACAATGTCAATTTTGAGGCAGAGTGTTCCCAGTCGGGAAAAATTGAAATACCTTCAGACACACAATCACCAAACTCGCAATCCATGCTAAATCAAGATAGTAACAAACATTTTTTTCGTGTATAATCATATATTTATAATGCACCAAAATGTCAATGGCCTGATAAATAAGTCGGATCTATTAAGTACACATCTGAATGAACTCGCAGATGTAGGTAAATCAATAGATATCTTATGCATAACCGAACACAACATGAAAAAAGATGACCAGGAACACCTACATATTTCTAACTACTCACTAGGAGCATGCTACGCTAGGCAAGATAGAAATGGTGGCTCGTGCATTCTTGTAAAAAACACACATCAATTTGAAACCATTAATGTAAATAAATGGACCATAACTAATCAAATTGAATGCTGTGCGATAAAACTTACTTCCCATCCCATCATCATTATTTGTATCTATAGACCGCCAAATCAGAGTAAAGAGAAAGTATCAATGTTTTTTAATAATTTAGATATGATGTTAAACGAAATATGTTTAAAACTTAATAATAGGATAATAATATGTGGAGATTTTAATATAGATATTTGTAAAAATAGTAAAATGTCAATCACTTTTCAAAATATACTGCGTAGCTATAACCTCATTCTGGGGACGCGATCTCCTACACGTCTGTGTAGTACCTGCATTGACAATATCATTCACAATATTAGAGGAAGTAGCTGCAAGGTCACAGAATTAGCAATATCAGACCATACAGCACAACTGTTAAAATGTCGTGTCAAAAAAACCTGCACTTTCTCTCATTGGTTTATCTACAAACGTGACTATAGTAATGAAAATATTAGAAAGTTTACGGAATACCTGCAAAATGTATCATTTCATGATGCCTATAAATGCTCGGACCCAAATAAAGCATTTAATGAGTTCCACGACCTATTTAAATTATTCTATGACCTATGTTTCCCAATTAACAAAATAAAAATTTCGGTAATTAAAAAACCAAAGTGGATCACAACAGGACTGAAAAAATGTTCAAAACGAAAAAGAGACATGCTATGGGAATATAGAAAGTCACCAAGTCTAGACAATAAAAATAAACTTAAAACGTATACTAAAAGATTAAAACACATAATCAAACAGACACAAAAAGCACAAAACAATAATTTTATAAATACTGCTGAAAACAAAAGCAAAGCTACATGGAGCATAATTAATAAGCAGAAATCAAATTACCCTAAAAAAGGTATTGATAGCATAAAAACTGACGGCAAAATTATAAATAACCCTGAACAATTAGCAGAGTCATTGAATAATTATTTTATAAACCAAATTGAATCTCAAAGTGACATTAATCTTAATAGTAAACCAACAATAACAATAAACTCTCATCCTAATTCAATATTTATGACACCTACAGTACCCTTTGACATATTTGAAATGATTAATTCCTTAAAAAATACTAAAAGCGCTGGATATGACGACATAACCACCGAGGTAATAAAAGCCACATCTCATATCGTTGCACCAATACTCAGCCACATTATCAATGCTAGCATTGAAACAGGCATATTCCCAGAAAAATTGAAAATCTCTGTAGTTAAACCATTACATAAAAAAGGCAATAAGCAAGATCCTAGCAACTATAGACCAATCGTGCTCATTCCAGTATTCTCTAAAATTTTTGAAAAAGTAATGCATAACAGCATATATTCATTTCTAGAAACTAACAAAATCTTGGTTAGCGAACAATATGGTTTCAGGAAAAATAAAAACATTGAATCTGCCATATACAAACTGGTTGAACATGTTCTAACTAACGTTGACAATAGAACTCCTGTAGTTGCATTATTTATGGACATGTCAAAGGCATTTGACTTTGTTAACCATAAAATACTGATAAACAAGCTGGAAAAATATGGAATTAGAGGCAATATCCTTGAACTTATCAAATCATATCTGACTAATCGAGAACAAATTACATACATAAATAAAATCTGCCCCTATACAAGAACCGATAAGACTTATGTTTCTACACATAGAAAATGCATATTTGGTGTGCCGCAGGGCAGTGTTCTTGCTCCATTACTATTCATTATATATATTAATGACATGCCTAAAACTATTAATAATCCAATGATTTTATTCGCTGACGACAGCACAATACTAATCTAAAGTAAGGATGATGTGACATTCGAAAAAGAAATAAACGACAACTTAAATAATAATTACTTGGCTAACTGAAAATAACTTAAAAATAAATTTGGAAAAAACAAATTACATTTCTTTTGAACAACAAACAAACCATAAAAAACCGGATATTCATTACGGTCTCAAAACTATCAGTGAAGCAGAACATACAAAATTCTTAGGTATTTGGATAAATAAAAATATGAGCTGGAAAACACACGTTGAAAATACATGCAAAAAACTTAGCCAGTATTCGTATGCTCTCCATAACCTAAGAAAAGTGTCAAATCGTGCAACATTATTAACGGCGTATCACGGGTATGTTGCATCTACTTTACGTTACGGTCTTATATTTTGGGGGAACTCGCCAGACAGAGAAATGGCGTTCAAAGCCCAGAAACAATGCATAAGGGCAATGTGTAGCATACAACGCACAGAAACTTGTAAGCCACATTTTCAACAGTTCCAACTATTGACATTCCCGTGTCTTTATATATATGAAGTGGCGATCTTTGTCAAAGCGAATCTACAGCTTTATACACATCTAAGAAGCACACGACACAAAAATAAAATATGCGTAATACGTCATAAAAAAGCAGTATTTAATAAAAACATTTTGGGCATGGCACCCAAAATATACAATAAGTTGCCAAAAAGTATCATAGACCTACCCAAAATGGACCAATTCAAATTAGATTTGCGCAAATTCCTAGTTGCAAAATGTTACTATTCAATTAATGATTATTTAAATGAAAGATGACTGATTTTATCTGTAATGGCATCACAAGCATAATGATTATTGAAATTTTGATTTGACTTTTATATGACATTTCTATATTTAATGTATTTAATTTAAAATTTATTCTGTTTAATTAATGTTGCGATTAGTACCTAAGATAATAAATTTGCACACCTCATTAGGTTATATTACAATGTACATTTTATACCTGTAACACCTTTTTAACATGTAATATGCAAATAAATTATTTGATTTGATTTGATTTGATTTAGATTATTTTGGAAAAATCACGTTTATAATAAATATCGTTTTATAATATTTTTTCTAAACCAGTCACAAAGTGATCACGGTTGCAATTTCTATTTGGGTCGTTGAATAATTTCAAGCAAGTACTGAAGTTCTTTAAACCTACAAGTACTGAAGTTCTTTAAACCTACAAGTACTGAAGTTCTTTATACCTACTAAAGTGTTTTTTTATATATATTCTAGTCGTTTTTGGGGTCGCAGTTTTAACCTAACCTAACCTAACCTTTTTCGCAAGTTAAAATATTTAACCTAATTTAACTAGTTCGGTTCCGGATAGCCGTGAACTACCATTCTTTTTTTTTCAAAATATTTTTTGTTGATTTATAAATTAATATTACCCTTTTGCCTATTTAATGAGTTTAATTTTTAGGAAATTGCTCAAACTCAAACTCAAACTCAAACTCAATGAATTGTTTGTCAAATTATACGTTGTTAAAAAAAGTTTATTAGATAATTATTTTCTTAAGTGAATTATTTGGAAAACGTGTTGTTGTATAATGATGAAATAACAAATCATGTTTTTGCCAAACGTTACTTATCAAGTGAAAATTTGTAAATAAATTTTTGGTGAAATGACTGGTCACCACTATTAAATTATAATTTAAAATTACAATTAAGAGAACCTACCAGACATGTAAGCAAAACATGTATTGACAATTTTGCCCATAACTTTGGGAAAAAATGTATGTCAGAAGTAATTGATCTAGCACTGTCTGACCACACCGCACAATTGTTAAGATGCCAAGTAAAAAATATATGTATATTACTACTATATGTATAGTACTGGAAAATAAGGCGACGGGATTTTTGTATGGAAAATCAGGCAAAATTCAAATACTATTTAGGCCAAATGACATTTGCAGATATGTACAGTACTTGTGATCCGAACATAGCTTATGATATTTTCTTTGATACATTTAAGTTATTTTATGATCTTTGTTTTCCCTACAAAACTATTATTATACACAATCAAAAAAAACTCAAGTGGGTTTCACGGGGTATTAAGACTTGTAGTGCTAAGCAACGTGAACTGCTGTGGAAATATAGAAAAACCCCAAGTTTAGATAACAAATCAAAATTGAGGCAATACACCAAGAGACTAAAAAAGATAGTGTCTCTGACCCAACGAGCGCAAAACAATTACAATATAACAAATTCAAGTAATAAAGCAAAAGCTGTATGGCAAACTATTAATGCTGCAAAGCATAACAGCTCTAGCCCCCCACTTTCAGTACATTTGCGCAAACCACCATAGAACTCTACGTTCATCACACAATCGTCTTCTTCAATATCCCACTCACCGCACTGACTTCATTCACTCTTCCTTCTTCGTTCAATCTATCTCCTTGTGAAATGCGCTCCCCCAAGAAATCAGGATGGCAACCAACCGATTATCCTTTAAAGTTAAAGTTCGCGAGCACATTCGTAAGAAGCTGGCAGTATCATAACAACGGTAATGTTTTCCCGTTGTTTGTCTTATTTGTTTTAGTATATTCGTGTATTTATCTGTTCATGTATTTACTTATATTTTATTATAAAGGAAAAGTTTTTAACCAGTGCGCAAATTTTTTTTGGTGGTTCAAAATCAGTAATAGAACACATTTCCATTATTTATTCAATATTTTTTTTTATTTTTTTATCCAACTTTAAATCAGCAAAATATGGACACAATCTATTCGTAATAATATCAATGGGCGCGCGCGGCGCGGCGGCCGGCCCAAGCGGCGGTGTTGAACCTCCCCTCCCTCCCCGGGCGGCAAGGCGACGCCCGCGCGCCGGGTGCTGTGACCGACAGTTCGCTCATCGCAAGCGCTGTCGTGTGACGTCGCGTCTAATCGCTTTCCCGCGTTGCACGTGTGTCGTACTTGTACAGACCTACCGGTCACGATGTCAGACTTCACTAACCGCGAGTTTTATGAGATGGTGCGAGTGTATGTACTGAGTGGTGAAAGTTTGCGAGCAGCTCACAGAGCATACCTCGAATGCGAACCCATGGAATCCTTAACCCCGTGAAAGGAAAAGACCATTTTAGCGGCATAAGGTATTAAGTAATGTAAATTTAATTGATAATAATGCTTTATTTTCTGTATTTTGATGGTCCTAAGCCCATTAAAGTATGAAGGAAAAATTGGAATTACTCTTCAAATAACTTCAGGTCACGGCCTAAACATAAAAAAGTCTAGTTCGAATCTGATAAAATTAGCGATCAATACATTGTAAGTATTGTATGTAACCCACGTAAATACCTACGCCGGCGAATCGAGCGATCACACATTAATGTGTATTACCTATGTGTGTACTAGGTGTGTGTTGAAACACAGCTGATAGGTAGGTACTTTCGCGCGTTCCGCTTCGCCGCTCTCCGCCGGGTAGCCATGCAACCACTTTTAAAGTAAACATCTTTCGTTAACGATAACTTTTTTTTTTTGTACTATGACGTATCAAAATAAAAAAAGTATGTTCAATAAAACTCGTTAAGTTTAATTTGTCAACATTTGCGCAGTGGATAAAAACTTTTCCTGTATATATAGGTTAATAGGTATATGTATATCCTTATATTTAAATAAATATTTATTTCAAAATTTTCATATTGCACCTACCACTGTTTATCTCTGCATCACCCAAAGGTTGACTGGTAGAAAATGCCTATGGCATTAAGTTCGCCTCTGTACATTTGTGTGCTTAAAGTATTAAATAAATAACAAGCCATTAGAATCTATCCCATGCATTAAATTTAATAATAATATTGTGACAAATCCGTATGACATATCGAATGCATTTAATGATTATTTTGTAGATAAGATAACACCCATTAATACTATGCACTAAGATCAACATAAACAATACCTGATATCTCGACTTAATTCAATATTTATGAAGCCATGTCTGCCAGACGATATAAAACCAAAATCATAAAAGGTTTAAAAAACACCAAGAGTGTAGGTTATGACGGTATTTGCACTAGAGTCATTAAGCTAGTAACAGAATGTATTTCGCAACCTCTTAGTTACATTCTAAACCTGTCTATTGAAACTGGTGTATACCCTTTATTAAACCGATTCATAAAAAAGAGAGTAAAGAAAACATGAATAATTATAGACCTATTGCCCTAATATCAATCTTCTCAATTTTTTTGGGAAATATATATGTGTCGGTATGTATCTCTCTCGTTATCAGGCATATTTTAACTACTGTGGGCGTACTAATGGGTAGATTTGGTTATTGCGCAATAGAAACACCGTTGCAGCTCAGATCAAATTATAATTTTCGATAACATTACTCACACTAGTATTTCACACACTGTAGGTACACAATACAACTATTCGAAACGGGGGACAGTTCCTAGACGGGAGGTTCTGTTCGTTCTCTAGAACGGTTGGGAGGCAAGAGAGCTCGCTCTGGCGCCCCTCCATTAGCTAGGCTCCGTCGTAGCACGAAGTTAGCCGAGTGTTAGTGCTGCCATTACTCGGGTCACGTGCTGTGCTTCGTTTAGCGACCGTACTAATGACCGTCTCCGACATATGTAATGAATTTGTTAAATATTTTGAAACCCATAACATTTTAGCTAAAGAACAAAAAAGATTTAGACAGAACAAAAGTATCAATCTTACTATATATGAATTTTTGGAAATTATAACGTCCCATGTCGACAGGCGAATACCGACCTGCGCCATCTTTATGGACATGACACAAGGTTTTGACTACGTAGTACATGACATCTTATTATCCCATCTTTTAATCAAGTGTTTGTTAATCATTAAATTACCTAAAGAAATAAGGGCAATGAATACTACCCTGTTTAAGAAAAATATAAAGACCCTTTTAGTTAATAAATGTTACTATAACTTGAATGACTACTTAAACGATTTTTTTTCCAAACTCAAGACCGGACAGTGACATCAAGTAATAGAACAATAATTATGCATGTATCTTAAATAATTGATCTGTTAATGTATTGTAATAATTATAGGAATGACATTTATATAATTGATTAATAAATAAATAATTAATCTGTATTAATATATCTTTAAGAAAGGTATTCCATTAATTTAATATCTAAAATATTTTATGTAATTTTAAATTCATGTTTCAATGTCAATCTTGACTTTGTTTATGCTAAAATAATTTACATTACCACAAATTGCAATACAACTCATAAAATAAAAACATTTTAATGAGTAGATTATGTCAACAATAAATAAAAACAAAATTAAAATAAATTGACTTACAGTCAAATAAAATAATCCAAACAAATTATATGAGCTCATATAGTATCATGTAGTCTAAAATACTTGTTTGTTGCTTGGGGGGGGGGGGGGGGTACATTGGAGTAGCTTAATTAATCCCAAGCCTTTTTGTCGTCTAAGTAATCTTTAACTTTATAGAAACCTTTTACTTTCTGTTTAATAAATGATTTAAATTTATTGAGGCTCAGTTCTTTGACATGGCTTGGGAGTTTGTTGTAAAAACGTATACTTTGGTACTTAAATGAATTACTAATTTTTTGGAGCCTAGACCTCGGCACAATAAATAAATCTTTGTTTCTAGTATTTAAGCTATGAATGTCGCTGTGTTTAGAATATAGATTTATATTCTTTTTTTCATAAATCAGGTTCTCATAAACATATTGAGACGCGACTGTCATTATATTTATTTCCTTAAATTTATCCCTCAGTGAATGCCTACAACTTAGGTTATAAATTGGTCGAATGGCACGTTTCTGCAGCACAAATATAGCCTGAAAGTCGGCTGCATTTCCCCACAACAAAATGCCATACGACATTACACTATGGAAATAACTAAAGTATACTAATCAAGCTGTTTCTACATCAGTCAAATGACGGATTTTATATAACGCGTAGGCTGCAGAGCTTAGCCGCTTCGACAATTTGGTTATATGTGGGCCACTGAAGCTTCGAATCCAAAGTAATACCTAACAACACAGTGGTGTCCACAAGATCCAATTCTGTCCCATTTACTAGTACATTGGTTTTCACCTGCTTAACGTTAGGTGTCAGAAATCTAATACATTTAGTCTTTTTCTCGTTTAAAAGTAAATTATTAACACTAAACCAATGCGCTATTTTAGAGAGAGCATTATTCACATCGTCAATAACTGTCTGTTGTCACTTAAGCTTAAATATAAGTGACGTGTCATCTGCAAATAACACTATTTCATGACTGTTCTTTATAAGGCAAGGTAGGTCATTAATATATACGAGAAATAAAAAAGGGCCAAGAATTGAGCCCTGCGGAACTCCCATAGTGACAATAGAACCCGGGGATCGCTTGCCGTTAACGTCCACTCTTTAGATCCTATTATCCAAATAAGAAATAAGAAGATCCAAGGCAGCGTTTCTAACACCATAGTGATGCAATTTCCTGACCAATGTATCATGAGAAACACAATCGAAAGCTTTGGATAAGTCACAAAAAATACCTATTCCACTCAAGTGCAAGGGCAAAGGGGGTTTGTGCTAGGGCATCATGTGACTTCTCCCAGGCGTCAAAAATATGTGAAAGAAGCTCAACACCAGCGTCGGAAGTCGAGCGACCCTTTGTGAAACCGAATTGCTTACTGTTTAATAGCTTATGTTTATTAAAATGTCTTTGCAATTGATCTAGCATCAATCTTTTAAATATTTTACTAAAGGTGGGGAGCACAAAAATTGGTCTAAAGTTCGTGGGGTCAGCTGTGTTGCTCGATTTAAATAAAGGTATTATTTTACTACTCTTCATTAAGTCAGGAATTACACCACAGTCAATACATTTATTAAATATAATTGCTAATTCAGGCGCTACAGTGTTGATAATGCATTTTGCAACCTCCACGGAATTTCCCCATAGATCAGCAGTTTTTTTTTACATTGAGTGTATTGAAAGTTTTAATAATATCTTGAGCATTAACATAGTCGAAATTAAACTCAGGGTTGCAAGTATCAACATTTTCTTTCAATAGGGACTCGGCAACAGTGGGGGAAGAATTTAAACATTTAGTGGTTGAGACTGGAATATCTGCAAATAAATTTTCAAAAGCTGTGGCAATTTCTCAATCTTTTTTAATAACTGTATTATTAATATTAAGGCTGTAGTCACTACTACGCTTTTTGTCTCTTCCAGTCTCATTGTTTATAATTTCCCAAGTAGTTTTTATTTTATTTTGACTATTTTTAATTTTTGAGCTTAAATATCGAAACTTAGCTTCACTACAAACTTGTTTAAATAATTTGGAATAGTTCTTAACATATTGATAAAATTCTTTACTTTTATTATAATTACAAAGTACAGTACAGTTCAAAGAGTTTGATTCTACTCTTAAATATCCCTTTAGTTACCCATTCACTGAAAGTTGCAGAACCATCAACTGAGATCTACTTTGGTATAAAAGTTGAGTTAAATTCTGTACAATACATGGCAAAAAAAGAATTGTACAGTTCATTAGGATCATCCCAATAAGGCAAGTAGGGTAATTTACTATTAAGTTTGTTTTTAAAACTCTTCAAGCGACCTGCAGTTTTTGGCACTACAGTGATAAATCTCTTAGCCACTTTTTTATCTTATTTACTAAATGTAATCAGTTGTCCACAGTGGTCTGAATCTTGTTGACTTATAATTTTTTTATTAATAGGCAATATGTCAGTAAATATATTAAGTATCTAAACATGTACCTGATGTGGCGGTTATTCTAGTAGGCTCCAAAAATAAATTATTAAGGTTATATGACTGAAATAAATTTTGAATTTTTAGGCTCATCGATGAGTCCTCTAATAAATTAACATTAAAATCACCACATACAATTATTTTTTTTCCTAATTTACCAAGCTTTCACACATCATCCATGATACTCTCAAAGCAATCATAAATCGATGACGGAGGCCGGTACACGCTCAATACAACTAGCTGCCCCAACTCCACACAAGCTATTTCTACATATAGTCCGCTCAACAGATAGGCTTACAATATCCTTACGTTCTTTGAATTTAAATTGTTTAGATAACAGTATTAATGAGCCACCATGTATTGAATTTTCTTTGCTGAATGAACTACCAACCTGGTGATTACTGAAATTAAACATGAACTGATTTTGGCTTTTTAACCAATGTTCTGTAATACATAAAATATCAATGTTTTTACAGTTCATGAATGATACAATCTCAAGGTCTTTTCTCAACATACCTTGAATATTTTGGTGCACCAGGTGAACTGCGTTAGAACTTATTCTGACATTATGATTATTTAGACTAGTATTTAAATTATCTCCATTAATTATGCAAGAGGTTTCCTCTATTGTCTCAATTTCTAATTTAAATTAATGTTAGCTTGTGTAGCCAAGTTATTGGCTGAATCACTGAAAATGTCAGATAATTGCCCAACAGAAGCAACAGTTTTATTAGCTAATTTCTTGGCTGATAAATCAATTTAAAAAAAGTATAGCGATAAGTGTCGTGATGGCCCAGTGGTTAAGGCCTCGCCTCTCATGCACGAGGTTGTGGGTTCAAATCCGGGCAAGTACCAATGTGACTTTTTCAATTCATATGTACTTTCTGAGTTTATCTTGGACATTACTGACATCGGTGAAGGAAAACATCGTGAGGAAACCTGGACATTATAGTTAATATATGTCTGAAATCACCAACCCGTCTTGAGCAAGCGTGGTGATCAATGCTCGTGCCTTCTCTATATGAGAAGAGGCCTTTGCCCTGCAGTGGGACAGTAACAGGCTGGTATTATTATAGCGATAAAGCTATTTGTCTTTTTAGATATGATGCTAAATACAATTTGTATTTTGTCACATAAAAATATTTACTAACATACTTGTTAGTGTCAATAACATGAAAATGATCAGTGTTTAATGACATATTATTTAACATTATGTTTAATTTGTGCCTAAAATTATTTTCTCTCTGTGGAAAACTGTTACTATAAGCAAATGTAAACATAACAATCTGTCTTAAGTCTAGCTCACAAAGTTTGTTAAAGTAATGAAGCAGACTGTGCTGATTCCCATTTCCTCTGTTACTAATCAATAATATCAAACCTGTATCCCGGTGAAATTTTATGGTACGTTTACACGCTTGCCAAGCCTTGGCAAGGATCGACAATCGCAAGCATGTAAAAAGGGCGTTTGGCTTGGCTTGCGTGGGCTTGTGTCTGCTTGCTTCCGATCCAGTCGAGTGTCGGTTTTTTTACGCAGATCAAAGGGCGTTTGCGGCAAGCGCTTGCGATGCATTTACATGTTGGTCCGCGTTTAGTAGCCATTGTGATCTCGCGGCGAGTACGCGCTTGCTTGATTTTACAAAAAATAAATAAAAAATGAGTTGCTGGTCGAATGAAGAGAGTCTTTCGTTTCTGGAACATTACCAAATGGAACCATGCATCTGGAATCCGAAAGATGCAAATCATAAAGATAAGAAGAAACAAGCAGATGTTCGTCTTGCTGAACTTACTGGAAGGCCAGTAAAGGAAATAAAAAATAAAAAAGAGATATTGATGACTACTTTTCGCAAGCACTTGAAAAAAAAACTTGAATCTATGCGTTCTGGCGCAGGTATGTTCCTACGATACATTTATAATTATTTTGATAGTCTGCTTAGCAAGGTATAACTTATGTTTAAAAGCGTTGGTTAGTTTCTCGATTATTCCGCAACTATCTCGCTCTAATTTTCGATGTTTTTATTTTATTTTAGGTGCCGAAGAAATATACAATCCAACTTGGTATGCTTACGAAACCATGGAGTCATTTTTACTACCAGTATATACTTGCAATGAAGGGATAAACACCGAAACAGTAAGTAAATAAATCTATTTATTCTAAATAAAAAAAAACACCGTTGGTTATTATACCTACATTTATTTATACATTTTTATCAACTTATCCAATCCTATTAAAATATGAAGTAAATTCTTCCCTGACTTCTCTGGCGTTCACCTGAGATCTTCGTGGTATTTGTGGTAAATTTTGCAATGCATTATATTCGTCGTTATCTCTACGCCATGAACCAGAGGTAACCATATTTCCACTACTGTCATATACGTCAAACGAACTCTGGGAGTATATCGATTTGAAGAACTTTTACTTGTTCTCAAAAAGTTATGTAGTAATACACAAGTCATCGTAAATTCCGTTACAGTTTGTGGTTCTAAATTGATAGGGCGTCTGAATATTCTGAAAACTGAGGTTAAAATTCCAAACGTATTTTCAACTACAACTCGGGATCTAGATAAATTTTGGTTAAATAACCTTTTTGGTGAGCCTACTTCATGGGTCCAGGGTAGGGTTTCATTACGTGTTGACTCAATGCAAAAGCACCGTCAGCTAAAAACACGTATGGAATATTAATATTCGATCCTGGAAGTGGACATGGTGGTGGAAAATCTATCTCGTTTCTAATTATTCTTTTCCATAGTAAACAATTAGTAAAGACGCCGCCGTCACTTATTCTTCCTTGATTCCCGATGTCTGCGAATACAAATTTGTATTTGCTATCCACTAAAGCCAAAAGGACAATGCTATAAGTTTTCTTATAATTGAAATACTCTGTTCCACTATGCGTTGGGCTTTCAATGATTACATGCTTGCCATCCAATGCACCTATGCAATGTGGAAATTTAGTCCTGAATCCTTCTTCTATATTAAGCCATACTTCTGCTGTGGTGGGCATCTGTAAAAAGAAAGTAAATGAAGTGGAAGTTTAAGTATATTATTTTTTTGCAGCAATCACAACAAATAGAAGAAGATATAGATCAGACACAGGATGACCCTCTGATAAGAGACCGTACAAGTACGGTTACCACACCATCCAGACCACCATCTAGATCACCATCCAGACCACCATCCATACAAGCTGTTACTAATAAACGTCGTCGCCCTGCTTCTGAAACGGCTGAAAATCAAATGGCCGTGGCTTTTGGACAATTAAAAATGTTTTGGGTCAAAGGCAGAATGAAAATATACCAGCTCACAAAGACGATGATTGCGATCTATACGCAAAATTATTGGCTATAAAGCTACGTGAACTGTCAACTGATGAACGAAAAATTATGATGTACCAAATAGATGGGTTGTTTCCTCTTGACTGTCAAGACGTCAATTTTGGACGTCTGTCAAAAATTACTCATCGGTCAAGACGTCCAAAACAGACCAGCAACGAT
The DNA here is from genome assembly GCA_916701695.1 of Agrochola macilenta. NCBI lineage: Eukaryota > Metazoa > Arthropoda > Insecta > Lepidoptera > Noctuidae > Agrochola > Agrochola macilenta. The sequence goes on along the minus strand of OU753583.1, from coordinate 1,391,634 downwards.
TGACGTCCGTACTTGTCTAAAATTGCTACAGATAATAAATTAAAGTCATGCTTAAAGTTGTAAAAAATTATAGTGCGTTAAACAAGGATGCAATATAATATCACATGTCAAACATCCGACAATAGCTAGTAACCGTAATGTTTATTTCATTGCGGTCAGTGCCGATTCCGCTGACAAAGATGGCGGACGCGAATATTTTTATTTAGTTATTGTTAATTTTGTAAATGTTTGTGTTGTGTTATTCCATTTGTGTTGTGTTATTTCATGAGTAATTATAATCTTACAGTAGAATGTACATTTAGATTCGAATAAAGTGCAATGAGAAATCTCGTGTGATTCAAAGTTTGTGCCGGTTTTTTTTGCCGTTGTGTGTAAAGTGCCGTGATGTGAATCGTGATAAAAATATAAAATAAACAATAGTGAAACTCTATCTGCGTTAGCATGTGGCCTCAACAATTAGATAAGCTACGATAAAACTTCTTTGTTTGAGTCTCCTCGCTTCAAAACAGGTATTTATAACGATCCTTTGTTCACGTTATCGGGTTGAGCGGATGACGTCATAAGTTTGTTTTTTATATTTTTGCCGGTGGTTTGAAATTAATATATGGGGAGGTATGGTTTTTTTTATTGATTTAGGTGCAATAGTATGCAATTATGTTAAGAAAAAAAAAAAAAACAATATTTTTCTTTTTCTTAAAAATTTAAAAATATATTTTAAGATACGAAAATCCCCTCCCCACGCATTTACATTAAAATTGTCATTATATTAAGAGGCACAACTGTACTTATTCATTTTTAATGTGTTAGCTTATTTCATAACGATTCCAACAACATAAGTTCTTTATACAGCTCCCATACAAAACTTTAGAGATTTAATAAAAAGGGTGACAGATTACGGGATCTTATTAAGTTCGCTTGACATGGCTTGACATAGGTGCCGCATTGCGCAGAACGGCGGCGCAACCCACAAGAGGATAAACAGAATCAGTCAAAAATCAAATGAGCGTCATACACCATACCCTCAATATTATTCTCGACCGTCGTCAATGGCTGGTGCATATTCAACACCATCTCCTCAAGTCATTCCGAGTTGGCCAACATCAGTTAATAGTGTTTATTCTGAGCCTATTCATAACAACCAAAGTTTTTTTCCCTCTCCAAACACACAAACTTCTTATTCAGCGCCAGACATGGCAAAACATATACCAACTCCAATAGCTCCAGCTCTGTTTACATCAACAGCACCCTCGTCATCTATTCGTATCATATCGGACCAAATCATCAACCCAGCCCCACGTGAAACGGGCACACCACAATTGCGGCGGTAAGGCCCCTCTTTGAGGAGTGGCTAGAGAGGCGCCACGGCGTCCTCACCTTCCGCCTGACGCAGGTCCTCACCGGACACGGTTGTTTCGGGAGGTTCCTGTTCAGGATAAAGCGGGAGGAAACGCCCGGGTGTTACCATTGTGTGGATCGCCCGGAGGACACGGTGGAGCATACGGTGGAGGTCTGCCCGGCTTGGGCGGGGCACCGCCGTGTCCTCACGGAGGCGATCGGCAGCGGCGATCTCTCGCGTCCGGCCCTGGTTCAGGCCATGGTCCGGAGCGAGAGTGCATGGGAAGCCGTCACTTCCTTCTGCGAAGCAGTAATGCTCGCGAAGGAGGAGGCGGAGCGCGCGAGGGAAATGCAAGATGCGCGCCCTCGCGCCCCTAGTCGCCGCAGGAGACGCCCCGGGCGTCGGGAGTCGCGAGCCGACTTCCGGCCACCGTAGGCGCGGGCTTGCGGACGGTGGGCAATGGGTAGCTCGCCGTCCGATTAGGACCAGGCCCGGGTCGACGCCGCGTTGTGTTCCACGCGCGCCTCAAAGAGATGTCAGCACCAACTGACGGGGTCCGTAAGGGCCAATGCCTGCCAGGGTTGCGAGTTGGTCCGAAAGGGATATCGCGGCCCCGGCACACAGGCAACGGAAGGAACACGGGTGGGTTTTAGTCAGTAAAAGTCTGACACTCCCTCTCGCTCCGCCCAGAGCGGGAGGAGTCATTTGATGATTTCCCACCCAAAAAAAAAAAAAAAAGCCCCACGTGAAACCAACATTATAAACATGGCTATGTTTAAAGCTTTCGAAGATTTTGATTCGTCGACATAATTCTTATTTAAATTAATTAATAATTAAACAATAAAGCAGTCGGCTAACATACATTAATAGAACAGATTTCCTATGATTCTATAAATAAATGTATAACATAATGTTTTGTTTTATTCCTACCTTAACTAGATCCTTTAGAATTTCATTAAGAGCTCGGCAAACTTCACGAATGATTATTGATATCATAGAGACAGATACTTTAAACAAGTAGTGAAGGCTTTTGTAAGAATCACTAGATGCCAAAAATCCTAGCGTAATGGCAAGACGAAATTTGGCTGGTATAGCTTCTCTGAAGTCTGTATCATGCTTGGATATCATTGGTGAAATTTTTTGCAGTAAAAACTCAAAATCAGAATAGCTCATTCGGCAGAAGTTATCAAACTCTCCAGATGGTTCATATAAAAGTTCATTAAATTTCTCTTCTATAAATTGTCTGTAACAAATAAAATATATCGTAGGTATTGTGGCATAACTCAACTGCAACAGATAATGGTTAAATCAAAATAGTAGTTACCTGGTACGATTATGATGAATCTTTTTCATCCACCATCTTCGCTGTCGTCGAGCTCTCCTTTTTTTTATTTCACTTTGCTTACATTTCAAATAAAAGTACGTTAAACCAAATGCAATAGCCGTCACAAGTTCGGTGTCCGCCATGCTTGGATGTATATTGCAGACTGACGCATTCACAAGCGTATAAACGCCTTTCAAACGCCAAACGAGATTTGTGGATGCTTGGGACTGTTTGCAGTTTGCCAAGGCTTGTCAAGCGTGTAAACGTACCATTAAACTAATAATCTTTGTCACTATCTCAACATAACACTGGTGCCATTTTTTTATGCGCATTCCTTTACCGCTGATCTCTCGGTGTTGACCATAGCTATTTCTCTATTGAATCCTATCTGCATGGAACTAAGGTTGTAATCGGTTTGATCTCGCTAAATTTCTTAATGTATCATAATTTAACTTTTTGCTTTAGACTGAATGTACCTCGCATTTCAATTTCTGTTAGAGCACTATTCATTAGTAATCTTTCTGTTTGCGATGTCACCTATTAGTGTGTTTTACCAAAATGTTCGGGGATTGCGTACAAAAACGTCAATATTCTATCGTAATGTGTGTGTTAATACCTACGATATCGTTTGCTTAACTGAGACTTGGCTTATTGAGGGTATTAAAGACAGTGAATTGTTTGACGGTGCGATAGAAATTATTATAGCACGAAACAAACTTTGGGGGGTGGTGTGCTAATTGCAGTGCGACGGGAACGTATCAGTGATCTCCGCAGTGAATGGTTTTCGTCTGCTGAGGACTTGTGGGTTGAACTACGTGATTCTTTTGTTCCTGTTAAGACGGTATTTCCAAGCAACGGATACCCTCTCTGGTTCAAACAGCCTCTGATAAAAATTATCAAAGAAAAAGCGAAGTACCACGCAAAATTTAAGAAATACGGAAACCTGTCTGATCATGAGTCTTTTATTTTGCTCCGACGGCGTGCCAAGGAGGTTGAAAATGAAATGTTTAGCTGCTATATTACTAAAATTGAAGAAGACATTTTTAAGACCCTCAAAGCGTTTTGGTCGTACGTAAAATCAAAAAATCTAATAAACGCTTTTCCTTCCTTACTTAAAGGAGGCGGGGATTTCTGGGCCTGATTGTAATAAGTTGACGTATGGTTAAAAAAAAAGGTTATATTTTTCTATTACAAAATGTGGAATATCAGCCCATTTTACAATCTGGAAATTGAGAAATCCAAAAATTAAGTTATGGCTACGAACAAAATGGAATATCGATTAAATTATAATCGACTATCGTGACAGAGTTCATACTATTTAAAAGATGCTTTTACCAGATGATTAATTCAAATACATTAATTATTAGAATTAACGTATTAAACAGTTTAAACAAATTAAATATCTATAAAGATAAATGTTAAAATCGATTCACGTTTGCTAATTGATTATTGTATTTTTAGTCTATGGTGACATGTCAGTCAGTCACTCGTTTCGTATCGTTTAGTGTTAGTGCGTGTGCGTTTTGAGTGTGTTTCCTCCCATAGTTTTATTGATATTTTCTTTGACCCCTGCTTTCTTACTACGGACTTCTGATCTTGCTTCTTGTACGACCCTTGCTGCCATACCGGACACGGAGAGCCTCGCTTTCACGTTGGACTTGGACTTGTTTTTTTGGATTCTACGACCAGCCTACCGATTGGATATTATCACAATGGATCGTTGTGTAAATTGTGGCATAGCGACTAGTCACTGTAATACACTGGGTCATCGAGCTTTAGATGACGAAATGATATTAGCAGTGATTCGTCAATGGCGTGCACCACAATCTGTAAGTACTTACTCACCTCCTGTTTATTAGCTCACCAGGGTCTACCACGCTGGCTTGCAATCTTCACGATGTTTTCCTTCACGATTACATTTACAAAATAATAAAGTATGAATAGGTAAACATTTAAAAATCATATGAAGATTTACATTACATTGAACTAAGATATATATTTTTTTATTGTAATAGATATTTGCACACCTATTCAGGTAGGATATGGTTTAAAGATCTTCTGTTCTATGTATCACCTCATGTACCCAAATTCAACCAAATAAATGATTTGAATTAAATAACTATCGGACAGAGTCAGTTGGTTTAAAAAAAAGTAATCATGTTAACTGATATTAAAAACTTTTTCCATTTTTCAGGTAAACAGCAGTGACCATGTTTGCCAAGCTTGCTGGGACTTGGCTCAAAGACCACCTCATGGTGAACCTAGACATCTTGGCCACCGTAGTGTTTGTCTCCGATGTGGACGTTCACTTGCATCTAGAGTCAGCCATTTACTTCACACCACCTCACCTCGCGAATTGAGAATTTATAATGTTATTCAAGAGTGGATTATACCTAGAGCTGTAAGTTGAATCAGTCTACATTTGTTTTATGTGCTTTTGTTGTAAGTCAAATTGAGTTTTTTAATACTTCAATGATTATGTATTGTTTGTTGCAGATAGAAGTACCTAGTCGCATATGCCATACTTGTTGGGTTGCTGCAGACAGAGCTGCTGTCCATATGGTCTCTGGCCCATCAACTTCTTCCCAAGCAAGCCCAATTGAAGAAATACAGCCACAGGTACAAGTTCTTCCTGCTGAACCTCCAGTTGAAGAAGTTAGAAGTATTCAGCCTGAACCAACTATTGTATTACCAGATTACATGAGGGCTGTTGAAACAGAAAGTAGGTGCTTTATTGAAGGATGCCTGAGAACAGAGAGGTATAGAGTTCCACTTTCTACTAGAAAGATGTTGCTCAGTCGGTATAAATATTATGTACCTGAGAACAATCGTCTATGTGATAGACATTTAGTTATAGAAGCATGGGATTTTCTTACCAGTTTGAGAAATAATTATGTACAGACTTTTACAGCAAAACATATCCAGGACATGATGTCCTTAAAAGAAGTTGTTGAATCAGGATTACTTCATTTTGAGAGTATAGATGATATGGAAGACCACGTTGTGCATACGTGGATAGGGTTAAACAAAGCGCAGTTCCATCAAATGTTTAATGAGTTTAGGAGTATGAGGAACAGGGTGTAAAGTTCACTCATCCCCCATAGAAAAGGGAGGATCCTCCGACCAGACGGGTTTGATGTCTGGCGGGCAACTGCCCAGAGGTTTGAAGTTGGGAGATTCTATATATGTTTATCGCGCGGTAAACTCTAATTGCGCGATGCAGGATTTTGTGTGACGTCAGGATGTTATGTGACGTCAGGTCTTTGATGCGTAGTTCGCATGTAGCGATGTAGATGCCGCTACATCACTCCCCTACGGAGACCGGAGATCGATAGTGGGCTGAGTCTTGAATCTTGCGATGCTTCACAGTGCCAGCTGTGGTTCCAGTGAGTCGGAACCGGGTGCCGCATAGTTCGCGGTGAGTCGGAACTGTTTGCGGTGATTCCCCAGTGAGTCGGGGTAGTGCTGCGTTATGATCCAGTGGGTCGGATGTGGTACAGCGCTGGGTTGTGGCTGAAGGGGATGACCAGAAATGCGCGTTCGCTGCATGCTGGTGGTCAGGATACCCGTTGAAGCCGTGGGTGCTGACTGGCTGTGTGACTCGCCTCACGAAAGCTTGCGGGAGTGATGATGATGATGACGTCACGCTGAAGTATCTGCACGAAGGCTGCGTTGACGTTCATGCTCGGGGTCACCAATTTAGGAGTATGAGGAACAGGGTGTAAAGTTCACTCATCCCCCATAGAAAAGGGAAGATCCTCCGACCAGACGGGTGTGATGTCTGGCGGGCAACTGCCCAGAGGTTTGAAGTTGGGAGATTCTATATATGTTTATCGCGCGGTAAACTCTAATTGCGCGATGCAGGATTTTGTGTGACGTCAGGATGTTATGTGACGTCAGGTCTTTGATGCGTAGTTCGCATGTAGCGATGTAGATGCCGCTACAATGAGGTTCCTCAGTTATTAGAAATTCCTAGGGGGTCCCTAGCTTTAGCAGCATATTTAATTAAGCTTAGAACTGGGGATTCTGATGAGAGGTTGTCAACTTTATTAAAAGTGTCTAGGCGAACTCTAGAAAAGTGGTTACACCAAGTGAGAGATCTGCTGTATGAGTACACCTAGGTTTAAATCATATAAATAGGCAAAACATAGTGCAAAGAAATCTGTTAATACCTAACACATTGTTTGGTAACTTTGAGGGAGTAGATAGGCCCATTGTAATATTTGATGGAACATATTGTTACATTGAAAAGAGTTCGAATTATTTATATCAAAAAAGAACATATAGCATGCACAAATATCGCAATCTTATGAAACCGTTTTTAATGGTATGTACCGATGGGCATATAATTGATGTGCTGGGCCCCTATCCAGCCACCACTTCAGACGCTGATATAATGAAAAAGGAATTTTCAAATGAAAGACCATTACGGGAATGCTTCCTTCAAGGTGATGCTTTTATACTGGATAGGGCCTTTCGTGATTCATTGCCCTTGTTGCACCAATGTGGATATAGGACATATGTGCCTGCATCATTAGAAGAGGGTGAGACACAGCTTTCCACTAGTGAAGCAAATAAATCGATAGCAGTCACCATATGTCGTTGGGTAGTGGAGGTAGTAAACGGCAGATTCAAAAGAGATTTTAAATTATTACGGCAAAATTATTTTAACGTAGCTAGTAAAAGTTTCATGAAAGATTTTGAGGTGGCTGCTGCTCTTTTAAACAATTTTCACCCTCCTATTATTGATCGTGTTGATGCTGGGGAAATATTAGTACAAATAAATATGAATATGAATACAGAAAATGAATTAGCAGAATTTATTGTAAAAAACCATTATAATAGGCGTAGGGCTGATTTTCAAACAATAACTGTACAAAATGATAACCTATATGATTTTCCCCAGCTTACCGATACTGAGCTAATACTAATATCACTAGGCACATATCAAATAAAGCAGGCACGTTCCTATTTTGGTGAACATGTAAGGGGCAATGATGGCTATGTGATAGAAGTGTGCATGGAGGTCAGCAGCAGCCTACTTCGAGAGCTGTCAGCTACAAATACCTCATGGCTACTTAGGGGCCGCATTCATTCGAGACATATAAGTCGAAAAACGTATTTTGTTTACATTTTAGTCGACAGCTCTCGCAGAGGTGGGGAAGCAATAATAAAATATTATTGTAACTGCATCGTAGGCAAACGGACTGTAGGCTGCTGCGCCCATGTAATGTCAATAATATGGTACCTTAGTTGGGCTAGGTACCAAGATAATATTGTACCACCTGCACAATTTCTAGATGACATTCTAATTATAATTGAAGATGAATAAAATCCTTACCCATGATTTTTAATAGGTATTTGTTTCCTAATTTCCATCCACTCTACAAATATAATTAAGGCAAGTCAAAGTGCCGCTAGTGGCACTCTATCCCTATCGGATTAAGTGCCAGGGTCCGTTTAGGCACAAGAGAATGTAATGTTTTCGGAATTTGGTGTTTTACAGCGAACTAATACACCTATAATTGTAACAGCATCCTATTTTTTAAAAAAACAACTACCTATCGCACAATGAGGTTATACATCGCACTTCAAAAATCAGCTGTTTTGTTACGTAACCTCACTTTAACAAAATCTCTTTTAACTCGGCTCTCAGATTGCTAAAATCCGCAAAATTTCATCTCAATTTTTCAGTGATGGTTTGATAATATAGTAGCTATTAATTGACACCAATTTCATCTCTTTACATCCAGGCCCAAGATTGTATGAAAGCGTATCCGTCTACTTTATCTCTAGACATTTCTTATCTGCTAGTTATATACCTTAAATTCTAAACATCAAATTTTACACATCTTATTTTAAACATCTTATTTTAAATCTCTTATTTTCGACTTTATATTTTTATTACATGTATGCTTTTTAATATATTTTACACAAATATATACATATAGCATAGTTTTATTATTCTATTTATTCCTATTTATGACACATGACATGAACTCCGGAAAGTTTTCGACTAACATCCTAATGTCCAGCTTATTCTCAACCTCGAGTCTTTTTAGGGCGTGAACCGGGCAGTCGGTCAGAATATGTTTCACCGTTTCAGGGGTGCCGGGTTGGCAGATGCACGATGAGTTCTCTTTGCACCTGAAACGATTCAGGTACTCCGAGAACCCACCGTGCCCCGTTAGTACTTGGGTGATTACGTTGGTAAGGGGTTATTTCTCGGACAATTTTGTTGGAGGTTGTAACATCGGGGAGGAAAAGTTTTGTCACACTTGCTCTCGCGCTATTTACGTATCGTCGGTTCCATTCATCAATCGACCCCTTTCGGATCTGTCGTTTGACGAATGAAACCGGGCAAAAGTCATAATCCGGCTTGGTCTTCATGTATAAGGCTGCGTCCTTCGCCAGCTCATCCGCTCTCTCGTTTCCCGCGAGGCCCGCGTGTGCCTTGATCCAGAACAAAGACACAGTTTTGTTCTGGTCTTCAATGGCTCTAAGGTTCCTGCGGGTGTCCACCGCCAGGGAGTGCGTTGTGCTGGGGTTCGCTATGGTCTCCAGGGCTGATCTGGAGTCACTGTAGATGCCATAGCTTTCCTCGCTGCGTTGTTGGATTTCCTCAGTGGCTCTGCATACTACGAGGAGTTCCGCCTGGTATACCGTGCAGTATGGAGCAAGCTTGAGTTTGAGGGTCTTCACTTCTGCTGCACTATCCCACAGCGTAAGCGCTGCTCCAACCTTGCCCTCAATCCGGCTACCATCCGTGAATATGCGGATAGCCTGGTTGTTTTGTCAAGCTGGTCTTGGTCTACCACGCACATGAACTCTATCGCAGTATGCCGCCCCGGGTGAGGTGTACTGGAGTAATTAACTCTTCACTCGACCTCTCTGTCTGCCAGCTCCGGCCGGGATGCCCATCTCCTCGCCTCATACAGGGCGGTTACCTCTTGTATGCGGAGGTCAAGTGGCAATATACCGGCCAATACCAGCGCAGAGTGAAGAGAGGCCGTGCGGTACGCCCCGCACAACTTCTGAGCAAAAACCCTCTGGACGGCGTTTAAGTGTCGCTGAATGCCTAACTTTTTTGATGCTCAGGACCAGGCGCCAGCCCCGTACGTGATAATGGGCTCTACCGTAGCGGTGTATATTACACAGATTATTTCCGGGTGGAGACCCCAACTGACTTTCGCAGCTCTTGACAGCTGGTTGTAGACACCAAGTGCCTTCTTGCAGACGTTAGCCGTATGGCTATTGAAGGTCAACTTGACGTCCACAGTGAGTCCTAGTATTTTAATCTCCGAGGACATTCCAATGTCGATCCCTCCCATGCTCTGGCGTGGCGTGTCATATTTAAGCTTCCTGGTAATGACCATGGCGCAAGTTTTGTACGGCGCAAATCTTAGCTTATTTATGACACCCCACCCCCGAACATGTTCGAGAGCGGCATTAGCCTGTACCTCGATGTCCAGGGCTGTCTCCCCCGAAAACACGAGCACCACATCATACGCAAAGGCCTGGCAATAATCACCCCTTCGCGTCAGACTCTCCAGCAATGGGTTCAACAGGAGATTCCACAAGATGGGGCCGCCTATTGATCCTTGGATACATCCCTTGTTGGTGCCTCTTGTGAACTCATGGCCCGCGTACCTTACCCGGACCTTGCGGTCGCTTAGGTAGCTGGCCATCAACCTCCTGAGGTTCACTGGGCAATCCTCCTCCGCCAGTCTGACCTTAATGGCTGGCCACCACGCACTGTCGAAGGCTCCCTCTATATCCAAAGAGACCATCGTGATAAGCTTCCTCTCTCGGAGTTTGCCTCTCACGTGGCCAATCAGGTCATAGAAGGAGTCTTCCGTGCTCCGCTGTGGCATGAAACCATACTGGCGGGGACTAATCCGGGGCACCAAGTGCCAAACCAGCCTTCTCACCATCATCTTCTCCAGTATCTTACCCATCACTGGTAACAGTCCGATCGGCCTATAGGATTTTGGACTGGTGTAATCGTCTTTTCCCGGTTTCCTCAGCACCACCACGGTGGCCTCTTTCCACACTGTGGGGAAGTGCGTCAGTTGCCAGCACTTGTTAAAAATCGCCAGGTGCAGTTCCGGATCCTGTGTTATGACCTGCTGGCAGATGTCGGCTGTGAAGCCGTCCACTCCGGGTATCTTCTTCGGATTGAAGCTCCCCGTCGCGAACCTGAGCTCGTCCGTCGCAAACTCCGGGTCATGGGTCTCATGATGAGTCCGGTCGTTTGCTCGGTCAGCAAGAGCTCTGATTCGGCGATGGTCTGGGCTATCCTCCTCCTCTGTATCCTCCGGGTAAAGAAAAAAAAGAAGAAAGAAAATACGTTTATTTGCGGTACACATGACGCAAGGTAAGAACAAAACACGAAAATAAACAATTTGGGGGAAAATATGCGTCACATCCACGCAAAACGGCCATCGCTCAGCATAAAGCTGTGACCCTATGCAAGACAGAGCCCCAGCGCTGGTTTTCAGCGACAGCCGGCGTTGACGTTATGACGTCAACCGGTACAGCATACACGATTATTTTTAAATCGTTCTGGAGCCGAAACACAGTAACTCCAGACGATTAATAGTTACTATTAGCATTGTTATTGTTTTTTTAAGACATCTAATATAGAAGTTAGAAATGTATAACTTTTATTCTGTCATTCGAGTTAAATCTTAGTAGCGCTTCCACTATTTCATTCATAAACGCAAGATCGTACGCGATCCGCTCGGTGATGACGTAGCGCGGCACAGCTGTGCGTGTGCGAGTCAGTTGACAGCGCGCTCGCGGTGGGTCAACGGACGTTGGACGCCTTGAATCGAGTGTCGACCAATCGAGCTAATAGGTACTTATTAGGTACTTGATGGGGACATAGAACGCGAGCGCAGGGCGTTGGCGGTGAGGAGCAATATGCTCGCCCGTAGGTTTGCTCGCTGCACGGCAGACGTCAAAGTCAGTTTATTTAAAGCGTTCTGTCAGTCCTTCTACACGAGCGGCCTATGCGTGTCATATACGAGCCGAGCCTACAACGTCCTGCGCGTGCAATACAACAATGCCTTCAGGATGCTGTTGCGGTTGCCGCGACGTTGCAGTGCGTCGGGAATGTTTGCTGAAGCACGTACGGATGGCTTTCACGCGATCATGCGTAAGAAAGCGGCTTCCCTACTGCAACGTTTGCGTAGCACTCGGAACGGCATCCTGAAAATGATTGTTAGCAGAGTGGACTGCCCCATCCAAAAGCACTGGGTAGAATTAGGTATAGGTTTATGTTAAATAGAATTAAGTACTAACAATAATAACATAGCATGTAAGCACAGTTTGATACTAACCACTAACTACGTATGGACTGCTTAGGTCTGAAATAAAGATATATTTTTTTTTTGTTTTTTTTTTTTTTATAAGCATACCTACATACCATATTTATGATAAATTAAAAGAATACTGCCTAAACCAATTTTTATGCGACAATGCTTGCTTGCGGCCGCGGCGCGGCGGCTTCTACAAAGGCAGGCAATGTAAACAGAAAAAATTAATCGTTTTATCTGTCGAATAGAGTTCATTTTAAGTTGGTGGTGCCCTTTTCTAGGAAAATATTGGACCGAATTAAGACCTTATTTTTATACACTTAACCGCGGAATTCGGTTGTGCATCCTTGTGAAGTCCGGTCGGACACTTCTCAGAATAATTTTAGTAAACTGCGTACCTACTTACCTTGTACTAGGTACAAGGTAAGTTTGGTGAAATTTGTATTTGTTACCGTTTACGGTTAAGAAATAAAGTCTGAATTCGCTTTTCGTATTTTTATTTGTGTACCTATTTTTCTATTGCGTATGTGTTTTTATGCTGTCTGATCGATGAATGGATTTTTCAATGGGTACCGTTCGCAAGTGTTGCCGTTCGTCGATACGTTTTACACAGATACATATGCATTGATCGCAAGGAAGCGTTACTTCGAGTTCTCATTATTTCACAAAAAAAACAATAAATTGGATTTTTCGTGTTTTTTAAATTGTAATTTATTGAAAATAATAGTGCCAATCGTTTCGAGTTCGATGATCGAGTTTATGGCGTTTGGTTCCAGAACGATCTAAAATTAACCGTGTATAGTGAAATAACAAAAAATAAAATGAATAAAAACAAATATTTAGTCCTAAATATTCTTATAAAATATAATATTTAAAATGGTAACATTTCGTACCGTCGGCGACTCACGCGCCACAGACAGTCTGTGCGCGCAGCTGTAATTTTATCTGTGCATTTTGTATTATTTGTTTGACGTTTTGACACATTGGATAATATGTAGCCGGCAAAAGTACTGGAAACTGCTATTCACAAGAGCATATACCTTCAGGTGAACGCACAACTATCAGACGCTCAGCATGGTTTTCGACCAGGAAGAAGTACCACCAGTAATCTTCTCTGCCACATGGCTCATCTGGTCCCAACGGTGGATGGTGGGGGACAAACTGATACTGCTTACTTTGATTTCAGGAAAGCATTCGACCTAGTCGAAAATGACATGTTGCTTAAAAAGTTAGCAGGTGTTGGTTTCACCCCACACTCTCTCCAGTTTTTTGCCAGTTATTTGAGGGATAGGCAACAATATGTGGAATATGCGGGACACGTGTCAGATCCATATTTCACGAGGTCTGGGGTAAGCCAAGGTAGTAACCTCGGCCCTTTGAGCTTCCTTCTGATGGTAAACGACCTACCAGAAGTAGTCGAAGACGCTGAGTGTTTGATGTTTGCCGATGACCTCAAATTGTCTCTCGCGGTAAAAAGCACTGATGACTGTGTCAGGCTACAAGGGGACATTGATAGGGTAGTGAGCTGGAGCAAGGAAAATCTGTTGCAGTTTAATATCTCGAAGTGTGTGACAATCACTTTTTCTCGCGCACACAACCCCATCTTACATACCTACCATATTGACGGTTCGCCTATGGCACGGGTCACAGAAGTCAAGGACTTGGGGGTAGGCTTTAACACGCGTTTGACTTTTCGTGATCAAATAATGCGTAGCTGTAAAAGAGCGTATAGGAATTTAGGTTTCATGCTTCGTACGGTCCGAGGGTTCACGAATGTGAAAGCTATTATAGCATTATATAATGCACTGGTGAGGAGCCAGTTAGAATGTAATGCAGTCATCTGGGCTCCGCATGAAACTAAATATAGTCTCATGCTGGAGAGGGTACAAAATAAATTTATTAGGTATTTATATAAGCGGTATTATGGGGTCTATCCATTTTACCCGTTAATGTATCCAACCTTATTTATTTTAGGTATGGTAGGATACAATGAGCTAAGGGTGAGGAGGGATCTTGCACTCACCTCGTATGTATTTAAGCTACTGCGAGGGAAAGTGCAGAATGCAGTTATTTTAGAGCAGGTGAGTCTGTGCGTTCCGGACAGGTACATGTGGCGACGACGGCAGCCGCCACTGCTAGTGGAGCCGCGCGCTCGGACCAACTTTTTAAGAGAGGCGCCCCTGACGCGTGCACTCCGCACGCTCAACCTCATAGCGAGTGAGACGGACTTATTCTGTTGTTCTCTGAGTGAATTCACAAGGAATGCATTGTTTGTAATATGTTATAGATGTTAAGTTAGGATAAGCGCATTTATCGCATTGGGGTAATCTGTAATGGTAAATGTAAGATGATGATAAATAAATAAATGTAGGTACTGGTTACGTAATAATTCTAACATGGCGCATTAAGTAATTTATGATGCAATACATAATATGTAATGACAAAGGATGCATTGGGTGATTGTGTGGCTATGTTTCTTGTAAATAATGTTTGTGAAAGTGTTAGGTGTAGACGACAAGCTCGGTGACATGTTAAATGCATCGATTTATATCGATCAATGGATAAATGAGATCAATGATAAGTGCAGAATAATAATTGTATTTATCAGGGAGATTGAATTGGATTTTATTACTATTAAAATAAATGAAATTAGAATGAAAATAGATGAAATTGGATTGGAGTTATATAAATAGGATAAATTTGTTATCAAAAGGAAATATACCTACTTGACAAGCCGTAGTGTGCCAGTTGAATAACTAGGTTTAACCGTAATTTACAGAAACACGGTGGCGTTTCTAGGCATAAGGGATGAATGCAGCAGCGAAAAAAAGACCTAAATACAGCCCCACTGATGGATGAGGGAATTCCAAGCAGCCCACGCCCACCTCCAGGAGATCCCAAGCCAAAGCCTGCATGCCATGACCCCCGAGGTACAGTGAACCAACACCAAAGTACATGGTTAAGATTGAAGGGAAATTTGTTCATGTATGAGTAACTTTTTGTATTGGAATTTAAAGGATTGTATTTTTTCCAGGAGTCGCATTGGTGGTGGGAAATCATTCCAACAGCGTGTGGCTGCGAACTTGAAGGACCCTCTGAAAGCTGTAGTCCTGTGCATTGGCACCGACAGTGGACTTACCAAGGAGCGAAGACTATACTTTAGGTGATTTTGTTTCCAAGTAAGCTTTTCATACAGATAGCGTGGTTTATGGGTTGTAACAATACCAAACAATAAGTTGGCTAAATGAAGCTTCCTCCTGGCAGCCATCTTTAATAATTTTTGTTGATTAATATAAGGAGTAACATGACTTCTTCGTGGGATGTTAACACAAAAACGAACATAGGCATTCTGGATACGTTGGATTACACCATTCTTGAAAGCAGGCATGGTCCATAGACTGTGTCACAGTAATTAAGCTTAGATAGGATGAGACTGTCAACAAGTTGTTTCCATACTTAGGTATTTCCGTATTCCATATAAAACCTTTAGCCTATAAAAACAATTTCGGAGAACATTGGTCACGTGGGCCTCAAAGTGCAGGTCTGGATCCAAAATTAGCCCCAGATTGCATGCCTGCTCCACTCTCTCAGTTTTCTCTCCCTTGATAACTATCTCAGGGTTGGCAGACAGTATTGCACTTACTTGTTTCTTTGAACCCAGCACCATAAATTTAGATTTAAGGGGGTTCAGAACTAGAGAGTTCTCCTCTGACCATAAAACCACTCTATGCAAATCCTCATTTATTTTCTGCACTGCCAAAGATGTTTCATCCCCCTTGAAGGATATGTACAACTGAATATCATCAGCATACATGTGATATTTGCAGTTAACAAAGGATTGTATTATATCCGCACTGTACAGAATATACAACAAAGGCCCTAGAATCGATCCCTGAGGCACACCCCTTGACACCTGGAGGGGGGGGGGGGGGATGACACCGTAGACCCATCTTCCCTACGCATCTCTACGTATTGAGACCTGTTTGTTAGGTAGCTGCCAAACCACTCTACCGCATCACTGTCAAAGCCATAGAAGACTAACTTCGACAGCAGTAGACTGGTATTAATAGCATCAAAAGCACGGGAAAAGTCCAGCAGAGCCAGAATGGTTCCCTCCCCCCGGTCGCGTGCTTCAAGAATACTACCCACAACATCAGGCAGAGCCGTTGCAGTACCTCTACCCTTTCTGAAACCCGACTGAAGGTCAGGAAGAATGTTATTAGTTTCGAGGTATTGGATAACCTGCGAGTACACTACGCGTTCCAGACGCGATCTTAGACAGGCAAGGCAGTATGCTAATTGGTCTCAAGTCCTTCATGTTAACAGGGTTATTGTTTTTAGGGATAGGACGTACAATAGCGCATCGCCAGAGTTCGGGGAATGTACGCGTGGCTATGGACTGGTTGATGATATCTGTAATGGCTTGCAAGGTAGTTGGCAACGTGAGAGATATAATATCGAGACTTATACCGTCGACACCCTGTGCATTTGACCCTAGACCCTTAACTATCTTCAGGATCGATTCAGGACTGGTTGTTGTGAGTGTGAATGAGGCCGGGCCATACCTATGAGACTCAAAGTAGGACAATTGTAGGGTATTATGATGACAATAACCTGGAACTTCCAGAAACGCCGCATTGATATCATCTGGGTTGTTGAAGTGACTTGGCAGCAGTCTTTGCTGATGGTCCGGAAGTACATCGCGCCAACTATTATTGCGCCATAATAGTTTCGGGTCCTTTATTTGGTCATTAATACTTTTGCTGAAATATGCCGTCTTCTCGTTAACTAGTGCCGTAACTGCTTGGAGCTTCAGATCCAGATAATATACCTTATGACCCGGTAGTTTGGATTTCCGAAATCTGTCCCTGGCTCCATCTCTCAATTTCGACATCAGTCTAATGTTTTCAGTTATCCATGGAGTAGGGCGGGATTTAAATGTCTTCTTTTTAAGAGGAGCGTGGAGATCAAATAATTGGATCATAAATGAATTAAATGTCTCCACCATTGAATTGACATCACTCATGGATCCAATAATCGACCATGGAATAATTTTTAAATCTATGTTAAAATAGACCTCTAAAATGTCTGTAAGCGGACGAAATATGACCAATCTTGGTTTAGCCTTATTAGCCTTAAAGATCGTCTCGCATGTGATAAACGAGTGATGGCCAAGCTCACTGATGTGATTCACCACGACGTTACGGATTAAAGCATCAGTGCAGATTAAGTCAATAAGCGAACTACTATCACCTCCAAAGTGTGTGGGTGTTTGGACTAATTGATTTAGGTTTAAGTAGCTGAGAAAATCTAAAAGTTGTTTAGTTTTTGAGCTATTGACTTCTAGCATATTAACATTAAAGTCACCTAACAATATTACATAATCGTAGGGGGCTAGACCACCAATACTGACAGTCAAGCCCTCGAGAAAAAGCTCCAAGTCTAACCATGGTGGACGATATGCAGTGCCAATGAGTAACTTTTTTTTGTTAACGTTAAGGGTTAACCATAGCTGTTCGACATTGGGATGTACAGGATGAGCTCTTACCCGAGCAGAAACCCCATTTTTTATGTAAAATGTTACCCCTCCGCCGCGCCCACCGCGTACAGACATGGGTCGCGGTATATGCTTGAGCTCGTACCCAGGCACACTAGGCGCTCGGTCGTCCTCACCCTTACGCAACCAAGTTTCGTTGATAGCCATGATATCCACAACATGGTTGCCCATGGCTATCAAAAATTCATCCTGATTAGTCCCTAGAGAGCCCGCATTCAGTAGACCAAACTTAATACATTTGCTAGGAGTCATTGGCATTATCATCTGTGTATTGTATGTATGTCTTGTGTATAAGTTTATATACTTTGAGTAATTGAGAGTGTATGTAAATGTGTAGGTAGGAACTATGTTCAACAGTGGGCTGCAATGATCTTAAATTATGAAATGATATTGTATTGTAGTTGTGATTAGCGTTGATTTGAATCTTTGTAGAAAATTTTATTGTATATGTCGCCGCGAAGGCATCAACCTGTAAAGATTATAACATAATCCTATTGTTGTCACAAGCATTAATCAAGGTATCAGTTCTTTTGAGATCAGACGCCATCTATTGCCAAACTTGTGAACTCAGTCCTGTGGTAGTTAATATCACTGATAGTGAAATTATTAAACTAATTTCGATGTTAGAGCCAAAACTATAGTTGGAATTAAAAGGGAACATTTAATTAATGATTTTTGGGTTTTTAGTCATATTGACAAGTGGTCATTTGATAGTAAATTTTGTTTATGGCAAAGCGCTACCTAATGTCACGAAGATGGCGCGATTTGCGAATATTATGATCAATAACTGAATTTAATAATTTAATACAAGAACTAAATCAGTTTCAATAATAGAAAACCAACTATAAAGTAGTAAGATTATTTTACACTGCAATTTACTAATGAATACCTGTTGTTTCATTAAAATCCTTGAATCACAGGAAGTGTTGTCAAAATTAGAAAAAAATGAAGGTGTAAAAAGTAATGAAGGTTCTAATTTAACTTTAATTCTGAATGAACTTTGTATTTGTGAATATTAGCATTGTTTAATTATAAAATAATTAACTGATAAGCATTTTAGCAATATTTATAAGTTTTACTGAACTAACTAAGTAATAAGATTTTGTATTGGAATACGCGATATATCCGCTGACTGAAAAAAAAGGACAGACACAACAATGGCGTGTGTTGAACCTCTGTAACATAATGCTTTGATATAAAAGAGTGTCTAAGGAGTTTCTTGCGCCCGTTCTTCTCCTTCAGTACCTACTGTGTTTTGGAATGGGCGACTAGATTCACCAAATAACTTAAACTCAATGATTCAAATAACTTAAATTAAGTGACAAAGTGATAACTCAAAAGTGTAAACGATGTAATTGGAATAAATGTATTGAGTTTGAGTTAACAACTGTGTGTGATTGAAAACCAACTACCTATATCTACCATCAACGAAGAATTACATCGGAGACTAGTCAGACACGGCACAGAGTAGATACCCCGTCGTGTCATATATAATGTTTGGGTATGATTAGGGTACTTATATTGTAATAAGTTTTTGAAATGTATAAAAAATATGTCGAACAAATATATAAAAAAATATTAATGGTATCTCACCAAGCACACCCGTCGACCTGTGGTCAACCAGAAAATAGTCAGGATGAACGTTACCGCCAGTGCTTTCGCGGAACCTTCTTGCCCTACCTCTTTCCCGTCACATACAAGTGGCAGATCTTCTTGCCGTTTTGCCGTATTTTTGATCACCCTGTAGATTCCCTCCAATACCCCTTCCCTATCTTGTTTCTGACAAAACCCCTTCCAGCTCACTGTCGAGCGTTTTATGACCTCGGACTCATGTTTTTCTTTCTCTGCCAGGTACAGCGCAACCACACCTTCTCTGCGCGACGGCGCAGCGCACCGAATTCTTCTCTTCCTGGTAGCGAAGTCATGCATCATCGCTTCGAGTTCTTCGGACCACCACGGAATGGTAAGTTTTTGGCTGTCTTTTTTCTTTGGCATCGCCTCGTTACATGCCTCAGCCATAACTGCAGTGTACTTTTCGACCATGCCATCAAGATCTTCCTTATTATTTATCTGTTCTATTTGTAATTTATTGATTCTATTTTCTATTTTTAATTGGACCATTTTTTCATTAAAAAGTTCCCAATTTGCTTTTTTTGTGTTGTAAATTCTAGTTGTTCTTTTAATGTTGATACCTTTCCCTTTTTGAAGTTTAATTTTGATTATAATTCCGTTGTGGTCCGAGCTCGTTAGGTCTTCAGCTACCGTCCAATCCTCTACCAGGTCAAGCAAGTCCTCTGTGCACAGAGTTACGTCAACGTGGCTTGTAATTCGTCATCCCCCTCTGATGGTATCGAAGGTGGGTCTGTTCCCGCTGTTGAGTACCTGCAGATCAAGCTCTCCGATCATTCCTACCAGTTCATCTCCTCTATCGTCGATGGCACTGCTTCCCCACCACACGCTTTTGGCATTAGCGTCCCCTCCAATGATTGCCTTCCTGGGCTTTAGCTCCTTCATCACGGCCGTTAAGTGGTCCAGGTATGGCCCAATGGGTTGGTCAGGCTCAAAGTAGTACGAGACGGCGAGCATCTCCCACGCGATCGTTCGCAGCTTCACCACCACGATGTTGTTGGTGGTGAATTTGGGGCACTGTA
Organism: Agrochola macilenta; assembly: GCA_916701695.1. NCBI lineage: Eukaryota > Metazoa > Arthropoda > Insecta > Lepidoptera > Noctuidae > Agrochola > Agrochola macilenta. Next base: position 1,371,446 of record OU753583.1, on the reverse strand, counting down.
TGACGTCGATATCATGGTTGAACACGACTATCGCCGCCTTTACAGTGCCCCCGCTACAGTCCGAATTTTGGTAGACTCTAGCGCCCCCGTACGACTTCATTGCCTTTTGTATAAGGGGCTTTTGGTCCTGGACTCTGACGCACTGCAGGTCGATGAAGACCCTGCCAGCCGAAGTGAGTTTCTGCCATAACTTGGGTGTCACCTGTAGGACGACATGGCTCTCTAGCGAGTTCCGTGCTCTCCTCCGGTATTTCACCGTGGCAGTCGCCTCCTCAGCCGTTAGGCCCTCAAGCAGGCGGGCGTTTTGGACCTTTAAAGCGGTCAGGATATCCTCGTCACTATTGTAGGACAAGAGGTCCTTGATTATAACTAGTGGGTTCCGATTTTTAGCTTCTTCCACTTTCAGGTGTTTGTCCTTACTGAGTTGGGCCGTTGTCCTTGCCATCTCCTCTCTGTTGCTGAAGCTCAAGATAACCCTCTTGTCCTTGACTTTTCGGACCCTCTCGATCTGCAGGCCGCTCTTTTTCGCGTCCAGTATCTCCTTCACCCTTCCTACCACTTCCGTGCTGGTGTCCATTGTGACATCGGACGACACAATGACAGAGATCTTCTGTTTTTGGCCCCAGGTGTTTTGGGGTGCGGTCAGGGCCTCCGCATAGGTAGGAGTTCTCTCCTTGATTTCGCAGACCACTTTTCCCATTTCTTTCGTGGTTTCCTCGAGAACCCGAATTTCTTTCAAAATATCTCTGTCACTGCGCCTTTCTCTGTCACGTGACTCTTGTGTCTCTCTCTGCTCTTGCATATCCACCTGCAGCTGTTTAATCATCTGGTAGCCCTCCTTCACTATAAGAGTTTGCTCTTCTAGTGCGGAGCGCAACCAGGTGATGTTGCCCAGGTCGTCGCGTCCTTCTTCAACCTTCTGGCTTTCCAATTCCTTCGGTTGGTTTTTTCCCTTTCCCAGCTTATCTCCATCCGCCTCCTTTACCAGCTGGTACAGTCGGTCTATTGACGCTGTGACCTCCCTCTTTATTTCCGCCTTAAGGTTTTTGGAGTTGTTTAGGTGGAGCTTTGCCTTATTTAGGCAGGCTCTCGCCTCCGCCGTCTTGTTGGGGTAAAATAAATTATTAGTAAAATAAGTGGGGGGGGGTTGTGACGAGAGGGTTACACGGGGTAACGAGGGGGTCACTCGGGGTAACGAGGTGTTACGAGGGGTTCACGAGGGGTAACGAGGTGTCACGAGGGGGGGTCACGTAAGGAGGTCTGGGGGAGGGGTATAATAGCGGGAGGATAATTAGTTATGTATAAATATTGTGTTAACTTAATATCTGGGGTCCAAAATAAAGGGGGTCAAAAAGGGGGTCTAAGGGGCCTATCTAATCTACTAACTAAACTACCCACTCCCGACTAGAACCTATAGGTTCTAGTCGGGAGTGGGTACACCCAGCCGTTTCCGAGATAAGGCGGGGGTTAGGAATAATGGAAGGGTGGGGGGATTTCTTGGTGGATATGGGATATTATATAAAAATAACAATGTACAGAACGGATTTTTATATTTTATTTGTAAAAAAGAGGGGGAATCGAAAGAGGGTGACCTGAGAATATTCGCAGTAGATGCTATACGTACGTATAGTATATACAGGCTGGTGTCAAAAATGGCCTAACTCACACCGTTCTCGAGTTATGGTCGTTTTAAAGTTTTCAGAAGTCCTGAGTTCAGTTCCCGTTTGGTGAACACCAAAAAAATTTTTTTACAGAAATATATTTAAAAAAAAGAAAGGTTCAAACTTAAATCTAAAACAGTTCAGCGTCAGGCAGCCGCTCCCATACAACTTGTATACAAGCAGGGATCGGGGAAAGGCCCACGATCGGGGAGTTGCTATAAATTCGAAACTTCTTAGTAAAATTATTTTTTACAGGCACTAGTAGCTGAGGGCTACTAGTATTTACAATAAAAGCACTAAAAACTATGATTAAATTTTAATTAAATATTTTTCTTTCCAAAGTAAACCAAGTTATTTTATCGGCGGAAATTATTTCTGTGTGCACAATTATTTACAAATTTCTTAAAGTAACAGTCCGATTTCGATGAGATTTTCGTCTCTGTGCTTGGGAACGTCCCAGCTATCCACCACTGGAGTTTTAAGAGCTGGTCGTCTATGGTTTAGGTCAAAATACGTTGCCGGAAAAACTTGTGGTCACTTTCACGGCCGCACAGAATTCTTTTTAAGTTTGTAATCTTATTAAATGGTGTGCACTTAACTTGTTTTTAGTTCTGAAAAAGCTTCCGGGGTCCTCGTCGCGGTCTCCTTCCTGAGGAGTGGTCAGGGATGATTTTTGGCCTTTGTAGCGGGATCTCGTACGCACATGGAAAACAGTATTTTCCCTGTATTTCCGCGCGCCTGCGGATAATTCGGGACTGTTTCCAGGAATGGAGGTCTCGACGGGGCGGTCAGGATAGCAGTCCCAGAAAACTATGTCGTCGATCTTGTTTTCGAGCTATTCGACTTTTAAAACTTGAAAATCCAGTAAAAGCACAATTTTTTCACTATTTTAGTCACAACTTTCACAGTTTTCAGTATTTTCACTTCGCGTTCCGTTTCGCCTTCGCGTTTCGTTCGTTCTTCACTACCCTGATCGTCGGGTGATTGCGCGTGTTTTAAGCTATGACACGAGTATTTCGGAGAACTTTTTTCGTTTTTCGCGATTTTAGACAGCGGAGCGCGGTTTAAACTGGACTGTTCGCGGCGGGGGACGCCGGGTGACTGGTTAGGTTAGGTTTTTTTTTTTTTTTTTTTTTTTATTTGAGCAGGAGTGGGAAATCCTCATGGACGCCCGGACTGCCTCACTAGTGAGCCAGTCAGTGCCGGACTCTTACCGGCTAAAACCCCCTCCTGCCTTTGCTCAGTGTCCCTCTGACATGATCAGAGACCTTTTTTTCGCAGTATTTCTGATTGTATTCGTTATTTTGTTGTTTATTTTATACATCAGTCCAGCTTTAGGAAAAGGAGTGTTCCGTGGAAACATTCGCAACCCTTTTTGCTACTTTTCAAAGGAATATCTTAATTTTAGTAGTTCCAATGTTTCATATTATCTAAAAGCTAACATCTAAACATTTATCTAATTAATACTACAATACGCTCTAATTTATCTTTATTATTATTTTTGTATTTTTCGTTTTATGTTTTTGTTTGTTTACCAATTTTCTAAGTCTACCTTTGCTTACACCTATACCAATTTATTTTTATTTTAATCTCTACTATATTTCTAATATGGCTATATATCATATAGACATAATTTCTTATACTACGTATATATTTTGTTATTTCTACAAATACTATTTTTACTAAAATTCAATATAATATGCTTGTTTAATTCTTGTTAATCCTGGCAGACTCACAACTGCTATTATAAATACAATTATCGCGCAATTCACGACGGGCACGTTCGACCACAACGGTAAAGGAAGTTTGTTTTTAATTTTGGATGAGTTTAATTTGGTATCTGATTTTAATTGGGCCAATTTCTCACGAAGTTGACTCCAATTAGCCTGTTTTTTATTATAGTTTCTTTTATTTCTAGAATTTTTTGTAGGTTTGAGTTTCTTAACATTAATTTTGAACACAATACCGTTGTGGTTCTTACTTCTGGGAAACACTGGATGGACCTTAGCAGTACGCCACCGACAGGCGTGCCACAGCGTCCCATTTAAGGCGTATTGGGCACTCACTGTCGAAGGCGTTGTGGTCACTCCTGTCCCCTTTGGCCGATACGCAGTTGTGACATTTTGGCGCCTCCGCAGCCAGCCGCGACGGGCAGTCGGCTCGCAAGTGGGGATCACCACAATGAGTGCAGAGTTCGGCGGGCTGCGTGCACAGTTTACGGCTGTGGCCGTAGCACAGACAGCGAGTGCACTGCACCAGTGGCGACTGGTCCTGCACTCGCACTCGTTGTAGGTCAATGTGCACGCGACCCGCCATTGTCAGCCGCTGCCAAACAGTCGGGGACACCCGCAGGATGACGTGGACCATATGGGGGGGGGGTTCCTCGTCCTACGACGGTACTTCACCCCTAGCCTCAGATCCTCCGCAGGAATGTCCCCGACTAGATGGGCGTTTTGCCTCCGCAGGGCTTGGATAATCTCCACATCCGTGTGGCAGGAGAAGACATCCTTAATGATCACTAGCGGATGTTTATTCTTCATTTCTTCAACTACTAAGTTACCCGCTTTCCTAATTCTTTCGGTCACTCTGGTCATCTCCTCTTTGGTCTTGAACCCCACCACCATCTTTTGGTCCCTCGCCTTACGCAGCTGCTCCACCCTAGTGCCCTCGTTTCTGGCATCGACCGCCGTCCTGAGCTTCTCAATAACCTCTTCACTGGTATCCTGATTATTGACCGATGATACGACCACCGAGTGAAGAGGTTTTTGGATATTCTGCTTTGGACTGGCGGCGGCCATCTCCGCGAAAGTCGGACCTTGGCCTGTAACGTAGTGAGGGGCCTGTTTGAGATGCTCCGACAGACCCCGGGTGTGCTGTTGGCACTCATCCAATGCCTGTTTGTGGTCTTTGAGGCCTGCCACAAGGCACTTCATGAGCTCTGTCGGCTCATCGGTGGTCAATCTCAATGGCGCGGCTGTCGGCGCGGCTGTCGGTGTCGGTGTGGCTGCTGGTATGACCACAGGTGCGGGTGTTACAGGAGATTTTATCCCCTCCGACTCTTTTACCAGCTCATACAATATGTTTATAGCGTCGAGCACCGCCGGCTTAATCTCCGTCTTGAGGTTGCGAGACCTGACCAAATGAAGTTTAGCTTTATTCAGACAAGCTCTCGCCTCCGCTGTAAGACTGGGGTACCCGGACTCTGTCCTTTTTGGCAGTCTTGCGGTATCCATATTTCCTCGGAGTGTCTCCCGAGTGCTGGTGACAGGTGGCGTGGCGTCACGATTTACCGGGGACTTAGCCCGGGGCTCAACTTTCCTGGCCTCCCATTCCCCGATGCTACGCCTCACACAGGGAAGTGAGGCTCCAGCCTTCTCTGTCGAACGCGGCGAGCCCCTGGAACCCGAGGAACTCGCGTCTTTGGCTGGAGTGCGAATTATGGTGGTGGCTTTATTAAAGGTTAAATTCATAAAGTCAAAAGAAAGACCAGTCAGAGAACACTGGTGTTATTTATTTCTGTGTCCCTGTAAAGGGGGGATAAGCACAGAAAGCAACAAAATGATGCCTACGGCCGTTTAAACAAGTTGTTTCAGGCCTGGTCTTAAGTAAGAAGACTTAGATCTAGTACACCGCAACACTACCCAAAACCAAAATTTAAAAATATTTATCTAATACGTGATGAATATATATCTAAAATTATCTTAAAAGTGGGGCGTTTTTCCTTGATTTTACCGGAGCCAAAGGAGAGGTCTTTTCCTCCCGATTTCAGGGACCTCAAACTTGGTGGGTCTATGACCTCTGGTTCCAAAGTTAAATCCCGGGGGGGTGAGGTCACCGTAATATGGCAAGGGGGGAAGGGGGGGGTGCGTCCCGGGGTGTAACTGGACGTCGCGGGGGAGTAACGAGGGGAGTTCCTCGAGGGGGGGGGGGGTATATTGTATACGAGTATTTAAGGGAGATATAAGTTATATTTAGTTAATACTAGTTAATATTATAAAATAAAGTAAGAATAAAAATAAAAATGAGGGGGTCAAAAAGGGGGTCTAGGGGGTCAATCTTAATACGGGTTCTAGTTGAGAAGGGGGATGCTAGGGGGAGGGGGAAATTTAGTCAGAATTTTGATATTCCCAGCCGTTCAAAAGATATTAGGATTTTAAGAGGAAAAATGTATTTTTCGGGATATTGATATTTATAAAATAATAGGTATTAGTCCGGTAGGCTGAGGGGGGGTTTGGAAATAGTTTTTGGAGGGGGGGGGCGATTCAACTTCGGGTCTTATGAATTTATTCAGTCACTACTATGAATGTGACCCACTGAGGTATTTGAATGGGAGGGGGGGGGTACAATTAATTATAACAATATTTTAATAATAATTTAAAAAGAAAGGGGTGTACATAATGGGGGTGGCCTGTGGAGTTTTGCAGTATATACTATACTAGTATAGTATATGCAGTCTGAGTGTCAAAATCGGGCTAGCACGCTCTGTTCTCGAGTTATGGGCGTTTTTGGGATTTCAAAAGTCTCAGGTTCGAATCCCGTTTGCTGAACACCAATTTTTTACACAATAAAATAAAATAAAAATCTAATCTAATCTAATTATATTATTTTAATTATTGTGAATGTGAGGACTATGTGGATATTTTTTTTTTCCCTTTTCATTTCTTTTTTCTTTCTCAGTTTTAATGATGGTCTGGCAGTTTGAGTAGTTGATGCGGCCTACCCAAATATCCTTTCCTTGGTATTGTTCGTCGAGTTGAGGTCCTTAAGTTCTGAGTTGAGCTCCACGATTACTGACAAATGCTTGCACTGACTGGACATGTCCACTCAAATCTGTGTGGTTCTTTCCTCAAAAGACCATTTCAGACACTAATCTACATGGTCCTCACATGGCTTGACCAAGATTATGTCTGGAGTTTAAAAGAGACTGCGACCTCTGAGTTTGTTTCGGCCTTTCTTCTCAGAGTAGTCAGATAGGAAACACCGACCTCACCTAGCTTATTTTTAATATTTTTTTATATGACGTGTAAAAGTGATTCCGATATCCTATTTACAGAATAAACAATTTCATTTCATTTCATAATATAATCTAAGTCCAGCTATCTAATTACGCAACACATTTTCGATTTACAATTGAGTCAAATTTGTTTCGATTTGAATACAATTGCATTCAATTTATAATTTTCGAATTACGTAACTCTAAAATCTGCGTTGTCAACTGCACTCTGTTTCAAACGCTAAAGAGTGAACGATACTCGTCTAAAAAGGCTATTAGTGGAATTACGTAATCATTTTGACAGTTGAAAATTTGTTTCAAATCAACGAGAAATTGCTTTCAGCTATCAATCTAAAGAGAAGGCACCCTACTGGTCGCATTCGATTTTCTTTGCAATATTTTTGGGATTTACTCGTATAATCTCCTTACTTATTACAAATTATGTAAGTGAACGTCGTCTTCATAAATTGTGAATGTGTTTTTGTGTAAAACCTCAATGATAGATCAGTATTAGGGTCTGTAAAATACCGAAGCAACGAGGTCGGTTTTTAATAATAATTGTGAAAGTTTTCTTCTGTTACAAGTGCTTACAACCTAAACTAAAGATATATATTATGATATTTCAGAAACGAGGTATTTTGGTGGCATTTTAAAGGAAAGACAAATTCGTACCTCGTACCGTATCAAACTTATCATAAGCCACAAGCTTAGCAACCCAGTCGGGCTTGTACTTCATTGGAAAAGCAAATTTATTACAGGAAGAACAAATATTATAATATAGTTTGAAGCATTTTATGTCAATGGATTCTGTAAGGACATCGGTGAACATACTCACCACACCATAAATAGATCTATTTCCACATCATTGTCTGTATAAGGTACCTACTTAATATCAATATTATTTTCTTTCTTAGTGTTGAACATTGATTGTGTGTTTAGCATAGCAACAATTTTACACACAATCTTATTGTTTGTTGGTAAATACGAAATGCACCATCAAACGTAAACTTACCATACATTTAAATAAAGTCAATTGTAGGCACCTAATTGTTGTTTATAGCAGAATATTGCTGTTCTATAAAGTAGATAGATTGTGCATGTAAGTGTTTAAGGGAGAGGCCTATTAGACTTTGTGGATGGATGTAATGGTTCATGGAATATCAATCTAATGAGGATTTACTTAATTTTTTTTTTTTATATTTCAGGTGTCAGGCTCAACTATATTATTCAGGAAAAAATGTAACTCTCATGAGCGCTTACAGCAAGAATTAGCAAGCAGTACATACTTATTCCATGATGACTGCCACAGGACATTAGATTCCAAATTCCACTAATCCTTACAGTAGTGTCCAAATATTTCATAATAATGTGAAGATATAATAAAAGTCGTTTTTGATTACCATAATTTATTTCTCTCTATTTACTGTTACCTAATAAATGACAGTTAATTTAGGCAAATAGGTACCTACCTCTAAATAGTATCAATAAAATAATCAATTGGCTGTGTTTATAAAAGGCATAGTATTCAATTCTTAAATATTTCATTATAAGTTATTTTTATTTGCACCTTTATAGGTACAAATAAAAATTACAAGTACAGGTTCAAAATAAAAACACTTTATTAAAGTTTACACTGTTATCAATTAACAAAATAGTAACACATATTTATATTGCTGTTGTACAAGACAGAACAGTAAAAAAAAAGAAGATTATCTTTCATTAACAATCTTCAGTTTTTACTTTAGTTCTTGAGAAGCTTGAAAACTGAAGTAGCAGAGCAACGGGGCAACGCAGCATGGGCGACATCCTTCATGCTGCCCTCATGTCTTCATAGGTGAAACGCCCCAGGAACTCTATAGTTTTAAAACAAAATCTTATTATTTTTTGCTCAAATAAAGTACCTACTTAGAAATTATGTGGCAAAGTAAAGTAGGCTCAACTAGGTTTTCATTAGCCCATGGCTGGACAAAACCCATCAGCCTAGTCATTGGTGCTGGTTGTATAATTTCATCTTTATTTAGGGCTGATATTTCAGTCTCCAGATATTTTATAATACTGAATTATAATATTAAACATTAGTTAGGTACACACAAAATATATGTTGTGTCTATGTACTAAGTTCAGCCAAGGAAATATATTCAAAGTTTTATTTATTATGTGACTTGCTACGCTTTATTCTTAACTATGTGTCAAAAAGCTTACCTTCAATGATTAATACAGAAGATTGGATATTCAATCCATGTTTGAACAACAAGATTGATGTTGGGTTGCGTTCCCTTCTTGTATTTTCAGCTCTAGCACGGTCTGTGAAAATATTATAAATATGTTTTGTAGTTAGTTGTTATTTGGCTAGTGTAGTTAGTTATTATTTGGTTAGTTGTAATTGTTTATTTCAGCATCTACTTATGTACATAAATATCAATTAACAATTTCAGTTAAGACTGAGGTTGACGGACATAGTAACTATATTTAACCACAATAAAAAGTTAGATGCTTGTGTCTACACAACAAAAGAATGATTGTCCATAGGTAGATTGACCAATAATGTACCTACAGCTACAATAATGTAATGAGATACAAAGGTACTCTCTTACACACGTTATTCCTATTTATATTGGCTTACTTACTTGTAGTGATAATATCGACTTAGTTACTTTTCGCTATTGAGCAAAACAGCCTAAGTAAGTCTTAGTGCAGCCAGTAGAAAACGAAAACAGAGCACGCAGTGTCTTCAGTGTCTTGAACGAGAGAATTTTCCAAAGTTTTTCCGACTTCCACAAGCCACAAGAAAATTTTTCCAAAACTGCTTAGCATAGGCCCATGTTTCTGTAAGAGAATAGTAAATATAATCTTGTATGTTGAAAAATATAAAACATTAAAGGCAAAACAATGCTTATCAAAAATATTACCGAAAACTAAAATGTAAACAAAGTCATCGCCAATTCGCCATGTTAGATATCGTATTCTCCACAGACTTCAAAGAATGATCATTCCAGCTTCCAGCGCAGATTATTTTCGATGTTTAATATGTGTTATATGCCTTTCTTGTTCTTTTCTCTACAAACTGATAAAGTTAGAGCAGTAAAGACAGGCTATATTCTGCAATAAATTCGACTCTGAACACCTCACAATAAGTCGGCAGATCGTTCAAGAGGTTATTCAACTTTTACTCAGTGCTGCCAATTTTTTTCCCTGAGTCCGGTATAGACATGCGTCAGATACATCAAAACGAATTTAAAATCAGATTTCAGTCAGAAATCGAATCGTATCGATTATCCGAACTAGACAAACCAATTTCACAAAACCAACCACGGCAATAGTAGCTTTGCGTAAGTACGTATTTGTTTATGTTTGAATAGTTTTTAATGATGCACTTACAACCGAATAATATTACTAAAGACGATTGAAACTGCGAGCTGGAGCCACTCCTGAAACCGATTTCTAAAAACGGATTTTGAAAGCGATTTCAAAATCTGAAATAGGATATTTAACCGTTTGGTTAAAAACTTTATTCGATTAATAAAATAAGATTTGACATTTGAATAAACCTTTTTTACAGTCCGTTCAACCGATTTTAACTTCTATTGATTTGGTGGCATGACAAACGGCAACCGCAGTATAATTATTGAAATTTTAGTGAAGATGTTTGTTTTCAAACGGCTTAACGGCAGATTTTTTTATCCCGTAAGTACGTTCCCGTCTGCCGTGAGATATGTTTTTTGAAATGACGTTGTTTTTCGATCTCTACTCGGGCGGAGCCTCTGTGTGACTTCAATATATTCGTCATGCTGTGTCAGTCTTTCCAAATCAGCGTTCGAATCCGCAGTGGTTTCGGCATTTGAAAAAAATAAATCGAAAAGTCACTGACACAGGTTTTAAACAAACAATAAAATATGCCATTATGGTGTTATTTAAATATTTTCTCGAGTCAAAGTTTTAGTTTGATTGTATTGTTTTCTACAAATTGAATTAAACTAACCATTAGACACAACCACCGGCCACTGAAAGCAAAATTTCTCCGCCAGTAGGGGTGTCCAAATCCCCAGGTTTAGTGGAAATCCCACTAAGTTGACAACACTGCTTTTCTACGATTTTGTCATTGGCTACAGATAACAAAAACGTGAAAAGAAAAACGTTTTGTTACGTATTTCAATTATGGTAGTTTTTGGTAGAAAGTGTTTTAAAAATTGGTTTTTAATTTTTCGGCAATCATTGTACATTTTCATTTATAAGCACTAGTAGAGTATCAGTTGTAATAAAAAAAATAAAAAATATAGCACAATAATTTGGAAATTAATCATTCCTACATGGTGTAACAAAACACATCATCCAAATAAATTATAGCCAATTGATTAGAACATCCCTATCCAATTACGGTCGACTGTTAAAAAATGTGTAGCGTAATTCGAATTTGGGCAGGCGTTTAAAACTGGACTTGCTTTCGATTCAGAATTGTATACAGAAATAAAATGTGTTGCGTAATTAGACTGCAGAACAGTTTGGCACACACAATTTAATTTGGTTTTTGTGATTTATTTTGAATTTAAAATATGAATAAAAAAAATGGGGTAATCTGTGGGGAGAAAATTAAAGTGTGGAGAATTTCGTAATTTTACCCCGATTTTTTTACAAAAGCGTCGCAGAGGGATGGAAACAGTTTGTGCGGGTTAAAGCTTGTGCAGATCAGCGCGACTTGTCGCGCGACGCGACACCGGTTATTGTTATACTGTGAAGTTTTCTTAGAAATTGTATTGTTCGTGTCGCGTCGCGCGACAAGTCGCGCTGGTCTGCAAAAGCCTTTACCCTTCCAGAGGAAAATATACCCTTCCGGAGGAGACGGCGAAGCTATGGGAGGAGAATGGCCGTCTCCGATCCGAGTTGGAGGATCTCAAGCGGCAGTTTGCCGCCCAGAGGGCAGCTCCCGCAGCACCCGGCTCCTCTTCCTCTTCCATCGTGGCGCTGTCGTCATCGGTCCCGTCTTCGACGCCTGCACTTGCGGATACGGAGGTGGAAAAAATCGCGCGCATCTGCATGATGCAGTGTGGGAAGATGGTGGGTGCCCGCCTGGAGGCGTTAGAGAGCCGGCTTCTCCCGGCTCAAAATCTCCGCCCACCGCTCGCTGCGGACAAGCGGAGGGAGGAGGCGGCGGCTCAGTCGAGCCGGTCCGGGAAGGGGACTAAGAAGCCCGCGGAGGGTACTTCCGTGCCCAATTCACGGGCGGCTGCGCCACCAGCTGCGCCAACAGCTGGCCCACAGGTGGCCGCGCCCGGGCCTACTACGGAAGCCTGGACGACGGTCGCCAAAAAAGGCCGCCGTCACGGGAGGAAGACAGCGCCACAGGCGCCCGCTGGAGCACCGACCATGCCCCGGGTCCACACACAGTCCGCAAGGCGCCAGGTGTACTGGTGGACCGCCGAGATCGCGCAGATGCGCGTCGCGTGCGTGGCGGTTAGACGCCAGTACACCCGATACCGGAGGAGACGTCGTCGGGTCCCTGACGAAGAGGCCGCGCTGTATGAGGTGTACCGCGCGGCCAAGGAGACTCTGTGGCTGGCCATCGGTGAGTCGAGGACGCGAGCCAGGGAGGAGATGTTGGAGACTCTAGACGGGGATCCGTGGGGGCGCCCTTATCGCGCGGTCCGAGGGAAACTTCGAGCCGCGGCGCCTCCACTTACGGAGAGTCACCAACCCGAGCTGCTGGAGGAGGTGGTCGCAGCCCTCTTCCCGGCGAGAGCGGAGCATACTCCGCCGCCGATGGCTTTGCCCACAGCCGCAGAGTCTACAGAGGAGAACGCCATCAGCGTCCCAGAGGTGACACAGGCAGAGATGAGGGCAGCCGTGATGCGGCTCCGGGCCAAGAACGTGGCTCCGGGGCCCGACGGGATCCACGGCTGCGTGCTAGCCCTCGCTGTGAAGGAGCTTGAGCCCCAACTGAGAGGACTCTTTACAGCGTGCCTTGAGCGGGGCCAGTTTCCCACTTTGTGGAAATCTGGTCGTCTGGTCCTGCTCAGGAAGGCGGACCCTGCGGACTCGCCGTCCTCGTACCGGCCCATAGTGCTGCTTGACGAGGTGGGCAAGCTGTTTGAGCGGATAATCGCAGCCCGCCTCGTCGGCCACTTGTGCAGAGAGGGGCCGGACCTGGACGACAGTCAGTTCGGGTTTCGGCATGGGCGCTCCACGATCCACGCTGTGTCGCGGGTAAGAGTCCTGGCGGAGGAAGCGGTGTCCCGGGGCGGGGTGATGTTGGCGGTGTCCTTGGATATTTCCAACGCCTTCAACACCCTGCCCTGGAGTTGTATTCGGGAGGCACTGCGGTATCATGGGGTGCCTCCCTACCTCCGCCACATCGTTGGGGCTTATCTGTCGGAGAGGTGTGTCACCTACATGGGACGTGATGGCGGAAACCAGCGCCGCATGTCGTGCGGTGTTCCACAGGGCTCGGTTTTAGGGCCGCTCCTGTGGAACATCGGGTACAACTGGGTGCTGAGGGGCGAGCTCGGTGCCGGGGTAGACCTGACGTGTTATGCGGACGACACGCTGGTCACTCCCCGGGGAGCTCGCACAAGGAGGCAGCGTTGCTGGTGACGGCTGCGGTCTCACAGGTGGTGGGCCGCATACGTCGCCTAGGCCTGGAGGTGGCCCTCAGCAAGTCGGAGGCCATGGTGTTTCATGGCCCCCGGCGGGCGCCGTCACCCGGCTCACATATCGTGGTCGGGGGGGCACGGATCGCTGTCGAGTTTACCATGAAGTACCTAGGATTGGTGCTCGACAGCCGGTGGGACTTCGGGCCCCACTTCCGACGGCTGGCGCCCAAGTTGCTGGGCGCCGCTGGGGCGCTGTCAACGCTGCTTCCCAATCTGGGGGGCCCGAGCGCCGCTTGTAGGCGGCTCTACGTGGGGATCGTGCGATCGATGGCCCTTTACGGGGCCCCGATCTGGGCTGCTGACCTGACGGCCGATAGCATCGCCGTAATGCGCAAGCCGCAGAGGGCGATGGCCGTCAGAGTCATCAGAGGGTATCGCACGATCTCCTACGAGGCGGCTTGTGCACTGGCCGGATCCCCGCCCTGGGACCTCGAGGCGAAAGTACTCGCGTCATCGTATCGGTGGCGCGAGGAAGCCAGGGCGCGGGGCGAGCGACCGATGCAGCGACACATGGAGCTGCATCGGTCTCAGCTTCGCGAGGTCCTGGTGGCGGAATGGCGGGACAGGCTTTCACGCCCTACCGCCGGCCTCGACATTGTCGAGGCGGTCCGGCCGGTGCTCGACCGCTGGCTCGGGAGGAGGCACGGCTCTCTGTCGTTTCGGGTGACGCAGGTGCTCTCGGGGCATGGTTGCTTCGGGAAGTACCTGTGTCGCATAAACAGGGAGCCGGACGCCCGGTGTCACCACTGCGTCGACTGCCGGGAGGACACGGCGCGGCATACGCTGGCAGAGTGTGCCGCTTGGGAGGAGCCGCGCCGTGCCCTCATCTCAGAAGTAGGCAGTGACTTGTCACTGCCGGCCCTAGTGAATGCGATGGTCGGCAGCGGCGAGTCCTGGAACGCGGTGGTTTCCTACTGCGAGACAGTCGTCTCGCAGAAGGAGGCTGCGGAAAGGGAGAGGGAGATCTCGTCCACTCACCCGGCCCGCAGCAGGCGCACCGGGCGTCGGCGGAGGGCGGACAACGCCCTCTTCCAGCCCCCCTAAATGGGTCCAGGGGTGACGGACACGGGGACGTCCGTCGCCCCCCACACATCAGGACCCGAGGTGGCGGCGCGTAGTGTTCCACGCGCGCCTCTCTGAGACGTCGCGGGGGGAGTCAAACACCTCACTCCCCCCCCTGACCCGCGAGGAGGCCCGCAGTGGCGGGCCGGCACCAGCCGGGGGTTGCGGAAGATTTCAAGTTCCCGCGACCCCCGGCGTAGGTGTGAGTTGGAACACCGGGGTGGTTTTCAGTCAGTAAGAGTCTGACAGACCCCTCCGCCCGCCCCAGGGCGGAGGACATCCATGAGGATTTTCCACCCCGGAAAAAAAAAAAAAAAAAAAAAAAAGGTTAGGTACCGCTGGGCCGACTCCACCCTCGCCCGGTGCTGTCGCTGGGGGATCTCAACGCCAAGTCTGCGGCGTGGGGATCTCCTGTGACCGATGCTAGGGGCGAGGTGCTGGAGGAGTGGGCGGTCACGACTGGCTTGACCGTCCTAAATCGGGGCTCGGTTCACACATGCGTGCAACAGCGGGGCGGGTCTATAGTGGACGTCTCGTTCGCTAGCCCCGCTGTCGCGAGCCGTGTCCGCGACTGGCGTGTCGCCGTGGAGATGGAGACGTTGTCGGATCACCGATACATCCACTGTCCCCGCGAACGGACGGTCCGCGCTAGGCACGTAAGCGCATCGACAGGGAGCTTCTCGAGGAGGCCGCTATTGTCCAGGCCTGGAGCCGGGAGTCAGCAACGACCGGACCCGTCGACGTCGAGCAGGAGGCGCTGTGGTTCCGCGGGGCGATGACGCAAATTTGCGACGCGTCCATGCCCCGGGTCCACACACAGTCCGCAAGGCGCCAGGTGTACTGGTGGACCGCCGAGATCGCGCAGATGCGCGTCGCGTGCGTGGCGGTTAGACGCCAGTACACCCGATACCGGAGGAGACGTCGTCGGGTCCCTGACGAAGAGGCCGCGCTGTATGAAGTGTACCGCGCGGCCAAGGAGACTCTGTGGCTCGGTGAGTCGAGGACGCGAGCCAGGGAGGAGATGTTGGAGACTCTAGACGGGGATCCGTGGGGGCGCCCTTATCGCGCGGTCCGAGTGAAACTTGAGCCGCGGCGCGTCCACTTACGGAGAGTCTCCAACCCGAGCTGCTGGAGGAGGTGGTCGCAGCCCTCTTCCCGGCGAGAGCGGAGCATACTCCGCCGCCGATGGCTTTGCCCACAGCCGCAGAATCTACAGGGGAGAACGCCACCAGCGTCCCAGAGGTGACACAGGCAGAGATGAGGGCAGCCGTGATGCGGCTCCGGGCCAAGAACGTGGCTCCGGGGCCCGACCGGGATCCACGGCTGCGTGCTAGCCCTCGCTCTGAAGGAGCTTGAGCCCCAACTGAGAGGACTCTACACAGCATGTCTTGAGCAGGGCCAGTTTCCTACTTTATGGAAATCTGGTCGTCTGGTCCTGCTCAGGAAGGCGGGGCGCCCTGCGGACTCGCCGTCCGCGTACCGGCCCATAGTGCTGCTTAACGAGGTGGGCAAGCTGTTTGAGCGGATAATCGCAGCCCGCCTCGTCGGCCACTTGTGCAGAGAGGGGCCGGACCTGGACGACAGTCAGTTCGGGTTTCGGCATGGGCGCTCCACGATCCACGCTGTGTCGCGGGTAAGAGTCCTGGCGGAGGAAGCGGTGTCCCGGGGTGGGGTGATGTTGGCGGTGTCCTTGGAATTTCCAACGCCTTCAACACCCTGCCCTGGAGTTGTATTCGGGAGGCACTGCGGTATCATGGGGTGCCTCCGTACCTCCGCCACATCGTTGGGGCTTATCTGTCGGAGAGGTGTGTCACCTACATACACATGGGACGTGATGGCGGAAACCAGCGCCGCATGTCGTGCGGTGTTCCACAGGGCTCGGTTTTAGGCCCGCTCCTGTGGAACATCGGGTACGACTGGGTGCTGAGGGTCGAGCTCGGTGCCGGGGTAGACCTGACGTGTTATGCGGACGACACGCTGGTCACTGCCCGGGGGAGCTCGCACAGAGAGGCAGCGTTGCTGGTGACGGCTGCGGTCTCACAGGTGGTGAGCCGCATACGTCGCCTAGGCCTGGAGGTGGCCCTCAGCAAGTCGGAGGCCATGGTGTTTCATGGCCCCCGGCGGGCGCCGTCACCCGGCTCAAACATCGTGGTCGGGGGGGCTCGGATCGCTGTCGAGTCTACCATGAAGTACCTAGGATTGGTGCTCGACAGCCGGTGGGACTTCGGGCCCCACTTCCGACGGCTGGCGTCCAAGTTGCTGGGCGCCGCTGGGGCGCTGTCAACGCTGCTTCCCAATTTGGGGGGCCCGAGCGCCGCTTGTAGGCGGCTCTACGTGGGGATCGTGCGATCGATGGTCCTTTACGGGGCCCCGATCTGGGCTGCTGACCTGACGGCCGATAGCATCGCCGTAATGCGCAAGCCGCAGAGGGCGATGGCCGTCAGAGTCATCAGAGGGTATCGCACGATCTACTACGAGGCGGTTTGTGCACTGGCCGGATCCCCGCCCTGGGACCTCGAGGCGAAAGTACTCGCGTCATCGTATCGGTGGCGCGAGGAAGCGAGGGCGCGGGGCGAGCGACCGATGCAGCGACACATGGAGCTGCATCGGTCTCAGCTTCGCGAGGTCCTGGTGGCGGAGTGGCGGGACAGGCTTTCACGCCCTACCGCCGGCCTCGACATTGTCGAGGCGGTCCGGCCGGTGCCCGACCGCTGGCTCGGGAGGAGGCACGGCTCCCTGTCGTTTCGGGTGACGCAGGTGCTCTCGGGGCATGGTTGCTTCGGTAAGTACCTGTGTAGCATAAACAGGGAGCCGGACGCCCGGTGTCACCACTGCGTCGACTGCCGGGAGGACACGGCGCGGCATACGCTGACAGAGTGTGCCGCTTGGGAGGAGCCACGCCGTGCACTCATCTCAGAAGTAGGCAGTGACTTGTCGCTGCCGGCCCTAGTGAATGCGATGGTCGGCAGCGGCGAGTCCTGGGACGCGGTGTGTATGCGCTACTGAATGGGTCGCACACACCTTGGATGTTAGCTTGAATGATAAGTCACGGATAGCCAAAGATGATGGTTTACTGAATATATTTAACTACCATGTAACTAATGCTATTATCTGAATGATGCGTGAATGAGTACAGCTGACTATTAACGCTGATCGTGTACTGTCGCGTTACACTATAATTTGTGCAAGGTGACGGAAAAGTGCTGATGTATGCAATGCGCGCGTGCCATGTACGATACATGACTCGTACATATTCCCGGGCGAGAGAGATGCGAGTGGATGATGAGAATGAGTTTACAAAGTGCTTAAATGCTAAACTTATAAATTTCACCCAAGTTACAATACATGAATTAAAATCTATTCTTAGCCTGTATAACTTAAATTAGTCACTGTCACCAGACACCGGTGTGGTGAATGCAGGTGTCCTCTTGTGGCGCTTGATGCTACTAAGTAAGCTAGTAAAGTTCCTTAATTCAACCGCCTCTTCTCGTGGCTGTTTCGAGGCTCTAGTGCGTGGTATCGGATCGGCGAGGAGTGCGTCAAGGAGTCTGACTGTAAGTTGGCGCTCCTCTGCCGACGACGACAAATCCACCGACACAGATAAACTGCGACTGCTAGTACAACGCCTAACAACAACACGTAGATTGCTGAATATTGATGGATGTCGTGGCTTGAAATTTCTGAGCTCAAGGCGTTTTCTGATTTCATCTGCTCGATTTGTTCTTTGATGTGCCGCAATGAGGTTTCGTGATCAGTGATGTTGATTTCAAATTGTGGCAAGGTGACGTTGATGATGTGGTTGATAGGTGCGATTTGCGGTGATTCCAAGTCCACCGCAGTTTGAATTTCTGAGTATCCCAGTTTGTGTGAAAAAACGATAAAGTCTTCTCCTTTAATTACGCAATCTGATTCCAGCGCTATGACCCCGGCCTTAGCGATTTGTATTGCGGTAATCTGATACTCGCATAAGACACGAAGTGCACACTGGCCGCAACAATAATAAAGGTAAGTATTTATTCTGTTCAATTCCATCCAATTATTGCGGCATGCTGCTATGTTTGTAACACATCTGTTTGTACCCTTATCTTTGATACACATGCTGTCTTCTGACTTAAACTGGAAAATGGGTTTTTGGGAGTGACAGAGGCGAGTAGACTCGTCGTACTGGACACATTGTTGTATGTCTCGCGCCGTCATTGCCAGATAGGTGTCTTTGCGTAAGTTAATCGCGATGTAATCTGATATCGGCACGACGGCGACTGTAGTGTTTCCATGTTGTTGTGGTATTGGTATGAGTTGATATAGGTCATAACTCTCTCTGTTGACTAATGGTATTCTAATTTCAAATATAAGGTATTGCTGTGTTTCCCTTGTTTTGATCTTCAGGAGGTGGTAAATTTTTGATTGTTCAGTCTGTATGTTTTCTATCGGTAATGATAACTCTCGCGATAATTGTCCTGAGATCATGCTGAGTTGGTCTCGTAATTGCTTCGGCGTTAGTAAATGGACACTAAACATTCCATGATGGATATCTGTTATTGTGTCGATTATTATGTCTTGTATGGATTTTAGCTTCGTGAGCATATTTGTTGCTATGATTGTGGACAGTGCTAGCTCGTTCATAACGTCTTGTTCTTGCAAATTTTTGTTCAACATATTGGTGGCCTTTGTTAGATTGTTTAAATGCTGATTGATGGCCTTGTGTTGCCGATTGATTGACTCTTCAGTTCTCTTGAGTAAATTGTATTCTGCTTCTACTACTTAGGTCTGGTTTTTCCACAAGAGTGCCAAGTGATTTTCATTTCCTTTTATTAGAGAAATATCTTGCTTGTATTGATCAGCAAAACGTTGATCTAAAACTCCAAATAAACTGTTGGCAACGTAACCCACACCGTCGATGAGGCCTCGCCGCCGTCGTGTGCGTTCTTCGAAATGCTGATTCAGTAACATTCCATTGTAGTACTTCAGTTCGTCATGAGAGTGACGTAGCTGCAGTAGGATGATGTCACATAGTGCTTTGTTTGTTCCTCTATCACATAAATATGCTGTTTATTTGTTTGAGGTATTTGTCGAAAGTTGCCGAACCGTTCCAATATGGGTTCATGTCGTAATACACGATGAGTTTCCATTCGTCACGAATGAACTGCATGTTTGATATTCGGTCAAAATAGAGTGCTTTGTGTATTGTTGTTAAAGTATATGGAGATGCTGACTCTTCGTGGCCGAAGACGGATGTCATGAAGAGAAATAGTGTAATGAGAGTTGCTATCAGATTAGACGCCGTTCCAGGTCGTCGCTTCGATTGGTTGTCCTTGGTCTTGAAATTTTGGCTGTCTGACATTTTCCCTTTCTGCTCGCTGAATGTAGTTGATTTGGGGTCAGATACCAGCACAGACAGTTTAATCACTGGGCGCTTGAGTAACCCATTTTTTGTTTTCAGGGTAACAACCCTGACCAATCCATCGGTACCGGGATGTACCTCAGTGACTCTGCCTAGAGTCCATCTTCCCGCGGGGAGGTTAGCTTCATGAATGATGACAACGTCGTCTATTCGTACGTTTTTGTGTAGTGTCTTCCATTTACTTCTTGTTGAGAGTGCCGCGAGATATTCGGATTGCCAATAAAAATTGCTCTTCCAAATATCTTCGAAAATTTTCTGTGTTCGTTTCCACTTTGTCCTTTCATCTTTTTCGGTGTCTAAGATAGTCAGTATGGGGCCGCTGCTCAAAAAGTGTGAAGGAGTTAGATAATCCAAATCATCTGGGTCCTCTGTAAGTACGCACAGCGGCCGACTGTTGAGACATGCTTCGAGTTGAGCCAGTAAAGTACTGTATTCCTCGAACGTGAGTTTTTGCTCGCCAACAACACGTCGAAGATGATGTTTCAGACTTTTGACCGCTGCTTCCCAGAGGCCTCCTGCGCTTGGCCAGGCGGGGGCATTAAAATGCCACTGTATTCCCAACTCATTGATCTCTGTATAGAACTGGTCGTTGAATGTCTTGCGCAATTCTGCCAGTTCTTGCTGAAGTACTCTATTCGCCCCAATAAAATTGGTGCCATTGTCGCTGTAGATATGATGTGATTTACCCCGACGTGAAGACATGCGTTTTAGAGCAGCTAAGAATGCAGATGAGCTCAAGTCTGATACGATTTCGAGGTGCACAGCTTTGGTCACCATGCACACGAACACTGCGATGTATCCCTTGGTTGTCTTGACTCCACGCCCTTTATTGAGTTTCACGTCAACGTATCCTGTGAAGTCAATGCCAGTGTGATGAAAAGGACGTGAAGGATTGCTTCGAGATTCAGGTAAGTCCCCCATCATTTGCTTTTGTATGACAGCTTTATGCTTCTTGCATGTAATGCATGCATGTAAGCGCTTCTTTACAGCTCTGTTACCGCCTAATATCCAGTAGTTTTGTCTGATACTCGCGAGCGTAGTCCGAGCCCCCGCATGAAACGTGCGGCGGTGGGCTTGGTCGATAATAAGATCCGTAACGTGGCTGCTGTGTGGTATGATCAGTGGATGCTTCATATCTTCGTCAATATTCGCATGCTTGAGTCTGCCTCCCACTCTCAAAAGTCCATCCTTGTCCAAGAACGGGTTGAGACACAAAGTTTTACTTTTGTTATGTACCTGCTCCTGTTTTTGCAGCTTGCTAATTTCTTCAGAAAATTGTGTTTCTTGTACATATTTTATAATCATATGTTTTGCGGTTTCTAATTCATTTCCGTTCAAGTAAGCAGTGCATTCGCTGTGACGTCGTATGATACGTAGCACCCTTGCTAGCACGCGCACAGTGCGTGTCAAATTACTGTTTCTATGTAGTATGAATTCTATGACATCATCGGTTTGAGGTGGACGAATTGTGACGTTGCTTTGTTTTGATTTACGCTCCTCTTGATCCGTGACGTAGACGCACTTCTCGGCTACTGATGAGTCATCGAATCCAGGAAGAAATTGCGGGCCGCTCCACCACAGATTGTGTTGCTTCAGTTGCTCTGTTGTGATGCCACGGCTGGCACAATCAGCTGGGTTGTCAGCTGATTTTATGTAATGCCAATTGTCTGATGGTATGACGTCTCTAATTTGTTTGACTCTGTTCGCTACGAATGGTGTCCATCGATTGATGTTGCCTTGAATCCAGCCGAGAACTGCAGTGGAGTCACTCCAACCAAACACTTTGATTTTGCGTCCATTGAGGGCTTGCTGTATTTTTCGCATAAGTGTTGTAAGTAAATGCGCCCCACTCAACTCTAGACGTGGTAAAGTGAGCTTTTTGTTCTCTGGCACAAGTCTTGTTTTTGCAGCGACGAGTGTAATGTTGGTATCAAGTTTGCAATACACGACACATGCATATGCTTTTATTGATGCATCGCAGAAGCCGTGCAGTTGAATTGTGTCTTGCTCTCCTGTCTGATACCATCTTTGAATTTTAAACTGGCTAATGTTATGTAGCTCTGCTTTAATTTTTTCCCACTCGGTGCTTATTTGGACCGGAAGCTGGTCGTCCCATTTAATGTTGCACAGCCAAACTTGCTTGAATAATAGTTTTAACTTTGTTGTAACCGGAGCTAACCAACCGAGTGGATCAAATATCTTTGAAATATCTGATAGTAATGAACGTTTTGTATGTTTTTCTGATGGTTTTGTTTTGCTTATTTTTAGCTCGAACGAGAATGTATCTTCATTGGAATTCCATTTCAGCCCGAGCGTCTTTGTTGATTCTGCTTGTTTGAAATCGAATGATGGTTGGTTTGTGGACGATCTGCTGACGTTTTGGAGTAATTCTCCGATGTTACCCGACCATTTACGTAAGTTGAAACCTCCCGACTGTAGTAACTGGATCAAGTCGCCTTGCAGTTGTTTGGCTGACGATAACGTGAAGCTTCCACTTACAAGGTCATCCATATAAAATTCTTCTTGCAACGCTTGTACTGCCCTGCTGTGCTGATACTTGTGGCCTTCATCAGCTGCCAACTGTTTCAAAGTCATCATGGCTAAGAATGGCGCTGCTTTCATGCCGTAAGTGGCTGTCGTGAGTTGATATTCACGTAAACGTTGGTCAGGACAGTTCCTCCATAGTATCTTCTGATAGGCTTGATGTTCCGTGTTGCAAAGTATCTGTCGATAATTTTTTTCTATATCCGCCGTATACGCGAACTGATATTGCCTCCATCGCAAGATCAATGACATGAGGTCTTGCTGTAAATTCGGGCCACGCTTCATGAGGTCGTTCAAAGTATGGCCCGTGGATGTTTTCGCCGATGCGTTGAATACTACTCTTAATGCCGTAGTTGTGGAATCGGCGCGCTGTACGCAATGGTGAGGTAAATAGCAAGTCGGTGGCACGTTACTATTACACTCGACCATATGATTTAGTGCTTGATATTCACGAATGAACTGTCTGTATGCTTCTGCTAATTGTGGCTGTTTGCTAAATTTTCTCTCAAGTTGTCTGAATTGTGCCAAAGCCATGGGTTTCGTAGATCCTAGCTTTTCTTGAAAGTTTGGTTCGAACGGTATCTTAACAATGTAACGACCTTCTTCGTCGCGAGTTGTTGTGTTCTTGTAGTGTTGCAAACAATCTAGATCTTCCTGTGACATTCCCGAGTCTTCTGATATGTCTTCTACTGTCCAAAATTGTTGAATGTCTTCGATGTTATTCATCACAACGTTGCATTGAAATGTTGTTTGCACGTTGCCGCATAAAATCCAGCCCAAACGTGTTCGCTGTGCGACTGGTTGCGATTTTTCGTGCCTGATGATACCTTCTTGGATTATGTTTGAGTATATCTCGGCCCCGAGTAAAATGTCTACAGGACGACTCTCATGAAAATCTGGATCAGCCAACGTGATATTTTCTATAAATGTCCATGATTTTGGTTGTGTGAATGATTTGTTGGGCAAATTGTTGATCAAGTTGCGCATAATAAAAGCATCGGTGTCAAATGTATAATCACCATGAATGGCCCTGCACGTGATTCGTATGACGCCTTTGCAATTATTTTCTTTCGCCCCGACACCGAATATGACACCTTTGCAGCGCCCACGCGGTAATCGTAGTTTTTGTGCTGCTTTTTCCGTTATCAGGGATGTTTGTGAACCCTGATCAAGAAGCGCTCGTAAAGTTATCAGGGATCCATCGTATGCTTGCACTTTGATCAATGCTGTGGTAAGCAGAGTTTCTGATACATCTTCTTGAGACACGTGATTGTTGCTGTCACTTGTTGTTTTCTTGCTACCAGTGGCAGCTGTTGTTTGCTGAACTGAATTGCTGTTTGATTTCTGTCCGCCCCCCTTGCCGTAAGCGTCGTGAAGCAATGTATTATGATCTGAGTTGCAGACGCGGCATGTTTTTCTTGACGAACATTCCTTGCTATTTGTATGTACGTTTAGGCAGTTTTTGCATAAATTGTATTTCGCAACTGCCTTCCGTTTTGCGTCAGGTTGTAATTCGAGAAATGATTTGCACGAAAATAACTTGTGCTCTTGATTGCAATGTGGACAGTTTGTTGCACTTTCATTGTCTTTTGTCAATGAATTTGATTTGTACTTATTATTTTTGTTCTGATTTGCGCTGATTGCTTTATATGAATGAAATTTCTTGTTTGTCTGTGCAGGCTCCAACTGAGATGACTTTGCTGTTTCTGGTTTACGACGAGATGATTCCCATGACGTAAATTTCCCTTCTAGAAAATCCAGAAAATCTGCTATGTTGGGTAGCTCACGCGGCTCCGCCAGTGACTCTAAGTAGTCGTTATGAGTCACCGTATCCAACTTTTGTGAAAGCAAGTGTACCAATATTGGGTCCCATGATGATGTGTCTACACCAAGGTTCTTGATCGCATTGATACATTCTTTTGTCGTATCGTGGAGTTTTTTGACTGATGCTGCTGATAAATGTTGAGTGATAGGAACACTGAGCAATGAATTGAGATGTGACGTCAAGATCAGTTTTCTGTTATTGTATCTGCGGTTGAGGATCTCCCATGCAGTCTCATAATTTTCCGAGCTGATTGATAGATGCTGAATAAGTTTCTCGGCTTCACCTTTCACTTTGCTTTTGAGAAACTGCATTCTCTGTGCGTTAGAAAGAGACGGACTAGAATGGATGGTCTCAACAAATAAATCTTTGAATGCTGTCCAGTGTTCGTAGCTACCACTAAAGGATGGAATTTCGATCTTCGGCGTCGACCTTTCTCGGTGAGTAACTGACCACATTTTGGAGTTGATGGTTGCTTTCATTTGGTTGTAAACGAGTTCGCACGTATTGTAAGACATCTCATATTGCACGTCGGCTTCATTGGGCAAACTGTCAAGGTCCCAATAAAGTGAATCAACTGCTTTCCACCTTGACTCTAGCCCTTTTAAGGCGTCTTCAAACTGCCAATTTTCTTTGAGGAGGTCCACGTTGATGTTTGACGCGGTTCTTTGGAACGCTTTGATATTGCTCCTTTGTTTGCGTAACATGTCGTCTGTTTTGCAATTGAAAGGAGTGATTGGTTACCGTGATCAGCTCCACCTGCACCTTGATCCTGAAGGAGTTTTGGCTCCGATGACTGCGAGGTCGACGGTGCCAGCTCGAATGTAAAGGCTGACGGCTTGATTACGGGTGAAGCTGGTTTTTTTTCTTGAGTTAAATACTTGATAAAGAATTCCCTAGTGCTTCTGTAAAACTGTCTTGTCTGTTCATTGGAATCTTGCACAAAGTATTGATGAGAAGGATCTTCACGCTCGCGAATCTTCTCGTGGTTGTTTTGAAATTCTGCCCAATACTTGTCGAGAAGGTCTATTTTCTTCTGAATACTTTCGGGAGTCTTACGGCTTTCTCCGTCTTTCTTGAAATTGATCAGAAGTTTATGCATTGCCTCCATGACTTGATATTGAGTTTGAATAACTCCCTCCATGACGGTAAGATAAATAATAAATACTTCGAGTCACCAAATCTGTACCTGACGATACTGCTGATGTTCTTCGGTGATCTCTTGTATCTGCTGCTGTTGCTGGTGCTATGATCTCCGCGGTCCGTATCCTCTGTACAGGTGCTTCCTCTGTTGAACTGGTGAGATGCTGCTTCTGGTCGGCCACCCCAACCGAATCGCCACCGCACAAAAGAACGCGAACACTTATAATCTTAAGGCTCGAAGGACCAAAAAGATGTATGCGCTACTGAATGGGTCGCACACACCTTGGATGTTAGCTTGAATGATAAGTCACGGATAGCCAAAGATGATGGTTTACTGAATATATTTAACTACCATGTAACTAATGCTATTATCTGAATGATGCGTGAATGAGTACAGCTGACTATGAACGCTGATCGTGTACTGTCGCGTTACACTATAATTTGTGCAAGGTGACGGAAAAGTGCTGATGTATGCAATGCGCGTGTTAGAAAGTGGATTAAAACTACATTTATAGGTATCCACTTAATTATCAAGTTTTGAGTGTCAGGATGGTTTAGTACCTACTAGTTATTTACTTTGTATGTAGGTACTTTCTATGAATATGGTGTAGGGAAAGGATTTTATGAAGAAAAGCACAGAAAGACAAGACTAGGCATTTATTTACAATTAGGCTTGTCAATACATAGGTACTTGGGTACTGTTAATGAGAAAGCTAGTTGTCCGTTCCTAATCTAGGTCATCACGGAGAAGAAGGACAAGAAACTCCGTGGCAGCTTCTTTTATATTATTGGATCAACACATTGTTACATTGGGATAAATCATTCTATTATCACATTAATCTCTTGGACCATTTCTCCAAGCTAGCATTATTAGGCATATTAAAACACATACAGAACAACATAGTTATCAGCAATAATCAAGATATAATAATTATCAATTAACTTACATGAACATTGTAGGTAGTCTGTCGATCTTTCACAAGAAGTGATCTGATCATCAATCCTTTTTACAATAATGGCAGAGCTTCCGCTATGCAACATGATTTATTCTTACATTGGCTTTTAGCAACTTTATATTACGAACA
Organism: Agrochola macilenta; assembly: GCA_916701695.1. Taxonomy (NCBI): domain Eukaryota; kingdom Metazoa; phylum Arthropoda; class Insecta; order Lepidoptera; family Noctuidae; genus Agrochola; species Agrochola macilenta. The sequence continues at coordinate 1,345,091 of OU753583.1, read as the reverse complement.
TGGACACCACTCAGGGTCTGTCCTGTAAAAGTCGGAGATCCTTTGTCGTCCAACCGTTTAACTCAAGTTCCTTTTCAAGATTGGCGGTCACACCATCTTATCAGCCTATCAACTTTACAGGTCCCTGAAATATTGCCGCCCATTCTCCCGCCATTTTAGACGAATCATAGATGGTCATACATAAATGTTAAATATCTTCTAACCAAAGTAATAATTAACAAATCTTATGTAGTGGAACTATCTTAAAACTTAATAACATTATTTAGCAATATACTATGTATTTATTTGTAATCTTTATATAAAATGTCATAATATAATAACATCAACTGGATGTTCCGAAAATCGTTTGAAACACCATGTTACTTTAAAACTGCATTATAAAATCGTGATAAATATTATTAGTATAATATTAATTATTACTTATTCAATATTAATTATTTATTGTACTGATATGTTAATAAACATTTATATTGATCTTCATAAAACCACAAATCATGACTTGTTCGAAAACTCTATAATCGTTGTTTATGAAACAGCCTGTTGAGCAGTGACTTGAGTCACATTAAAACTATTTATATAATACATCTGTTTATGAAATATCAATTATAGAAATGTAAATCAAATATTACTACCTTATATTATTTACTAAACATTAATTTAAGTTTATTAAAATATTGTTGAAATGGAACGTTTCCATACGTCAATATCATCTATCATTCTGACAGCTGACGTTCATACTGTGATTTATTGTTGTAAACAATCAATTATAGTGATCAATACAATTAGATATTCTCCTATAAATATGAATAACCTCACACGGCCATACTGACCATTACTTCGTTCTCGAAGTACGTAAAGTTTAAGTGATCAGTTTCCTATAAATATGAATAACCTCACATGACTCTAATGACCACTACCTTGTTCTTGAAGTATGGAACTACAGTTTAGTGATCAGTTTACACAAACTCAATAACAATTTTATTACTTTATCTAGACACCTGCTCTGCTGCTAGTGACAAAGAATATTATCAAGTAAATAGTCAACCAAAGGTGTAAATTTTATCAATTAAATAATCATTTCAGAGCAGCACCTAATATTCAGTTTACAAAACAACAGAAAAGCAATAATTCATCTATTTAACCATTGGATCAAACACTATCTAGTATTCATTATTATAAGTAAATAATCAAAACAATACATCGCTCGGCCAATCTGAGAATATCATTCCAAATTGTAGTGAACATCCACATTACATTTTCTGTTAAATAATTTCAAGTTTAAACATGCTCACTCTGTTGGCACCTACTTTAAGGCTTGTGCAAACCAGCGCGACTTGTCGCGCGACGCGACACCGGTTATTGTTATATTGTGAAGTTTTCTTAGAAATTGTATTGTTCGTGTCGCGTCGTGCGACAAGTCGCGCTGGTCTGCACAAGCCTTTACTCTTGAAGTAAAAGGGTATCAAGCCAAAACAAAATTATCAAGACCCGCAGCAACGGTTCGGACAAAATTAAAAGTTTATTTTAACAATACCACCAGTAAGCACTTTGAAAAGTGAAAAACAATAAAATAAAGGGAATTACTAATAAGCTTTGACCTTGTCATAATTGTTTATCAACAATTTAAATGATATTCACTATTTCTTACATATTGTTTCAGATTTAAGAAGTTTAATTTACTCTGACATACCATTGACATACATAAAGCTGTATACATAGTACCGACTTTAAATTCTGGCTTTACTACTAGGTTTAATATAAAATATTTTATTTAAATAGTCATGTTAATCAGTTCTCCAATTTTCCTAAGAATGTATTATTAAAATAAAAAAATTTTTTGAACACCAGAATCTAACATCTGTATTTCAGTAAAACAGTTTAATTTCTGAAAACATATATTGAACTTATTCTCAAAACATTATTTTTTAATGCTATTGCCTCTGTTTTTTCAAGCTCCTTTGTGTGGACACTTGTTTTTATTTTATTTTATATTCTCAGTCTCATCTTAGTGAGCACTAGAATCTCTTTTTTTTTTCATTCTCAGCCTCGTCTCCGCGAGTTCTAGAATCTCTTTTTTTTTTTTATTCTCAGCCTCGTCTCCGCGAGCACTAGAATCTCTTTTTTTTTTTATTCTCAGCCTCGTCTCCGCGAGCACTAGAATCTCTCTTTTTTTTTTTTTTTTCATTCTCAGCCTCGTCTCCGCGAGCACTAGAATCTCTTTGTAATGCCAAGCTCCATCCTTCGTGGAAAACCTGCATTCTATTGTCAGCCTCATTTGCCATGAGAACTACAATCTTAAATCTTTTACAGTATCCCATTCACAGTCTCATCATTGTAAGAACTAGAATTAATTATAATCTAAACTAACATAGCAACAACATACCCAGTCATCACTTATACTTATTGGTTTTATAAGCTAAGCTTCAATTTAAAAAAAAAAATGTTCACAAGCTAATTTAATTAAGTGGGTAAGTATTTAAATTACTTAACATTCTTTCAACTTATCTTATTAAATAATCGTGGGTAGGTATTTATTTTTTATGAATCTTTTTATGTAAATACCAGTCGATTGTTTTCTCATAACAAAACCTCCTTTTTTTTTCATTTAAATTCTGTTAAAATACCAGTTGAAGCTTAACTTTTAATGACAAACATTTTGTTTTAAAATTCTAGATTACAGGTTACAAAATTTTTCTATGATGCTTCATCAGTTGGGAGATGGATCTCTCATTTCAAAATAATATCAGAGCAGAGCCTCTGAAGGCCTTACCGACTTTAGCAAATTCGTAGGTAGGTACTACTGCTCCATTTAATCCTTGGAATGGTTTTCGGAGATTATACATCAAGTTGCAGTTCTGGTCTGAGTTGGCAGCACGATTTCATCGTCATGGTGAGAATTTAAACAGCGACCCGGCGACATCAATGGCTTCCAACATAATCACCAATAGCTCCAACATTGATCATGAAAATAGTTAAATAAAATTCATTAGAAATCTCATAAGACAGAGCACAAGCGATCCCACTTCTGATGTTAGAAAGTGGATTAAAACTACATTTATAGGTATCCACTTAATTATCAAGTTTTGAGTGTCAGGATGGTTTAGTACCTACTAGTTATTTACTTTGTATGTAGGTACTTTCTATGAATATGGTGTAAGGAAAGGATTTTATGAAGAAAAGCACAGAAAGACAAGACTAGGCATTTATTTACAATTAGGCTTGTCAATACATAGGTACTTGGGTACTGTTAATGAGAAAGCTAGTTGTCCGTTCCTAATCTAGGTCATCACGGAGAAGAAGGACAAGAAACTCCGTGGCAGCTTCTTTTATATTATTGGATCAACACATTGTTACATTGGGATAAATCATTCTATTATCACATTAATCTCTTGGACCATTTCTCCAAGCTAGCATTATTAGGCATATTAAAACACATACAGAACAACATAGTTATCAGCAATAATCAAGATATAATAATTATCAATTAACTTACATGAACATTGTAGGTAGTCTGTCGATCTTTCACAAGAAGTGATCTGATCATCAATCCTTTTTACAATAATGGCAGAGCTTCCGCTATGCAACATGATTTATTCTTACATTGGCTTTTAGCAACTTTATATTACGAACATGGACACCACTCAGGGTCTGTCCTGTAAAAGTCGGAGATCCTTTGTCGTCCAACCGTTTAACTCAAGTTCCTTTTCAAGATTGGCGGTCACACCATCTTATCAGCCTATCAACTTTACAGGTCCCTCAAATATTGCCGCCCATTCTCCCGCCATTTTAGACGAATCATAGATGGTCATACATAAATGTTAAATATCTTCTAAGCAAAGTAATAATTAACAAATCTTATGTAGTGGAACTATCTTAAAACTTAATAACATTATTTAGCAATATACTATGTATTTATTTGTAATCTTTATATAAAATGTCATATTATAATAACATCAACTGGATGTTCCGAAAATCGTTTGAAACACCATGTTACTTTAAAACTGCATTATAAAATCGTGATAAATATTGTTAGTATCATATTAATTATTACTTATTCAATATTAATTATTTATTGTACTGATATGTTAATAAACATTTATATTGATCTTCATAAAACCACAAATCATGACTTGTTCGAAAACTCTATAATCGTTGTTTATGAAACAGCCTGTTGAGCAGTGACTTGAGTCACATTAAAACTATTTATTTAATACATCTGTTTATGAAATATCAATTATAGAAATGTAAATCAAATATTACTACCTTATATTATTTACTAAACATTAATTTAAGTTTATTAAAATAGTGTTGAAATGGAACGTTTCCATACGTCAATATCATCTATCATTCTGACAGCTGACGTTCATACTGTGATTTATTGTTGTAAACAATCAATTATAGTGATCAATACAATTAGATATTCTCCGATAAATATGAATAACCTCACACGCGCGTGCCATGTACGATACATGACTCGTACACGGTGGTTTCCTACTGCGAGACAGTCGTCTCGCAGAAGGAGGCTGCGGAAAGGGAGAGGGAGATCTCGTCCACTCACCCAGACCGCAGCAGGCGCACCGGGCGTCGGCGGAGGGCGGACAACGCCCTCTTCCAGCCCCCCTAAATGGGTCCAGGGGTGACGGACACGGGGACGTCCGTCGCCCCCCACGCATCAGGAACCGAGGTGGCGGCGCGTAGTGTTCCACGCGCGCCCCTCTGAGACGTCGCGGGGGGAGTCAAACACCTCACTCCCCCCCCTGACCCACGAGGAGGCCCGCAGTGGCGGGCCGGCACCAGCCGGGGGTTGCGGAAGATTTCAAGTTCCCGCGACCCCCGGCGTAGGTGTGAGTTGGAACACCGGGGTGGTTTTTAGTCGAGATCGTGGCGGCCATTGCCAAAGTCGGTGGATGTCCGCCCGAAGACGTCCGGACGGGCGAGATTCGCGCCGACGCTTCCGGGCTCGGCACGATTTGGGTGCGGTGCCCAGTGGCGGCGGCGAATAAGGTCGCTGACGGTGGGCGTTTGTTGGTGGGGTGTGTTGCGGCGAGGGTCAAGCTGCTGCAGCCCAGGGCCTTGCGGTGCTATCGGTGCCTGGACATTGGGCATGTCAGGGCACGGTGCACCGCTGAAATAGACCGCAGCGAGCAGTGCTATCGCTGCGGTCAGGCCGGCCACAAGGCGGCCCAGTGTTCGGCAGCGCCAAACTGCAGCCTCTGTGCAGCTGCAGGGAGGCCCGCCGGGCACAGAGCGGGCGGAAAGGCCTGTGGCGCGCCCGCTACGAAGAAGAAGAAGAGAGGAGGGGCTGCCAAGGCTGCCGGGGGCTCTTTACCCCCCCCGCAGCCTGGCTGCCAAAAAAAAAAAAAAAAAAGGTTAGGTACCGCCGGGGGGATCCCCCACAGCGCATACTTCCTCGTAGTATCCCCTGGGCAACGCCGTGTCTGACCACCGTAACGGAGTGGCAGACCGGTGGCTAAAGTGCGCTGTGATTCGTAGACATCAAAGTAGTCGTTTGCGAATATGTCGAATTTTAACAAGTCGAGCAAGCCAGCGCGTGATGCGTCTGGCCGTTTTATCCCGAGTTTTAACCCGAATCGCTCCTCCCAGGGTGATTCAAACGGCCCTTCTCAGGGCCAACCCGACGGCCCTTCTCAGGGCCACCCCAACGGCCCTTCTCAGGGCCAACCCAACGGCCCTTCTCAGGGCCACGCCGGCGGCGCTTTGGCGTCAGTAGCGGACCGCGTACCATCTGCGGCCGGCTTGTTTCGAAGACCGGATGAGGTGTCGGACTCCGACGACTCCGTCATGGACACGTCGGCGTCCGAAAGCGACCGCTTCAAGCGGAAGAGGTCTGAGGGCTACTCGGAGTCCGTTACGGCGAAGAAGAAATCGAAGCCTAAAAAGGCCTCGACTTCTACTGCGCCTTCTTCCCACAATGTGGGCTTGGTGGACGCCGAGCGCCAGCTAAGTCTGGCGAAAAGGGCGCAACTCCAACAAGACCTGGAGAAGAGGGTCGCCGCCAAGGAGCAGCAGGCGCAAGCTGCCAGGGCGAGGGCTGGCTACGGTGCATCCTGTGTGCTGTATGCTGACCACTCCCTGGCAGAATTGGAGCGCATGGCGCAGGAGGATAGGGAGGAGGTCCTGGAGGTCGCCTCAAAGTCCTCCAATTTGAAGGGGACCTTTCAAAAGGCCCTCAAATGCCGGGCCGCCAGCATGCACGGCATCGTCATGGAGCTGATGAAGCGCACGGCCACGGACGAGACGCGGCAGCTGCAGGCGAAGGTGGATCGCCTGCAGGCGGAGGTCAGCCAGCTACACCAGAAGCTGGCTGAGGCCACGGCCAGGCCTGCCCAATCCGCCCCAGGTCCGGTGGTAGGAGGCTCCTCTTCCTCCCCTGCCAGCCTTGAGGCCACATTCCGCGGCATTGTCATGGAGGAGAGGGCCTTCATCCGGGCCTGCTTCGCGGGCATCGAGGACCGGCTCCTGCCGGAAAAGCGGCTCCGCCCGCCGCTAGCAGCGGACAAGAGTCTACCGCTGAAGGAGCCGGAACCTGCGCCTCTCGCAGGCCCGGCATCGGATGTGCAGCCCGCAAAGGGCAAAGGCAAGGGCAAGTTTTTTTGTTTAAAGTTTCAAGCATGAAAATCGAGAGCTGTAAGGTCACAGTCAGGTCACACACAGTCACTAACTCACACCTACGCCGGGGGTCGCGGGAACTTGAAATCTTCCGCAACCCCCGGCTGGTGCCGGCCCGCCACTGCGGGCCTCCTCGGGTCAGGGGGGGGAGTGAGGTGTTTGACTCCCGCGACGTCTCAGAGGGGCGTGCGTGGAACACTACGCGCCGCCACCTCGGGTCCTGATGTGTGGGGAGCGTCCGTCGCCCCACCGATACGATGACGCGAGTACATTCGCCTCTAGGTCCCAGGGCGGGGATCCGGCCAGTGCACAAGCCGCCTCGTAGGAGATCGTGCGATACCCTCTGATGACTCTGACGGCCATCGCCCTCTGCGGCTTGCGCATAACGGCGATGCTACCGGCCGTCAGGTCAGCAGCCCAGATCGGGGCCCCGTAAAGGGCCATCGATCGCACGATCCCCACGTAGAGCCGCCTACAAGCGGCGCTCGGGCCCCCCAGATTGGGAAGCAGCGTTGACAGCGCCCCAGCGGCGCCCAGCAACTTGGGCGCCAGCCATCGGAAGTGGGGCCCGAAGTCCCACCGGCTGTCGAGCACCAATCCTAGGTACTTCATGGTAGACTCGACAGCGATCCGAGCCCCCCCGACCACGATGTGTGAGCCGGGTGACGGCGCCCGCCGGGGGCCATGAAACACCATGGCCTCCGACTTGCGAGGGCCACCTCCAGGCCTAGGCGACGTATGCGGCCCACCACCTGTGAGACCGCAGCCGTCACCAGCAACGCTGCCTCCCTGTGCGAGCTCCCCCGGGCAGTGACCAGCGTGTCGTCCGCATAACACGTCAGGTCTACCCCGGCACCGAGCTCGCCCCTCAGCACCCAGTCGTACCCGATGTTCCACAGGAGCGGGCCTAAAACCGAGCCCTGTGGAACACCGCACGACATGCGGCGCTGGTTTCCGCCATCACGTCCCATGTGTATGTAGGTGACACACCTCTCCGACAGATAAATAATATTTAAATAAAATAAATAAATAAAATAAATAATATTTATTGAATAAAAACATTTACAAAAAGTATACAATTAGTCCACAGTAAGATTTCATAAACAATAATGATAGTGCCCAAAGAATAAACTAAATCTAAAATATGTTTAGAACAGGTGCAAGTAATAATGGTTCGGAATTACGATGTAAGGAAGCGACCCGCCCGATCTAGGTTAATTCAAACCTGTGTTTCAGGCCATCACTTTACATTTAAATTAATTTGGAACACTAAAATTTAAAGATAAACTGATATAAGATTATCTAATAACGAATATGAGAAAAAGCTTAATGGTAATTTAATATCTTAAAACTCAACCTATGTAAAAATACAAAAGTAAATACTTACGAGTGAATAAATTATCATCATGACAAAATTTCTAGAAGTTTTTCTGTGTCTGTGTAATTGAGTATCGCTAAATGTTCTGATAACATTTTACTAAATTTTTTATTTCTTTCACTATAGAATTTTAGTAACTTGTTGAGCCTATTGTACAAAAAAGGTCCTAAAAACACATAAAATCGATTAGCATACGCATGTCTAGTTTGAGGCTTTATGCAAACCATGTCTTTCCTTCTCTTGTCGGAAGGTACTGGGTCAAAAGGAAGTGCAGTGTGCTGGAGTAGTACTATGCTTAGTATAAATAATTGCCGTACTGTTAGTACATTACATGCTATGTAGAGCTGGTGCGTAGGAAATCTAAAAGGGCGAAAGGTAGCAACCTTTAGAATTGCTCTTTGAGCACGCTCTAGAGGGAGTAAAATCGTTTTTGCAGCACCACCCCAAGAAGTAATGCAATAGGTAAGAACGGATTGACACAAAGCTAAATAAACCTGTTTAATTAATTTATAGTCTGCTATGTTCCGTAAATTCTTAAAGACATATATTAATTTGCGCACTCTAGTACAAAGTAAATCGATATGTTTACGGAAATTTAGATTGGAATCAATAGTGACACCCAGATATTTTAAATGGTCAGCTTTTGCTAAAGTGGGGCAGGAACATGCAGTGTCAGCATACGTGCTACAATTATGTGCGAAAATGTTTAGATTAGTAAGCGGTAAGTTAGTATTTCTCATTGTAAATAAAATGTATTTTGTTTTATCTGTATTTAACGTTAGTAGATTATTATGAAGCCAATTAGACACAATGTAAAAACCATTCTGAGCATGTTCGTAGACCTCAACTCTTGATTTAGCTGAGAACAATAGAGCGGTGTCATCTGCATAAGACATTATAACACCATTTTGGAGTGACAGGCGGCACAGTTCATTAATATAGACTAAAAATAACGTAGGGCCCAAAATGCTGCCTTGAGGAATACCAAAACAACTATTTTTAAGTTCAGAACTTGTATACTGATCAATTTTTACACATTGCTGACGATCGCTAAGATAATCAGAAAATAGTTGAAGTTGTGCTCCTCTTATCCCAAGTGTTTCAAGCTTGTGCAAAAGTAAAGTACATGAAATAGTGTCGAAGGCCTTGGCAAGGTCTATAAAGATTCCAATTGTGTGCATACCATTATCTAGATCGGAAGTTACATGATTAATCAATTTGTGTACTGCTTGGCTAGTTGATCTTTTGGGCCTAAAACCAAATTGATTATCTGAAAGTAGTTTGTTATCTTCCAGATATTTTATCAATCTACTGTTAATGATTTTTTCTAAAAAAATTTAAAGGCCTGATAATACTGAAATGGGTCTGAAGTTATTCACACAGTTTTTGTCTCCAGACTTGAATATAGGTGTGACCACAGCTTTTTTGAGCAATTTAGGGAATATACCTTTAGACAAACATAGCTGAAAAATATGTGTTGGCGGAGGGGCGAGTAGGTATTTAAATATTTTAAGTATATTATTAGGTATGTGATCCCATACAGTAGCACAAACATCCTTTAACCCGTTTATTATTCTTCCTACTTCGTAAACGTCGGTATCTAATAAAACAAATGAATTTTGTGTAGAGGAAGTCGTAGTCGGAGTTTGACGGGAAAAATTACTAGAATTTAAAGATTTTTCAGCCAAGTTTTTACCAATGTTAGCAAAAAAGTTGTTTACTTTATTCATTGCTTCAGATGGGTTTGTCTCCGTTGATAGTAAATCAAACGGAGGTTCGTGAGTTTTCGATCTAAATGTATTGGTTTTTATAAATTTCCACAGAAGTTTACTATTTGTCCCTGCCTTCTGTAATTCATTTTTATCATACAGATTTTTTTAGTTTTTTCAAAAGATTATTACAGAAGTTTCGATACCTTTTATATGTAACAGAGAGTATTGCGTTATCAGGTGCGAGCTTAAATTTTAGGTGAAGCTTGTCTCTATGTCTTATACAACGAACGAGACCGGGTGTAATCCAGGGTTTTATACAACTATACTTTCGCGGCATTGTCTTAGTGAATGTGTTTTTCCTTATTGCATATTGTAGCGAATCTATGAAATAATTTAAGGTAATATTTGCGTCGTTTGAATTATAAACTGGGTCAAAATTAATACCGCGTAAGTCATTTTCCAGGTTTGTAACATTGACTTTTGTGTAACTACGCATGCAGTTTTTTCTTGTTGAAGATATTTGTAAAGTTAGTAAAACGGCTTGATGATCGGTAAGCGAAGAATTAGTAACCAATGTTTTGGATGGATGTTTTGATTTTAGGATGATGTGGTCTAAGCATGAGCCACTCTGATGCGTGGGGTGATAGTGAGCTGGTAAAAGTCCATGAAATGAGCAAATATTCAGATAATTATGCACATGGGTTTCGGTTTTCCCGGAAGCAATGTTAATGTTAATATCGCCCAAAATTATTATGTTTTTAAACGATGATATGTTTTTTAAGTTTGTGTCAAGGGAGTCTAAAAATCTATCATACGATACGATATCATCGATAAGCCCCAACGATGTGGCGGAGGTTGGGAGGCACCCCATGATACCGCAGTGCCTCCCGAATACAACTCCAGGGCAGGGTGTTGAAGGCGTTGGAAATATCCAAGGACACCACCAACATCACCCCGCCCCGGGACACCGCTTCCTCCGCCAGGACTCTAACCCGCGACACAGCGTGGATCGTGGAGCGCCCATGCCGAAACCCGAACTGACTGTCGTCCAGGTCCGGCCCCTCTCTGCACAAGTGGCCGACGAGGCGGGCTGCGATTATCCGCTCAAACAGCTTGCCCACCTCGTCAAGCAGCACTATGGGCCCGTATGCGGACGGCGAGTCCGCAGGGCGCCCCGCCTTCCTAAGCAGGACCAGACGACCAGATTTCCACAAAGTGGGAAACTGGCCCTGCTCAAGGCACGCTGTGTAGAGTCCTCTCAGTTGGGGCTCAAGCTCCTTCAGAGCGAAGGCTAGCACGCAGCCGTGGATCCCGTCGAGCCCCGAAGCCACGTTCTTGGCCCGGAGCTGCATCACGGCTGCCCTCATCTCTGCCTGTGTCACCTCTGGGACGCTGATGGCGTTCTCCTCTGTAGATCAGCTTTTTTTTAGATTAAGCCATCGGCGGCGGAGTATGCTCCGCTCTTGCCGGGAAGAGGGCTGCGACCACCTCCTCCAGCAGCTCGGGTTGGAGACTATCCGTAAGTGGAGGCGCCGCGGCTCGAAGTTTCCCTCGGACCGCGCGATAAGGGCGCCCCCACGGATCCCCGTCTAGAGTCTCCAACATCTCCTCCCTGGCTCGCGTCTTCGACTCGATGGCCAGCCACAGAGTCTCCTTGGCCGCGCGGTACACCTCATACAGCGCGGCCTTTTCGTCAGGGACCCGACGACGTCTCCTCCGGTATCGGATGTACTGGCGTGTAACCGCCACGTATGCGACGCGCATCTGCGCGATCTCGGCGGTCCACCAGTACACCTGGCGCCTTGCGGACTGTGCGTGGACCCGGGGCATGGACGCGTCGCAAATTTGCGTCATCGCCCCGCGGAACCACAGCGCCTCCTGCTCGACGTCGACGGGTCCGGTCGTTGCCGACTCCCGGCTCCAGGCCTGGACAATAGCGGCCTCCTCGAGAAGCTCCCTGTCGATGCGCTTACGCACCCAGCGTGGACGACCGTCCGTTCGCGGGGCCAGTGGACTGCGGCCGCCGGCGGTCTGGGTGGAGACGTCGAAACGGATGTATCGGTGATCCGACAACGTCTCCACCTCCACGGCGACACGCCAGTCGCGGACACGGCTCGCGACAGCGGGGCTAGCGAACGAGACGTCCACTATAGACCCGCCCTGCTGCCGCACGCACGTGTGTACCGAGCCCCGATTTAGGACGGCCAAGCCAGTCGTGACCACTCCTCCAGCACCTCGCCCCTAGCATCGGTCACAGGGGATCCCCACGCCTCAGACTTGGCGACCCCGCGGTAACCTTTTTTTTTTTTTTTCGCTGAGAAGCTTTATGCATCCCCGACTCGTGGGGGACGAGTCGGGGTATGTGAGACTCCCTGTCGTAGTGACAGTATACCCACTAAAACTCAGCGGTGTTCCCGCATCGCCGTGATGGGAGGGTCATGGGAAACCGGCTCAGCCTTTACATCCACAACCCTCCCGGCGCATGCCCGCCTAGCTGGCGGGCCCCGCATGCCCCTGGGGTTGGGGGGCACGGGATTGGCCGGGAACACCTGGCCATTCCCGTCCGGCACTGGTGGAGGTCTGTGCAATACAGGCAAGGGTGCCCCCGCACCCGTTGCCTGCTGGCCTCCACCTGGGAGGACTCGGAGATGACTATCATATTGACGTCTTCTTCGACCCCTCCTCCGCCTTCGGAGCGGCGCCTCGGCAGGATCGTCCTCCCGAGCGCGCTCCGCCGCCTCCTTCTGGGACATGACGTGTTCGCAAAAGGAGGCGACTGCCGCCCAGGACCCCTCGTCCCTCAGCATGGCGTTAACCAAGCCGGGGAGCGAGAGGTCCGGTCCGATCACCGCGATGAGACTGCGGCGCGGCTCTGACCACGACGGGCACACCTCGAGGGTGTGCTGTGCCACGTCCTCCGCCGCGCCTCAGTCGCGGCACGACGGCGTCTCCTCCCGTCCGATTCGGTGCAGGTACGATCCGAAGCAACCGTGTCTGGACAGCACCTGCACGAGACGGAAGGAGAGGAACCCGTGCGGACGCTCGAGCCAGTCTCGCAAGACTGGCCCGATCGCGTCGAGGGTTCGGCGGCCGAAGGCTGCGGTGGCGAGGTCCCCCGTCCAATGGACGACGATGGCGTCCCTCGCCTCCCGCCGGACGGCCTCCCGCTCTTCCGGGGCTGAGCGTACGCCCCTCGCTTTCCGCTCCGCCGTCCATTCATACACTCTGGCGAGCACCCACGCCTCGAGTTCCCAAGGAGGGGTGCTGGCCAGAGCGCATACTGCCGCATAGCCCACCGTGCGGTAGGCCCGTGCCGCCCGCTGGGCTATGGCCCTTTGGGGTGCTCGCAAGGCCGCGGCGTTCTCTCGTCTGTGGAGGGACTCCTCCCAGATAGGAGCCCCGTAGAGGGCCATACTCCTCAAGATGCCGGCGTAAAGTTGCCGGCATCGCGCGCTGGGCCCCCCCAAGTTGGGAAGCAGCCATGAGAGAGCGCCCGCGGCCTTCAGCAGGCGCGACGACAGCCCGCTGAAATGCGGGCCGAAGCGCCACCTGCTGTCGAGTACAAGGCCCAGATATTTCATCTGGGCCTTCACCTCAATCCTGACGCCCTCCACGAAGATGTGGGCGTCAGGTGGTGGGTGGCGCTGCCGAGGGCCGTGAAAGAACACGGCCTCGGTCTTGATCCGCCCCGCGACCAAGGATCCGCCCGCCGAGGCCAGGTTGGCCGCCTCTCTGAAACTCTCCCCCCGGGCGGTGAGGAGAGTGTCATCCGCATAGCAGACGACACTCGTGCCTCGGAGGAGAGTTCCCCGCAGGAGCCAATCATAGCCGACGTTCCAGAGGAGAGGTCCTAAGACTGACCCCTGTGGAACGCCGGCCTCAACGGCGTACCGCCGGACTCAGCCAGTCCTGTCTACCAGATCGCCCGATCCTCCAGGTAGCTGGCCAGCAGACTGCGCATGTACCGAGGCACTCCGTGGAATCGGAGCTCCTCGAGGATGGTGCAGTGGGGAACGGAGTTGAAGGCGTTGATAATGTCGAATGACACAGCCAAAAATCCGTCCCCCGCATCCATCGCCTCCTTCACCTGCCCCTTAAGGCAGGCCAGCGCGTCCACCGTGGACTACTCAGCCCGAAAACCGAACTGAGCGTCCGATAAGTCCGGCCCGATACGCCGCAGATGGCCCTTTAGGCGGGCAGCGACTATCCCCTCGAACATTTTTCCGACGTCATCGAGCAGAACGATGGGCCGCCGATGCCGAGGGGGAGTCTGCCGGGCGGCCCTCCTTGCGAAGGAGGCACAGCTGCCCCTCCTTCCACGGTTTCGGGAACCTCCCAGACGCAAGGCATGCGCTGAAGAGGTCCCGAAACCTCTCCTCCATTTGAGTGGCAGCGATCGCCACCACTCTCGCCGGAACACCGTCGGGGCCTGGAGCTGTCTTCTTGGCGCGGATACGGAGAATCGCCGCGCCAAGTTCCGACTCTGTGACAGGAGGGGCCTCCTCTTCTTCCTCAGCTGGCGGAGCTGTCCCCTGCGGAGGGTCCATCACTGGTGGGGTGAAGTTGTCCCTGCACGGAAACAGGGACCGAACCACCCCAGAAACGAGGGCTCGAGGGTCTCGGCCACGGGGGGACCAAAGGGGCGCAATTTGTTGCGCGCCGCCTTGTACGGTCTCCCGAAGGGGTCGTTGTCGAGACCCTCCAGCATCTCCGCTCTCCCCGAGTCTCTGGCGGCGGCGATGGCACCATCGAGGACCATTTTCGCCTCCAAGTACACCTCATAGAGATGGTCCCCGACGGCCTGGTCCCGTCGACGCCGCCGCCGGCTCCGCGTGTAGGCCCTCCTCGCCTCCACACACGCCGCTCGAAGCCCCGCCAGCTCCGTCGACCACCAGTACACGGCGCGTTTGGGTAATGGTCGGCGAGACCGAGGCATGCTGGAGTTGCATACCTCGGTCAGAGACTCCCTCATCAGCTCCGCCACGGTGTCCACATCCAAGCCGGCGGAAGGCGGCGAAAGCCAGTCCTGGACGAAAGCCGCCTCCCGCGCTGCCTCCCTGTCCAGGCGGGCGATAGCCCACCGTGGGAACGGTGACGGCCCCGAGCGGGGCCGCGTCCCTCCGGGGCCACTGGTGGAGATGTCGAACCGCACGTAGTGGTGGTCCGACATAGTCTCCACCAGGTCCACCCGCCAGTTCACTTTGTACACTTTGTAGACTGTATGTACCAAACAATCACTGGTTGCATTTGTTTTGTTGTTGGATGCCGAGGCTCATGTAAATCCTTAGTGCACATGGTTTTGGGTGGCACAGACTGTGGACTGTACTATTGAGAGTGCAGCTCATGGTGAAGGTATCGAGGTTGATTTTTTTATATAAACAAAACGATAAAACAACTCATGAAATAGAAGAAATAAACAAAAAGATTGAAAACCTAAGCAAAGAAAATGAAACCCTGAAAAACGAAATAAAAAATATGAAGTATCTATCACCAACTCCAGAAATTAAAGATACTGAAAACTACTGCAAAAAAATTGTAATCTATGGCTTCTCTGAATACTACAATGAGTCTGACTACGAACTACATAGCAGATTGATTGAAATGTTTTATGAAATTCTACATGTAGACCTAAATGGATACATAGAAGAAACAAATCGTATAGGAAGATTTACCACAAAAAACAGACCCCTAGTTATTGAGCTTCTAAGCAAGAAAATGGCTAGGTACATAGTTGAGAACAGTCACTATTTCCAAGGAACTAGCATACATGTGTCCGAATTTCTAAATGAAAATGCACGAAAAGAAAGAAAATTAATGCGTGAGGAAATGCTAAGAGCACGAAAAAATGGGCAGTATGCAATTATACGAAATAACTATTTATTTATAGATGGGAAACGGATAGTAACTAGAGAAGAGGCGACCAGAGAGACGACATACCACAAAAGCGCCAAATCAAACGACCCAATAAAAAACGACGAAAAAACCCTCAATGCACAACATTACAACCCTAATAATAACGAATATGCTAAAAATTATACTTTTCGAAACCACAGAACAACAATTTAAAATTATATATCAAAACATACAAAGCATCTATAACAAGCAACATCTACTTGAAGCCTTCATCCATGAAAAAACAATGTATAACGCTATATGCCTATGTGAGACTTGGCTATCACCAGAAAAATTGAGTAACTTACAGTTTAGCGGCTACAAAATTGCAGCATCTTACTGTCGCGCTACTCGAGGAGGCGGCGGAGTCTGTATCTTGTTACAAAACCATTTCGAGTACAAGGAAGTTTGTGATATTAGTAATATATCTATTGAGTACTGTATAGAATTATGTGCAATAGAATTACCTAATGAAAATGTACTTATAGTTACAATTTATTGGAATAGAAGAGAGGAGGAAGTATTTACTCGCCAATTAAATGAAATGATGTATTATATAAATAATAAATATTTAAGATATAACGTGATATTAGGAGGAGATTTAAATATAAATATCTTAGACAGCTGTTTAAAAACTAACTTGTTCTTAGATCTAATGTTGAAATATAAATTCATACAACTTATCAAAGTCCCCACACGTATCTCACAAACTACCTCAACATGTTTAGACTTAATTTTTACAAATTTTAATCATAGATATGCTTATACCACCGTAGAAGAATTAGGTTTCTCAGACCACTGTGCAACCATCTTTCACATGAAAATACATAGCGACAGCAATAAAAATAAAAAAACAAACTGGGTCGCGAAAAAGAGATTATATAATACCCAAAATGTAGAAAAATTTAAATCTGAATTAAACAATCAAAATTGGAAAGAAATAATACAATCAATTAAAAATATAGATGAAAATTACATTGCGTTTAATAATATATTAAATAAAATTTTAAATGTGTGTATTCCGCTGCAGCAAATAAAAATAAAAACGACATATAAGAAGTACTGGCTAACTAAGGGTATTAAATTATCTTGCAAAAACAAAAGACTACTTAAAATACTTACCATTAAAACAAACAATTCCATATTATCAAAATATTATAAAAAATACAAAAAAACCCTAAAGCAATCTGTAATGACAGCAAAAAAACTACAATATATAAATAAAATAAAAAGTCAACAAATAAAGTAAAAACTATGTGGAATATAATAAACGAAAGAACAAATAAATCAATAAGAAACGAAAAAATTAACATTAAATTACATAAAAATGATAACTTGATCACTGAACCTAAGCAAATAGCTAATATTTTCAATGACTTCTTTGCTTCAATTGGGGAAAAAACCTCACCAGCAAAAGGAGCCCCCGTGATGTGCCCCACAGAAAACACCATGTTTCTCAGCCCAGTCGATCCCTATGAAGTAAATAAAATAATCAAAAATTTGAAAAATAAAAAAAGCTATGGAGTAGACGAACTTCCCCCATTTCTTCTTAAGCAATGTGCAGACGAACTAACCCTACCATTTTATAAATTTATTAATCAATCGTTTGAAGAGGGAACCTTTCCGAATCAACTTAAAACCGCTCTGATAAAACCTATACATAAGAAAAATTCTAAAACCGACCCTAATAACTATCGCCCTATCGCGTTGTTACCAACTGCGTCTAAAATCTTTGAGAAGGCTATGTGTGACCGCGTATACTCCTTTTGTGAAAAATATAAAATACTTGACGACTGCCAAAACGGTTTCCGTAAAAACCGGTCTACAACGTTAGCAGTCTATAAATAAGTACAAGAGGCTCTAGCTATTATTAATAATAAAAACTACGCCATAGGTATGCTGCTCGATATGACCAAAGCCTATGGGTGCAATTTAAAATATTATTAGACAAGTTACATGGGATAGGAATACGAGGAAAAGCCCATGAATGGTTTGCATCATACCTAAAGGATAGGGTACAACTAGTAGAAATTGAATATTTCGATAACAACACAAGTGAAATAATTAAAATGAGATCCGACAGTAAAGCAGTTAACGCGTCAATTCCCCAAGGGAGTGTGATAGGCTGCCTTTTGTTTCTTATCTATATAAATGACCTTCCTAAAATTATAAACGGACCATGTGTTCTATTTGCGGACGATATCTCTCTGCTCAGCTCATGCCAGAACGATGACAATATAAACGCCAAATTAAACTCCCTTCTTTCTACAGCTGTAAACTGGATGGATAACCATAATCTAGAAATTAACTTCACCAAAACAAAATTAATTACTTTTCATCCCCATCAAAAATCCCCATTAAAACTAAATTTCATTTTTAATCATGCAAAACTGGAACAAGTAAATGAATTTACTCTCCTTGGTTTGTCTATAGATACCCACATAAATTGGAAATCCCATATACAGAAAATAAGAGGAAAACTATCAAAATTTTCATATGTCCTACGCGAGATTAAAAAAACTACCAACCTTCAAACTGCACTTGTCACTTACTATGCATATGCCCAGGCATGGCTAAGCTATGGGGTCATGTTGTGGGGAAACAGTGCAGATTCACAAACCATTTTTATTCTACAAAAGAAGTTAATTCGAATAATAACCAACATACAACAAACAGATAGCTGCAAACCACACTTCCGAAAACACAAAATACTCACACTTCCCTGTTTATACAGAGTTGATATGACAGAGGGGCATTAAATTACACTACGTATACTATACGTGTTTAGTATTAATTCGATACGGTATAAAAATAAAAAGCATCAAAAATGAGTTTTTTTTTTTTTTCAAACAAACTAAATAGCTTATGAATCAGAGTAAAACGCAACCACCCTTTGTAAATAAATTTAACTGACCTTAGAAGATACCTAGGTAACAGTGGCAACGCCGCGCCCGCGCCGCGCGGCGTGTTTTATCTCATTTCAAAGCGGGCGGCCGGCGGCGGTGGCGCGGGCGGCGGCTTAGGCCTTCACTCGCGGCTTTTAGGTATGGTTTTGAAGTACGCGCGCAACAACAAAAACACTAAAATTTTAAATTCTCGATGTGTCCTTCATTCACATGAATGCACAAATTATACCGACGGAGAATATTGTTACTTATTTTTCTAATTAAAAATCATGTCAGTGTATTCTAACGCCGTGTAAGTTACACGAGGCATTGTTGAACACTTTAATTACACACACACACACACACAAAACCAAAGTTTAATTACGTGTCGTATCACAATAAAAGCAGTCGATCACAAAAAAAAACACTAACACTAAATAATAATAATCCCAAGTTACGTGTCCTGTCACAATAAAAAAAGAAATACTGTCTTAAACTTGTTTAGTGTCCTATCACAATAATAAAACTAAATCCCAATTGTCAGCGCGCGAGTTCGACAATACGGAGGCGGCGCAGGTACTTCCGTGTTACGTAACATAAGTACGTTCCGAAAGAATAGCGTCGCCGCACTGAAAAAAACAGTTTTTAGAAGCCCCACTCACTTACCGATCGCAACCCCTGCCCCTCGTCGCTAGGATGCAATAGCAACACACTGACCTATTTCTATTTCTTTTACCCACGGGGTGTTTGCTATGATTTTCACACTCGTAATGAAAATGCAAGTGTGTGTGTATTTATTGCTTCCTTGTTTGCATTGTCATCTTTTTAGCGAGAATATTTGGTTGTACTTGTGATTTGCGTCACAGCGGCAACCCCGCATAGGTTATACTCAGATTTATCGTTTTAAGGTGCATGACCTATGCGTATAGACATAATCAGCTGTTAGGAAAGATACATCGTGTTCAAACGGGGCAAAAACTTAAAAAATCATTTGCGACTAAACTACTGCTCCTATTTAATTGATTTTTGGTACAGAGCTTGAAAATGGTACCTAGTATAGGCAGTTTAAAGGAAAGCCCCTCTGTCGTATCAACTTTGTATATCTTAGAATTATGTAAATTTGTCAGAAAACACCCAGATTTTTACACCACTTGCGAAGAAACACAAACAAGATACACTTTTCGACACAACAAAAACAAAATAAACATACCCCAATCCCGACTCAAAATGCACTCAACCAGCCCTTTAGTTATGTCTATAAAAATGTATAATAAATTGCCAAATGACATTATAGAAGTTAGCAAAACAAATATATTTATTAATAAACTGAAACAATTTCTGGAATCCAAGTCATACTACTCAGTAAAGGAGTTTTTAGACGACAAATCGATTGCAAAATAAAAATAAAATTATTCTTTCTTTCATACACCAAACATTATGAAATATAATATATTTATTTTTATTTTTTTATTTGATTTCCTATAAGTAATATAGGAAATCAAATTTAAATAATAATACATAAATAATAACATAATTTAATAATAATGAAAATACTTCTAAGAATTTAAATAATAACTACCTACATTATTCTTATGCAATACACAAAATTAAAATAACTAATATACTATACCTATATACACAAACCTAATAATATACAATAAATACATAATTATACACCCAATTAAAAACATCTAATAATATTGAATTACTGCTTAGCCTTCTTCCTCTCTCCTTATTTTGCTGTGCTCGACAGGGTCCATATTGCTCTCTTACTTATTATACCATCTATGTAATACATATGGAATGCAATAAAAAATTGAGTATTGAGTATTGATGTCGGTGGGGCCCATGCTGACTATAGACTGAGTGTAAATCCTGAAGTAGGTCTCGTGGTTGACCTGCTGTAACCGATGTAAATCCTGATGCGCGCATGGTATTTGGTGTGGGAATATGACCTGAGTAAATCCTACTTGCGATATGAAAAGTCGTTGAGTACGACTGTGTTTTTGTGCAAAGTGTATTGTGTTGTTCGGTACATAAAGTCACTGCTATTTGAATTACAACTCTTTTGCTATCTTGTGTTATAACTTAAATTATGTGATCTTAACGTATGTGCATTGTGGTTACAGGTTCCGATGAAGATCAAGTATTCGGCCATGAGGACGATGGTGCTGGTCTATCATCGAGAGCTGACGAAGGCTGCGAGGACGCTGCCGTGTCAGGAGAGGCCGTGTTAGATGACAACACTGGACACTCCCCTCCAGCGCGGCCACGCGTTTAAAAGGAAGAACCCTGCGTGGACTCATCCATTTTGCCATTGGTCATAGACCTATCTTCATTGTTCCTCTGCCCATTTTGTGTTCTATTTTAATTTCTTATTTTTACTTCCATGTAATTTTTGCAGTTTAATATTAAAATAATTTTTTTAATGTTTTAGAATAGAATAGAATAGAATAGAATAGAATATTCTTTATTATGTACACCATAAAAAATACAGATAAAAATGTAGTCATTTTTTTTTTTTTTTTTTTTTTTTTTTTTTTTTTTTTTTTTTTTTTTTTTTTTTTTGTAGTTTTAATGTTTTATTTATAAGAATATTATAATTATTCGAAATATTTTTTAACCACAACACTTTTTCTAAACCTTTGGTGTAAACACTTTTATCTCTTAAAATATCCTCAATCAAATTCTGATGATTTGAGTAAGACACAAATCCTTCACTCCATTATATCTCTCAATTACGTTCAATCCAACTGATTTGACGTTTTTCTGGTTTTGTCAAATCGTAAAACGGAAATGGTGGCTTAATTAAAAACACTTGAATTTTATTATTACATAATACAGCAATTTCTTTAATGATAAATTCATTTGTTTCTGTTTTAAAACCTTGAACATCTACAATGGCAGTCATGATAATCTGCGCACTATGTTACTCAAAGGTTTATATTCCACAAGTCGATCGTTAATAATTAAACAATATCCAGTTGTGTTATCTGGTATTGGTGCTGAACATTCAATCTCCAGCCGCACATCTACGGGACCTGTTTTCAAACTATCGTTTTGCCTTGAACAGTCTATGATAAAGAAAGGAGCCTTCTCCTTGAACCCCACCAAATCTAACAAGGGGTCTGCAGGACAGTTGTAATATGACTGACGAAATTTCACTTATTAATAATAATAATATCAGCCTGTGTAACGGCTAGGGCTGCGCAGGGTAGGCTGCGCAGGCCGTTAATTGATAGGTAGGTAGATAGTAGAAGAATACAGCAGGATTAGGTATATACATATATTTATTGGTAGATAGGTAGAAATAACACGGCTAGGTCGTGGGTAAGGTCCTATACACTGAGTCTTGAGCACTCGCACACTTAGTATAGGAAGGGTACCGTCCTTGGTAGCACGTGGCAGACGTGGAGGCCTGTCAGCACAGGCTTAGTGGTAGGCCGGACGGCCTTCCTAAGACCGACAGGTAGTGGGCGTCGGTAGCACGCGGTGGCCTGTCCGCACAGGCTCGCGCAGGTAGCTGGCGATGGTAGGCCGCAGGTAGTTTGCGGCGGTAGGCCGCAGGTAGCTTGCGGCGGTAGGCCGCAGGTAGGGTAGGCCTTCATAGCGTGCGCAGGTAGTGCAGGATTGGGTAAGGGGTCCTGCCCTCAGCCCGTACGGAGAACCCCCAGGTCGGGGCACATAGAATTCTGAGGGTCAGGGAACAACTGTTCACAGCCTTGCAAGCGGGAACGAAATGACCAAGCGTCTCCGGAAGGCTAGTGTTGTTCCCCGTTTTTAGTGATGTGACAAGGAACTTACTATTTGTGATATTTTATCACTCGACTACTTGCACCTGAGATCCCTCACAACGCTACAGTAACCCGGTTGCAGAGAGAGGATTTTACCTATATAAAATCCGCTAGAACTATCACTTTCCACTTGCTGTCTAATCCTTAGCACAAGTCTGTATCCAATCCAATAGTAGCAAAGACTGGAACCATACTCAGCAGCCATGAGTGAACTAGTTGGTCCTAGATCACTCAAGATTTAAAGACAGCAAGCAAAGAAATACACAGTGTGCAAGTGTATCTCATTTGGTAGTGTTCTATTAGTAGCTGGTGCCAGTGTATTTTGTAGTATACCTACATGTAGTGTATTAGGTATGTAGGTTTATAACTGGCTTTAGGTAAGTATAGGTAAGTGAGTTCTGTACTTGTAGGTGTAGTTATGTTGGTTAGGCACGATAACGGCTAGGGCTGCGCAGGGTAGACTGCACAGGCCGTTAACGGATAGGTAGGTATGTATAGACATGTAGTTAGTTTGCCAAAGTCATTTTTAGATTTAATTTTAGTATGTACTTTGGGGCATTTAGTTTACAGATAGACAAATACAAAAGCTAAGGGTAGTTATAATAGTGACCTGCTCTGCAATAACAATTAGACATCCCTTGGGATCAACAGCATTCCCTAAAATAGCGCCAGTGCAGCATATGTTAAGGATAGTTTTAGGTAACAGTTAGACATCACAAAAGATAAGGGTAGCTATAATAGTGACCTGCTATGCAATAATAAATAGTCATCTCTTGGGATCAACAGCATTCCCTAACATAGCGCCAATGCAGTATATGTAAGGATAGTTTTAGGTAGTAGATATAGTTTAGTTGTAGTTATAGATAATAGTTTTATTTTATTCATAGATTTAATAGTCATTAGTGTTCCCACAATATCTTTATATAATATCACAGATAATAGTATAGTTATGCCAGCAACAGATCTTATTTCTGTGAGTAGATTACTGTTGTAGTTTGAACCTAAGTCCCAACAGTATAAAACACACACAAGACTAGAAATTAGGGTATAGTCCATAGTACAAAGTAGTAGTTTTATTTTATTTTTAAGTTGTAGATAATAATTCAAGTTTTATTTATATGATAAAGATTTAATTTATTATTATATTTAATAGTCTTTAGTGTTTTCATATTATCTTTAGATATTATCATAGATAATAGAAAAGATTAGCTAGCAACAGATCAGTGTTTAGTTAGTTGATTACTGTTGTAGTTTCAACGCAAGGCCCAATAGTATAATGCACACAAGAATAGAAATTAGGGTCTAGTCCATAGGACAAAGTAACCAGTATGTAGGTTTTATTAAGTATAAAATTCCCTAACTGCATAGGAATACTAACAATTACAAAGATAGATACGTTTGGTTTAGACTTATTTAGGGAGTAACCATTCGCTCCTTAGTATATACATAATATGTAGTAGATAGATAATTTGGTTTAGACTTATTTAGGGAGTAACCATTCGCTCCTTAGAATATACATAATATGTAGTAGATAGATAATTTGGTTTAGACTTATTTAGGGAGTAACCATTCGCTCCTTAGAATATACATAATATGTAATAGATAAATAATTTGGTTTAGGCTTATTTAGGCAGTAACCGTCCGCTGTTGTAAAGGCTTGTTTATAGAGTTACACCGCTCTTTAGAATGTGATAGATAGTACATATAGGTAGATATATTTGGTTGCTTAGGTTACCAATGGTGTAGGGCCAATTGATAAAGCAAACCACTGATCGATGGGGTAGACCATCATGATCATTACAACTAGGCTGTTAGGCCGATAGTTATAGAAGGTAGGTGATAAATAGGGTAGGGCCATTATCAATAACAACTATGGCTGTAGAGCCAATAGTCATGAAAGGTAGAAGTATAAGATGCATGGGGTAGGCCATCATCCTATAGAACTGTTTGGATTTTCCAAATAGTCGAAGTGTAGATAATTATGATAATTGTTGGATAGGTAGTCACAGTAGGTAGATAGTTGTAGTGGATGTGTGCAATTAGTTGTAGTTTGTAGGGTAGGATTGATTTGGTTAGTGAGGGTAGGTTGTGTAGTAGCTGGTATAGCTACGCAATATTAAAATGGTATTTGGCTCGCCTACGCACCACCACGTGCTTGCAGGCTGGCGGTTGGGCATCGACTGTCCCCCACTCAGCCCGCACCTTGTGACGTATGCGCTCGAAACAAATCATAAGTGTACACTACATCCCTTCCTTATTTTAATTTATTTTATTTATGTATTCAATACCCCCAGTATTAAATAATAGGATCTTTAGGAAGAAGTAATAAGTTTTTATATTTATCATCAGTATTTATTAAGTTACAAGTAGTCTGCATGACATTACTTTTGTGAAGTGAGTCACTTATTAATTTTTTATTACTAAGCCCCAGTTTAGGCATATTTATCAAATCAATCATCACAAATAATTGCCTCAAAAATATTTTTATTTCTGTCCTTAATTGCTTGAAGTAGACGTATCTCCTAAATTTAGTTCTTCAGGCTCTTTATCATTAAATATTTTCCACTGACCTTCAATTTTTTTCAGATGTACTACGTTTCTCCTAAGAACTTGTCCTGTTGAATCATTTCGTACCTCAATATCTCCTCCTGCTGTTTTTTCAACCGTGTGAAGAGATGGGTTATAATTTAAACTTAATTTGTTATCTTTAACGATATTTTTTAAATATACTTTATCTCCCGGTACTAAATCACATTGTTTTGCTTTTCGTTTTCTATCTGCATATTCTTTTCCTAACTGTTTCTTTTCCTTGTCCATATCTCTCACCTCCGAGTCTTCTAGTTGACGGTTGATATCACTGACCATTGGGATTTTGTCACGAAATTTTCTTTTGAAAAATAATTCTGCCGGAGGTTTTCCCAAAATTCAAAATTCAAAAGTCATTTATTCAAACTAGGCTGAGAATCAGCACTTTTCGAACGTCAAAATTACATAAGACAGTCCCCCAAAACGCCCACCCTTCACCACTTCCTAGTGCATTAGCTGGGAAGAAAAAGTGGCGCAACAAACTCCCCAGCAACACAGCTGTCTGTTCAGTTAGAAGAACAAAAAAAAAAAAGATTCTATATAATAGTATTCAAAATAATTTACATTACGCAACACAAAACATAATTCAAATTATTAGCCATATGTTAGCTAGCACACGCCAATATACCAAACAAAATCATCGAGAACTATACTCAGGCCGAAATAAAAAAACTAAACGTAAACAGAATTTAATATCTAAATAAAAAGCCTCCAGGCATAAAGGCCGTGCCCGCTTACATATAGTTGTAACTGGAAGTTATAAATGATAAACTAAGACCATTGATGTAAAATAAATAAACAAAGAGTTAATTACTAATAACAGTAAATAATATGATCAATTGTCGAGGTCACTAGCTAACCACATATTGCAATACAACTCATAAAAAAAACAGTGTGATGAGTAGATTTTGTCCCGTCACACTATGTGGCGTACTGTTGTACATAACCAAGTATTCCTCCAAACCCTCTCTCCAATTTCTTTTCTCAACCTGGCTAATTTTTAAGCGCTTCAAGATATCTCTGTTTTGGCGTTCTACTTCACCATTCTGCTGTGGCCAATACGGTACTGTGTTAAACAAAAGTATGTTTCTTTTGTTACAAAACTGCTTGAATTCTTCGCTACAGAACTGTTTTCCATTATCAGCAGTTATTGTTGATGGATTTCCAAGGCGGCTAAATATTTCTTTTAGATTTAGTATAATATCTGCACTGGAAATCTTGCGAGTTATCTTCACCTCTTTATACCGACTAAAGTAATCCACCACGACCAATATAAATTCTCCACTCGGAAGCGGTCCCATCAAATCCATAGCTATGTCAATCCACGGCTCATTTGGCAATTCTCGTCTCTTAAGAGGGTTTGGTGGATTTGGAGCTGACACAAGGGTACATCCTTTGCAAGACTTAACCAAAGTTTCAGCATCTTTATCGCACTTTGGCCACCATACTTTAGTTCTCAATGTACCCTTCATTAAAACTATGCCGGGATGACCCTCGTGAGCTGCCGTTAAAACTTGATTTCGTAGTTCATTTGGGATTACTATCTTTGTTCCTCTCAATAAAAGTCCTTCATAAAAGCACAGCTCATTTTCAAATAACTTGTAATTTTTTACTTCATCGTCCCATTTTTTATTGTAAATGCCTTCTTTAACCTTAATAATCTCTTGATCTTCTCTAGAATGTTCTATAATTTATTTTAGTGTCACGGCGGAAGGCTTGGCTTTCTCCACAATCCAATGTACGTAATCTTCGATATCATTTATCGATGAATTCTCCAATTTGCATAATCTAGACAAACAATCTGCAATGTTCTCTTTGCCTGGTTTATAGACGACCTTGAATGCATATGTCTGGAGTCGTAAAATCCACCGTTCTATTCTAGCGCATGATTTTGACTTGGGTCCGAATATGACCTCAAGTGGCTTATGGTCAGTTATCAATTCAAATTCCTTACCATATAGAAAAACGTGGAAGTGTTCTACAGCCCATACTAATGCCAGACCTTCCTTCTCTGTTTGGCAGTATCGCCGTTTGCAGTCTGTCAATGTCTTTTGCCCATATGCGACAATCCTTGGCTCTTTGTGGTCTATCTGTATCAAGATCCCACCCAATGCTACTGGACTAGCATCGGCTATGACCACTGTCCGATCTTTCACGTCATAGTACCCTAAGGTAGGAATACAGGATAGAGCTGACTTTAGCTCCTTAAACGCGGCATCCTGTTTGAAACCCCAGAATTTACCAATTTCTGATCCTTTTCCTTGCTTGTTCCAAAGTAACCCTTTGAGAGGTTCAGTTTTGGTAGCTAAATTGGGAATCCATTTCCCGACATAGTTTATAAGACCCAGGAAGCTCTGAAGCTCACCTATGTTACTAGGTGGTCGAAATCCCTGGATACTTGATACAAATTTCTGTAAAGGCTTGACTCCTTTGTCCGAAAATTCATGTCCAAGAAATTGTATCTCAGTCATTCCAAATAAACATTTGTCATTTCTTAGCACCACATTGTTCTCTTCTAAAGTTTCTAATACTTTCTTTAATCTCTGGTCGTGTTCTTCTCTATCTTTTCCATACACTAAGATGTCATCAATCAAATTGATCGTTCCCTCACATCCTAAAAGAATACGCTCTAACGTCTTTTGGAAGATTTCAGGAGCGCATGTGATACCGAACATTAGTCGTTTATATCGATAAAGGCCTTTACTAGTTATAAAAGTGGTTATAAAACGAGAATCTGGATGCAATCAAGTTGGTGAAATGCATCTTTAAAGTCTAATTTGCTGAAGAATTTAGCACTTTTCATTTTAGGTAACAGCTTATCCATAGTTGGCAATGGATGGTTTTCCCGTAAAATTGCTTTGTTAGCTCGTCTCATGTCTACGCATAGGCGAACCTCTCCATTATCTTTTAAGACAGGCACTATCGGAGATACCCACTTCGAAGAGCTATGGACCTCTTCAATTACATCTCTGTCTATTAGTTCTTTGATTTTACTATTAACTTTTTCTTCCAGAGGTATAGGGATTCTACGAAGTGGCTGTGAAACTGGTGGTACACTATCATCAACAGCTATTTCAATTTGAACATTTTTAAACTTTGGAAATGGTTTTTCGGTTTCCATTTGGTTAATCTGGAGTCCAATTTTGAGAATTCCCATACTCATAGCTGTCTGTTTCCCTAAAATATTTCTGGTTCCATCTTTTATAATGTAGAAAGTTGCACCCTCAGACTTGTCACCTATTTTGACATCAGCTTCGAAAGCTCCACTTAGTTTTAAAGGTTCTTTACTTCCATATCCATAAAATGTTTTCTTAGGGTCTTTTGTCTGAGTCGCGAGCCGACTTCCGGCCACCGTAGGCGCGGGCTTGCGGACGGTGGGCAATGGGTAGCTCGCCGTCCGATTAGGACCAGGCCCAGGTCGACGGCGCGTTGTGTTCCACGCGCGCCTCAAAGAGATGTCAGCACCAACTGACGGGGTCCGTAAGGGCCAATGCCTGCCAGGGTTGCGAGTTTGTCCGAAAGGGATATCGCGGCCCCGGCACACAGGCAACGGAAGGAACACGTGTGGGTTTTAGTCAGTAAAAGTCTGACACTCCCTCTCGCTCCGCCCAGAGCGGGAGGAGTCATTTGATGATTTCCCGCCCAAAAAAAAAAAAAAAGGGTCTTTTGTCTGGTTACTTATTTGTATTCCATTGTTTTTCAAGTCTTCCCATGTTTTTCCTGTGATTAAATTACATTTGCATCCAGAATCCACTAACATGTTGACTTTTACCCCTCCTATGTCACATTCTAATTCGCTATCGTCATCTATTCTGAATACGTAATGTATGTCATCTGCACGCTTACTTGTTTGTTTCGGCTCTTCTTTTACTGTTTGTGGTTTAAATTTCTTACTGTCTGTGTTATTATTACTCATTTCACTTTTCCTTTTCAGTGGTAGTCTAGTTCTACAATATTGTCTAAAATGCCCTTTCAATCCACATTTTAAACAATCTTTATCCCTAGCTGGACACTTGGTGTCTTGAGAGCCGTGGTTTTTACTTCCACATCTACCACAAACAGGTTTATATGGCCGTGTTCTGTAATTGTCTTTGTCCCCTCTTTTGTTAGTTTTTGAATCCACTTTATTTATATCTATATTTTTCCTGGTACCATCCCCAAAATCATCCATTTGCCGATTAACTGCTTCGAGGGCATTTGCCTCAGCTATTATATTGTCCAATGTCATAGAATCTCCTGTTTGCAATATTTTTTTCCTTAGTCCTTGTAAAGAACATTTTTCTGTTATCTGGTCTATTATTTGATCATCTCTATCTTTAAACTGACATTTGTCAGCTTGTTGTCTTAAGCGAACTAAAAATTTTTCGAATTTTTCATTAGATTCTTGTTTAATTAAACGAAATAAATGACGCTCATAAACCTTGCTCTGTTTCGGCGTAAAATAGGCATCTAGTTTATTTATTGCAGTCTGGAAGATATCTAATTCAACTGTGCCAATTACATTGGTTTCAGGAATATTGTAGAAGATTTCTTGCAATTCCAAACCGACAAAATGCAATAAGCTTGCTTTTTTTTTTCACTTTTATCGATGCCTGAAGCGTCGAGATAGATAAAGAGTGCTCTTTTCCACCGCTCCCATCGAACTCCAACCGAAGAAGGTTCTCCTTCACAGTCGAACTTGTCCAGCGTGAGTTGGGACATGGCAATTACCTGGAACCAACCAGTTTATAGTTGTTTAAATATCAATTTAATGATCAGAAAATTCTGCTTATTTGAACTTCTCAAGTAAGAGTTGTGACATGGCAGTAAACTGAAACAAACAGTTTAATGTTGTTCCAATATCAATTTAATGATCAGATAAATCTGCTTATTTTGAACTCTCAATTAACAGCCTTGCCGTACAGGTTTTTTTTTTTTTCAATCAGTCTAAAAATGTAAGTACTTATACGGAACATTAAAAACTTACTATGTAATTTAGGTACTGTTCAATTTCTTTCCTTACCCGCATTATACTGTTCATTTTGTAACATAATTGGCAACCCCACCCAGGGCCTATACCTATTTATATAAGCTCCACCGCCTATTACACTTCCAGTCATCAATTGTGTTTGAAGTAGTATTCCAAAATAACTAATAACAAAACATCTCTGCCTATACCTTGAATAATATTAGGTATGATGTTTGAATTTTTACAAACAAACATAATCAATTAAGACACTACACACATATGACTTCGCGATCGTGATCCATACCTCACTTTATTTACTGATGTAAGTCGTAAAACAAACGAACTTAATGGGTAATAGGCATTATAATGAAACAATTAAAAACCATAACTAGGTATAAAACAGGATAATATTAGGTACTTTCTTTATTGTAAATTAATTATGCAGGTAAAACAGTTTAACGTTTGTACTGTAATGTAAACATACCTACATTCTTTTAATCTGTTAAAACATTAGCAGTAACTTATTTAAACATGAAATTATACATTAACATCTGCCTATCAGTAGGTAGGCACTAAATTGCGAAATGTATCTGTCCAAAGTCAAAATAAGAGTGTAAAAATACAATGATTGCGTTTTCGTAAATAACAAATTGATAATCCATTACCACATTACCAGTGCCGAGGCGTGTGGCGGCATGCCGATCTAATGAGTCATTGCACATGTTTGCGTAAACAACTTTAGCATATTACCATGAATGAGTTGACACACTGACAAATGTTTTTAAAATTTAACTTTTGAATCTAGATTTAGAGCGGAGTTATGGTTTTAAGTTTAATTTGTGCCTAGTTTTTCATATGTCAACAATTACAAGCTACGGAATTAAAATGTGTTGCGCATAATAGTATTATTCCAATATACTTTGTTAAGTTTTGTTTTCTATTATATATATTTTATTTCGCCACAGTCATTTACGTCACACTTGTTTTTTTCTTTCATTATGTAGGTCACTTTACTTACAGTTTTTATTTTTATCCTCGTCGCCAAATGTAGTAGCTGGTATAGCTACGCAATATTAAAATGGTATTTGGCTCGCCTACGCACCACCACGTGCTTGCAGGCTGGCGGTTGGGTTGACGTAAGCGCTCGAGACAAATCATAAGTGTATCTATATACACTACAGGTTGGATTAGGTTAGTTTAGCAGTGGTAGATTAGTGTGTTAGTGGGGATGATCTGTTGTTTAATTTATTGGTAGCCAGTTGTTTGTTTGTTAATACATGTTTAGTTGAAAATTGAATTTAGTTTATATCTATTAGAAATTGTTGTTTATGTTTTTGATAACAATTAATTATTAGAATGTTATAATTTCGTTTTATTAGTATGTATATAGGTATGTGTGTATATGGATAGGAAATAGTAGAAGGTATAGTTGTGTTACTGTTCATACTTGTTAAGGCATAAGTTCAATTTTTAGGTTATGAGTAGGTAGTTCTTATTTCATTGTTTAGCAGTGCCAGTTATGTTATTAATTAATTGATTGTTTGCATGTAATAGTAGTATTGCAATATTCAATATTGTTTTAGTTTGTCAATCAAATAAGAAGATAGTTGTTTATTTGTTTTTGGTTCATAGATTGGCTAGACAAGAACACAATTTTAGATTATTTTTAGTATGTTAAATAGGTAGTTTCATTTTATGAATTTTATTAGTAATTAGGTAGGTAGTGTTATTAATATTAGTAGTAGTAATTATTTTTCAAATTGTGATTAGATATACAGTAGTAAGTAGTTAGCAAAGTAGTTTAATTTATTTGGTAGCTTGTTTAAAGTAGTACCAAGTAAAAAGTAGTAAAAGTAGTAGTTAAAAGTAGTAGTAGTAAGTAGTTTTTAAGTGATGATTATATTGAGTATTTTGACAGTTATGGAAATCTTAAACCGCCAAAGGAATTTGTAAAATACTTAGGTTCTAAAGTTCACTATAATTATGATAATATACAACGTGATCACCCTTACAGTTGCGGACAATTATGTTTAAATTATTTAAATAATTTTTGGTGTAGTCAAGGAATAAAATAAACAGGATCTTGTAAAAGTGTTCAGTATACAAGCATGTCTGTAGCTGTTACCATCTCTGGAAATAAATCAGAATTAAATACATTCTTTCATCCACCTCTGAATTTATCTGAGAGACTGGCAACACTGCCCGAGTGACATGTCAAAATTTTGTTCCGTATTTTATTAATAGTTTTATTTAATTTTTAAGTGTAATTAAGGTGTAATAATATAACTAAATGTAAATTAACTGCATAACAACTCGGAATTCTTGTTTTCCTGCAAATTTACGTACTAAAACACAGTTTTTGGTTACCCACCGTCACCGGTAACCTATCATGAACAGCTGATGTTGGACCTGCGGATTTAAACGGGGAGTATTGTTTACTTTATTCTATAATTAGCACACAATCACTGTAACACATTCATTGAATATTAGTATCAACATTTTTGGTTGATTTGGCACCCTGCACTGGGTCTGTCATTTTTTTTTTTTTACGTACCTAGTTAACGAAACTTAGTAGGTACCTATTGTGAAATATCAAAGTATTGTACTTAATTCTATTAGTGTTTTATTGTACATAACAACAATAACGGTGATTATCCGTACTTTAATTGTAGTCTTTTTGCAAAACTAGTTTTATATTTTTTATTTTGTATCTAGGCATCCTACCCACATAAGCAAAAGTACAATCATAAGACAATAGAATCAATGTAAAATTGTACTTGATCTAATTATAATAGTTGAATTTCAATTAGATTCAGCAGCCTACCCCATTTCTCTATAAACCAACACTAACTTCTCCCATTTTTCCTTTCATTTATAGCTTTCCTTTTGTCTGTCTAATTAGTTCTCACCCTTCCTTTAATTCTACTTTCAGTACTGCTTCTTGAAACCATGCCTGTGATGACCCGTAAGGCTGCTGCTCAGGAATTGGAGCTTAAATTGAGAACGACTGTTCAAGATCTTAAGGCTTCAAACAGTAAATGTGAACAACTGTTACAGGAAATAGATGATAGTGAGAAGGAAGTCGAGAAGGTCGTTTACAAAAATACAAGCTTAAAACAGGAGCTTGTTGACCTACATCAACAATACCTGGATGTTGTTGATGAACGGGACAAACTGCAGCTGGTCACGGATGGTTTTAATAACTGCAGTAACTTATATGAGGAGGCTTTGTGTAAGGTCAGGGACCTAGAAGAAGAACTTATTCATGCTAATCTACGTATTACTAAGTTACAGAAACAAAAAAATTGTACTCAGGCTAAGGAAACTAATAATTTATACGATGAATTATTTCATACTAATTGCAACCCTCATTCCTTAATAACAATAGACCTAACCGAAGATTCTATATTGAAACATAATAATAGTTGTTATAAAGTAAGTCAAAATAAAATTTAAAAGTATGCAAAACTAAATAAAATCATAAATAAATGCAATAAATTCAGGAAACAACATAAACACAGTTCCAATAATATTAAACTAAGGAAAGAACGTGTTTTTCTAATAAATAAATTAAAAAACTATCAAATTAAATTAGAAGATAGTAAGAACATTTATCAAATTGACACCCAACGATTACAGTCTGGGATTGAGGTTCTTGAAGAGTCACTACATTTTCTTTATATTAAGTATGTGAGCTCTCAAAAACAAATAAAGGAACACATCCTTGCTGCAAACAAGTTAGTAGAAATGTGTAACGATGAGACTGTCAGAGTGGTCCCGATGACTCTTACCACCACTCAATGTTCTTGTCAAAGGGCGGAGGACCCGTCCCAGTCTGAAGAGGCTCGGGACTGTATCCCTGATCAAGATGCACCACATGTTGTACAAGGTTCATCTCAAGTAGCACAGACAGATACTTGTTCTCTCCCTTGTTCTAGTAAAGATTGTTATTGTTCTATTATGTTTTCAGATAGTTTAGGGAGAGGGTTAGGTAAATTATTGAGTAACAACCTGAGTCAATCCGCTGTTAATTATTGTATGCCAGGGAAATCCTACAAAGAGATAATGTCATCTATAACAGGGAATAAATATGATCCGAAAGCCATTATTTCTGTATTTGTAGGCAATAGTTCCAATTTAAAAAATGATGACATCACTGTCAGTGTCACTGAAATCTTGAAGATTAATTGTCAGAAAATAATATTGTGTGCTTTTCCATACTTTCAGCACTTGTCAAGTAGGCAAAATCATATTATACATATGCTAAATAACCATATGCATTTGTTAGTTAATCACTATAGTGACAAACTTATATTTTTTGACACCAACACTTTTGTTGAGAAATTAAAATCGACTAGGGATACTGCGTATCTGCCTATTAGTTTTAGACGTCAAATAGCATGGCTATTAGCTTTTAATATAAACTCAGACATAAGTAGTATGTCGAAGTCTTATGTATTTAGCACCACAAAGGTTAGTAATAATACTAATATTAAGGTGGTTAGCAATAGTAATTTAAACTAGTCAGTAAGACAACAGAAGGTACTAGTAACAATGTTGTTTGTCTCACCATCAACAAGCTATCTTCTGGCACTCAATTAGTTAATTGTAAAAACGGGGCTAAGCAGAATTCCTTGAAATTGTTTCATCAAAATATTCAAGGTTTTTCTTCCAAACAATTAGAAATTGAATTGTTTTTAGAAAAAACAATGTTTGATATTATTTGTATAACTGAACACTGGTTGAAAGATTATGAAATGCTAATTAATTTTGAGAATTATAGTGTGGGCAGTTGTTTTAACCGAAAATCCATGCTACGTGGAGGGTCACTAATCTTAATTAAAAATTGTATAAAATCTAAGACTCGTAATGACATAGTTGAATTATCGGTGGAACATAGCATTGAACTGTCCTGTGTTGAGCTAGATAAGCATTTTATAGTGTGCGTTTACAGACCTCCAAATTATCAAAACTACTCTATATTTGAGTCAGTAATGGAAGATGTTTTAGCTAAACTTGCAACTGGTAATAAATCAGTAATTATTTGTGGTGACTTTAATATTAATATTTTAGAAAATAATTCAAATAGCAGTAGATTATTAAGCCTCTTCAAATCATTCAATCTGTCAAATGTGTTTTTAGAACCAACGCGAATAACTTCGACTACTGCTACATGTATCGATAATGTCTTTTGTTGCTGCGACTATTTAGATAAAGCCATTGTAAATTATCTCCCTTCTGATCACAGCGGTCAAACCGTTAGTTTTGAGTCCAGCACACCAATACAAAAAGTGCAGATTCAAATTAGACCAATAACATCGGGTAATTTAAATAAGTTTAACAACACTTTAATTAGCAAGTTAAGTGCTCAGGGCCTAAATTTGTCCAATGGCAATATTCTGTATGAACAATTATTTTCATTAGTGCAAACAGAGTTCAATAATTCATTTAAGAAAAAAACTAAAACTATTTGCCCTAAGTTTTTATTCAGTGACTGGGCAACTAAAGGGATCAGGAAAAGTAGGGAAAGATTATTTGAACTGTATGGCCTTAAGCCGTATATTAACACGGAAACTTTTAATAAGTATGTTGCTACTTACTCTAAAACTTTTAAAAATATCTGCAAAGCAGCTAAAGCTTCTTTCATTAGTAACAAGGTTAAATCAGCAGACAATAAAATAAAGACAGTTTGGAAAATTATTAACAATGAAACGAACAAGAACAAAAGACATAATACTGATTACACACTTGACACTTCCCGCGGTCTCATTAGCGACAACATCGATGTTGCTCAGGAATTTGCAAATTTCTTTACCAATATTCCAATTAAAACTACAGAAACTTTAAATTCGTCCCCCTTACTTGCTATTGATTTATTAAGAGCGAATGTTTCAGCCTTTCCCGTGGAATTTAAATTTAAACATGTAAACCCTGTGGTCGTTGTAAAGGCTTATAAGCAACTCAAGATCAAAATTACCGAAGATCTGTGGGGTATGTCTACTAAAGTTTGTCAATCAATTATTGAGACAATTGCACCCTATTTAGCTTTAATATTTAATTTATGTGTGGATCAAGGGGTATTCCCGGATCTAATGAAGTACAGTAAAGTTATTCCACTATTCAAATCCGGGGACACCAAAGATACTAATAATTATAGACCCGTATCGGTTTTGCCGGTTTTCAGCAAGGTGTTTGAAAAAGTAATGTTAAATCAAATGCTCCAGCATTTTAATCGTAATAATATCCTACACGATCAACAGTATGGTTTCACCAAAGGACGTTGCACAACCGACGCCGGTGTCACCTTATTAAAACACATCTTTAACGCATGGGAAGAGGCACAAGATGCAATAGGCATCTTCTGAGACCTATCCAAGGCATTTGATTGCGTGAATCACGAAACACTGCTCTTGAAACTGGAGCATTACGGAATGGATAAACTTGCGCTTAGCTTAGTAAAATCATATTTGAATGATAGATTGCAGCAAGTTCAAATAAACGGTGTAAATTCATTGGGTTTAAAAGTCAAAATGGGTGTACCACAGGGCTCGATTTTGGGTCCCTTCCTCTTTTTAGTATATATAAATGATTTACCTCATTTACTGAAAAACCGACCACAAATGGTGTTATTTGCTGATGACACATCACTGATTTTTAAGATAAATAGACATGCACAGGAGCTTGACGAAGTAAATAACGCTATGCCTAAGGTACATAATTGGTTTACTGTAAATAATTTGGTATTAAATGAGAAGAAAACTAAATGCATAAGATTCACGTTACCAAATGTTAGAAGTAGTGAATGTCATATTGTACTGAATAGGGAGACACTAGAATTCGTCGATAAAACGGTTTTCCTGGGGATCACGCTTGACTCAAAACTACAGTGGGGTCCTCACTTAACATCACTTGCAGGGCGGCTAAGTTCAGCCGCTTACGCTGTTTGGAAAATCCGCCAATTAACAGACGTGGATACCGCGAGACTGGTCTATTTAAGTTACTTTCATAGCATCATGTCTTACGGTATTTTGCTGTGGGGACGGGCTGCAGATATTAATTCTATCTTTATTCTGCAAAAGAGGGCTGTCAGAGCCATATATAACCTCCGCAGACGCGAATCTCTAAGGGAACTGTTTAAGAAAATTAACATCATGACGGTACCTTGTCAGTATATACAGAGTTGATATGACAGAGGGGCATTAAATTACACTACGTATACTATACGTGTTTAGTATTAATTCGATACGGTATAAAAATAAAAAGCATCAAAAATGAGTTTTTTTTTTTTTCAAACAAACTAAATAGCTTATGAATCAGAGTAAAACGCAACCACCCTTTATACAATAAATTTAACTGACCTTAGAAGATACCTAGGTAACAGTGGCAACGTCGCGCCCGCGCCGCGCGGCGTGTTTTATCTCATTTCAAAGCGGGCGGCCGGCGGCGGTGGCGCGGGCGGCGGCTTAGGCCTTCACTCGCGGCTTTTAGGTATGGTTTTGAAGTACGCGCGCAACAACAAAAACACTAAAATTTTAAATTCTCGATGTGTCCTTCATTCACATGAATGCACAAATTATACCGACGGAGAATATTGTTACTTATTTTTCTAATTAAAAATCATGTCAGTGTATTCTAACGCCGTGTAAGTTACACGAGGCATTGTTGAACACTTTAATTACACACACACACACACAAAACCAAAGTTTAATTACGTGTCGTATCACAATAAAAGCAGTCGATCACAAAAAAAAACACTAACACTAAATAATAATAATCCCAAGTTACGTGTCCTGTCACAATAAAAAAAGAAATACTGTCTTAAACTTGTTTAGTGTCCTATCACAATAATAAAACTAAATCCCAATTGTCAGCGCGCGAGTTCGACAATACGGAGGCAGCGCAGGTACTTCCGTGTTACGTAACATAAGTACGTTCCGAAAGAACAGCGTCGCCGCACTGTAAAAAACAGTTTTTAGAAGCCCCACTCACTTACCGATCGCAACCCCTGCCCCTCGTCGCTAGGATGCAATAGCAACACACTGACCTATTTCTATTTCTTTTACCCACGGTGTGTTTGCTATGATTTTCACACTCGTAATGAAAATGCAAGTGTGTGTGTATTTATTGCTTCCTTGTTTGCATTGTCATCTTTTTAGCGAGAATATTTGGTTGTACTTGTGATTTGCGTCACAGCGGCAACCACGCATAGGTTATACTCAGATTTATCGTTTTAAGGTGCATGACCTATGCGTATAGACATAATCAGCTGTTAGGAAAGATACATCGTGTTCAAACGGGGCAAAAACTTAAAAAATCATTTGCGACTAAACTACTGCTCCTATTTAATTGATTTTTGGTACAGAGCTTGAAAATGGTACCTAGTATAGGCAGTTTAAAGGAAAGCCCCTCTGTCGTATCAACTTTGTATATGAAAACATTATGTATGTTCGGAAAAATCTACATCTTTTTAGTAAGATAAGTGACAGGCATAATTTTAACACTAGAAATAGGAACAAATTAGATCAACCACGTTTCAGATTGTCTAAAGTGCACACTACTTTTATGGGGTACTGCGTAAAATGTTATAATAAAATACCACTCGATATTCTTCAACTGAATGAGAAGAAATTTAAAACATGCATTAAACGCACACTATGTAGACAAGCATATTATAAGTTGGATGATTATATCATAGATAAAAATGCTTGGCTTAATGCTGGTCCTGCTCCACAGCCACTTGGGCTCACTAGTTAAAAAAAAAAAAAATATGTTTGGAAGAGTTGCTTCCCCTTTTTATTTCTCTGACATTACAAACTTAATGTTTATTTTTTATTTAAAACAAGTTTTAATTGTTGAATACTCCAATGGATAATGATTTTCTTTCTTTTTGGTAGTAACATTCTATTAATCTCTCAAATACATTGCAAATTAGTTTTGTATAATTTAGAAGCATTTTTTCAATTTTTGTAAATGTGAGTACCATGGAGCCGTTTTAATGTTATTAAGATGTATGTTGACTTGAAAGAGCATGGCAGTTGAGAGTATGTCATGCTCACTTAAATGTCTCGCTGATGGTGGCGAGTGTGTTAGATCATTCGGTTCCCTACAAAATGGTTGAGCTGGATGGTGCTGATCCATGCGTCATGTTCGTGAACGGGCGCCGTCAGTTGTGACTGGTCATCTCTTATCTGCCATGGCTTATTTTTTTTTTTTTTTTTTTTTCTTATATTTTGAATTGTTTTGATTATTTTTTGTACATTGTTCTCACATATAGAAGCAACAAGAATAATGTACCCAGGATTTTGTAATTTTCTATATTTAAAAGAGTGTCCTTGGAGTTTCTTGCCCGTTCTTCTCCATAAAGATCTACGTTTTGGAATGGGCAACTAGCTTCAACTATCTGACTAACTGACGCGACTATTTGACAATTCAAAAGTGCCTGTAAATGGTTTAATTGAAATAAATGCTTTGAGTTTGAGTTGAGTTTGAGTTTATCTGGTCAATACGAGTGCTGTTTGCTATACTTTTCAGTCTTAAATTCAATACCAAATGTACACATTAATAACAACATTCTCACTGTGATCAGAATCGAATGTGATGTTGTACACGGTTCATACTGTAACGGGTTACCAAGTCATATTATTCATGAATTTGTATCTAATACTTTTACAGGTGATCAAATCATAGAAATACCGCAAAACGTTATTTATTTTCCAGAGAACCTATTAAGAGTTTTTAGTGTATCTATTAAGATATAGACGAAATTATACTAATGCAATGAAAAAGAGGATTGCTTGAGATTACTTTTAATAAAATAGTTTTATACGGAGTACAATTTTGTCAGTGATGTTCACAGAGTAGAAGGCTCGAATTTGGTAGGAGTGTTAAAATATTTATAGTCTGTGTTAAACTTCGCGCCTTTTTTCATATGTTGTCTATACTTACTTCTTCTGTATTAACTTTAGAGAAGAACATAATATTCAATTACGCCTTCATATAAGAAAAATAAAATGATATTATATTATTATAAAAACCCCGCAGTTAATAAAAACCGTCCTATTTCTTCTACCACCACTAAGGTGCAAAAAAGTTATAAAATTGACTAAAACAAATCAAGATTTTCTTAAAGCCTTAGGTTTCAAAATATGAATACTGTATAAATTCAGTCTTTTAGTATTATATAATTGCATAGCACATGTGTGAGCACTATGTACCTACTTTACAGCTACTATTTACTGGGTACGTCTTTGATTGACTTGAATGTGCCCTGGCGGCTGAGAGTATGTCATGCTCACTCAAATGTCTCGCTGGTGGTGGTGTGTGTGTTGGATCATTAAGTTCCCTTCAAAATGGTTGAGCTAAATGGTGCTGATCCATGCGTCATGTTCGTGAACGGGCGCCGTCAGTGGAGACTGGTCATCTCTTAGCTGCTACGGCTTATTTAAATTTTTGAATTGTTTTTGTTTTTTATTACGGACGCTTTTAATGTGCACGTCTTTCTACATTGTTCTCACATGTATAATTACAACATGAATGATGTAACCAATTTTTTTTTTAAATATTCTGATTTAAAAGAGTGTCCGTGGAGTTACTTGCCCGATCTTCTCCATAGGAACCTACTACGCGTTGGAATGGGCAACTAGCTTCATATTTCTGACTGACCGACCTCTTGACAATTCAAAAGTACCTGTAATTGGTTTATTTGAAATAAATGCTTTGAGTTTGAGTTTGAATATTCTACAGATTAACGAATTACCACACTACTACTGATACTTCGATTGAAACTTATGAAGTTCATTCCTACAATCCCTACAATAACAGTTTTAGAGAAAATGATGAAATCAGAATTCCCATACACCAACAAGACATATACGTGTTACCGTCAGCCAGTTCAATTTACGTCGAGGGCCAAGCAAAGTTCTTCGACAAAGATGGAAAACCGATTAAGAAAAATATTACGTTCAGTAATAACCCTGTTATGTTTTTGTTTCAAGATATCAGATACGAAATAAATGGTATTGAAATAGAACGTATTAAAAACTCTGGAATAACGTCAACAATATAGTCATACGTTTCAATGAATGATGGAGAAAATAAAGTTGCTGCCTTGTGGGGTTGGAACATAGATGGATTTAAAAATTATGGTCATTTTAGTGCTATTGTACCTCTTAATAAGATTTTAGGATTTGCGGAGGATTTCTATAAAATTCTGATAATTGTAAACATGAACTTATTCTGAATAGAAGTAACTCTAACTTAAACAGTCTCATAGCGACTGATGATGTTGCGCATTTTCAAGTAGGATATTATTGGGCATTCTACCCCACCTTCCGTTCCATCGGCTCACTCCGTTCGCCTCGTCACTCTCGTAGGAGTAGAATGCCCAATAATATAAATGAAATCCTATAAAGTGCAGTAAAATACCGGTTCGGCGCCTATTCCACTCGATGAACGGAAGGTGGAGTATGAATTCCTACATAGTACAGGAAAATACTGGTTCGGCGCCTATTCCAGTTCGACGTTATTCCACCCGATGGAACAAGTTATAAATGTCAATGTAACACAGTAATTCACTCATTATTAATATAACCGTTTCAAGCAGTCGTCATGAAATTTGTAAAACAACCACAATCGTTACATGTAAACAAACTTTGTGTTCATTCTCAAGAGACTGGTTTTCGTCATGGAGAATTATTACCTAAATCGGTACGATGCATCATTTGCGGGCCGTCAAATTGCGGAAAAACTAATTTATTAATTGGTCTTCTTATACACGAGAATGGTTTAAGATTTCAAAATATTTATGTTTATTCGAAAACCTTGCAACAACCCAAGTACGTTTTTTTAGAAAAAGTCTTGCAACGAGTACCAGGCATTTCATTTCAGAAATATCATGAAAATGAGCAAGTACTGAGTGTTCAGACCGCAAAACCGAATTCTGTAATTGCATTTGATGATGTTGCTTGTGAAAATCAAAGTAATATGCGTGATTATTTTGCTATGGGGAGGCACAAGTCCATCGATTGTTTTTATCTAAATCAGACGTATAGTAAAATCCCTAAGCAGTTAGTAAGAGACAACGCAAACCTAATCGTACTTTTTAAACAAGATGAAAGAAATATGAGACATGTTTATGAAGAACATGTCAATACTGACATGACATGGATTGAATTTCGTGAAATGTGTTCAAAAATATGGAGTATACCTTTCAATTATGTTGTAATTAATAAAGATTGTTCCAAAAACAAAGGATGTTATAGAAGTAAATTTGACACGTTTGTAGTCTTTGACTAAGAACATGAATACATATATGAAGCGATTACATGCCTGACATTATTATTCACCTTACGACGCTAAATCAACTACGACCTATTTTACCAATATGAACAAATCATTGAAACGACAAATTGTTGATGCGGCAGAATCTATAAAGATAAAACTACGAAAAATGAGAGATGCTGAGATTAACAATAAACAAGCACTAGAATCTGTTTTCAAACCTGTAACAGAACCTCTCAACCTAATTGCTAATGCTAGTAAGCAAACTCCTCTTTTGCGTGCTAGTGATGATTTTGCTGATATTCCGTTTACCAACGCAACTTTGCAAAAAGAAGGAACTGATAGCACCAGAAGTAATGATAATAGCGATGAAGACAAATATGAATCCGATATCAACAGTAACTCTTCTTATGAATCAGTAGTTGAAAGGAATCAAGATTGTGATACGTCGTCCTGGTCAGTATCTTCAGAAGCGTTGGTAGATATTCCATTTGGGGTTAGAACAGACCGCGGGAAACTGATGTTAGGTTCTGCTTGCATAACGATCAACGATCAATACATTACATTGGTTGGACATAAATATCGAAATACACCTGGTTTAAAACAGTTGTTGCTTAAGAAAGATGTAGACTTAAGCTTGGTTACAGATAGTGATATGCAAAATTATAAGTCGATGCTACTTGATACAAATGCGCATCGCCGAGACTATGAATCAAGTAAGCCAATTAAAAGTAATAAAGGGCAAAAATATTTGCAAGTTATTAAACCTCTTTTTCAACTGAAGAATGCAGTTCAGGGAAAGGGTCTACCGTTAATGAAAAAGTGGAGAAAAAACATAGATTTAGTGTACTGGGATAATCCGAATGAATTAGTGGAAAGATTGAAATTATTAATTGCGTCTAGAGATGCTGGCAACACAGGATTAGATAATGAAATTATATCTATCATTGAAGAATTGCGTGAAAGTAAAGTTATAAATAAATAAATATTTAAAAATGTGTCTATTTTACTATCAACCTCTCGATACAATACACCTTAAACATGAACGTAGACAAATTCGGACACTACATTCACAAAAGAATGCGTTTATCAGAGTTATTTGAGTTTAATGAGAATGCATTGTTAAAATCAGAAAACGGAGATTTTGATTTAAAAACATCAAGACTGAGAGGAATTAGATCTCCAGTAGAAGCAGACGATGTTGTGAACAAGGATTATGTAGATCGATTGAATGCTGACACGTTAAAAGAATTAAATAATCTGATTGGTACCTTGCGTTCTCAAATCATAAAAGATGCAAAGGGTACAGTTCAAGCTGCTTTAAAAGCACGGATACCTGAGGTTTCAACTCATTTGCAAGATAAGTTTTATACTAAAGCAGAGGTAGATAAATTACTTCAAAAAACTCCATAATGGTAAAACAACAAATTGTAAATGAAATACACAAAGCGGCACGAAGAAATTTCCTTCGACGTTCTGTTATTCTGAAAGGAATCCACGACTTATGGCAAGCAGACTTGATGGACATGCAAAACCTGAAAAAGTATAACAAAGGTTATAATTTCATCTTAGTAGTGATTGACTGCTTCTCAAAGTATGCCTGGGCTGAACCGTTAAAATCGAAAAATAAATTTGATGTTACTCGTGCATTTGAACATATACTGCTTAGTAGTCGGAATAATCCTGTTAACTTACAAACTGATATGGGGAAAGAATTTTATAACATCACTTTTCAAACGCTTATGAAAAAGCACAACATTAACCATTACTCATCGTTTTCTACTAAAAAGCATCAATTGTAGAGAGACTGATTAGAACTGTAAAAAATAAATTATATAAATATTTTAGTCTCAATGGAAACTATAAGTGGTTAGGTCTACCATTGGAAGATACATTGAATAGATATAACAACACAAAACATCGCACTATTCAATTTAAACCGGTTGATGTGAATAAATTTAATGAACAAATTATCAAAGAAAATATAAAAAAAATAAACAAACATGATTTACTTCAGTGGAAGCCTAAATTCAAAGTTGGTGATTGTGTTTGTATAAGTAAATACAAACATAATTTCGAGAAAGGCTACACTCCTAATTGGTCAACTGAATTATTTATTATAAAAAAGGTAAATAAAACCTTTCCAGTTACTTATCACCTAGAAGATCAACGAAAGCAAAACATATTAGGAGCTTTTTACGAACAAGAACTGCAAAGATCTAATTATCCTGATGTTTATTTGATAGAAAAGGTTTTGAAAAAGAAAGGAAATAAATTGTATGTCAAATGGTTAGGTCTAAACAGTGCAGAAAACAGTTGGATTGAAAAAGCTGCAATAATGGACTAAGATATTATATAAACATTTTTCATTTAAAATCATATCATTGTAATTGGAGTAATGCAAGGGGGCGGACTAGTTAACAGCATAATTAATAATCTACCATTCGAAGTTCATTTGCCAGGATACAATTATTGTGGACCAGGAACCAAACTTCACAAACGCTTAGCGCGAGGTGACCGAGGTATAAATAAGCTAGACGAAGCTTGCATGCAGCACGACATTGCATATACAAACCATACAGACTTACCAAATCGTCACAAAGCCGATTTACAACTACTTAACATGGCTAAACAAAGACTTAAATCAAAAGATGCAAGGAAAGGTGAAAAACTAAGCTCTTGGCTGGTGAACAAAGTTATGAAAGCGAAGCTAAATTCGGGATCCGGCATTAAAACATTTAAAAGCTTAGTTTCGAATATAAAATCAAAAATTAAGAAACTCAAATGCAAAGATAATAAGACTTTAATAAAAGCAGCTTACTTAACCGC
This sequence comes from Agrochola macilenta, assembly GCA_916701695.1. NCBI lineage: Eukaryota > Metazoa > Arthropoda > Insecta > Lepidoptera > Noctuidae > Agrochola > Agrochola macilenta. The sequence continues at coordinate 1,300,158 of OU753583.1, read as the reverse complement.
AAAAAAGTTATTTCCAAACATTCATCATCGAATTCGAGTACCTCGAGTAATACCCATACCAAAGACTGGAGGAATTCTACCTTTAATTCCAATTTTCGCTGGTTTATCAGCTTTAGGAACTTTAGCTGGTGGTGCAGCTGGAATTGCAAAAACCGTCAATGATTACAAAGCAAGCAAACAAAATTTGCATGAAACAGAACGACATAATAAAGCAATGGAGGCTTTAGTGTTGGGCAAGGGTTTATACATTAAGCCGTATAAAAGTGGTAAAGGATTGTTTATAACATCTTCAAAAAACTGAAAAATATGCTACCCAATCGCCCTCTAACTAACGTAGACATCCGCAAGTATTCAATAGACATCCCTTATTTTCGTGGGGTCTACATGAAGGATCAACTACCTCGGAAGTCGAAACGCATTGAATGTGGTATCGTTAACTTAGACGATTCTAAGAACGAAGGAACGCATTGGGTAGCTTATGCTAAAGTATACAATCACTGTGAATACTTTGATAGTTATGGAAATTTAAAACCTCCAATGGAATTAATGCAATATTTTAAAAATTGTAATGTGTTTTATAACTACACAAGATATCAAAAATTTAACGCAGTCAATTGTGGTCATTTATGTTTAAATTATTTGTGGACTTTTTGGAATAAAAATGTATTATAAAATATATGCTTTTCTTTCATTTCAATCATTTGCAAGATGTCGCTCACTTTGTCGATAACTGGAGACTCGTCAGTGTTAACTACATACTATCCTAATACGTTGCAACTAGATGGAGAGTATGAGTGTGCTTTATTACACTTTTCAACATTTAATTCTATTCCAAACATTGATAAAAGTAATAGTAAGTTCTATTATGGCTCTAATGAAGTTATTGAAATACCGGAAGGTACTTATGAATTGCAAGATATCAGCGATTATTTAAAATCCGAAATAAAAGATGCAGCGATTAAACTACATTGCAATAATAATACTTTAAAAACTACAATATTTTGTACAAAAGTTATTAATTTTATCAAAGACGACTCTTTTAGAAGACTATTAGGATTTAACAAACAAATCTTGAAAGCAAATAAATGGCATGTGTCACAGTCTCCAGTCAACATTCTACCTACGACCGTAGTCAGGATTGAATGTGATATTGTAAGCGGTTCATATGTAAACGGTGAACCAAGTCATATTATTCACGAATTTGCACTTAATGTGCCACCTGGATACAGGATCATAGAAATCCCAAAGAACGCAATATACTTTCCAATCAATCAAAATAACATAAGCTGCATTCATATCAGATTGTTAGATATAAACAAACGATTAATCAATTTACGTGGTGAAGAAGTGCAGGTATATCTGCATCTTAGAAGAAAAAAATGATTGACTACAATAAAAATGTGTCTCAACAAGTAAAGAATATCAGTTCTGTTCGAGCTACCAATCAAATAAGACCTCTCTTTAAGAAGAAAATAAAATTAACTAAAGACAATAAAATATTCCTTAGAGCGATCGGATTGTTAAAATGAATATCTTAGACGTTTTATCCGCTCCGACTTACGATAATACCATAGAAGGAATCGAATTTCATTCCTACAAGCCCTATGTAACGAGTTTCAACAGGAACGATGAAATCCGCATACCTATCAACCAACAGGACTTGTATATATTACCGTCAGCTAGCACCCTATATTTAGAAGGAACTGTTATCGTTAGCAAAAAAGATACGAAGGACAAAGCTAATAGTGTCAATTTCACGAACAATGGTCTACTCTACTTGTTCCAAGACATTAGGTATGAGCTAAATGGAGTGGAGATTGATAAGATAAAAAATGCAGGTATAACAACAACCATGAAATCACTCATTTCAATGAACGAAAGTGAATCAAAAATGTCTAATGCCTGGGGCTGGAATATTGATGGCATAAAAAATATCAATGGAGGAAGATTTTCTGTTTCTATACCACTTCGTAACCTCCTCGGTTTTGCTGAGGATTTTAAAAAAGTTGTGATAAATAGTAGACATGAACTGATATTGTTACGAAGTAACACTAATTTGAACGCAGTAAAACTTAATACTGGTGAAGTTGTGGATGATGTTCAAATCAACAAAATCGTATGGCGCGTACCGCATGTTAAAGTATCAGACAAAGAAAAAATTGGTTTGTTAAAAGTATTAGAAAAAGATCGCCCACTTCAAATGGTATACAGAAATTGGGATCTGTACGAATATCCAGCTTTGCCTAAAACTACAAAACATACCTGGTCTATCAAAACCTCATCTCAAATAGAAAAACCAAGATACATTATTATTGGTCTACAGACGAATAGAAAAAACAATGCAAGTTCTGACATGTCTCACTTCGATCACTGTCATATTCGAGACGTCAGAGTGTATCTCAATTCAACATATTTTCCATATGAAAACTTAAATGTGAGTTTTGCTAATAACAGAATTGCTTTATTATATGAGCAATACACCAGATTTCAACACTCGTATTACGGACGTCGCTCGGAGCCCATACTAAGCGAGAAACAATTTAGAGATTTAGCACCGCTGTTTGTAGTCGATTGCTCTAGACAAGCTGATAATCTAAAGACTGGACCTGTTGTGGATGTGAGGGTAGAATTTGAGAGTGATTCGGAAATACCAGATCAAACTTCAGCATACTGTCTCATTCTCAACGATTGTATTGTTGAATACAAACCATTAAGCAACATTGTGAAGAAGATATCATGAACGCGGACATCATCATTGTAGAACTCCAAGGATTTAAAGATTTATTTAATAAATTTATTGTGAAAGAAGTAGCCATCGTCAGTCAGAATCATACACAAACGTTCTTGGTTAAGCCGCCGTATTCGTTTTATTACTTAACAAAAGAAGAAAAGAAGCAAGTGCGATGGTTAGAAAGAAATCGAGGAATTTTCTGGAGTGAAGGCTTCGTAGACTACAGAGAGTTTCAACACGTTATCGTACCATATTTAGAAAATAAAAAAATTATCACAAAGGGTTTGGAAAAGATTAAATGGATTAAAGAGTTATGTGCAAGTTGTGAAGTGATCGACATAGGTGAGAAGGGATGCCCTAATTTACTGACATTAAAAAAAAAGTACTGTAAAAATAAAACTGATTTTAATTGTGTGAACCATAAAATGCATTGTGTATTAAATAATGCGGTGTGTATTAGAAAATGGTGTGTGGACAATAATATATCTATTTTTAATTTATTTTAATTATAATTGTGTTGAAAAGTTAATAAAAAATGTCTATCTACTGAGTGTTTTATTTAATATAACCAGGGTAATCTACATAACGAGCTTTAAATTACCTGTAGCAAAATGATATTTACCATTAAAATTTACCATGATTTTAAACGAATTATTCTTCTAATAAAAAAATAATGAAAGAAAATAACCTATAATTATATCATTTCACTAGAGCTAATTAAGAGTTCGAGTAAAAACAAAAGTCGAAATAAGTAATACAAAATAAAACATAATTTAAATTATAAAGGAATATATTTTTATTTGCTTTTTACATTATTTACAATTATTACATACTAATTATAACTACCTACCCAATAATAATAATAACTGTCCTCAAATAGTTTATTTAATGTTTTCTATACGTACCTACATACTTACTTACTTAACTTTACAAACTTGTGATGTATGAAAATTATCTTAGATAGATTAAACAAAGAAATTAATATTATATAGGTACTTACATTCTATTTTTTTAATTTATTTTTTATTAAATACAAAAAATTAATTACAATAAAACTTACATATTTGAATTTATACTTTCAAAACTTATACTACCTAAGATGTTTAAACACTAAAGAATAAGAAAACAAATAAATGTTATACATACCTAATAATAATACCCTAATAACTATAATATTACTTAATAAATAAATAATTTAATATTGTTAATTACGAAAAATCTTACACATTAACTTATAAAGTAGGTACTTACAAAATAATGATACCAGTTAATAATAACAACTGTCCCCACAAAGTTTTTTTGATATTTTATGAATTAACGATTGCGTCTCCTCCATAATATGGTCCACCGATTCAGTCACAATATACTGCGCACTTAACATCACCACATCCTGATTATCACTTGCAGGTTCTTGTTGATCACTGATATCCAACACTTGTACCTGGATTAGTCGTAAACCTTTTTTCTTCTCATTGTTTATGACGAATGATTGGCATGTAGGCAGAGATGACTTTTGTTTCAGACACTCCCGTTTTGTTCTAGGCTTCTTGTTGGCAGGTCCGCAATCTTGTCTTGCTCTACTAGGCTCCTTGTTGACAGGTCTTTGTTGTTCTGTGAAATCTGGGATATGCCAGCTTAAACTCGGAGTCGGAAAACCTTGAGCGTATTGTGAGAAGTCGATAATATCTGGAGAATCACACATTATCAATGATCTGAAACAAACGAAATAATAATTAATTATAATTACATAAACAACATGATGAAATAATGTAATAAGTAGATGGGTACTTGTACAATACTTACAATTCGTTTCGTTTTTTTTATTTTATTTGATGTGACCGGTCCGGCTGACTGCCTAGTGATGTATGTACATATCATAATATTATTATGAAATGCAAACTACATAAAACTTTGCGATATGAATCAATTTCATGTTTCAACAAGTCCAACCTGATGGGCGCGACATGAAGAGACATGCGCGTGCACCTGATCGGTGTTATATTGCACAAAGCAGTCAGCGCAATGCACTTTGTCATCAGGAATGGAAATGAAACAGATTATTATTATGAACATATATACATATTGTTTATTTAAGTAAAATAATATATAATACAGATATTTTACTAAAATTTATTTAGAACTAACTAGTACAAGGGACACTAAGAATACACAAATTTTTGAATTACATACACAACAATATTACATTTCACACTATAAGAGTAATAAACATCCAGCCATCCATCCTCACAAACTTTTTATAATAGTAGACAGGTTGCAAGATTATCTAACTTTCCAATTAGAATGACATAGGTTTTACAATCAATAAATGCATGATAGAAATGTAAAATGTAACTACTATAGGTTCCTAATTACATCTAAAATTATGGTAATGCATCACATAAATATATTTGCATTACCCCAAGCTAAAGTAGTTACTTTATCTGATGATAACAACCGTTTATCATCATTGCTTGAAAGGGCTATTTTATTTACGTTCTGAGTGAATATTTCATGTTTTATTGACCTAAACAATACATTTTTTTTGCGAATGACATTGCAATTGTATAAAACATTTTTATAATCAAAGATACTAAAATTTTTCGTTACACATTTTTTTGTACCTTTGGCTTTTTTAATTGTTTTGTTGAAGGTTTTAATACAATAAAGCTTTGAGCGCAGTCCTACGAATTCTTTGATAACTTTGCCACCTATTTCGTCCTTAAACAGTCCGGGAATCTTCTTATTAATAATAGGCAAATCAAATTCATTGTTTAAGTCATAATTAGAGGTATCGAAATATTTTAAAAAATTGAGCTTGAAATCTTTATAAACGTTATTACTCTGTACATCATAGATTAGACTATCTGTGTCAGTATAGCACAATTCAATTCCATTACCATAAAAAGGTTTCATGATAGAGTAGTGAAAATCATACATATGCGTTTTAGATAATTCTAATACTGTGAACCCTATGTATATTGGTTTATTAAGTATAACACGCATAGGCTTCATTTGTATTGCTACTAGATCATCAGAAAATACAGAGACGCTGTGAAAATATGGACTGGCTATCAATTTCTCAGCACAATTACTCTTTTTTGTTTTATTGTTTGAGTCACACCACTTGTTTACTAACTTAACGTCTATTCGATTTTCATTATTTTTTAAGGTTTTTCCAAAAATACTATTGTTTAATAATTTGAAAAAATCTTGTTCAAACGTTGACTCTGCTTTTTGACGTAACTGAGTGTTAATATCAATATATCGCTTTAAAAAACAACTTTGCTTAAACATAATAACGCGATGGATCCTTCTCAATATTAAACCGTATTGTAAGCATTTTTTTAAATGAACGTAATGAATTACATAGTGATATTTATCAAACAAATTCGGTATTAGTTTTTTATTTTTACCACCAGGTGGTATGCATTTTTCTGGACAAAATGGAAAGTCATTGTGTTCAATGTGCAAATTTTCCGGATATATTAAATCAACTTCAAGAATGTAACCGTTTTCCGCAGTATCACCGATGTCTGTCAAATTCGCTTGTAAAAAATCTATTTCTTGTCTATTCATAAATCTAAAACCGGAATAGGGCAGGGATTGACACATGCTGTAACCGTATAAATTGTTACAGTCTAAATAAATGATTAATTAATTTGGGCGGGTTGGATCGTAGGTATCTAAATATTTATGGTTGGCTTTGGCATGTCTTTTGGAACACATACAAACACCTCCACGAATACCTTGTTGTATCATTCTAAAAATTTCTACATCGCTAATTAATTCTAATTGAACTCCTGTTTCTAAAAGCATTGCATCAAAAGATAGACTTGGTGCTGTAAGATAGAACGCAGGATCGAGATTGTAATGTCGTTTACAAGTTTTTCGAAAATTTTCAAATACATCTGTTAGCAACAGAACGTCTGTTTTCAGATATAAATCGGTGTACATACCCATGTTTCGAATATTAAATACTGACCAAACGGAACGAGCGTGTTCATAGTCTTCGTCAGTAATTGACTCATTAATCCTAAAGACCTTTTTGAGATACAATACTACAAGTCCCCGTGGCTCGTAAAGATCGAGCCCGGACTGACGATTTAAGTGGCGCATGTTCGATCCTCACCGAACGAGAGGAGACTTTTTGTATTAATTTCAATATGGAGCAAGTGAATAATATCACCACAAGAAAACAGCAACCAATTATTAAAAGTAAATCACGATCAATGGAGTCTCTTGAACGCAGCTTAATTGACACAAGTCTAATGTCTTGTGATGAAATACTAGGCAGAAGCTTAGATCTATCCTCAAATATTTGTTCCACATACATGCTGGAACTAAAGGCAGAAATAAAGGAATTAAAATCTCAACTAGAAAGTACACAAAATGAAATGGAAAACATTGTTCTTGAAAACTTAGACTTAAAAAAACAAGTATTGAATATGAATCAGGAGCTCAGCGTACTTAAACAATTGTGTAGAAGCCCGTTGACTGCCTTCAATCATAACATGTCATCAAGTTCTAAAAGGAGTGCGCGACGTCGGCTGACAAACAGTTTCTGTGCTTCTCCTCTGAAACTTAACGACGTTACAAACGCCGAAGAAGGAAAATCTGTAACCACCATGCCAGAAACTGAATCCATAACTGAGCAATCCTCTACAAGCGCAACATCTGTAAGAAATTCTGAACCTGAACCGGCTACGTTACAGAGAACATCTTTTATCGGACATAAAAAGTGTGCAGATTACCCAGAATCAACTAAAATACAGGAAAACAACATCAAATCTAGAAAGTACAACGTGCTAATTCTTGCTGATGAACAGGAAAGCGATATAGGTGGTTTGCTACGGCGTGACTTAGGAGCGGACTATGAGGTACTGTCTATAATAAAACCGAAGGCACCCACGGATGAAATAGTTAACTCATGTATTTCTTTATGTAAAAATTTTGACGAAAGGGACTTTGTAATAATATTGACAGGCACAAACGATGACAATCCGTTTACTATGCAATCCTTTTTACATTATAATTTATATAAAATCTCGCATACAAATGTACTAGTTGGAAATGTACACAACGCAAGATACATCAACACGTCAAAAATTAATTCTATTCTTAGTCTTATATGCGATAACTTGAAGCATGTAGAATTCATTGACAGTGGACATAAACAAAATACAATAATCAAGTCACGACTATTTTTAAGAGATATTTTACGAATTCAGTATCGAACCAACTATACGAAATACTGTAACAACATAGTGCGCAAAAACATAATTTCTTGGAAGACTGAAAAGTGTAACCTTACTAGTAGTATTAAAAATATCCCACAAAAAGGCACTATACAATATTACTTCAAATCAGTTCCTAAATCAATGCCAAATTTAATTTCAGAACTTTCATGTACTCAAACTTGTGCCCATGCAACACGGCAAGCTGATGATTTTTTTCGTGTGTAATAAAATGGAGGACTCTAGTTTACATAAAGCTAGTAGTAGTAGCTGTAATCAGAATGAAATAATCTCACCTAGATTACAAAATATAAACATATTTCACCAAAATTTGTGTGGTATTAGTAATAAGAAGAATGAATTGGATGTTTATATACAATCTCTTGAAATTAGGGTAGACTACATATGCATTAGTGAACATTTTTTGAACGACAAGTCCGTACTTTCCTTTTCTTTAGATAACTACAACCTGATTTCATACAACACCAGAAGTAAAAAAACTAGAGGTGGTAGTTTGATTCTGGGACATGTAGATAGAAAAGTAGAGAATATAGATGTCATTAATAAACTTTATAAGAGGGACAGCTTTGAAATATGTTGTATTAAAGATATCGATACTGGTCTATACATATGTTGTGTTTATCGTAGTCCTTATGACAAGAATCTTGAACTATTCATGACACGCATGGAAAAATTGCTGGAACATGTATTTAATAGGAAATGTATTATTTGCGGAGACTTTAATATAGATTTGCTTTTGGATAGTAAAAAACGAACTGAATTTGTCAGCTTATTAACATGTTACAATTTTAGGCATCTTATTAATACGGCAACTTTTATTCGAAATGACTCATATTCGTGCATCGACAATATCCTAACAAATCTGACTGAATATTATGTAAAGGAATCCGAGGTAGACCATAATGGTCTGGCTGATGGACATGGAGGTCTTTTAGGGAAATTTTGGTTGGAAACTCTGACAAACAAGGCAAGTAACAACAAACAGCATATCGTTATAAATAAGAGAATTTTCAGTTCTAATAACGATACATATTTTAAGCAGGGAATTTTGAGACATAACTGGGGTAATATGGGAATTAATACATTTATAAAGAAGTTCTCTGAGGTTTTTAAAAATAGTTACAAAAAAAAGAAACGTAAAATTAATCTTATAAAGAGTACTAAACTAAAATGGGTCACCAAAGGTGTGAAAATCTCTAGTAAAATGAAACGGATTTTATGCGCTGGTAATGGTAATAATCTTGAAACTAGTGTTCTAAATTACAAAAATAAATACATTAGAATTTATAGAAGGATTATCACGAAAGCTAAAAAAATAACTGTTAGGGAAAAAATAAATAATTCAACAAACTCTAGCAAAGAAATCTGGCAAATTGTTAACAATTGCACAAACAGATCAAAAGTTATGCATTCGGAACATCTACTACTTAAAATTGACGGCAAACTAGTTGATGATCCCGAAGAAGTAGCTAACACACTAGTAAAACTTTTTGACAACAAATGTCTTACCAGTAGAAATGAAAATGAGGAAGCGACTTTAATACTTCAGCAGAGTACAAAACGGGTCGAAAACGAACTTTGTTTTACTCTTACCACTCCAGATGAAATTTTTAATATTGTCAGGAAGATGAATAATAAACGTTCTTCTGGATATGATGAAATTCCTATATCTGTTATTAAAGATAATATAAATATACTTGCAGAACCGCTTTCTTACTTCTTTAATAAGTGTATTAATGAAGGAATATTTCCAGAACAACTAAAAATAGCTAAGATCATACCTATTCACAAAAAAGGCACAAAGACTGATCCTAAAAATTACAGGCCAATCTCATTGCTGCCAACGCTTTCAAAGATATTCGAAAAAATTATCAAATCTCGGCTTGTACTTCATATTAACTTAAACAAAGTCTTACATAGAAGACAATTCGGATATCAAAAAAATGTTGGCACAGGAGACGCTATATATTCCCTTGTTAATGATGTAATCAATAGCATAAATAATAAATTGAGAGTAGCTGGTGTATTTTTAGATTTGAGTTCAGCATTTGACACGGTTGATCACAATTTACTTGTAGCTAAACTAAATCATTACGGAGTGAGAGGCAAAGCCTCCCAACTTTTCTTATCCTACCTAGAAAACAGAAAAATGTTTGTAGAAATCAGTGATATTCAAGATGGGCATAGACAAAGTTATAAATCACCTCTTTTTAATATTCATGCTGGTGTTCCGCAAGGATCGATACTAGGGCCCATATTGTTCATTTTGTTTACCAATGACTTAATAAATTATATAAATAAGATTCTACCAGACATACAACTTGTTGTTTTTGCGGATGACACAAATGCCATTATTGGGGCAAATGACACAAAAGAACTTACGGAAAAGGTTAATGCAGCTATAAGTTATCTATATTCATGGTTTACTGTAAATAAGTTGAAAATTAATAGTACAAAGACCAAGATAATGTTATTCAAAACAACTGCTCGTAATAAAGAATCTATGGAAATCATACTAAATGAGGACAAAATTGAACTCGTGAGAGAAGCAAAATTCTTGGGAGTACACATAGACGACTCATTAAATTGGAAAAAGGAGCTATCCGCCATTGATGCATCTATATCATCTGCGTGTTATGCGTTAAGAACCCTTCGCGACGAAATTGACATTAAACATTTAAAAATCGTATACTACGCACTTATTGAGTCAAAATTAAGATATAGCATACAATTTTGGGGGAACAGCTATAATTATAACTGCCAAAGAGCTTTTGTTCTTCAGAAAAGAGCTATACGTACCATTGTCCGTATTTCACAAAGAGAAAGTTGTCGTTCTCATTTCTTAGATTTAAACATCCTTACAGTACCCAGTCTCTATGTTCTAGTCCTTCTGACTAATCTTAAAAAGTACATACATGAATATGAGACGGATGAGGAAAGGCTGGTTAGAGAGAGCACACGTAGGAAGGAATTGAGAAATAAGATAAGTCCTCACTTCAACATTGTGAAGCATAGTTCACAATATCAAGCGGTGCAATTTTTCAATAAGTTACCTTTGCAATTAAAAAGCTTGATTTATACATCTGCATTTAAAACAAAGCTTCAAGCATTCCTACTAGATAAATGTCTCTACTCCGTTGACGAAATGTAATAATATTATGACCATGCGTTTCTTCCTGTCAACTTAAATATGTATGTTACAGAGCAGACAGAAGTTATTGTTTTATGTATGTTAAGGACATTATTTTGAATGACATATGTATTATTAATCCTATTAATTATTTAAGTTGACATTGAACTATTTAATTTGACATATTTTTTTTGATTTTCTATTCCTTATCATATATTGTTAATGAGTTGACATGGATTTTTATTTTTTATTTTTTAATGTAGGTAATTTTTATTTTGATGTTAATTTTGATGATGATGTGATTTTTGTTATTAATTTTTAAATGTGTTTCTTGTACTATGAATGTTATTTTTTTTTTGTTATTAATGTGTTTACTTACTTGTTTTTTTTTTTATCATATAGAACATTTCAAACACAATGTAAATTGTTTGTGAATAAATAAATTGAAAAATTGAATTGAATCAATGAGTTAAAAAAAAAATTTTTTGAAGGCAAACATTTTTCTTCATATCGATCCCATTGAGACAAATAGTCATAGGGATACACTCCTTTACGGGTGAGTAGGTTAAATTGTGTTTTATTAGGAAAATAAGATTTTAATTGCTTGAAGTCTTGTTTTTTCATGGTACTAACTAACTTTTCTAAACTAGTGCCTAAAAACTTGAAAGAATCTACAAACCGAACCTGAATGCTTTCCTCAGATGAAATCGGAATAAACTTTGTGAATGAAATATAGTTTTCTTTTGTTTTCGGTATCACTTTAATAGATCCAGGAGCTTCACCTAATTCTTTTATAAAAAGGTGACAATCGTATCCGGACAAATTATGAAAGAATACTGGTAAAAATTTTGGTAATCTGCATTTTAGGTTACAGTAACTATGAGCTGCGCCGCGATACTTTCCAGTCAAGTGACAGTGATCGCGAACCCTGTCGCCGAACAAGAAGTGATCACAAATATGACAAGTCATCGCGTTTTCAAAGTTACGAGCATTTTCATCTGAGTATATCATAAGTACATTATTTTTTTAAATAGTATAAATTTTTTGTGCATCTTTATAAATAGACTTCACAAAATTAGATACACAATCCGAACCGCGATAAGAAACGTAGCGATTGTGGCTTTCGTCTAGCGCACACGTAATATGGTAAGCGTAAGCTATAGGCACGTGTCGCTGTCGCGTTACAGTGCTCGCCTTAGTGGGATCAAGGTCACAGGACTCATACCGTTCTAGCATTGTTTCAAAATCTGCGTATATAACAAATGGTACAGTCTGCTTTCTGTTATAATTTTCAAACTGTATGAAAGAACCTTTTGGAGGCAGTTCCGTGGCGACACCTCCACAATTATGTGAACTAAGATCGTCGCATGAATTAAAAAACATTAAACAAACATCACAAAAGTACAGTTTACTGTGGTGTTTTGTTATTTGATTCTTAACAAGTCGTGGCAAGTCTTTAATAAGACAGTAATGTGATAAATCATCACTTTCGAAATAAAGTAAATGAATCACCTTGCCGTTTAAGGATTTTGGTTTGTAAAGAGGTCCTACGATGGTATTATTTTTTAAACCATAAATATAAATACAAATTTCAGGGTTATTCCCTTCAAATCGCGTAACATCTGAGAAATTCATTGGGAATGACATATCCTTTACATTTAATACATTACGAAAATCAGGGTATGACGATACTCTTTCAGGATGACTTTTAGCTGGATATAAAGCAGCAACAACGGACCATATAAAACAATACTCATCATTATTACGGATATTAATACATGCTTTTTTAGATTTTAATGATGCAGGCAATTCGACAAAACTTGAACCGCGCAAAGGTTGATATTTGTTAACATTGATTTCCAAATGGGAATTGTTTAGGAACGTCCATCCACTATCCCGGTCCTGAAATTCTTCTATCTTTTTTGTTACAGTGTTTTTGACTTGAGCCATTAATGAATCCAACTCATAATTCTGATGCAAAGTAAAATTTTTTGTAGCAAATGATTTCATCTCCTGAGAATCATTTTTAACCATTAAAAACAAAGCGAAATATTCGAAGTTAACTTTTAGACAAGTGTGTTCTTTAAGAGACATATCAATTAACGTTTTAATTTTGTTCTCAGCATTATTAAAAAACGTTTCTATTGAACAATTCTCAGACGGATCGACAATTCTATAAGAAGCTATACGATTACGAAATGCAGAATGGATTATTTCAACACCTTCGCAAAAATGCGAAATATTTTTGTTTTTATGATTAGTACTACGTAGATGACCTGTCCAGTGACTGCGCTCAACAGAGGTGTTACAAACGGTACAGAAAGGCATTTTAGATAATTATTACGTCAGTAATTTTTTTATGCTAAAATAGGTTTAGATTTACATGAGTACATACATTAGATTCTGCAATAATCGATACAATTAATTTGGTGTCCCCAACAATTTAAAACTACATTATTTTATACTATCGCTGTAAAAGACAGCCTCGGAATTGTCAAACAATTCGTGAGTTGATCTCATAAACATTTGCAGCCCGTCCCACTGGGGAGTGTTACGATCTAACTGTGCTTTTAAAGCGACTTGGGCTTTTTTCCACCGTTCTTCCTTGGGGGTGGAGGCAACTTCGTCTATCGAATAAACCTTGACTTCCACGTAGAAGTCTCCCCTAAGGTCTGCCGCTCGCCGTACTTTACCGTTGGCGACACGGGTGATGAGCGATGAACCGAAGTCCCCGCTTGAGGTCGTCGTTTTCTGTACGTCCTCCAGACCAAAGAGGTCCGAGCTCAAGCTACGTCTTTTACTGTAAACAATTACACATATTTTCATTTATAATAATTTACATTTATTTCATAACTACCGAAATTAAGGTGTATTATATACCTCTGTTGAATCCTATGGGGAATACAAAGCGTGATAAACGCAATAAACGTGGTATATATTTCGTTATAATAATTTCAATAATAATATCTAATGAAGTAACTGTCAACATTCCTGCATTGAATATAATCGGAAATTGATTTTACCGTTATCTGCGTTTCAGTTCCAAGTTCCCTAACCATCATGTACCAGTGCACATAACATTTTAATTGAGTTATCATACGCAACAAACACTAAACATACAAGCAGTAATATAAATTACCTTGACTTAGAGTTTGACGGGTGGGCGATGCTTTCAGATGTTTGGCGCTTCACCGTCTTTTTCTTAGGCTGCTTTTTTGTCACCTCGGCTACTGCAGCTGTGGACCGTGGTGATTGGTATTCCGATTCCAAGTCAGACCTGAAATAGAACACACTAAGATTAATTTTGTAACTATAAGCAACCTCAATAATTATGGAGAGGAAAGTTTCAATGGAATATAGCTCGCTAGAAGATGACATAGATGGTATGAAGGTGATAGGTACACCAGCCGGCAGACAGAAACCAGGTCCGTAGCTGAGTACCGATTAAACATTAAAATATTCAGTAAACTTAGTAGTACTTACTCACATTTTATAGTTGTAGGATGACGTACTATGTAACGAAAACGGTAAGTAGATCACTGGAAGATACTGGAGCGAATGTAATTATATGATCGAAATTGATTGGGTATATACATAAAAAAATACCATTTCAGCAATATTTACCTCATAACAAAATTAAACCTTAACTACATGTACTCACAGGTGTATGACTAATTTATGTTACTTACGACAAATTAAACCGTATTGATTGAAAACCCCTTCTGTCAAATTGCAATTTTATCCTGAGAAACGAAATATAAAACCAGCTTTAACGCTCGCCGACAAACACGAAGCCGATACCAGGCTGTTACTTATAATAAATACAATAGGTATTATAATAAGGTATGTATGTTTGTTTAATAAACCGTATTATAAAACTCTGCATGACAACATAAATCTATCTGAAATTAAAAAAATAAATCTGCAAGTTAAGATGAGCCGAAAGTAAGATATCCTGAAAACTTTGTTTTTTTATGTGTAGAACAATATATGTAAACGAACCCGTATCAAAAAGTAAGTTCACAGGTATGTTGCAATAAACTTTAAATTGTTATAAAATCATCCAACGGCTAAAACGAACTTTTTATAATCATTTCATACAAAGGTTCAGTACCGAATTAAGAATCATCTTTCAAAGAATCCTAGATTGATAAAACTAACACCTTATTATAATACATGAAAATAATAAACAAAAGAGAGATAAATAGGAAATCCTATAAAAATCAAATTTTAATCAAAGACTGCAACATGTGCGGCGATCATCTTACAATATAATTGTTGAATACATAAAAAATATTCACACATACACCTCACGTAACAACGATAAAGTTCGAATTCAGCAAATTTACATAATGCAATTTTGCAGTCTTTGAGATTTTAAAGACTCACTTACACCTATACTGTGAAAAATTAATACGATCGTTTCCGACGCCGTCGTCAGGCGGTTTACAAAGAGTATATATAGCACAATAAATAACCACGGAACGGCGCATGAACCGTTTCGAAGGCGAATGTATGAGTGTGAAAGCATCTTAATTAATCAAGCGGAACGCGGAGTAACAGCAGAGCAACCAGTAGTTGATTGTTAACGTGTAAGGTAGTGTTAGCTCATTAGCTGTATATATGAATAAATTAAATTAACATTTGGATGTCCTTGGTGCCCAATCTGGGGTCATGGAAATAGAATGAGCGTGTGCCTGTAGGTGCATGCTATTTCTTGCTCTGTGAAGAGACATGAGTCAATCTGACCCAAATTTTAGTTTAATGTTTATGGAATCCTAAAGTTCAGATGTCCTTGGTGCCCAATCTGGGGTCACAGAAATAGAATGGGCATGTTCCTGTAGGTGCAGCCTATTTCTTGCTTTGTGAAGAGACATGAGACAATCTGTCCTGAATTTTAGCTTACTATGTTCATATAGTTCAATTAGTAAACGAGTTATGTGTGAAACTTGTTGTTATAAAACTAGTTAAGTAAAGTAGTAGATATGTGTGAAACTTGTTGTTATAAAACTTGTTAACTAAAGTCGTGGTTTAGTGTTCAATCCGAGAATCTGCAGCAGTTGATCGAGGTAAGCCATCGGTAATAATTTTATACGGTAACGGTAAGGTAATATTGCGGTTTAGAACTAAAATAGTGGAATAGGCGCCAAACCAGTATTTTACTCCACTATGTAAGATTTCTACTCCACCTTCCGTTCCATCGGGTGGAATAGGCGCCGAACCAGTATTTTACATTACTATGTAGAATTTCATTTATATTATTGGGCACTCTACTCCACCGAGAGTGACGAGGCGAACGGAGTGAGCCGATGGAACGGAAGGTGGAGTAGAATGCCCAATAATATCCTACTGACCTAGTTTCTTATGATGCCATGTGGGGAAAGCTTCGTGAGGCGGGCGTGCCTGTGTCGTTGGTGTCCACGTTATCTATGTGGTATGATAAGCAGATACATTTTGTAAAATGGTCAAATGAGATGTCTGACCCCTACAAACTAGAGTGTGGTGTTAGACAGGGAGGTCTTATGTCCCCAAGACTTTTTAACATTTATGTTAATAAATTACTGGTTGAGCTCAGCAACACACATGTCGGATGCCACATAGATGGAGTTAGTTTAAATAACTTGAGCTACGCAGACGACATGGTGTTGCTGAGCCCATCTATCTGTGGAATGACAAAGTTGCTTTCTATTTGTGAGGGGTATGCCGAGCAGTATGGGCTCAAGTACAACCCTAAGAAAAGTGAGCTGTTGGTGTTTAGAGGTAGAAATAAAAGTCCATCATATGTCCCTCCAGTAACGCTGTGCGGTTCACTTTTACAGAGAGTAACCCAATTTTAATATCTGGGTCACATTGTTACCGAAGACCTGAAAGACGACACAGATATGGAAAGGGAGCACAGGGCATTGGCTGTGAGGGGAAATATGGTGGCTCGAAGGTTTGCTGGTTGATTTGTTTAAGAACGTGGCGTCGGTGACACGTAGAGTGGGAGGAAGCACCGACAGTATCTTGAGGGTGTTTGCTGAAAGGCTGGATGTGCCTACCATGGGTAGGTTTATCAAGCTTCATGTATTGCATGGGGCTTGGTGAAACTATCTGTGGTCGATATATGATCAATTTACCACCTTTGTTCTTAGTATATACTAACATAGTTTATAAGACCAACATACAAAAAGCATAATTCTGACTACACACTGCAGACGTCATGTGGTGGTCTCGTTTGCTATAGCAAAGAAGTTGCTCAAGAATTTGTAAATTTCTTTACCAGTATCCCACTTAAAACTACTGAAACCTTAAATTCCTCGCCCTCGCTCTCTTTTGATTTAGTAAGGGCGAATGTTTCAGCTTGCCCGATTGAATTTAACTTTAAGCATATTAACCCTTTAATAGTAATAAAAGCTTTTAAGCAAATTAAGATCAAATTAACCGAAGATCTTTGGGGAATGTCCATTAAAGTATGTACTTCCATAATTGAGACCATAGCGCCTTACTTAGCATTAATATTTAATTTGTGTGTGGACCAAGGAATCTTCCCGGATTTAATGAAATACAGTAAGGTAATACAACTTTTCAAATCCGGGGACAGTAAAGACACTAACTATTATAGACCCGTGTCCATGTTGCCGGTTTTCAGCAAGGTGTTTGAAAAGGTAATGCTTAATCAAATGCTCAATTTTTTTTTTTTTTTAAACGTTGCCCCACACTAAGAATTTCTTCTTGTATCGTGGGTGCGTTTACAAACATAGGAACTCACATACACTAACACCCAGACCCGGAACAACTAATTGAAGATCATACAAATATTTGTTCCGTGTGGGGATCGAACCCGCGACACGTTGCGTAGCAGTCGATCACTCAGCCACTGCGCCAACCGTGTCGTCAATCATTTTAACACAAATAAAATCCTTCATGATCAACAGTATGGTTTCACCAAAGGACGTTGTACGACCGACGCCGGTGTAACCTTATTAAGACAAATTTCTAGCGCGTGGGAAGAGGCCCAAGACGCCATAGGAATCTTTTGTGACCACTCCAAGGCATTTGATTGCGTCGATCACAAAACCTTACTCTTGAAACTTGAGCATTACGGACTTGGAAAACTTGCGCTCAATTTAGTAAAACCTTATTTAAATGATAGACAACAGAAAGTCCAAATAAACGGTGTCAATTCACTAAGTTTAAAAGTAAAAATGGGCGTGCCACAAGGCTCGATATTGGGTCCATTCCTCTTTTTAGTTTATGTCAATGATCTACTCCATTTATTAAAAAATCAACCACAAATGGTGTTATTTGCTGACGATACTTCCTTAATTTTTAAGGTAGATAGACGTGCCACAAATTTTGACGACGTAAATAACGCCCTAATGCAGGTCCAAAGTTGGTTCACTGCTAATAATTTAGTATTCAATGGAAAAAAAACGAAGTGCATAAAATTTTCTTTACCAAATGTCAAAAGTACTGATTGTGAGATAGTATTCAAATCAAATCAAATCAAATCTTTTTATTGTGGGCATAGGTTATACAGACAGATGTTAGATAAATTACAGTTCCATTATGTCCTGCCTAATAGGCATACAATAATTAATTATGTCAACATGCAGTACAAAACAATTCTTAGGTATCACATATAAACATTTCATATAGAATAACAATTAGGTGTATGGTGACAGATTGTAGTAGGTACTAATTATTAAGAAAATCTTGGATCGTGTAGTAAGCTTTGTCAATTAAAAAGTTACGCAATTTATATTTGAATAGTGGGAGATCCTTGGTGTTTAAAATGTCCACAGGTAATCCTATTGTAAATTTTAGATGCAATTCCAAAAAACTTTTACCCAGAAGAGCAGTTTTATGTGGTATACTAGAAATTTTGAGTATATATCTTTTTGATTTTAGTTCACCAAATAGATTTTTATTTATTTGAACAAATACTGTAATTTCATAGATATATATTGATGGAAAGGTCAAAATTTTAAACTTATTAAAATATGGTTCGCATGATTCAGGAACAAAGATACCAGCCATTGCGCGAACGCATCTTTTTTGCGCTTTAAACACTGATTCTTTATTTGTGGCGTTACCCCAGAATATAATAGCGTATTTTAGGGTTGATGATACGTAGGCATGATAGGCAGTTAATAGAGCTGATAGATCGACAATTTGAGATAATTTATGTAGAGCATAGTACTGGTTCAGTTTACTGCATACTGTGTCAATGTGTGTTTGCCACGACATATTATTATATATCCACAGTCCTAAAAATTTTACGCAACTAACTTGTTCAATTACTGTACCATCATGTAGAATTTTAAAGTTGTTTTTATTATTTCGCGGGAATGTGACTAATTTAGTTTTTTCTAAATTGATGACCAGGTTATTATTTGTGAACCAGTTAATTATTACATTAAGGGTATTATTTACGTCTGCTTCTAAAGTATCCAAATTTTCACCAGTAAAATGGCTGTGCTGTCGTCAGCGAAAAGAATCATAGAGTGTTGTGTGACGTTTGGCAGATCGTTAATGTAAATTAAGAATAGGGGTGGCCCTAGCACGCTACCTTGTGGTACACCGTATAGTCCTTTTTAGGTTTAGATTGATGTTTTTGTTCTGTGCCATTTGAAGAGCTGATGTCATTTATTTCTACAACCTGATGTCTATCACTTAAATAAGATTTAAATAAACTATAGACATTGCCCCTTATTCCATAGTTGTACAGTTTATTCAAAAGTGTTTCATGGTGTACGTAGTCAAACGCTTTGGTCATGTCCATAAACATTGCAGTCACGGGAATACGTTTGTCAATATTAGTATAAATTGGTTTTAAAAGATCATAAATTGCTAAGTCAATTGTTTTTTTTTTTTTAAAGCCTTTTTGTTCCTTTGCAAACAGATTTTGTTTTTCAAAATGAGTACTGATTGCATGATAAATAACTTTTTCTAGTACCTTAAAAAAAATAGGGATAAGTGCTATAGTAGTGTGTGTGTGTGTGTGTGTGTGTGTGTGTGTGTGTAGTAGTGTGTGGCCTATAGGATGCCATGTCATCCTTGTTATTTTTCTTGTATAGCGGCTTCACTACAGACATTTTCAGTTTGCTCGGGAAAACACCGTGCTCAATACACAAATTGATGATGTAACTGAGTACTGGGCTGATAACATGCGCTACCTCTTTGATTGAAGAGGTTGTAATGTCATCATATCCAGTACTTTTAGTGTTTTTTAAGGATTTAATTATTTTGTTTATGTCATGTGGAATTACAGGGTATAAGAATAAAGAATTATAGGAGTTATTGTGCGTTGTCAAATTATTGCTATTATTTAAACTATTATTAGTATTATTGTGAGATGTCAATGTCAAATAATTGTTATTAATTAATTTATTATTACTATTATTATGAGATGTCAAGTTTATTACAGAATCATTAATTAGTTAATATTAAAAATTATTAGCTAATAGCCTATTGTCACATGATAAATTGATACTGGATTGCTTAAATACATTTACTGGTTTGATTATATTAACAAAATATGTATTAAACTCTTCAGCAATCATTTGAGGGCTAGATATAGTTTGATTGTTTACTATTATTTGTTTAATATTTTCTTTTGGTAGTTGGCTTTTGTTTGATTTGATTATTTTCCATATGGCTTTTGATTTGTTTTCTGCATTAGATATGAGATAATTGTTTTGAGACTTTTGCGTAAGTTTTACTATCTTTTTTAGCCGAGTGCTGTAACTGCTTAAGATTATTTTTTTTGTCTTCACTAGGATTGATTCTATATTTCCATAGAAGATTTCTGTTGTGCCGACAACACAGACTAATTCCCTTAGATAGCCATTTAGGTTTTTTAGAAATAGTGTTTTTTATTCTTATAATTGGAAAGCAAAGGTCATAAAAAAGTTTATAATATTTCAAAAATGAGTTATAAGCTTGTTCTGGATCATCAGTAGAGTATACATCTTGAAAACTTAGGCTCATTAGGGATTCCCTGAATTTAATTACGTTTTTACTGAAGTCTCGCTTTTTTGTGTACCAAAATTTTAGGGTGCAATTTTTTTTACCGGACATTTTAGTAATTGAGCCGTGTGGTCTGACATACCCAGGTCAATGATTTCGCATTTGCTACCTCTAATATTGTGAAAAATGTTCTCAATGCACGTGTTACTCTTTGGCCGGGTCGGATTGCGCGTGCCAATTTTCATATCAAAGCTTGAAATTGCATGTATAAATTTTAGGGAACTAGGATTTCTTTTTAACAAATCGATGTTGTAATCACCACACATAATAGTTTTTGTTAGCTTCCGATTACGCAATTTATAATGTATAGCATTTAAAACGTTGAAGAATGTATTAAGTACATCTTGGGTGCATTTTGGCGGTCTGTATATACATATGATTACAATATCATGTTCCAGTAGTTCAATAGCTGAACATTCTGTTACATTAGAAACACTAAGGCCGACCATATCTTGTAGTACTTTGTATTTATGAATGTTTTTTACAAGTATACACGATCCTCCTTTTCTATTGTGCCTATTATAGGATGCTGCCAAAGTATAGTTCGGAAGCGTTAGGTACATGAGGTCAGAGGTATATGTTATATATATTATGTTCTGTAATACAAATAATATCAACATCCTTCCCCGAGTTCTTCAGATATTCAATATTTACACATAATACGTCCGATTTACTTATCAATCCATTCACATTTTGATGCATCACAACCAAATTGTTATTTATTTATTTATTTATATTTAATTATTTATATATACTTTATTGTACACCAGATTATACATTACATAAAGAAAAAGTAATACACTACAAAATATACAATGGGCGGCCTTATCGCTTACTGCGATCTCTTCCAGGCAACCTTGTTATACATGAAAACAATCTTTGTTACTATCTATATTCTGGTTTTCTAACTTAAAACTACTAGACGAGGACATGTCAGAGTATGGTTGTAACATAACATCATCATTGAATATTTTTATCTCAAGAATAAGTTTCTGTACATCATTCAGTATTACGTAAATGCCGTTGTTGCTAATACATCCTGTCCGCTTGTGGAACATATTGTAGTCCCATTCTAAATTTAAATTTGAGTCAAGTGTATACGCATACTCATGCGACATAACATCTAAGCAGAGTAAGTTGTTAAAATTTTCAATTCTACAGTTAAACATGTTTGTATGATCAATACATTTATACGTAGGGAGACTTAAAATAATGTTGGTATTATTTATTTCTTTGAGGCTATTTCGTATAAAGACAATCATTTTAAAGTAGTCTACACAATAGTCCTCCATAGCGTAATGTTGCAATTTAGATTTAAGTCCCGTTAACAACGTTTCAATTCCACAATTAGGCGTCAAGAAATGACATGTTTTATAATTTGGGAATACACATCCATTACTTTTGTGAGAATCTTGTTTGTTTTGTTATCATTTATAATACTGTGTGTATTTGCAGATTGGGGGGAGTCCCCCATGCTGCAGAGATGGATGCGGCTTCATGTCTCATTTTAATTTGTGTTGTGATGAGTACTAACATTAGTTTTTAAGTATATTGTTACTAACAAGAATATGGACCTGGTCTGAAATAAATGTTTATTATTATTATTATTATTTATAATGCATAGCTTGTGATGTTTTGCTTTTAATTTAAGTTTTTTTTGTAGAGTAGTATGTTGTGTGATGCTTGATGGTGCAGGAGCACTTGCTGTTTCGGGTGTGCTCTGGATATATTGTGGCGTCTGGTCTGTCGTTATATTCTGTAGACTTATTGTAGGTTGACTACTACTTTGACGTGGTGTTACTTGAGTGGGTTTACTTGAGGATTCAACTTCATTCTTTGACTTTTTTGTGGTTTTTGTGACGGACTCGTCATGCTTCTTGCTGGATATCTTTTTAATTGTTTCTTTAAGATCTGTATTTTCTTTACGTAGATCGTTTATTTCTTCGCGAACGTCACATAGTTCTGTTTGTAGTTGCTCTATTTGTTGTCTCAATTCTAGGGGTTCGCCGCTGTTGTCATCGTCGGATATGTTCTATGTTCTATGTTATAGGATTGGTTTCCGCACTTAGTCCGTCAGGTGGACCATTGTGCGTGGGCCATGGCGGCCGTTTGGTGGTTATTCCAACCAGCCCACCTCCCTCCAGAAGCTAATTAATGCTCCTGGTTTGTTTAGAACTTCTGTGAAGGATCTGGGTGACCCGAGGGTTTCTGTTCTACTCTGGGTGACGCCTGTGCATTCAAACAGCACGTGCGCGACGGTTTCCTCAGTCTCCATGCACGCCCTGCACAGAGGACTGTCCGTTATGCCTATTGTGTGAAAATGTTTGTTTAGAGAGCAGTGTCCCGTGATGGTCCCCGTCACCAGGCGCAGGCCGTTCCTGTCCAGGCGTAATAAACGCTTGGTCAGCCCACTATCCAAAGATGGCATAGCTTCCTTGGACTGCCTGCAGCCCGGTGTCGAGGTCCACCAGTTCCCCGCTTGTGTGTGGGTGAACTCCTGTAGCCACCTGCGTATTTGGTTGAAGGGGATGGGTACGATAGGCTCGGGTCCACAAACTGCCGCGCTGGACCCCCGTCTAGCAAGCTCGTCAGCTACGTCGTTACCTAGCGATCCGCTGTGTCCTTTTATCCATTGCAGTGTCACCGTGTTGCGACTGGATACCGTTATTTGTTCCAGTGCATTGTGACATTCTAGTGTAAGCTTCGAGGTTATATATTTTTTCCGTAGGGATTGGACAACTGAGGCGCTGTCAGAGAGTATACGTATGTGGGTGTCCGTAACCCTCCTGGCTTCTAGGGCGTGGACCGCTTGTATGATGCCCACACACTCCGCCTGGAAGACGGTGTTGAACATTCCCAGCGGTCTGGATATATTTATGTTCAGATCGTGCGAGAAGACTCCGATTCCAGTACCGGAGTCGGTCTTCGATCCGTCGGTGTATACCCTCATCTCTTTCGAGCCTGAGTAGTCACACTGTTCTTCTGTGAGTATTATACTGTAGTGCCTTTGAAAGTGGTGTGTTTTCGGGGCTTTGTCGCAGGGTGATGCCATCATTGGCTTTCGTTTGATAGCATCTTCTTTTATGCGTGTGTGCTTTACTCTGGAGTCTTTGGTTAGGGTTCCTGATAGATGGAGCCTAAATGCGGCCAGGGTTGCCTCCTCCCGCACGATAAGGTGCAGAGGCGGCAGTCCCAGCATGGCCTGTAGGGCGGCAGTGGGTGCGGTTCTCATACTGCTAGTGATTGCAACACAAGCAAATCGCTGCAGTTTTTCGAGATCTTTTTGAGCTGTGCTCAGGTCTGTCCTGGGCCACCAGACCAGTGAGCCGTATGTGATAATTGGTCGGATGACTGTGGTGTATAACCAGTGGGTTACCTTGGGGCTAATCCCCCAGTTCCTGCCAAGCAGTCGCTTGCATTGCCACAGGGATATGCTGGCTTTTGTAGTGATGTAATTGGTGTGTTTTGCCCAATTCAGCTGTTTATCCAAGAAGATGCCCAGATATTTGGTTTCAGTTGATAGACTTAGGGTTGTTCCAAAGAATCTTGGTAATTGTAGTGTCGTCAACTTCCTCTTCTTTGTGAAGAGAATTAGTTCGGTTTTTGTGGGGTTAACTGAGAGTTGGTGCTTGTTGCACCATACCTCTACTATTTTTAGGGCTTGTTGCATAAGGTTGCATAGAGTGTTTTCATGTGTCCCATTTATTATTATGGTTATGTCATCAGCGTAGCCTACGGTGAAGTAACCTTTGTCGTTGAGTGTTTTGATGAGGCTGTCTACTACCAGATTCCATAGAAGTGGCGAGAGGACGCCCCCTTGCGGGCAGCCCTTCGCAACGATGGCCCTAGTAGTGTCATTTACTGTGACTTGTACAGCTCTCAATTTGCATGTTGGTGATCCAGCCACTCAGGGTCGAGTCTATGCTGTGTCTGTCGAGGGCCATGTTTATACTATTAAACATGGTCTTGTCAAAGGCGCCCTCGATGTCAATGAAGGCGGCCAGTGCTGAGCATTTGTGGTCCACTGCGCACTCAATTTTGGAAACCACGCTGTGCAGCGCGGATTCCGTTGATTTGCCTGTGGAGTACGCATGCTGTTGTTTGTGCAGTGGTCTTGCCCGGAGAGGTCCATCTCGGAAGTGCCTATCACAGAGTCTCTCGAGGGTTTTCAGTAAAAAGGATGTCAGGCTTATGGGTCTATAAGCCTTGGGTTGTGTGTAATCAGTTTTACCAGGTTTGGGTATGAAGATGACTTTCACCTCGCGCCATGCGAGAGGTATGTATCTGAGTGCTATACAGGCTCGATAGATCTCCACCAGCCATGGTGCCAGACGATCTACCCCCCACTGCAGCAAGGCTGGGAAGATGCCATCCAGCCCTGTCGACTTGTATGGTTGAAAGGTGTTAATAGCCCACTTTATTCGTTCTTCTGTTACTATGTTGCGGGCACTTGACCAGTCCTGATCCATTGGGGTCCATTCTGGTTCAGCCTCCCACGTCCTGTCCTCCAGGATTGTACAGTCTGGGAAGTGAGTCTCGAGAAGGACCTTACTGGTTTCATAGTCAGTAAGTGTGTATGAGTTATCGGGTTTTTTCAGCGCGCCAAGAGTTCGGTCCCGATCGGTTGATAGGAGCTTCCTTACCCTGGCGGCCTCATTATTAGTCTCAATGGATTCACAGAATTTCCGCCATGCCATCCTCCTGGCGGTTCTAATCTGTTTTTTGTATGTATATTGGGTCGCTTTGTATAGCTCCCAGTCGTCTGGGAGTCTCGTGTTTTTTGCTCTGTTAAATTGCTTACGTAGCGCATCTCTGAGTTTACTAAGTTCAGCGTTCCACCAGGGGCTTCTCTCGTTCTTGCTTTGTGGCGCTCTTAGTTTACAGCATGCGTGGTATGCTTCAGTTAGGTATTCGGATAGTTTTGTCACGGTGTATTCTAATTGTGCTTGGTCCTTTATGGTTACTTGTGCCAGATGTCTAGCCAGAAGTGAGGCTAGAAGGCTTTTGTACTCGGGAACATTGGTGCGCCTTGGGTTTCGCCTCGGTGCAGGTTTTTTAGTATTTGTGGTTAGTGAAAAACGGATCCTTCTGTGGTCTGAGCAAGAAGGCTCGTCCGATACGTGCCAATTTGTGATAAGGTTTGTCGCGTTTTCTGTAGCGAGTGTTAGATCTATGATAGTTTGTCCGCGGGCTGTGACCCAAGTGGGTTCTGAGCCGCGGTTAACAATGTTAAGGTTAGTAGAGAATAAATAGGTGGATAGTACCTCTCCTCTGGAGTTCGATGCAGCGCTGCCCCAGAGCGGGTGGTGGGCGTTCGAGTCAGTGCAGATTATCAGGTCCAAACTGGCGCGCTCGCAGTGCTGTATCAGGTCGGCCATCTCTTTTGGCGGGCAGTCTGTGGCCTCGCCTGGCATGTATGCCGAAGCCAGTACAACATCTGGAACGCTACCTTCGTTTTGGAGCCTGACAGCTGTCAGGTCTCTGGAACAGAATTGAGTAAGTGGCGTAAAGGGAATTTCTCTGGGTATGTAGACGCAGGTTCTTGGTCTGTCTGGGCCGTGTGTGTCGAGGATTAGCTTACCTCCGGTGTTACCGAAGCCGCATATACTATTGTTTCTGATCCACGGCTCTTGGATCAGTTTGATGGTTCGGGGCTTTACCTCCAGCGCCCTGCATAAACTAGCCGTAGCAGTCTGGCTATGCTGGAGGTTGGTCTGTATTATGTTGAGGGTCGATGACGGTGGCGGAGAGGGGCTAGTCGGAGATGGATCCATCGGATAGCCTCTCCACTGCCTCCTCTCTGTATCTGTCTCTGTCATCGTCATCGTGGCGTTCACCCGGCGACGAAGCGAGTAAGCGCTCGCTCCAGCCAGGTGATTCGGGTGGTATGGTGTCGACGTCGTCAGCCATTGCCGCTCTGGCCATGTCCTCTTCCAGTCGGTCAATGTCTGCGTCATCCGTCTGTGTCAGTGTCGGTTGAGTCGTCTTCGTGCAGTTGGTCTGGACGTCAGAGGGTTGGGTCGTGGGCCAGAAGCGTACGTATATCGACCCAAGTAGGTATGATATACGTCGCTCCCGAGCCCGGACTTTTACGGCTTCCTCCGGTGGCACACCTAGGGTCAAATAAGTCCCGTAGTTGTCCCCACCGACGGTAGTCGCCCTGTACAGTGACCACCTGGCGATGTCATACCAGGTATTCTGACGGATCAGAATACCGTGGAGTCTGGCTACGTCACCTCTGTACTGAGGGACAAATAGTGAGACTCGGACACGGGTGGGCACGTCAGATTGTCGCAGTACTGTGAGTGTCAGGTCAGTCGTCGGAAGTTTAATCTGGGGTACGTTCTGGGTCAGCCAGGTCAGGGCATAGTCGTCCTCACACCACATCTGCACGGTGCCTTCCGCTACCCGAGGGTATCCGCGGAAGGCAGGGAGTGGTGCTGTAGTGTCTGCGCTCATGACCAGGTTTACAAGGTCCGCCTTTATGTACTCGGCCTCTTCCTTTGTCAGGTCTCTGGAGGGGGGGGGGGGGCAGATTGCTACGGCCAGCCGCGCCGGGATATCCTTCGTGGCTCGCGCGTAGGTCCTCTGCTCCCCTTGAGCGGAGTGGATCCTCACCCGTTTGGCGTCCCCCTGGATCGTGCTAGGCGAAGCCGTATCATCAGGGCGTCCCCTCTTCGCCGGCCCTGTACCGCTCGGTCCAGGCTGCGGCTTGGAGGTGCCTGGCTGGGTGTTTTTTGCCGGCAACGCCGGGTATAGGGTACCACCTCGCTTGGTCCTGCTGTGCTTAGGTCGAGGTCGGTCGTGGGGTCCGTCTGTGTTTTGGGGTTGGCTGTCGGTCCTGGCGGACTCTGTCACGTGCAGAGGCTTTTCGCACCGGGTTGCCCTTTCGCAAGCTTGCCCCCGCACGCGTGGTTCCGCGTCCAGCCGCTTTGCGCGCTGGGTTTCCCCTTGGCGCTCTTGCGGCCGGTCGCGTGCGTCCAGCCCCTTTTCGCGCTGGGTTACTCCTTCGCGGACTTGGGGCTGGTCGCGCACCTCCCCTTCGGCGTCCGATCGCGCTTCGCGCTGGCTAATTGGAGTTTCAATCACTTTAAAATAGTAGGTAGTAGGTACCTACCCCCATCTAATTTGTAAACTTAATTTTGTGGTTTTTCCCTTTTATTATTTTAGAATAATTAAATTATCCTCCCTTATTTGACATTACACACTCTTCATAACTTTTAGTGCTTTGTTTTCCTTCAATTCTTAATAATATTTAATTTTATTCTCCCAATATTCCCTTCATCTTAGTACTTACTATCCACATCTTATCTCTCTCTCTTATTCCTTTTACTCACTTGGCTTTCTCTTCTCTCATTCCAGGGTGCCTCTAGGGTTGGCTTGTCAATATGTTGACCCGTAGAGCTGCATCCTTGGAGGAAAAATTGAAGGCTACATTGAAAGAGTTGGAATGTAGTAAAAACCAGTGCGTTCAGCTGCTACAGGAAAGGGATGACAGCGAGGTAGAAGTACTATATATTAATAACAAGAACACTGAACTTAAGAACCAGTTGGCCGAACTACATATTCAGCATGTGGACATACTCGACCAGCATCAACACCTCCGTCAACTTGTGTCAAATTTCCAGCAATGTAGTGACACCCACGAACTGGCTTTGAGACGGATATCTGAATTGGAACTGGAATTAAGCAGGGCCCACAACCCAATAACCCGTTTAGAAACTCTCAAAGCCAGTGAAGAGTCTGCGATCACCTGCAGTCTTTATGATGAGTTGGTTGGTAGCGGGTCTGGACCCACATGTGTTCAGCCAATGGTAACAATAGACTTAACTGATGATACTATCACTAAATGCAATGTTTTTACTAGCCATAATAAGTTGAAAAAATATATTAAAATTAAAAGATTAATTAGCAAAATTCAAAAATCACTAAAACGCCAAAAAGTTAATAAATTAAATACAAAACTTAGGCAAAAAAATCTAAATTTAATTCAAGAATTAAAGAAGTGTAATAGTGAATTACAATTATGTAATACTATGTATGATACTGACACTCAGCACCTACAGGATGAATTGTTTGTAAGGGAATATGCTCTAAAGGATATCTTTAGTAAATATGAGACTTGTCAACAAGAGCTAAGTAAGCGTATGCAGGAGGCCAATGAGTTGGCAGACCTGGTCAAGTACAATGCAGAGATTTATGAGTCTCTGACAAATAACCTTTCTTTTAGCTGCGCCTCCTCTCAGGAAACTCAGCCTGAAGTTGTTACGCCCACACCCTCAGTGGTTCAGAATGTAGGTAGCTGTATTAATAATGTTAATAATAGTAGGAATAATTTGATTAACACAACATATGTATTTTCTGACAAATTTGGTCAAGGTTTTGGTAGAGTATTTAATCAGTGTTCACAACAATATGTTATAAATAATTGTATACCCGGTGCCAGTGTTAGCCAATTAATTAGTAGTATTAAATTGACAAAAATAAACCCCAGTTCAACTGTTATTTTATTATATGGGGATAGTTTAACTGTAAGAAAAAAGGACATAATTGAATGTGTCCATTTGATGTTACATCTTAATGAGACCAATAGTTGTAAATTTATTTTCTGTGCCTTGCCTTATTCTCAATATTTGTCTGATGAGCAAAATAGGCACATTTATAATTTAAATATGTTAATTTATAATAGGACATGTCGTCACAGTGACGCTATTTTATATTTTGATTGTAATCAATTTATTACTGATTACAAACTGACAAATTATACAATGTATTTGCCACCTAGTTGTAGGAGACAAATTGCTAATCTCTTAGCATACAATATACAGAGTGACACTGGTACCTGTAGTGTACCACCAATTACTGTTAGTAGTGGTACTAACACTACTTTTGATACGCCTTATAGTTTAAACTATTAGGAGCGACAACGGGTGAGCCGCATATTTTGAATGTTGTTCATCAAAATATGCAGGGTCTGTCCGGCAAAGAGCTAGAGCTAAGTTTATTTATAGAGAACTATGATGTTCAAGTGTTATGTTTGACTGAACACTGGTTGAAAGAACATGAAGTAGTGTTTATCAATGATGATAATTTTACTGTACAAAGTGCGTTTGTAAGGAAAAGCGCCATTCGCGGTGGATCTTTAGTTCTTGTTTCAAACAAGTTGAAATGTAAACAACGTTTAGATTTAGTTAATCTTTCTATCGAGCGCACTATTGAGTTGTCTTGTGTTGAACTCGAGCGATACGTTATAATTTGCGTTTATCGACCCCCCTCTGGTGATTTTATTAGTTTCGAATCGGTAATGGAGGATTCACTCAATAGGTTAAAATCAAGTAATAAAAGTATAATTTTATGTGGAGATTTTAATATTAATATTTTAGATGTTACTCCATTAAGTATTAGACTTCTTAATCTGTTTAGGTCTTATAATTTAATAAACTTGTTTTTTGAACCTACTAGGATCACGGCATCTTCTTCAACTTGTCTAGATAATATATTTAGTGATTGTGATGCCAAAAATAAAATAGTGTTAAGTGACTTAACGTCTGACCACTGTGGTTTATTAACTAGCTTCCCCATGCCATTACATAAAAAGCCGCATAAAATTGAATGCAGGCCTTATACAGCTAGTCGTTGCAATAAGTTTAAAAATAATATAGCTCACAGAATTACACCATCTATAGTAGAACACGAGAATCCCAATGAAATCTATGGAGCCCTTTTTGATGTTGTGCAAAAAGAGTACCAATCTACTTTCAAGTCCAAAACTATTCAAATTAATGGCACCTCTGTTGGCTTTAACCAATGGGCCACTCCAGGAATTTATAAAAGTAGAGCGAGACTATACGAGTTATATGGTTTGAAAAAATACAGGTTTGATACTCCTTTCCTAGAGTATGTCAAAAATTATTCAAAATTATTTAAAAAGGTGTGTGTTTTTGCTAAATCTAAATTTTTAAGCGACACAATTAAAAAATCCAATAATAAAGTTAAAACCACTTGGAAAATTATTAACAATGAAACGGGTAAGTCGGTTAAACAAGATAAACAACTTGAGATTATGGTCGACAATAAATTAGTTAATAAAGCAGCTGACGTAGCTGAGGCGTTTAATGAGTTTTTTGCCAACATACCTGTAACTACCACTCGCTCCTTAAATTCATCCCCGTCTAAAGCGGAAAACCTTATGCTTAATAGTGTGTCTAAAAATAGTCCCTTATTTAGCTTCGAACATGTAACGCCTCGTGATGTAGTTAATGTTTTTAACACACTCAAGTCTAAAAACACTGGTGATTACTGGGGCATCTCCATTAAACTTTTAAGTAATATAATAGACATCGTAGCCCCCTATCTAGCTGTTACTTTTAATAAATGTGTTGATTTAGGAACTTTTCCTGACCTCATGAAGAATAGTAAAGTCATACCATTATTTAAATCAGGTAATAAAAGTGACGTTGGCAATTTCAGGCCTATTTCTATCTTACCAGCATTTAGCAAAATATTTGAAAAGTTAATACTCAAGCAGTTGCTTAGACATTTTAATTTAAATAGCCTCCTTCATAATGAACAATATGGCTTTACAAAAGGTCGTTCGACTACAGATGCGGGTGTTGCTTTGCTGAAACACATATTTAACGCATGGGAGAACTCGCAAAATGCTATTGGGGTTTTCTGTGATCTCTCCAAAGCCTTTGATTGCGTGCACCATGACACGCTTTTGCGTAAACTACGTCATTACGGTGTGCAAAACGAAGCTCTCAACGTTTTAAATTCGTATTTACATAATAGGTCCCAATGTGTAGATGTTGATGGTGTGAAATCTTCTGGGCTACCAGTTCAGTTAGGTGTACCTCAAGGCTCAATACTGGGTCCATTCTTGTTCTTAGTGTATATCAATGACTTACCATTCTATTTAAAGGGTATCTGTGAAGTTGTACTGTTCGCAGATGATACCTCTCTTATTTTTAAAGTAGACAGGAATAGACAAGATTTTGACGATGTAAACAGTGCACTCTCAATGGTTACGGATTGGTTTACGACAAATAATAGGAGTTCTAAATACTAAGAAAACGAAATGTGTAAAGTTTGCCCTACCAAATGTTAGAAATCTAGGTCCCAACATCGTCTTAGATAAAGAGGTGCTTGAATCTGTAAACTCGGCGGTTTTTCTGGGCATAACAGTAGATGCCAAACTTCAGTGGGGCCCACATATATCGAGCCTAGCGGGAAGGCTCAGTTCAGCCGCCTACGCCGTCAGGAAAGTAAGACAATACACTGACGTCGATACAGCTCGGTTAGTCTATTTTAGTTATTTTCATAGCGTTATGTCCTACGGTCTTCTGCTGTGGGGCAAAGCTGCTGATATTCAAAATATATTTGTTCTTCAAAAACGAGCTGTTCGCGCTATTTACCAGCTTGGTGCCAGAGTTTCTCTGAGAGATTTTTTCAAAGATATTGGTATCCTCACGGTGGCATCTCAATTCATCTTCGCCAATATCTTATATATTAGGCAAAATATACACTTATACACTAAAAACAGTGATTTTCACAATGTTAACACTAGAAATAAGGACAAACTACGAGCTCCCTTTCACCGGCTTCATAAGGTTCATAACTCATTTGTTGGGCTTGGTATAACCTTTTATAACAAGCTACCCTCTTCTTTGCTAGATTTGCCTTTTAATGCGTTTAAAACGAAAGTAAAATCCAATCTTTGTTCAAAGGCATACTATTCTATCAACGACTACTTAAATGATAAGAATAGTTGGTCGCTGTGATTAACTCAAGACAATGTTTATGTTCTTTCTCCAGCTTACGTACTGACAAGTTATATGAGTTTATATAATTGTTTATTTTATTTGACTTTTTAAGTCAAGTTATTTTAATTTAACTTCAATTTATTTTTGACAATATCTACTCATCACACTGTTTTTTTATGAGTTGTATTGCAATATGTGGTTAGCTAGTGACCTCGACAATTGATCATATTATTTACTGTTATTAGTAATTAACTCTTTGTTTATTTATTTTACATCGATGGTCCTAGTTTATCATTTATAACTTCCAGTTACAACTATATGTAAGCGGGCACGCCCTTTATGCCTGGAGGCTTTTTTATTTAGATATTAATTCTGTTTACGTTTAGTTTTTTTTATTTCGGCCTGAGTATCGATGATTGATTGGTTGAGTTCTCGATGATTTTGTTTGGTATATTGGCGTGTGCTAGCTAACATATGGCTAATAATTTGAATTATGTTTTGTGTTGCGTAATGTAAATTATTTTGAATACTATTATATAGAATCTTTTTTTTTGTTCTTCTAACTGAACAGACAGCTGTGCTGCTGGGGAGTTTGTTGCGCCACTTCTTCTTCCCAGCTAATGCACTAGGAAGTGGTGAAGGGTGGGCGTTTTGGGGGACTGTCTAATGTAATTTTGACGTTCGAAAAGTGCTGATTCTCAGCCTAGTTTGAATAAATGACTTTTGAATTTTGAATTTTGAATTTAATGCCTTCGCGGATTTTGCGCTTTCGGTCGCTTACTCTCTTCCTCCGGGCCAAGATTTTTTCGCGCTTTGTCAGCGGGCGTACTCCATCGCCGGCTACCGGAGGAGTGTTGGGGCTGCCAGGTCCGTCATCTTTCCCCGTCCCTGTCTGTCTGTGCTGGTCTTGGTCTTTGTCTGGGTTGGTTATGCTATTCCGCACGGTACTCTGTTGCCAGATGCTCGTGGGAGGCATAACCCTTGTAGTGGGAGCTGGCGCGTTGGTCGCAGCCGAAGTAAGAATTTTGGGCGCGTTTATCGCAGCCAGTGTTGTGGGCGCTAAATCAGCAGCCAGAGTTGTGGGCGCTAAATCAGCAGCCGGCCGCACTAGAAAGCGCGGCATCAATGTTTCCATTGAGCAGTTTGATGCCCCCCCCATATTACGTTGGGGGCTAACCGCCGGAGCGGTGTGGGATTCCCCGGCATGGCCGGATATGTTAGGGATACTATTTTTTTTTTTTTTTTTTTTTTTTTTTTTTCGGCAGGAGTGGGAAATCCTCATGGACGCCCAGACTGCCTCACAGATGAGCCAGTCTGGGCAGTGCCGGAATCTTACCGGCTAAAACCACACTCCTGCCTTACAATTGAACCACAGACTTTGCGTCCGTGCCTTTGTTGATACTATACATTTTTTGCCTCATGAGCTCCACGTACAAGTGGTGACTCCAGAGTACAACTACTCAATATACTTAATTATATATTCTTATAAACTAGTGTGAGTCATCATCACATATTACTATTATTTATATATACAAAGTTGATACGACAGAGGGGCTTTTCTTTAAACTGAGTATACTAGGTACCATTTTCAAGCTCTGTACCAAAAATCAATTAAATAGGAGCAGTAGTTTAGTCGCAAATGATTTTTTAAGTTTTTGCCCCGTTTGAACACGATGTATCTTTCCTAACAGCTGATTATGTCTATACGCATAGGTCATGCACCTTAAAACGATAAATCTGAGTATAACCTATGCGTTGTTGCCGCTGTGACGCAAGTCACAAGTACAACCAAATATTTTCGCTAAAAAGATGACAATGCAAACAAGGAAGCAATAAATACACACACACTTGCATTTTCATTACGAGAGGGACAATCATCTGCAAATCACCACGCGTAAAAGAAATAGAAATAGGTCAGTGTGTTGCTATTGCATCCTAGCGATCGAGGGGCAGGGGTTGCGATCGGTAAGTGGGGCAGTGGGGCTTCTAAAAACTGTTTTTTTCAGTGCGCCGACGCTAGGCTTTCGGAACGTACAAGATGTTACGTAACACGGTAGCACCTGCTCCGCTTCCGTTTTGTCGAACTCGCGCGCTGACAATTGGGATTTTGTTTTGTTATTGTGATAGGACACTAAATAAGTTTAAGACAGTATTTCTTTTTTTATTGTGACAGGACACGTAACTTGGGATTATTATTATTTAGTGTTAGTGTTTTTTTTTTGTGATCGACTGCTTTTATTGTGATACGACACGTAATTAAACTTTGGGTTTGTGTGTGTGTGTGTGTGTGTGTAATTAAAGTGTTCAACAATGCCTCGTGTAACTTACACGGCGTTAGAATACACTGACATGATTTTTAATTAGAAAAACCAATAACATTATTCTCTGTCGGTATAATTTGTGCATTCATGTGAAAGACACATCGAGAATTTAATTTTTTTGTGATTGTTGTACTTCAAAACCATCCCTAAAACAAAAGCCGCGAGCCGAGGAGCCGCCGCGAGCGGAGGCGCCGCCCGCGCCACCGCCGCCGCGCCGGCGCGGGCCGGCGCGCGGCGGGCGGCCGCCCGCTTTGACGAGATAACACACACCGACGCGCGCGACGTTGCCGCTGTTACCTAGGTATCTGTAGGTCAGTTAAATTTATTTTCAAAGGGTGGTTGCGTTTTACTCTGATTTGTAAGCTATTTAGTTTGTTTGAAAAAAAAAAAAAACTCATTTTAGGTGCTTTTTATTTTTATACCGTATCGAATTAATACTAAACACGTATAGTATACGTAGTGTTATTTAATGCCCCTCTGTCATATCAACTCTGTATATATATATATTTTTTTTATTTTTTTATAATTTTTATTTTTTTATTTTTTTTATTTTTTTTATTTATATATATCTTACCCAAGGTGCCCGACTGGCATCCTGAATCTGACCCGACGTTACTGAGTGGGTAACCACTCATTCCTGATGCCAATCGTGCACCACTAACCATTCTCATTCACAATTTTAAAAGTTATGTTAAGTAAAGTAAAGTAAAGTTACGTTAATTAGTTAGTACTTCATTTTGTCAATTGCGGATTTCCCACCGCAAACCTAGTACTACGGCCAGGTGTTTTACAGCCTCGTCAGTTTAGAGTCATCGTCCAGTCCACAGGGACCTGTTGCGTCAAAATCATCGTCAGTTATTGCTTTGGAAGGCGTATCAGTGCCTCAACGACTTCCATGTCCCGATGTCGCATGGCCATCTTTAGGTTGTAGTTTACGATGTCCATGTTTGACGCCTCCAGTGCTCGTCTCACAAACCGTCCAATGGTGTCGTCGGCGTTGTCGGCGTAGTACACACAGCTGGCTGTGTGTCTGGATACGGCCACTACCGCATGGGGGACGCTGCTGTGAATCCTGGTGTTGTAGGTCTTTGTCTTAATGATGATGACCGACTCGCTGGTGAGACCCTGAGCTTCGTGTATGGTCAACACGCTTGACCCAGTACCCACTTCATATCCCTGGTCAATGAGGGTTTTTTTCTCCTCCTGTGTGTGGACCGAGAACAGTGTGTTGGGGAGGGTAATGGGTATATTGGCGCCCGTGAACCTCTTCAGCTGCAGGGAGTGGACCTGGTTCTTTGACGAATAGATGCCGGGATATAATTCTCCGAGGGCGTACGCGACGTCCATCGGGTTCCGGTGCGTACAGGACAACTCTTGGCTGATGGTCGCCACAGAGTTCGGACGGGCGTAACTAAGAGGGAATAGGTTTTCCCTGTCTAGATAGGGCAGTTGGTTAATGTCTCCGATGAGAACCGCCTCACTAGCACCTGACAACTGCACCAACATCACTATAGCCCCAAAATGGTTCATTAGAGCCTCGTCCACAAGAATGCGCTGACATTTGTGAGGTCCTGTGAAACCATTCGATAGTGTTGAGGCCATAGTGCGCACCTTGGTTCTGTTGTCTTTACCAATTTGGTGTACTAACTTTTGCCGCAGATCTTTTGCGGCCTCGGTTGTAGTAGTTACAATGACGTCGTTTTTCTTGTCGAAATTTTTTATAACCCAGGTCGTCTTGCCGCATCCCGGAACACCGTTCACCCAATGAATTTTTGGCAATTCCCAGCTTCCGCTTTGACCTATAGATCTCGAGATTTTCAAACTCAAACTCAAACTCAAAACTCAAACTCAACTCAAACTCAAACTCAAAGCATTTATTTCAAATAAACCAATTACAGGCACTTTTGAATTGTCAAGGGGTCCGTCAGTCAGAAAGATGAAGCTAGATGCCCATTCCAAAGCGTAGTAGGTACCTATGGAGAAGAACGGACAAGAAACTCCACGGACACTCTTTTAAATCATAATATGGTTACAAAAAATTGGTTACATTATTCATGTTGAAGTTATACATGTGAGAACGATGCAAAACGTTAAAAGCGTCCGTAGCAAAAATAAAAATTCAAAAATTAAATTAAATTAAAATAAGCCGTGGTAGCTAAGAGATGACCAGTCCCTACTTACGGCGCCCGTTCACGAACATGACGCATGGATTAGCACCATTCAGCTCAACCATTTTGAAGGGAGCTAAATGATCCAACACACGCGCCACCGTCAGCGAGACATTAGAGTGAGCATGACATACTCTCAGCCGCCAAGGCACATTCAAGTCAATGAAAGACATATCCAGTACCTAAATGGTAGCTTTATAGTCGGTACATAGTACTCAACATGTGCTATGCAATTATACAATGTTATGAGATTGAATTTATACAATGCAAAGATAGTTTTTTACATCTTCAGCAGCTCCAACAGTATTTTAAAATGCTAATCTATTCGTTTATGCGCCCTTGTGGAGCAAGAAGCAAGAAGATTGCTTCTGCCTGTTCGAGGATCTTGTCTACCAGCATGATTTTGGTACACCGGGCTATTACCACTATTGGGTCACTTTCGGGTGTCACGAAGGTAATGCGGCCAGTACGCGAAGTCCCTTGATGACTTGGGAGGTGGCGTTATTGTATATGGCTGCTTCGGCCTCCTCGAGTCTCACCTTAAGATAGGGATACTATTGGTGGTGCCATCTAGTGTGGAGTTATGTGACTCAGTCTCAGTTAGTGATTCTGAACTTGGACTGGTACGTGTCCTTCGTAGGGTAATGTTTTCGAAGAAATTCATTATTAATGTTCCACTGGTATTTGTTAATTTAAATTACAAATATGAAATTGGGAATTTACGAAAAGTGATTTTGTTGGTACCGTGGTTTGAACTCACGACCACTCGTGAGAGGTGAGTTAAACGACAAAAGTTGATTTAAACCTTATCCACTAAGCCATTCGTACTTGTATTGATGAGTCGAATTTTTTGACTACTTGGAGCAAATTATAATAGCAAACTATATTAGTATTGAATCAAGAGAAACTAGAATTCGTCGATAAAACTGTTTTCCTGGGGATCACGCTCGACTCAAGGTTACAATGGGGTCCTCATTTAACATCTCTTGCGGGACGGCTAAGTTCAGCAGCATTTGCTATCAGAAAAATCCGTCAATTTACTGATGTAGATACCGCGAGGCTGGTCTATTTTAGTTACTTTCATAGTATCATGTCTTACGGTATTTTACTATGGGGACGGGCTGCAGACATCGAGTCTATTTTTGTTCTGCAGAAAAGAGCGATTAGAGCCATATATTATCTCCGCAGGCGTGACTCTCTAAGGGAACTGTTTAAGGATATTAACATCATGACGGTACCTTGTCAATATATCTATGAAAACATCATGCACGTAAGAAAAAATGTACATCTTTTTAGTAAAAGAGGTGATAGACATAATTATAGTACAAGAAATAGGGACTTATTAGTTCAACCAGGTTTCAGACTGGCTAAAGTGGACTCTCTCTTTCATGGGATACTGTTTAAAATGTTATAACAAAATTCCTCCCCACATACTTCAACTGAATGAGACGAAATTCAAATCTTGTATAAAACGCACACTATGCAGGCATATTATAAGTTGGGGGATTACATCGCTGATAAAAATGCTTGGCTCAATGCTGGTCCTGCTCCACAACCACAACTATTTGATTAACATTTGAAAACACTGTTGGAGCTGCTGAAGAGTTTAAGACTATTTTTGCATTGTATAAAATCAATTTCCTTTGTATTATATAATTTCTGAGCACAGGTGTGAGTACTATGTACTTAAGAGCTAACATTTACCGGGTAATACGTATTTTATTGACTTGAATGTGCCCTGGCGGCTGTGAGTATGTCATGCTCACTGAGATGTCTCGCTGATGGTGGCACGTGTGTTGGATCATTTAGCTCCCTTCAAAATGGTTGAGCTGAATGGTACTAATCCATGCGTCATGTTCGTGAACGGGCGCCGTCAGTTGGGACTGGTCAACTCTTAGCTGCCTTGGCTGATTTAAATTTTTTAATTGTTCTTTGTTTTATATTTTTATTACGGACGCTTCTAACGTGCACGTCTTTCTACATTGTTCTCACATGTTTAATTTCAACATGAATGATGTAACAAATACTTTGTAACAATTTATTTAAAAGAGTGTCCGTGAAGTTTCTTGCCCGTTCTTCTCCATAGGTACCTACTACGCTTTGGAATGGGCAACTAGCTTCATATTTTTGACTGACCGATTCCTTGACAATTATTCAAAAGTGCTGTGTTAATGGTTTAATTGAAATAAATGCTTTGAGTTTGAGTTTGTAGTATATTTTGTAGTGTATTTACTGGTAATACCATTTAGGGAAGAAACAAAAAAATGTAGGGCTAGCAACCCGACACATTCCATTTCCGTCCGCTTCACTAGAAAGTTTCATTAAAACTATTTTTGATAGTAAAGTGTTTTATTTGGGCAATATTGTATTGTTATACAAGGCGTATACACAGTAGAATTTAAGATAATTTAGACACTAACACAATGTGGGCCTTTGTAGTCTGTATTTTTTTTTTTACATACTATCTTGACATAATCTTTTCATTATTTGACATACATATACCTACAATATTCTATAATTTTTATTCAATTAGATTTGTTACAGCTGTAGTGGCAGTCATGGCATTTGGTTTAAATAGGTCATTATTTTTATTATTTTATTTATCTTTTTTTAGAAAGAAAGAAAGAAAAAGTATTTATTGAGACTCGCACAGGAAATCACACATTAAACAAAAAACACACTCAACATAAATAAAAAATAAAAACTTGAATAAAAAACAAAGTAACATTAAAATTTAAAAAAGGAAGTCCTGTACGAGGCCGAAAGGCTCCTATCTCAGCATGATGCTGAGACATTAAAAAAAAAATGTCGCAGCGCTGGTATTCTGATAGGGCCCGCAGTGATGTCACGGATAGATAGATACAGAATAAAATAAATATAATAAAAAAAGGACATGGCCAATTTTCGTATGGACGTCGGCATAGTTATCGAATTTAATGTACATCAATGATTCTTGGTGTTTTATATTCGTGAATACACACACACACAAACACACATCAAATTGCTATAAAAAAAAAACTCATAGATCTTGTCATTTTAACAGACTAGACGTAAACAGTTTCAGTAACCTGTTAATCAGATCGCTTGAAATAAGTGTATAGATTATAATTTCGCAATAAAAAACTTATGGCGCTTTTAAATAGCGAACAGTTGTGAATTATTACGGTTAACTGATATGCTTTTAGGCCCGTATTATAGAACCTTACTCAAAACTCAAGCATTACTTAAAACTCGTTAGCCTTTTGATTGGTTGAAACTAGTTTTAAGTAATGCTTGAGTCTTGAGTGAGGTTCTGTAATACGGGCCTTAGTATTATTAAGCCCAACACACACACTCATTTCGTGTGCTGACATCCATATAATACAAGGAATTACAATATATACAAGCCCGCCGTACTGCCGTTCCGAACAGCGCCCGACACGCACCCGCCTTGTGTGTGTTGAACTTTAGGCATTTAAACAAAGTTATGGTCACCTGAATTAAGTATTTCTAACTGTAGGTAAGTATATTGATTAACATTTATTAAACTGGGTAATGGTCTCAAAAAATTTGACAATTACAACAAAGTATATTCGATACTAATGTTTTTCTTTAAGAATAGACTACGTAAATTTTTGGTGGGTAAAACGTACTACAGTGTGACTGAGTTCCTATCTGAGGAAAATATTTGTTGACTTTTCTAGTATTCGTTACTTTTTAATTGAATAAGTATTGATTAATTTAATGCCATATAATTTAATAATAATTGATCGAATGATAGATAGTAAATAATATAATTATGATAATAATTTGATTTGTATGATACTATAAAATTATAATAATTTGACGTAAATATTTGCATGCTTAATGGCAAAATATGGCTGATCGTTGTATTTTACTAACACCTATTGATGTATCATCTACCCATATTTGCAAAAATAAAATTATTCTATTCTATTCTATTCTGTACATCTTTCGAAAACACATAAGTAACTAAAAAAAACGGAACGGAGCATAAATAAGTTATTTTACACTTACACGAGACTGATCAGCAAAAGAAAATTATTATGATAATAAATGACGCTTACCTTCTTTTATTAACAGTGTAGGTACTTATTTCATCTATTGTTATATGTACTTCACTTTCTTATTATACTTTCTTCACTATTTTATTATTATTTATCTATTATTATCTAGTCGTAGAAAAGCAGTGTTGTCAACTTAGTGGGATTTCCACTAAACCTGGGGATTTGGACACCCCTACTGGCGGAGAAATTTTACTTTCAGTGGCCGGTGGTTTTGTCTAATGGTTAGTTTAATTCAATTTGTAGAAAACAATACAATCTAACTAAAACTTTGACTCGAGAAAATATTTAAATAACACGATAATGGCATATTTTATTGTTTGTTTAAAACCTGTGTCAGTGACTTTTCGATTTATTTTTTTCAAATGCCGAAACCACTGCGGATTCGAACGCTGATTTGGAAAGACTGACACAGCATGACGAATATATTGAAGTCACACAGAGGCTCCGCCCGAGTGGAGATCGAAAAACAACGTCATTTCAAAAAACATATCTCACGGGAGACGAACGTACTTACGGGATAAAAAAATCTGCCGATAAGCCGTTTGGAAACGAACATCTTCACTAAATTTATTTCAATAATTATACTGCGGTTGCCATTTGTCATGCCACCAAAACAATAGAAGTTTAAATCGGTTGAACGGACTGTAAAAAAGGTTTATTTAAATGTCAAATCTTATTTTATTAATCGAGTATAAAGTTTTTAACCAAACGGTTAAATATCCTATTTCAGATTTTGAAATCGCTTTCAAAATCCGTTTTTAGAAATCGATTTCAGGAGTGGCTCCGGCTCGCAGTTTCAATTGTCTTTAGTAATATTATTCGGTTGTAAGTGCATCATTATAGACTATTCAAACATAAACAAATACGTACTTACGCAAAGCTACTATTGCCGTGGTTGGTTTTGTGAAATTGGTTTGTCTATTTCGGATAATCGATACGATTCGATTTCTGACTGAAATCTGATTTTAAATTCGTTTTGATGTATCTGACGCATGTCTATACCGGACTCAGGGAAAAAAAATGGCAGCACTGAGTAAAAGTTGAATAACCTCTTGAACAATCTGCCGACTCATTGTGACGTGATGAGAGTCGAATTTATTTCAAAATACTGCCTGTCTTTGCTGCTCTAACTTTATCAGTTTGTAGAGAAAAGAACAGGAAAGGCATATAACACATGTTAAACATCGGAAATAATCTGCGCTGGAAGCTGGAATGATCATTCTTTGAAGTCTGTGCAGAATACGCTATCTAACATGGCGAATTGGCGATGTCTTTGTTTACATTTTAGTTTTCGGTAATATTTTTGATAAGCATTGTTTTGCCTTTAGTGTTTTATATTTTTCAACATACAAGATTATATTTACTATTCTCTTACAGAAACATGGGCCTATGCTCTTGATTTTCTTGTGGCTTGTGGAAGTCGGAAAAACTTTGGAAAATTCTCTCGTTCAAGACACTGCGTGCTCTGTTTTCGTTTTCTACTGGCTGCACTAAGACTTACATAGGCTGTTTTGCTCAATAGTGAAAAGTACCCAAGTTGATATTATCACTACAAGTAAGTAAGCCAATATAAATAGGAATAACGTGTGTAAGAGAGTACCTTTGTATCTCATTACATTATTGTAGCTGTAGGTACATTATTGGTCAATCTACCTATGGACAATCATTCCTTTGTTGCGTAGACACAAGCATCTAACTATTTATTGTGGTTAAATATAGTTACTATGTCCGTCAACCTCAAAGTCTAACTGAAATTGTTAATTGATATTTATGTACATAAGTAGATGCTGAAATATACAATTACAACTAGCCAAATAACAACTAACTACAAAACATATTTATAATATGTTGACAGACCGTGCTAGAGCTGAAAATACAAGAAGGGAACGCTACCCAACATCAATCTTGTTGTTCAAACATGGATTGAATATCCACTCTTCTGTATTAATCATTGAAGGTAAGCTTTTTGACACATAGTTATGAATAAAGCATAGGAAGTCACATAATTATAAAACTTTGAATATATTTCCTTTGCTGAACTTAGTACATAGACACAACATATATTTTGTGTATACCTAACTAATGTTTAATATTATAATTCAGTATTATAAAATATCTGGAGACTGAAATATCAGCCCTAAATAAAGATGAAATTATACAACCAGCACCAATGACTAGGCTGATGGGTTTTGTCCAGCCATGGGCTAATGAAAACCTAGTTGATATGCCTACTTTACTTTGCCACATAATTTTTAAGTACTTTATTTGGGCAAGAAATAATAAGATTTTGTTTTAAAACTATAGAGTTCCTAGGGCGTTTCACCTATGAAGACATGAATGCAGCATGAACGATGTCGCCCATGCTGCGTTGCCCCGTTGCTCTGCTACTTCAGTTTTCACGCTTCTCAAGAACTAAAGTAAAAACTGAAGATTGTTAAT
This sequence comes from Agrochola macilenta, assembly GCA_916701695.1. Classification (NCBI taxonomy): domain Eukaryota; kingdom Metazoa; phylum Arthropoda; class Insecta; order Lepidoptera; family Noctuidae; genus Agrochola; species Agrochola macilenta. The sequence continues at coordinate 1,256,271 of OU753583.1, read as the reverse complement.
GAAAGATAATCTTTTTTTTTACTGTTCAGTCTCGTACGACAGCGATATAAATATGTGTTACTATTTTGTTAATTGATAACAATGTAAACTTTAATAGTGTTTTTATTTTGAACCTGTACTTGTAATTTTTATTTGTACCTGTAGAGGTGCAAATAAAAATAACTTATAATGAAATATTTAAGAATTGAATACTATGCCTTTTATAAACACAGCCAATTGATTATTATAATGATACTATTTAGAGGTACCTATTTACCTAAATTAACTGTCATTTATTAGGTAACAGTAAATAGAGAGAAATAAATTATGGTAAACAAAAACGACTTTTATTATATCTTCACATTATTATGAAATATTTGGACATGGGGCAAAAAGAAATTGGAACAAATATACTGTAAGGATTAGTGGAATTTGGGATCTAATGTCCTGTGGCAGTCATCATGAAATAAGTATGTACTGCTTGCTAATTCTTGCTGTAAGCGCTCATGAGAGTTAATTTTTTTCCTGAATAATGTAGTTGAGTCTGACACCTGAAATATAAAAAAAAAGAATTTAAATAAATCCTCAATATATTGATATTCCATTTACCATTACATCCATCCACAAAGTCTAATAGGCCTCTCCCTTAAACAATTACATGCACAGTCTATCTACTTTATAGAACAGCAATATTCTGCTATAAACAACAATTAGGTGCCTACAATTTGACTTTATATATATGTATGGTAAGTTTACGTTTGATGGTGCATTTCGTATTTACCAACAAACAATAAGATTGTGTGTAAAATTGTTGCTATGCTAAACACACAATCAATGTTCAACACTAATAAAGAAAATAATATTGATATTAAGTAGGTACCTTATACAGACAATGATGTGGAAATAGATCTATTTATGGTTTGGTGAGTATGTTCACTGATGTCCTTACAGAATCCATTGACATAAAATGCTTCAAACTATATTGTAATATTTGTTCTTCCTGTAATAAATTTGCTTTTCCAATGAAGTACAAGCCCGACTGGTTTGCTAAGCTTGTGGCTTATGATAAGTTTGATACGGTACGAGGTACGAATTTGTCTTTCCTTTAAAATGCCACCAAAATACCTCGTTTCTGAAATATTATAATATATATCTTTAGTTTAGGTTGTAAGCACTTGTAGCAGAAGAAAACTTTCACAATTATTATTAAAAATCGACCTCGCTGCTTCGGTATTTTACAGACCCTAATACAAAAGTCAAAAGTCAAATCATTTATTTCAAATAGGCCCTTGCAAGGCACTTTTGAACGTCAAAAATTACAAAAAAAATGAATTGATTCTAGTCGCCCCTTCCAAAAGGTAGTTTTCGTATGGAGAAGAATGGGCAAGAAACTCCACCGTTACTCTTTTAAAATGTTTTACAATATTTTGTATATATGTAGGTACATTAGTTATATAATTATATGTGAAGACGATGCATCTAAAAATAAAAAAATAAAATTTACCATACCATAATAGGTAAAAATAAATTTAAAAAGAGAGCAACAACAGATAAATTAATTACCTATGTGATAGATACATGGTTCTCACATATTTACAAACATTGTAAAAGAAGACGATTTTCCAAAAAAAAAATAAAAAAAAAGTTACAATTAATAAGTCAGTGTGTGAGGAAGTCATCACAGAATGTAAAATCAATGTCATATAATAAAATATAATAATTTATAAAACTTAAATTCGCAACCAGTTTGATTTTGTCTAGATTCTAGATTATCCTATGGAGCTGGACCAGCATGTTTCCAAGCATTTTTATCTTGGATATAATCCTCTAATTTGTAATATGCTTGTTTACAAAGTGCACTTTTAATATGAGTTTTAAATTTTCTTTCATTTAATTGTAAAATATCACAAGGTATTTTGTTGTAACATTTAACACAGTACCCCATAAAAGATGTATGTACTTTAGATAATCTGAAAAATGGTTGATCTATTTTATCTTTATTTCTAGTATTAAAATTATGTCTATCACTTATTTTATTAAAAATATGTAGATTTTTTCTTACATACATAATATTTTCATATATGAATTGGCAAGGTACCGTCATAATATTAATCTTTCCAAATAGTTCCCTGAGAGATTCGCGACGATGTAAATCATAAATGGCTCTGACAGCTCTCTTTTGTAAGATAAAGATGGATTCAATGTCAGCAGCCCGACCCCACAGTAAAATTCCATACGACATAATACTATGGAAGTAGCTAAAATAGACCAAACGCGCGGTTTCAACGTCTGTTAACTGTCTTATCTTTCTAACCGCATAAGCGGCCGAGCTTAGCCGCCCCGCAAGAGATGTTATATGAGGTCCCCATTGTAATTTCTCGTCTAGCGTGATTCCTAGGAAAACCGTTTGATTAATAAATTCCAGTTTTTCTCCATTCAATATGATGTCACATTCGCTACTTCTAACATTAGGTAATTTAAATCTAATGCATTTGGTTTTTTTTTTATTTAGTACCAAATTGTTTACCGTAAACCAATCTTGGACCTGAAGTATAGAGCTATTCACGTCGTCAAGATTTTGTGACCGTCGGTTGATTTTAAAGATCAATGATGTGTCATCTGCAAATAACACCATCTTCGGTTGATTTTGAAGTAATTGGGGTAAATCATTAATGTAAACTAAAAAGAGGAATGGACCCAATATCGAACCTTGAGGAACGCCCAATGCCATTTCAGACCCTAATGAGTTTACGCCGTTTACTTGAACTTTAACCTTCCTATCTTTAAGGTATGATCTTAGTAAATCAAGAGCTGCATTTCTAATCCCATAGTGCTCCAGTTTCAGCAGAAGTGTCTCATGGTCTACGCAATCAAACGCCTTCGAGAGGTCGCAAAAGATTCCAATGGCATCTTGTGCTTCTTCCCAGGCATTAAAAATGTTCTTTATTAGGGTGACACCAGCGTCAGTGGTACAACGCCCTTTGGTGAAACCGTACTGTTGTTCATGAAAGATGGAATTTTTATTAAAGTGACGTAACATTTGATTGAGCATCAACTTTTCAAACACCTTACTGAGAACTGGTAGAATTGAGACGGGCCTATAATTGTTAGGTTCTTTACTATCACCGGATTTGAACAATGGAACTACTTTACTGTGTTTCATGAGATCCGGAAAGACTCCTTGGTCTATACTGGTGTTAAATATGAAAGCTAAATAGGGCGCAATGGTTTCGATAATAGTTCTACAGACTTTTACAGACATTCCCCAGAGATCTTCTGTTGATTTAATTTTAAGATCTTTAAAAGCTTTTGTAACAGCCTGTGGGTTTGTATGCTGAAACCTAAACTCCAAAGAGCATGCCTTCACATTCTGTCTAAGTAAGGCAGCAGAAAGCGCGGGTGAGGAATTTAAAGCTTCAGTAGTTTTAATGGGAATATTAGCAAAAAAGTTTTCGAATTCCTGAGCTATTTCTACATCTGAGTTGATAGGGCCATGTGCAGTCTCTAAATTAAATTCTGTATTTCGCTGTTTTTTCCTACCTGTTTCATTATTTATTATTTGCCAGGTAGTTTTTATTTTATCATCAGCTGATTTTATTTTATTGCTAATATAAAGCGCTTTGGCTATTTTGCACACACTTTTAAAAGTTTTTGAATATTTTGCAACATACTTATGAAAGTTTGTATTATTCATATGTTGCTTTAGGCCATACAGTTCAAATAGCTTTTCCCTGCTTTTACGAATACCTGGAGTCGCCCAATCACTAAATAAGAACTTTGTGTAAATACTTTTAGTCTTTAGTGGAAAAGTGTCCTTAAATTGCGTGTTTAATAGTGAAAAGAACTCGGCGTAGAACTCATTTGGGTCACCTATATTATTAAAACTCTGAACACATAATTTACTGGCCAAAGAATAATTTAATTTCTCTAAACTTTTACATGTAATTGACCTAAACCTTATTTGAATTTTTTGTAAAGGTATGTAGGAGCAAAATGTTATTGTTTGTCCACTGTGATCTGATGGCAACTTGTTTACAATTTGTTTGTGTAAGTAATCACAATTACAAAAAATATTATCTATACAGGTGGCAGAGGAAGCTGTCACTCGGGTTGGTTCAATGAAAACATTTGACAAATCAAATGACTTAAAAAGGCTTAATAGTCTGACAGTATTCGAGTTATTTTCTAATAAGTTAATATTAAAATCTCCACATATGATTATTGACTTACTACTAGTACTAAGTTTCTTTAATACATCTTCCATTACAGAATCAAACATGGATAGATTCTGGTAACTCGGAGGTCTGTATACACATACTATAACATGCTTATCAAGCTCGACACAGGACAATTCAATGTTGTGTTCAACAGATAGTTCGATGATGTCTTTTCTTTCTTTCGATTTAATAGAATTTTTTATTAATATTAATGATCCACCATGTATCATACGTTTTCGGCTGAAATGGCTAACTACACAATAATTTTCATAATTAATTGACATCACTTGATGATCTTTTAACCAATGCTCTGTTAAACAAACAACATCAAACTTAGTATTTTCCAAAAACAATTCTATTTCCAGTAATTTGGAAGAGCAACCTTGGATATTTTGATTAAATAATTTAATAGTATGTTGCACTCCCTTGGATTTATATTGAGTTATATTGCCAGAAGATACCTTTTTATTATTCTCTAATAATAATTGGTTAATTGAAGGGGTAACTTCTGTTGTCTTACAGCCTAGTTTAAAGAATTATCCGGAGCAACATCCACAACTACAAGTGAAGAGTCTAAAATGCCTGTATGAGCTCTAGCAGGAAGAGAATACACTACCTGACTGGTAGTGGCCTCCACGTGTGTTGGTATTGTAGGTGGATCCTCCTTCGTACAACATGTTAATACATAATTACTCACTATGTTGTTAGTATAACTAGACAACCTAGACTCGTCACTAATGCTACACTTTGTTATATTAGCTATAACCTCGTTAATATTATATGCTATCAACATAGCAATCATATGTCTACATTCCCAAGACAGAGATAAAGTTCTCTGAGTTAACTTAAAACCACTAACAAACTTATTAGTGTCAAAATACAATAATTTGTCACTATGACAACATGTCAGCCTGTGAATAGTATTATTCAACTTAAAAATATTGTTATTTTCATCATACGATAAAGTATCAGAATAAGGAAAAGCACACAACATCAGTTTCCCTATATTTAATTTTAATAGGGTGTCCACACCATCTAGTATGTCCTTTCTGGTAATACCAGTACTATTACCTAATAATAAAACCATTGTAGAATAATTATTTAGGTTTGTGTTTACAATTCTTTGAATCATTTGTTTAAAACTTATGTTATGATAGCTATGATTGGTAAAACTATGGCTAAGGTAATTGAGTAAAATTTTTCCAAAGCCTGAACCTAATTCGTCACAAAAAAATATTGATTTATTTTTCTGTGAATTAACACAAGTCTCTGCTGGAAGAGCCAACACTGGAGGGGGCAAGTTAGGCTGAGGCTGAGGAGGTAGCGGTTGGTTGGCACAGCTGCATGAGAGGTTGTTAGTCAGAGACTCATACATCTCAGCATTGCACTTCACCAAGTCAAGCAATTCCCCAGCCTCAAGCAAGCGGTCACTTAGTTGCTGTTGTGAAGTCTCATATTTTTCAAAAATATCCTTCAGCAAGTGCTCCTTGTGTAGTATATCATTATATAGGAGCTGGATATCAGTGTCATATTTTTCCCTACATTTATCTAATTCAATAGTACAAGTATTTAAACTTTTTGATAAGACAACACGTTCCTTTCTAAGTGAAAGATTTAATTTTAAGAGATTTTGTTTTTTGATTGCTCTCTGTGACCGTTTAATTAATTTCTTGATTTTAATGTATTTTTTTAATTTATTGTGACTTGCAACAATAGGACATAATGGTATGGTGTCATCACCAGTCAAATCTATTGTTACAGCTGGCTCACACACTGATTTTAACTTACTACCTACCAACTCACTAAATAGATTACTGGTCCTAGCAACCTGTTTGCTAACCTGGATACACTCTGAGAAAGATAGTGCATTTTGGGCTTCACACAATTTTTGTTCAAGTTCTGTAATTTTATTCAGAGCCAGTTCGTGGGTGTCACTGCACTCTTGAAATGTTGACACTAGATGTTGAAGTTGACTGTGCTGGTCGGTTAAGTGCATGTGTTGTAGGTGTAACTGAGACAGTTCATTTTTGAGGGAGGTGTTCTTTAAATTAATGTTTTCCACTTCCACTTCACTGTCTTCCCTTTCCTGGAGCAGCTGTTGGCATGTAGCGTTAGAAGCCTCGAGCTCCGTCAAGGTAGCTCTTAGTTTTGCTTCCAGATCCCTGATTGTAGCACTGCGGGTCATCATTTTCTTTGTAATATCAGTCCTGACCTGGAATGTGTAAAGTTATGCAGCTAAATAACAAAGTAAGAAAAGATGTTCTACTATTTAGATTAGTAGGAGGTAGAAGAGAAAAAAATAAAAATAAAATTATAAGTACTTATTAAAAATTGGGAATGAACTGTTAACAAATATATATTACAATATTAGATAAAGTTAATAAGGAATTAGATGGGAATGTTAGACAAAAGTGAAGTAACAAGAAATACACTGCTTTTATTCTAATACAAATAAAAAAAAAAAAAAAAAAAAAACTTGATTGACAATAAAAAGTTTTTGACACATTACAGGATTAATTATATGAATAAATATTATTCAATAAGACCTAATGACCATATTTTTGTGTAGTAAATTATGTAGTGTTTCTTGTCTGAGCGAATGTTTTCGTCGTCGATTTTGCTTCCACTATTAGTCAAGCAAAAAGAGACATCAACCGTGCTAGTGTGTGATGGACGTTGCTCAGAAACCTGAGCAGTATTTTGTGATGTTCTGCGGTCTTAAATATTATGTAGAAACAACATAAATAGAACAAAATACTCCCCGGGATTGATGATAATTTGAAATCAGTCACCGTTGGGTTGGTTGAGTTGACAGCCGGTTTAATATCGCTTTTGTGCGAAGTTCACGCAACAAAAAACACTGTATATTCACTGAATAAACTACTTAATAACTAGGTACGACTATATTACTCTAATTAAACATAAATAAACACTTTTTATTAATTTTCTAAATATTTAACCTAGAGATCGTTTTTTTTTTGACGACTGGCTACCAGTGTTGCCAGCCGAATCCTGAAATATCATTGAGGTCAATACTGATCTATCATTGAGGTTTTACACAAAAACACATTCACAATTTATGAAGACGACGTTCACTTACATAATTTTGTAATAAGTAAGGAGATTATACGAGTAAATCCCAAAAATATTGCAAAGAAAATCGAATGCGACCAGTAGGGTGCCTTCTCTTTAGATTGATAGCTCAAAGCAATTTCTCGTTGATTTGAAACAAATTTTCAACTGTCAAAATGATTACGTAATTCCACTAATAGCCTTTTTAGACGATTATCGTTCACTCTTTAGCGTCTGAAACAGAGTGCAGTGGACAACACAGATTTTAGAGTTACGTAATTCGAAAATTATAAATTGAATGCAATTGTATTCAAAACGAAACAAATTTGACTCAATTGTAAATCGAAAATGTGTTGCGTAATTAGATAGCAGCAGTCTAATTACGCAACACATTTTATTTCTGTTTACAATTCTGAATCGAAAGCAAGTCCAGGTTTAAACGCCTGCCCTAATTCAAATTACGCTACACATTTTATATCAGTCGACCGAAATTGGATAGGGATGTTCTAATCAATTGGCTATAATTTATTTGGATGATGTGTTTTGTTACACCATGTAGGAATGATTAATTTCCAAATTATTGTGCTATAATTTTTTTTTATTTTTATTACAACTGATGCTCTACTAGTGCTTATAAATGAAAATGTAAAAAAATGCCGAAAAATTAAAAACCAATTTTTAAAACACTTTCTACCAAAAACTACCATAATTGAAATACGTAACAAAACGTTTTTCTTTTCACGTTTTTGTTATCTGTGGCCAATAACAAAATCGTAGAAAAGCAGTGTTGTCAACTTAGTGGGATTTTCACTAAACCTCCACGGATTTGGACACCCCTACTGGCGGAGAAATTTTGCTTTCAGTGGCCGGTGGTTTTGTCTAATGGTTAGTTTAATTCAATTTGTAGAAAACAATACAATCAAACTAAAACTTTGACTCGAGAAAATATTTAAATAACACGATAATGGCATATTTTATTGTTTGTTTAAAACCTGTGTCAGTGATTTTTCGATTTATTTCTTTCAAATGCCGAAACCACTGCGGATTCGAACGCTGATTTGGAAAGACTGACACAGCATGACGAATATATTGAAGTCACACAGAGGCTCCGCCCGAGTAGAGATCGAAAAACAACGTCATTTCAAAAAACATATCTCACGGGAGACGGGAACGTACTTACGGGATAAAAAAATCTGCCGTTAAGCCGTTTGAAAACAAACATCTTCACTAAAATTTCAATAATTATACTGCGGTTGCCATTTGTCATGACACCAAAACAATAGAAGTTAACATCGATTGAACGGACTAAAGAAGGTTTATTTAAATATCAAATCTTATTTTATTAATCGAGTATAAAGTTTTTAACCAAACGGTTAAATATCCTATTTCAGATTTTGAAGTCGCTTTCAAAATCCGTTTTTAGAAATCGGTTTCAGGAGTGGCTCCAGCTAGCAGTTTCAATCGTCTTTAGTAATATTATTCGGTTGTAAGTGCATCATTAAAAACTATTCAAACATAAACAAATACGTACTTACGCAAAGCTACTATTGCCGTGGTTGGTTTGTCTAGTTCGGATAATCGATACGAGTCGATTTCTGACTGAAATCTGATTTTAAATTCGTTTTGATGTATCTGACGCATGTCTATACCGGACTCAGGGAAAAAAATTGGCAGCACAGAGTAAAAGTTGAATAACCTCTTGAACGATCTGCCGACTCATGGTGACGTGTTCAGAGACAGAGTCGAATTTATTGCAAAATATTGCCTGGTTTTGCTGCTCTAACTTTATCAGTTTGTAGAGAAAAGAACAGGAAAGGCATATAACACATGTTAAACATCGGAAATAATCTGCGCTGGAAGCTGGAATGATAATTTTTTGAAGTCTGTGGAGAATACGCTATCTAACATGGCGAATTGGCGATGTCTTTGTTTACATTTTAGTTTTCGGTAATATTTTTGATAAGCATTGTTTTGCCTTGAATGTTTTATATTTTTCAACATACAAGATTATATTTACTATTCTCTTACAGAAACATGGGCCTATGCTCAGCAGTTTTGGAACATTTTTCTTGTGGCTTGTGGAAGCCGGAAAAACTTTGGAAAATTCTCTCGTTCAAGACACTGCGTGCTCTGTTTTCGTTTTCTACTGGCTGCACTAAGACTTACTTAGGCTGTTTTGCTCAATAGCGAAAAGTACATAAGTCGATATTATCACTACAAGTAAGTAAGCCAATATAAATAGGAATAACGTGGGTAAGAGAGTACCTTTGTATCTCATTACATTATTGTAGCTGTAGGTACATTATTGGTCAATCTACCTATGGACAATCATTCCTTTGTTGCGTAGACACAATAATAATAATAATAATAATAATAATAATAATATAATAATAATAATATCAGCCTGTTACTGTCCCACTGCAGGGCAAAGGCCTCTTCTCATACAGAGAAGGCACGAGCATTGATCACCACGCTTGCTCAAGACGGGTTGGTGATTTCAGACTTATATTAACTATAAGTCCAGGTTTCCTCACGATGTTTTTCCTTCACCGATGTCAATAATGTCCAAGATAAACTCAGAAAGTACATATGAATTGAAAAAATCACATTGGTACTTGCCCGGATTTGAACCCACAACCTCGTAGACACAAGCATCTAACTATTTATTGTGGTTAAATATAGTTACTATGTCCGTCAACCTCAAAGTCTAACTGAAATTGTTAATTGATATTTATGTACATAAGTAGATGCTGAAATATACAATTACAACTAGCCAAATAATAACTAACTACACTAGCCAAATAACAACTAACTACAAAACATATTTATAATATTTTCACAGACCGTGCTAGAGCTGAAAATACAAGAAGGGAACGCTACCCAACATCAATCTTGTTGTTCAAACATGGATTGAATATCCACTCTTCTGTATTAATCATTGAAGGTAAGCTTTTTGACACATACATAGTTAAGAATAAAGCATAGGAAGTCACATAATTATAAAACTTTGAATATATTTCCTTGGCTGAACTTAGTACATAGAGACAACCTATATTTTGTGTATACCTAACTAATGTTTAATATTATAATTCAGTATTATAAAATATCTGGAGACTGAAATATCAGCCCTAAATAAAGATGAAATTATACAACCAGCACCAATGGCCACTAGGCTGATGGGTTTTGTCCAGCCATGGGCTAATGAAAACCTAGTTGATATGCCTACTTTATTTATTTATATTTATTTATATATACTTTATTGTACACCACAAAAAACATAACAAAAATAATAATAATCAAACACTACAAAATATACAATGGGCGGCCTTATCGCTTTCCGCGATCTCTTCCAGGCAACCTTAGAATGGACAATGATTTACCTGGACATAAAATGAGGCGGTCGTTAGTGCAAATTATAAGTATACAATATACTAGAATAGATACACAAATAAATACATATCCTAAATAATAGATACATAAATACATACATACTAAATATATAAGCAGCGAAAATAAATGAACACTATAGATAATTACAGTTACGAGAACAAGATCACAATGACTAGTAATGTTCCTTCACGAGTCTCTTAAACACAGGTAACGATTGCGCGCGCTTTATTTCAACTGGCAATGCATTCCATAAACGAGCAGCCTGGACAGTGAAGGATTTGTCGAAGAAAGTTGTGGAATGCGTAGGCATTCTAAGCTTCAAGTTATCTGATGACCTTAAAAATTTCGTATGGGAGTCGCAAAGAAACTGGAAACGTTCCTTGAGATAGAGAGGAGTGGAAGGGGAAAAAAGCACATTATACAAATGGGAAAGAATATGAACATTCCGGCGAAGGCGAATTGGTAACCACTTGAGCTTCACACGATATTCGGAAACATGGTCATATTTGCGCAAACCGAATATGAACCTTATACAAACATTTTGAAGCCGCTCAAGCTTATCAAGTTGGTCTTGAGTAAGGTCAAGATAGCTGGCATCAGCATAATCAAGGATGGGTAGAAGAAGCGATTGGGCAAGCGCAATCTTGGTGGCAGTCGGTAGAAAATTACGTAATCTCTTCAAAGATGCAGCGGATGCAAATAGTTTGCGGCTCACTTCCTGTAGCTGGGCAGTCCAAGAAAAGTTCCTATCAATGAATATCCCCAAGTTTTTAACTTTCTCACTGAAGGGAACAACTGAATTGTCAAAAGAAACTTGGGGAAGAGTTGTCCAGTCGATCCTTGAGACCGTCCTAGAACTCCCTACAACCACAACCTGCGTCTTTATGGGGTTGACCATAAGTCCATATCTCTTACTCCAGTCGCATATACGAGCCAGATCACGATTAATAGATAAAATAGCCTCGGACAGATTACCAAGAGGAGCTCTCGAGTAAATTTGTAAATCATCTGCATAAAGATGGTAGAAAGAAATAAGTTCTTCGGAGATTGAGTTAATAAAAACTGCGAAAAGTAAAGGGGATAGAACGCCACCCTGAGGTACACCGGCAGAAGTATTACTCCAGGAAGACAACATCTCTCCTATGCAAATACGTTGCCGGCGACCGAACAGGTAAGTACGAAACCAGTCAATTACCGATGGAGATATGTTAATAGAGCATAAAATGCCAAGCAAAACATCAAAATCAACAGTATTAAAAGCATTACTGAAATCTAATAAAGCTAAGACCGTTAGATTCCCGTTTTCCATGGCTGACCTTATATCATCCGTAATATTCAGAAGCGCTGTGGTGGTGCTATGACCAGGACGGAAGCCAGACTGGAAGTGCTTATTTGATTGTGAATTAACCGTTCAAGGACTTTGGATAGGAATGGTAGGACGGATATTGGACGGTATTCAGAGAAGGATGTGGGTTTAGACTTTTTAGGTAAAGGAATTATTTGAGCATCTTTCCAAGAGTATGGAAAGACACCACTAGATGCAGAAAAATTGAGGATATGACAAATGACGGGAAGGATAACATCCAGCTCAGGGACTAACATATTACGGCTGATACAGTCACTTCCTACCGCATTGGAAGTAATCGATAGTATGCTTTTCTTAACATCACATGCGGAGAACTGACTAAAAACAAATGGAGAATAACTGAGAGTCGGTAGTGAAGAAAGATAATTCAGTGTATTCAACTTTATTGTCCTATCAAAATTGGACGAAGCAGTAAAATGAGTATTCATTGCATCAATATCTATGTCTTTTGGAATTGTATCTTGTCGGATTTTACCGACCCCCAATGATCTAAGAAATTTCCAAACTTTGGATGCGTCCCCATTTTGGACAGAAGTATGAATGTGGTGGCGATTAGCATTCCTACACACTTTATTACAGTGATTACGTATTGAATGGTATCTTTCCCTGTTAGCGTCATTAGCCCTACGCTTAAATTTAGACTTTGCCGTAACTTTTTTGTGCATAAGCGTTTTAATCTCATTTGTGAGCCACGGCGCCGGCAAATGTCTAACCTTAACAGCTCGAACAGGTGCGTGATGATCGTAAAGCTCGATAAGTTTAGCCGCAAAAATACTAACTTGGTCATCGACTGATGCAGAGGCAAACAGAGCAGACCAATCTATGTTGTTGGCATCCTTGCAAAGATCGTCAAGGTTCATACCACCAAAATTGCGTTGCATGAGAATCTTAGCTTTAGCCTTAGGTGGGCGAATTTTGTATCAGAAAAATCAGGTCATGATAGGAAAAGGCATCGGCTGAACATTGGCCATGCTTAGCGACGTGATCAAGAGAAGAGACAAAAATCAAGCCAAGAAGTGAAGGTGTAGAGTGAGGAAAATGGTGAGTGGCACTCAGCGGAAGAATGGAAAGATTACTGGAAGCCAAAATATTTGACAGAGAAGAAGAGCGATAGTCTTTTTTCAGAAGACAAGTATTAAAGTCACCCATGATTATACTATGACTGTAAGAAGGAATCAGCATTTCTAAAAGATTTTCAAAAGATGAAAAGAAATTAACGCGTAAAGAGGGACAGTAGTAGACGCCAAGAAGTAATTTTGAATGGTGTAGTTCGACTTCGAGGAAGAGATGTTCACCAGCATTCGATGGCGGTGGCTGAACTGACACATTGACAACAGAGTATGGAATATGCGCCCGGAGATATATGGCAACACCACCACCACCACCACCAACCGACCGGTCGTTTCTTATAAGCTGGAAGCCAGGAAGAGAGTAACTAGTTGAAGGGAGACAGGGTTTAAGCCATGACTCGGAAATAAGAATAGCATGTACGTTCTTACAGTCAAAGCTTGCTTGCTTTACTTTGCCACATAATTTTTAAGTACTTTATTTGAGCATAAAATAATAAGATTTTGTTTTTAAACTATAGTTCCTGGGGCGTTTCACCTATGAAGACATGAATGCAGCATGAAGGATGTCGACCATGCTGCGTTGCCCCGTTGCTCTGCTACTTCAGTTTTCAAGCTTCTCAAGAACTAAAGTAAAAACTGAAGATTGTTAATGATAATCTTTTTTTTTTTTACTGTTCAGTCTTGTACGACAGCGATATAAATATGTTTTACTATTTTGTTAATTGATAACAGTGTAAACTTTAATAGTGTTTTTATTTTGAACCTGTACTTGTTATTTTTATTTGTACCTATAAAGGTGCAAATAAAAATAACTTATAATGAAATATTTAAGAATTGAATACTATGCCTTTTATAAACACAGCCAATTGATTATTATATTGATACTATTTAGGGGTACCTATTTACCTAAATTAACTGTCATTTATTAGGGTAACAGTAAATAGAGAGAAATAAATTATGGTAAACAAAAACGACTTTTATTATATCTTCACATTATTATGAAATATTTGGACACTACTGTAAGGATTAGATGAATTTGGGATCGAATGTCCTGTGGCAGTCATTATGGAATAAGTATGTACTGCTTGCTAATTCTTGCTGTAAGCGCTCATGAGAGTTAATTTATTTCCTGAATAATGTAGTTGAGCCTGACACCTGAAATATAAAAAAAAAAAAAGTAAATACTCAATATATTGATATTACATCCATCCACAAAGTCTAATAGGCCTCTCCCTTAATTAAATGCACAATCTATCTACTTTATAGAACAGCAATATTCTGCTATAAACAACAATTAGGTGCCTACAATTGACTTTATTTAAATGTATGGTAAGTTTACGTTTGATGGTGCATTTCGTATTTACCAACAAACAATAAGATTGTGTGTAAAATTATTGCTGTGCTAAACACACAATCAATGTTCAACACTAAGAAAGAAAATAATATTGATATTAAGTAGGTACCTTATACAGACAATGATGTGGAAATAGATCTATTTATGGTGTGGTGAGTATGTTCATCGATGTCCTTACAGAATCCATTGACATAAAATGCTTGAAACTATATTATAATATTTGTTCTTCCTGTAATAAATTTGCTTTTCCAATGAAGTACAAGCCCCACTGGGTTGCTAAGCTTGTGGCTTAGTTATGATATAAGACAAGTTTGATACGGTACGAGGTACGAATTTGTCTTTTCTTTAAAATGCCACCAAAATACCTCGTTTCTGAAATATCATAATATAAATCTTTAGTTTAGGTTGTAAGCACTTGTAACAGAAGAAAACTTTCACAATTATTATTAAAAATCGACCTCGCTGCTTCGGTATTTTACAGACCCTAATATTGATCTATCATTGAGGTTTTACACAAAAACTCATTCACAATTTATGAAGACGACGTTCACTTACAAAATTTTGTAATAATTAAGGAGATTATACGAGTAAATCCCAAAAATATTGCAAAGAAAATCGAATGCGACCAGTAGGTTGCCTTCGATAAATATTGATAGCTCAAAGCAATTTCTCGTTGATTTGAAACAAATTTTCAACTGTCAAAATGATTACGTAATTCCAATAATAGCCTTTTTAGACGATTATCGTTCACTCTTTAGCGTCTGAAACAGAGTGCAGTTGACATCACAGATTTTAGAGTTACGTAATTCGAAAATTGTGAATTGAATGCAATTATATTCAAAACGAAACAAATTTGACTCAATTGTAAATCGAAAATGTGTTGCGTAATTAGATAGCTGTTGTGCTTTGTGAGTGCACGAATCAATCTAGATAATCGCTAAGAACAGGTTTTGCGTGGACAGTTCCTGTTGTTTTCATATATATTTTATTTTTGTTTTTGTAATTTATATTTGATATCTAGTTTATTTATTTATTTATAAGTATACAAATTATGTATTAGGTATGTTGAGACTGTTTTGTACTCGCCGTCACTTGTCCCTACATAAAGGTTCATTAGAAAACCAGCGTCAGACAGCATCTGTCTGGCATTAATGCTGAAATGAACCTTTTTGGCGCAGCCGTGAGGCACACACTACTCGAGTTATTGTTAAATATTATTGTAACTTTTTTTATTTTGTATTTTGTGTTTTACGAACTGTGTCCAAATAAACATTTTTTCTTTCTTTCTTTAATATGTTTTGTAGGGAAAGGATCGTATGAAGTAAAGCACAGAAAGACAAGGCTAGACATTTATTTAATTAGACTTGTCATAATTTAATCAGAAAGCTAGTTGTCCGTTCGCAAAACTAGGTCTTCAATGGAGAAGAAGGACAAGAAACTCCATGGAAACAGTATGACAGTATTCTATCAACACAAAATCATAATAAGCAATAATTACGGTATAATATCAAATTACTTAACTTAGGTCCGTTCGGTGTGACTACTCCGGAACGAATGGGCCGAGAACGTTTTTTTTTTTTCTTATAGGGCATCTCGCAGTCAACCTCTGAGGAGGTCGTAGCTGCTTAACCGGACTTTCCTGTGACTGCCTTAAGCTTCTACACTTAAAGCCTCCAGTCAGGGGCATAAACTATTCTAATTAAAATTAGGCGAACGCTCGCTAAGGGCACCCTCTATGGGGTACGGACCTCGGCTTAGGGCGTCGCTGGGGGGAGGACAGCAAGATGGGACAGGCTGGATCAAACAAAGATTATTATTATTCGGGGTGTTTAAGACTCAGGGGCTCAGCGGGCTCAGCTTCGACGCGGGCTGGCGCATCGTCGAGCAAGGGTCGGGGGGGAGTATCATTTACTCGGGAGGGACGCGGTCGCGGACCTCTGCGGCGAGGTCGGAACGTGTGTCGGTGTGTGTGTTTCTTTACTGTACTGATGGCCCTATTGCTCAACTGGAGGAGGGTTATGGGGTCATCTGGGTCGTTCAGAACATGCCTTGGACGGCGGATTTTACTTATTCTAGAGGGAATATAACTGGCGGCCTTCACAACCAGAGGGTTGCGATGTATTGCGGCTTTATAAAAATAACGCGTTGCATTGCGTTTTAGAAATTGGGCTATTGTGGGGATTTTTAGGTCGAGATGGAGGATCTCGTTCCTAACATACCAGGGGGAAGCCGTCGCCATTCGAAGGAAACGGTTTTGGAGGGTCTGCATCTTATGGAGATGATAGGGTTTGGCTTGTGCCCAGGCGGCACACGCATAGGTCATAATGGGTCTAATGCACGCCGCGCGCCATGTAGGTACGCAATTTGCACCTGAGTGACAATTTGCTTCGTGCTCGGAGAATGAGAGTTTAAAATCGAGGACCACACCTAGATATTTGGCTCGCTTCTCCCAGGGGATCGGCTTGTCAAACATGGTGATTGGTCGGGGGAGCGTGTTAATAAGTTTTTTGAGTCTCGGTTTCTTGAAGAGAACCGCTTGACTCTTATCGGGATTGACCTCGATTCTCCACTTTCTGAACCACGTGCCGAGCTTGTCGACTGCGGTTTGGAGAGTGAGAGCTATCGCGTCGGGGCTTCTGCCTGAATAGTAAATGGCCGTGTCGTCTGCGAACAGAGATGCGGATATCGCTGGTGAACAGCGTGAAAATGAGAGGAGATAGCACGGAGCCCTGTGGGACTCCCGCACGTAAGGGTCGGAGGGAGGAGAGCACTCCTTCGATGCGATAGCGGAAGGTGCGGTTCGACAAAAAGTCTCGTAAGATGAGCACGAGACGATCTGGCACACCGAGTTTGTAGAGCTTATATAATAAGCCGTTGTGCCAGACTTTGTCGAAGACTTTCGCTATGTCGAAGAAGATAGCACCCGTCATCAAGCCGCGCTGGAAACCAGCGCTTATATCCTCGATGATGCGGTGGACCTGATGCACGCTAGAGTGCTGAGTTTGAAAGCCGAACTGTTCGTTGGGAATGAGGCCCTTGGTCTCGGCGTATTCTCTGAGACGCTTATAAATAAGCCTCTCATAGATTTTGCCGAGAACCTTGAGCAGACTAATGGGACGGTAAGTAGAAGGCTCAGACTTGGCTTTGCCTGGTTTCGGGATGCCGATGACGTTGGCTTCTTTCCGTGTTTGTGGGAAGATTGGTTTGACGACACGGTTGGCGCAGTGGCTGAGTGATCGACTGCTGCGCAACGTGTCGCGGGTTCAATCCCCGCACGGAACAAATATTTGTATGATCTGCAAGTAGTTGTTCCGGGTCTGGGTGTTAGTGTATGTGAGTTTCTATGTTTGTAAACGCACCCACGATACAAGAAGAAATTCTAAGTGTGAGGCAACGCAAAAAAAAAAAAGATATTGTTGCTTAGGGCACCATTGAAGATGGTGGCCAATAGCATTATCAAGTGGGCAGGGAGAAGCTGGACCACTCTGTTGGTGAGTCCATCTGAACCGGGGGCTTTATGAGCTTTAAGACCCTTGATGATATCGTGCACTTCGTCTGGAGTGACGGGAGGCAGAGGATTCTCAGGGTCTTCTAAGGGAGGCAGAGAGGCTCTACGTTCGACTTCCGCGTCTACCTCTGCGAGGTGAGCTTGGTCTACTGGTAGGGAGCTGGGTGAGCACTGAGCCTGTGGACTGTCGGCTAGGCACTCGGCCTTGTCGACGTCGTCGAATGCAATGGTCTTATCGGGGCGTACTAACGGGGGCATGGAAGTGACTTGCGGGGACTTGAGTTTCCTCTAAACTTCCCAGAAGGCTAAGTGGCTAGGCTCTAACTCGCTTAGCATCTTATCCCAGCCCGCGTTACGCAGCTCTGCTACACGTTTCCTTACAGTTGTCTGTAAGTAGCGCATATGGGCTTTGTTCGCGTCGCAGGGAAAGTTACTGTATGCACGGATAGACGCGTTCTTCTCAGTCAACAGATTACGTACATCGTCAGGTAGCTTCCAGCGACGGTCATCCGTCACTGTGACTTCCCTTGAACATTCGTTCATGACAGATTGTATGTTATCCGTGAATGAGTCGATCGCGGCCATCGTGTCCGAGATAGAGTCAAACTGATCGGGGATGTTATCTAATTGAGGGGACGTGTTGGATTTCAGCTGGGTGTTTACTTTCTTCCAGTCCGTTACCTTTTTAGTGACGGGAGGTTGATTGGCGTCGGAGAAACCTATGCGCGGGGCCAGTCTTATGACTATGGGACGGTGATCAGAGTTAAGCTCGTGTACCGTCTCTATTGAGTCTAAACGTAGATTGACGTTCTTAAGGAGCGCCAAGTCTAGGACATCGGGGGTATGGTTAGGGTTATGAGGGTAGTGAGTTGGGGTCATCGGAGCGATGACGTCAAAGATCATAGAGGCAGAGAGGTCAAACAGCTGTTGCCCTCTGGTGGAGGTTCTGGTACTATTCTAGGAGGGATGTTTGGCGTTGAGATCGCCCGCTATGATAACGGAGTCACTCAGGCCAAATAAGATAGAGAGGTCGTTTGCAAAGAGTCGGGGGTCCTCTGAAGTTGGTTGGGGAGGAAGGTAGACCGATATAAGGGTGATCGGCTGATGGCCTGACATGCCTAGGTGGCAAATGGAGACTTCTAATATTGAGAGCGGGGGAGGATCCATGGGGATGCAATAGAGGTCTTTTTTATAATAGATAAAGGTGCCACCCTTGTGACAACGAGTCCTATCGTTGCAAACTACACGATAGTTGGCGACTGACGGATCTCGTTTATTAGGTTTGAGGAAGGATTCCTGTAAGAGGAAGACGTCTATGTGATATCCATCAATGCCGTTTGCATTGAAGATGTACATGAGGGATCGGGGTTTGAACCTAGCTAAGATGGTGTTAGACATTGTGGGTTCTATGGGTGGCGTGGGATGTTAGGGCACGCGTAATGTCAGGGTACGCGTTATAAATTGCTTGGATCTTTATGAGATCACCGGCATCTTGGGCGGCCGCGAGTTGGTTGGCATTTGGAAAGCGCGAGAAGAGAGGAATGTCATCGCGGAGGAAAAGACATTTTGAGGCATGTTTTGAGGCATGCTAGGGGGGGCCACGGGAGTGTTCGTGGGTTGGGGGCGCGATGCTGTAGGAGAAAGAAAGAAAGAAAACGTTTATTTGGACACAGTTCGTGAAATACAAAATAAAAAACAAACTAAAAAGTAGAAGTAGGTCTTTTGGCAATAAGTGTGTGCCTCACGGCTGCGCCAAAAAGGTTCATTTCAGCATTAATACCAGACAAATGCTGCCTGACGCTGGTTTTCTAATGAACCCTTATGAACAAGTGACGGGGAGTACAAACAGTTTCAACATACTTAATACATAATTATAATGCTTCTAAATAAATAAATAAATTAGTAAACAAATAAACGAATTACAAAAATTACAAAAATAAAATAAAATACGAGAACAACAAGAACTGTCCAAGCAAAACCTGTTTTTAGCGATTAGCTAGATTAAAGGCTTGTAGACCAGCGCGACTTGTCGCGCGACGCGACACGAACAATACAATTTCTAAGAAAACTTCACAGTATAACAATAACCGGTGTCGCGTCGCGC
This sequence comes from Agrochola macilenta, assembly GCA_916701695.1. Taxonomy (NCBI): domain Eukaryota; kingdom Metazoa; phylum Arthropoda; class Insecta; order Lepidoptera; family Noctuidae; genus Agrochola; species Agrochola macilenta. Next base: position 1,236,211 of record OU753583.1, on the reverse strand, counting down.
GACAAGTCGCGCTGGTCTGCACAAGCCTTGATTCGTGCACCGTGCACTCACAATTTCAATAAAAATTTAAAAAAAATCAGTTTTAATTTCGCTCAAGGAGCAGGTGCGGGTTTGACTAGGGGCGCGGGGGCGCGATTACGGGGGTCCATAAGGGAGAGGATAGTGGGGGGTGAGGGTTGGATGGTGGCCAGGGTTGGGAAAGCCTGCTGGTGGTGGAGGTAACTCCACGGACTGGGCCTCTGAGGGCTTAATCTCTCAGGAAGTTGAGAGGATGGGACTCTATAGTTAGAGGGAGTTTCCGTCTGTTAATGGGCTCTTGCGCGCTTGGTCAATTTTGGGGAGAACGACTTGGGAGCTTTGGGACAGCCGCGGTAGTTGGCAGGGTGGCCCTCTTGCCCGCATAGCACGCAGCTAGGTGGCGTGAGGCAAAGCGATCGATCTTTAGGTCGCGTGCACTCAGTAGTGCCATGCGCGCCCAGGCACTTTACGCACCTGGGTGTCGCGTGGCAAAACTTTTGCGAGTGACCGTACAGTTGGCAATTGTGACATTGCCCTACTATGCCATTCTTTCTGGGTTTCTCGATCTCGAGACCCGTGAGGTGGCAGATAGACTTAACTTTAAATATAGGGTGATAACCCTGAATTGGGGGACAAATGACTAGAACCATGTCGTATAGCTCTCCGCCTTTAACGCGGTGCATACGATGGACTTCATCTACTGGGATATTTTGCGACTGAAGGTCGGCTAGAATATCCGCGGCTAATATTTCGCGTGGTATCCTTTTGATGACAACGCGGGTCTGTTTTTCCTCTGGGAGAGAGAATGTGTGGAATGCCACCTTTCTCTGTCTCAGAAAACTAGTGAGGTCCCTATAATCGCGGGACGTAGGGACATTTACTTTAATAACATTTCTTGCGGGGCGGCTAAGCTCGGCCGCTTATGCTGTTAAAAAGATAAGACAGTTAACAGATGTAGAAACCGCGCGTTTGGTCTATTTTAGCTACTTCCATAGTATTATGTCGTATGGCATTTTACTGTGGGGTCGGGCTGCTGACATTGAATCCATCTTTATTTTACAAAAGAGAGCTGTCAGAGCCATTTATAATCTACATCGTCGCGAATCTCTCAGGGAACTATTTAAAAGGATTAATATTATGACGGTACCTTGCCAATTCATATATGAAAATATTATGTATGTAAGAAAAAATCTTCATAATTATTTTTAATAAAATAAGTGATAGAGATAATAATTTTAATACTAGAAATAAAAATAAAATAGATCAACCATTTTTCAGATTATCTAAAGTACATACATCTTTTATGGGGTACTGTGTTAAATGTTACAATAAAATACCTTGTGAAATATTACAATTAAATGAAAGAAAATTTAAAACTCATATTAAAAGTACACTCTGTAAACAAGCATATTACAAATTAGAGGATTATATCCAAGATGAGAATGCTTGGAAACATGCTGGTCCTGCTCCATAGGACAATTTAGAGTCTTGACAAAATCTAACTGGTTGCTTATTTAATTATATAATTTGTTATTTTTTATAACTCTGATTTTACATTCTGTGATTTCTTGAACTCACACACTGACTTATTAGTATTACTTGTTAAAATGTTAGGAATATCGTATAATTTTGCAATGTTTGTAAATATGTGAGCACCATGTATCTATCACATAATTAATTTATCTGTAATTGCTTTATTTTTTTCATTCTTTTTTACCTATCGTGGTATAGTAATCTTATTCTAGATGCATCGTCTTGACATATAATTATATAATTAATGTATAAAAAATATTGTAAAAACATTTTAAAAGAGTAACGGTGGAGTTTCTTGCCCATTCTTCTCCATACGAAAACTACCTTTTCGAAGGGGCGACTAGAATCAATTCTATTTTTTGTAAATTTGACGTTCATAAGTGCCTTTTATGTGCCTAATTGAAATAAATTGTCTGACTTTGACTTTGATTTTGAATACCCTGTTGGGTGTTTCGAGCGTTGGTGTATGCGATTTTTTGATCGCAACACGTCGTAGCTACGGTAGTGCAAGTAGCGGGTGGGGCTGAAGATAGCGGGGAAAGTAGGAATGAGTCACGATCCTCAAACGCTACTACTTTGCTGGCCTGGGTGGAAGATTGCTTCTTATTCTTCCGCTTTTTCCCTTTTCCGTTGACTGGGGTGAACCCATCGTCATCAGAGTGGGATGAAGCGGAGGAAGAAGAAAATCTAGCCTCAGGTTCCGAGCTGTACGGGTAAGGGGTCGTGACAAGTTTCGTTGAAACGACTGATTCGTCTGTGTCCATAGACATCAGCGGGCTAAGACGGCTCTCTAGCTGGGGAGAGCATGGGCTGTCATTACTGCTTTCAGCGATGATTGGGTCGGAGGGAATTTTCGGAGTAGGCCGTCTTAGTAAAATAATTTCCGGGCCGTACTCTTTCTTTAGGGAGGGCGAATCGTTTACGATTTTAATCAGGAGTTTAGTGAGGGCTGCATTGGCGCTTCTGAGTGACTCAATGTCGTCTTGAAGAGACTTAATTGATGCCTCCATTATAATGACTTTAATATTTTAATGAATTTATAGAGGAATGGTTCCTATAACTCCTATCAATTTCTAACTCTGACTCCCCGGGCGGATTGGCCGGGGATGTGTAAAACCCTCCCTGTCGGGTATAGACAGGGAGGTTGAGTACCTAGGGTGAGCCCTAAGCTTGCTTTGACCCGTTGCCTATCTTATTGTGCAACGGGGTCCTAACCAGTCTAGTGTGCCGGGTGTAGACACACCCGATCGACACTAGGTGAGTCACTGTGAAGGGAAAACTGTAACCAATGTCGACTAGGAGATCCCCCAAGGCCGAACACTGAGACCCGTCCAACTGATTGCCTAGCCCTGAAGGGGTTCGGCGGGTGTAATTGGGGCAACACCTTCTCGGTTTCGTTGGCACCGTATAGGTTTCCACTGAGAACCACGAAACTGTGGATTTTGCCCAGAAGGGGCCAAAAACGCGACGATTACGTTTTGATAGACAGACTCTGACAAAGAAATATTTATTAATTGTGTCTTGAAAAAGACAAACAATTAATAGGTCGATGAAAGTCCACAGACTATAGAAGAACTCGTCGCAGGGCGCGACGATAGACGGCTCGGGAACCACTACAGGAACCACAGCAGGAACCACTGAGCCGGAAACAGGAATCTGATACACACTGCGCAGCATGTCCGTCCGCGAGCGTGTCGAGCGTAGAATGATTGGCCGAGAACGGCTGAGCGGCGGCTTTTTATAACCGATAGTCAACAAGTGACGTCACATCATACGATTTTGATACACTTGTTAACATTTGCATTTTAACATAAAACTATGATTAAATTATATAAAAATAGAGTAAATATGTTTAAATTAATTAGTTCTATTACATACTAAACAGTTAAATATGATATTATACAGAACAACAATGAAAGAACACAAAATTTAAACTTATGTTATAAACGTATTTCGTAATAGTATGTATAATATTTTGACAAGAAACTATTGCTAAGTTGTGTTTCACATGTAAACAAGGTATTATTATAAGGATGTTTCTTTGTGTCTAATTAAGGAATAATCTATCACGGCCAGACTGACCTGTACTTCGCTCTCGAAGTACTCAACTAATTATATTTATTTTCAAGAAGTCTCTGGCCTTGGCATATTAGTTCTCTATCACTTGCTGCACATGAATTTCAAACTAATATCAGGGCAGTGACTGACCAGCAATTCAAACAATATATTCAAGCCTCTGGCCTTGACATACCAGTCCTATCACCTGCCACGAATGAATTTGACTGGTATCAGGGCAGTGACCAACCAGCAGTAATGTAAAAACTGTTCTGTTATATGATTCAATCATTAATTAGACAACAATCATTAAAATAGCAATATAAAATCAAAGATAAACTACAAGTATCATTAAATATCACGTCAACATTCATAGTAATAACGGGAGCCTGCCGTTTTACCGAAAAGATTTTGCCCAAATTTCACTACCCAAACAAATTTTCGCAACCTTTTTTTATACCAATGCAATGTTTGGAATGATTTTAATACGCACATTTTCATTTGGTCAAATTTTTACTTGGCAGAATATTATCAAGGATAATGTCATTTAGCCATTTGGTCTTTAATCAAATGATTTATTACAGCAAACAATCTTTGGACAATAAACGTTTGGTCAGTTAGTTATGGAACTAGTTAGAGTAGGTTAATTATAAAAAAAAATGGTTAGGTTAGGTTAAAACTGTGACCTCCTACGCACGAGCCGAGCGAGCGTAGTGAGCGGTGCCGCGGCAGGGGCCGGCGAGAGCCAGAAACGACTAGATTATTTAGAAAAAAAACAGGCTACCCGAAACTGAACTAGTTAGACGAGATAAATTATTTAAAAAAATGCTACTAACTAAATAAAAAAATACTACCAGAATAGTTAATATTAACATATTAATATTATTATTACCTGTTTATAATCTGTCCCAAGTGGAAAAAACGGTTCACTAATGTTTCACCAAAACTCTATTGACAAATTTTTAGTTTACAACCAACGTTTCGTATACTATTTATTTTACAAACAACTTATTTCGCAAATATTTTATCTTATAAACACTCATTTTACAAACATTTATTTAGCAAGATGCTTAAATATAAATTATTAAAATAATTTAAAATTAACACTAAAATTTATATGTAAAATAAATTTAAAATAAAATCATGAAACCATAAAAAAATATTTATATGTAGATTTTTTTAAATAGATTTTTTTTATATTTTTTTTATATTAAAATATTTAATATAAATTATTAAATTTTTAATAATTTCTCTTTACAAATGTTTCGCATGATATTAGTAGGATATTATTGGGCATTCTACCCCACCTTCCGTTCCATCGGCTCACTCCGTTCGCCTCGTCACTCTCGGTGGAGTAGAATGCCCAATAATATAAATGAAATCCTATAAAGTGCAGTAAAATACCGGTTCGGCGCCTATTCCACTCGATGAACGGAAGGTGGAGTATGAATTCCTACATAGTACAGGAAAATACTGGTTCGGCGCCTATTCCAGTTCGACGTTATTCCACCCGATGGAACAAGTTATAAATGTCAATGTAACACAGTAATTCACTCATTATTAATATAACCGTTTCAAGCAGTCGTCATGAAATTTGTAAAACAACCACAATCGTTACATGTAAACAAACTTTGTGTTCATTCTCAAGAGACTGGTTTTCGTCATGGAGAATTATTACCTAAATCGGTACGATGCATCATTTGCGGGCCGTCAAATTGCGGAAAAACTAATTTATTAATTGGTCTTCTTATACACGAGAATGGTTTAAGATTTCAAAATATTTATGTTTATTCGAAAACCTTGCAACAACCCAAGTACGTTTTTTTAGAAAAAGTCTTGCAACGAGTACCAGGCATTTCATTTCAGAAATATCATGAAAATGAGCAAGTACTGAGTGTTCAGACCGCAAAACCGAATTCTGTAATTGCATTTGATGATGTTGCTTGTGAAAATCAAAGTAATATGCGTGATTATTTTGCTATGGGGAGGCACAAGTCCATCGATTGTTTTTATCTAAATCAGACGTATAGTAAAATCCCTAAGCAGTTAGTAAGAGACAACGCAAACCTAATCGTACTTTTTAAACAAGATGAAAGAAATATGAGACATGTTTATGAAGAACATGTCAATACTGACATGACATGGATTGAATTTCGTGAAATGTGTTCAAAAATATGGAGTATACCTTTCAATTATGTTGTAATTAATAAAGATTGTTCCAAAAACAAAGGATGTTATAGAAGTAAATTTGACACGTTTGTAGTCTTTGACTAAGAACATGAATACATATATAAGGCGATTACATGCCTGACATTATTATTCACCTTACGACGCTAAATCAACTACGACCTATTTTACCAATATGAACAAATCATTGAAACGACAAATTGTTGATGCGGCAGAATCTATAAAGATAAAACTACGAAAAATGAGAGATGCTGAGATTAACAATAAACAAGCACTGGAATCTTTTTTCAAACCTGTAACAGAACCTCTCAACCTAATTGCTAATGCTAGTAAGCAAACTCCTCTTCTGCGTGCTAGTGATGATTTTGCTGATATTCCGTTTACTAACGCAACTTTGCAAAAAGAAGGAACTGATAGCACCAGAAGTAATGATAATAGCGATGAAGACAAATATGAATCCGATATCAACAGTAACTCTTCTTATGAATCAGTAGTTGAAAGGAATCAAGATTGTGATACGTCGTCCTGGTCAGTATCTTCAGAAGCGTTGGTAGATATTCCATTTGGGGTTAGAACAGACCGCGGGAAACTGATGTTAGGTTCTGCTTGCATAACGATCAACGATCAATACATTACATTGGTTGGACATAAATATCGAAATACACCTGGTTTAAAACAGTTGTTGCTTAAGAAAGATGTAGACTTAAGCTTGGTTACAGATAGTGATATGCAAAATTATAAGTCGATGCTACTTGATACAAATGCGCATCGCCGAGACTATGAATCAAGTAAGCCAATTAAAAGTAATAAAGGGCAAAAATATTTGCAAGTTATTAAACCTCTTTTTCAACTGAAGAATGCAGTTCAGGGAAAGGGTCTACCGTTAATGAAAAAGTGGAGAAAAAACATAGATTTAGTGTACTGGGATAATCCGAATGAATTAGTGGAAAGATTGAAATTATTAATTGCGTCTAGAGATGCTGGCAACACAGGATTAGATAATGAAATTATATCTATCATTGAAGAATTGCGTGAAAGTAAAGTTATAAATAAATAAATATTTAAAAATGTGTCTATTTTACTATCAACCTCTCGATACAATACACCTTAAACATGAACGTAGACAAATTCGGACACTACATTCACAAAAGAATGCGTTTATCAGAGTTATTTGAGTTTAATGAGAATGCATTGTTAAAATCAGAAAACGGAGATTTTGATTTAAAAACATCAAGACTGAGAGGAATTAGATCTCCAGTAGAAGCAGACGATGTTGTGAACAAGGATTATGTAGATCGATTGAATGCTGACACGTTAAAAGAATTAAATAATCTGATTGGTACCTTGCGTTCTCAAATCATAAAAGATGCAAAGGGTACAGTTCAAGCTGCTTTAAAAGCACGGATACCTGAGGTTTCAACTCATTTGCAAGATAAGTTTTATACTAAAGCAGAGGTAGATAAATTACTTCAAAAAACTCCATAATGGTAAAACAACAAATTGTAAATGAAATACACAAAGCGGCACGAAGAAATTTCCTTCGACGTTCTGTTATTCTGAAAGGAATCCACGACTTATGGCAAGCAGACTTGATGGACATGCAAAACCTGAAAAAGTATAACAAAGGTTATAATTTCATCTTAGTAGTGATTGACTGCTTCTCAAAGTATGCCTGGGCTGAACCGTTAAAATCGAAAAATAAATTTGATGTTACTCGTGCATTTGAACATATACTGCTTAGTAGTCGGAATAATCCTGTTAACTTACAAACTGATATGGGGAAAGAATTTTTTAACATCACTTTTCAAACGCTTATGAAAAAGCACAACATTAACCATTACTCATCGTTTTCTACTAAAAAAGCATCAATTGTAGAGAGACTGATTAGAACTGTAAAAAATAAATTATATAAATATTTTAGTCTCAATGGAAACTATAAGTGGTTAGGTCTACCATTGGAAGATACATTGAATAGATATAACAACACAAAACATCGCACTATTCAATTTAAACCGGTTGATGTGAATAAATTTAATGAACAAATTATCAAAGAAAATATAAAAAAAATAAACAAACATGATTTACTTCAGTGGAAGCCTAAATTCAAAGTTGGTGATTGTGTTTGTATAAGTAAATACAAACATAATTTCGAGAAAGGCTACACTCCTAATTGGTCAACTGAATTATTTATTATAAAAAAGGTAAATAAAACCTTTCCAGTTACTTATCACCTAGAAGATCAACGAAAGCAAAACATATTAGGAGCTTTTTACGAACAAGAACTGCAAAGATCTAATTATCCTGATGTTTATTTGATAGAAAAGGTTTTGAAAAAGAAAGGAAATAAATTGTATGTCAAATGGTTAGGTCTAAACAGTGCAGAAAACAGTTGGATTGAAAAAGCTGCAATAATGGACTAAGATATTATATAAACATTTTTCATTTAAAATCATATCATTGTAATTGGAGTAATGCAAGGGGGCGGACTAGTTAACAGCATAATTAATAATCTACCATTCGAAGTTCATTTGCCAGGATACAATTATTGTGGACCAGGAACCAAACTTCACAAACGCTTAGCGCGAGGTGACCGAGGTATAAATAAGCTAGACGAAGCTTGCATGCAGCACGACATTGCATATACAAACCATACAGACTTACCAAATCGTCACAAAGCCGATTTACAACTACTTAACATGGCTAAATAAAGACTTAAATCAAAAGATGCAAGGAAAGGTGAAAAACTAAGCTCTTGGCTGGTGAACAAAGTTATGAAAGCGAAGCTAAATTCGGGATCCGGCATTAAAACATTTAAAAGCTTAGTTTCGAATATAAAATCAAAAATTAAGAAACTCAAATGCAAAGATAATAAGACTTTAATAAAAGCAGCTTACTTAACCGCAAAAAAGTTATTTCCAAACATTCATCATCGAATTCGAGTACCTCGAGTAATACCCATACCAAAGACTGGAGGAATTCTACCTTTAATTCCAATTTTCGCTGGTTTATCAGCTTTAGGAACTTTAGCTGGTGGTGCAGCTGGAATTGCAAAAACCGTCAATGATTACAAAGCAAGCAAACAAAATTTGCATGAAACAGAACGACATAATAAAGCAATGGAGGCTTTAGTATTGGGCAAGGGTTTATATATTAAGCCGTATAAAAGTGGTAAAGGATTGTTTATAACATCTTCAAAAAACTGAAAAATATGCTACCCAATCGCCCTCTAACTAACGTAGACATCCGCAAGTATTCAAGAGACATCCCTTATTTTCGTGGGGTCTACATGAAGGATCAACTACCTCGGAAGTCGAAACGCATTGAATGTGGTATCGTTAACTTAGACGATTCTAAGAACGAAGGAACGCATTGGGTAGCTTATGCTAAAGTATACAATCACTGTGAATACTTTGATAGTTATGGAAATTTAAAACCTCCAATGGAATTAATGCAATATTTTAAAAATTGTAATGTGTTTTATAACTACACAAGATATCAAAAATTTAACGCAGTCAATTGTGGTCATTTATGTTTAAATTATTTGTGGAATTTTTGGAATAAAAATGTATTATAAAATATATGCTTTTCTTTCATTTCAATCATTTGCAAGATGTCGCTCACTTTGTCGATAACTGGAGACTCGTCAGTGTTAACTACATACTATCCTAATACGTTGCAACTAGATGGAGAGTATGAGTGTGCTTTATTACACTTTTCAACATTTAATTCTATTCCAAACATTGATAAAAGTAATAGTAAGTTCTATTATGGCTCTAATGAAGTTATTGAAATACCGGAAGGTACTTATGAATTGCAAGATATCAGCGATTATTTAAAATCCGAAATAAAAGATGCAGCGATTAAACTACATTGCAATAATAATACTTTAAAAACTACAATATTCTGTACAAAAGATATTAATTTTATCAAAGACGACTCTTTTAGAAGACTATTAGGATTTAACAAACAAATCTTGAAAGCAAATAAATGGCATGTGTCACAGTCTCCAGTCAACATTCTACCTACGACCGTAGTCAGGATTGAATGTGATATTGTAAGCGGTTCATATGTAAACGGTGAACCAAGTCATATTATTCACGAATTTGCACTTAATGTGCCACCTGGATACAGGATCATAGAAATCCCAAAGAACGCAATATACTTTCCAATCAATCAAAATAACATAAGCTGCATTCATATCAGATTGTTAGATATAAACAAACGATTAATCAATTTACGTGGTGAAGAAGTGCAGGTATATCTGCATCTTAGAAGAAAAAATGATTGACTACAATAAAAATGTGTCTCAACAAGTAAAGAATATCAGTTCTGTTCGAGCTACCAATCAAATAAGACCTCTCTTTAAGAAGAAAATAAAATTAACTAAAGACAATAAAATATTCCTTAGAGCGATCGGATTGTTAAAATGAATATCTTAGACGTTTTATCCGCTCCGACTTACGATAATACCATAGAAGGAATCGAATTTCATTCCTACAAGCCCTATGTAACGAGTTTCAACAGGAACGATGAAATCCGCATACCTATCAACCAACAGGACTTGTATATATTACCGTCAGCTAGCACCCTATATTTAGAAGGAACTGTTATCGTTAGCAAAAAAGATACGAAGGACAAAGCTAATAGTGTCAATTTCACGAACAATGGTCTACTCTACTTGTTCCAAGACATTAGGTATGAGCTAAATGGAGTGGAGATTGATAAGATAAAAAATGCAGGTATAACAACAACCATGAAATCACTCATTTCAATGAACGAAAGTGAATCAAAAATGTCTAATGCCTGGGGCTGGAATATTGATGGCATAAAAAATATCAATGGAGGAAGATTTTCTGTTTCTATACCACTTCGTAACCTCCTCGGTTTTGCTGAGGATTTTAAAAAAGTTGTGATAAATAGTAGACATGAACTGATATTGTTACGAAGTAACACTAATTTGAACGCAGTAAAACTTAATACTGGTGAAGTTGTGGATGATGTTCAAATCAACAAAATCGTATGGCGCGTACCGCATGTTAAAGTATCAGACAAAGAAAAAATTGGTTTGTTAAAAGTATTAGAAAAAGATCGCCCACTTCAAATGGTATACAGAAATTGGGATCTGTACGAATATCCAGCTTTGCCTAAAACTACAAAACATACCTGGTCTATCAAAACCTCATCTCAAATAGAAAAACCAAGATACATTATTATTGGTCTACAGACGAATAGAAAAAACAATGCAAGTTCTGACATGTCTCACTTCGATCACTGTCATATTCGAGACGTCAGAGTGTATCTCAATTCAACATATTTTCCATATGAAAACTTAAATGTGAGTTTTGCTAATAACAGAATTGCTTTATTATATGAGCAATACACCAGATTTCAACACTCGTATTACGGACGTCGCTCGGAGCCCATACTAAGCGAGAAACAATTTAGAGATTTAGCACCGCTGTTTGTAGTCGATTGCTCTAGACAAGCTGATAATCTAAAGACTGGACCTGTTGTGGATGTGAGGGTAGAATTTGAGAGTGATTCGGAAATACCAGATCAAACTTCAGCATACTGTCTCATTCTCAACGATTGTATTGTTGAATACAAACCATTAAGCAACATTGTGAAGAAGATATCATGAACGCGGACATCATCATTGTAGAACTCCAAGGATTTAAAGATTTATTTAATAATTTTATTGTGAAAGAAGTAGCCATCGTCAGTCAGAATCATACACAAACGTTCTTGGTTAAGCCGCCGTATTCGTTTTATTACTTAACAAAAGAAGAAAAGAAGCAAGTGCGATGGTTAGAAAGAAATCGAGGAATTTTCTGGAGTGAAGGCTTCGTAGACTACAGAGAGTTTCAACACGTTATCGTACCATATTTAGAAAATAAAAAAATTATCACAAAGGGTTTGGAAAAGATTAAATGGATTAAAGAGTTATGTGCAAGTTGTGAAGTGATCGACATAGGTGAGAAGGGATGCCCTAATTTACTGACATTAAAAAAAAAGTACTGTAAAAATAAAACTGATTTTAATTGTGTGAACCATAAAATGCATTGTGTATTAAATAATGCGGTGTGTATTAGAAAATGGTATGTGGACAATAATATATCTATTTTTAATTTATTTTAATTATAATTGTGTTGAAAAGTTAATAAAAAATGTCTATCTACTGAGTGTTTTATTTAATATAACCAGGGTAATCTACATAACGAGCTTTAAATTACCTGTAGCAAAATGATATTTACCATTAAAATTTACCATGATTTTAAACGAATTATTCTTCTAATAAAAAAATAATGAAAGAAAATAACCTATAATTATATCATTTCACTAGAGCTAATTAAGAGTTCGAGTAAAAACAAAAGTCGAAATAAGTAATACAAAATAAAACATAATTTAAATTATAAAAGAATATATTTTTATTTGCTTTTTACATTATTTACAATTATTACATACTAATTATAACTACCTACCCAATAATAATAATAACTGTCCCCAAATAGTTTATTTAATGTTTTCTATACGTACCTACATACTTACTTACTTAACTTTACAAACTTGTGATGTATGAAAATTATCTTAGATAGATTAAACAAAGAAATTAATATTATATAGGTACTTACATTCTATTTTTTTAATTTATTTTTTATTAAATACAAAAAATTCATTACAATAAAACTTACATATTTGAATTTATACTTTCAAAACTTATACTACCTAAGATGTTTAAACACTAAAGAATAAGAAAACAAATAAATGTTATACATACCTAATAATAATACCCTAATAACTATAATATTACTTAATAAATAAATAATTTAATATTGTTAATTACGAAAAATCTTACACATTAACTTATAAAGTAGGTACTTACAAAATAATGATACCAGTTAATAATAACAACTGTCCCCACAAAGTTTTTTTGATATTTTATGAATTAACGATTGCGTCTCCTCCATAATATGGTCCACCGATTCAGTCACAATATACTGCGCACTTAACATCACCACATCCTGATTATCACTTGCAGGTTCTTGTTGATCACTGATATCCAACACTTGTACCTGGATTAGTCGTAAACCTTTTTTCTTCTCATTGTTTATGACGAATGATTGGCATGTAGGCAGAGATGACTTTTGTTTCAGACACTCCCGTTTTGTTCTAGGCTTCTTGTTGGCAGGTCCGCAATCTTGTCTTGCTCTACTAGGCTCCTTGTTGACAGGTCTTTGTTGTTCTGTGAAATCTGGGATATGCCAGCTTAAACTCGGAGTCGGAAAACCTTGAGCGTATTGTGAGAAGTCGATAATATCTGGAGAATCACACATTATCAATGATCTGAAACAAACGAAATAATAATTAATTATAATTACATAAACAACATGATGAAATAATGTAATAAGTAGATGGGTGCTTGTACAATACTTACAATTCGTTTCGTTTTTTTTATTTTATTTGATGTGACCGGTCCGGCTGACTGCCTAGTGATGTATGTACATATCATATTATTATGAAATGCAAACTACATAAAACTTTGCGATATGAATCAATTTCATGTTTCAACAAGTCCAACCTGATGGGCGCGACATGAAGAGACATGCGCGCGCACCTGATCGGTGTTATATTGCACAAAGCAGTCAGCGCAATGCGCTTTGTCATCAGGAATGGAAATGAAACAGATTATTATTATGAACATATATACATATTGTTTATTTAAGTAAAATAATATATAATACAGATATTTTACTAAAATTTATTTTGAACTAACTTGTACAAGGGACACCAAGAATACACAAATTTTAGAATTACATACACAACAATATTACATTTCACACTATAAGAGTAATGAACATCCAACCATCCATCCTTACAAACTTTATATAATAGTAGACAGGTTGCAAGATTATCTAACTTTCCAATTAGAATGACATAGGTTTTACAATCAATAAATACATGATAGAAATGTAACATGTAACTACTATAGGTTCCTAATTACATCTAAAATTATGGTAATGCATCACATAAATATATTTGCATTACCCCAAGCTAAAGTAGTTACTTTATCTGATGATAACAACCGTTTATCATCATTGCTTGAAAGGGCTATTTTATTTACTTTCTGAGTGAATATTTCATGTTTTATTGACCTAAACAATACATTTTTTTTGCGAATGATATTGCAATTGTATAAAACATTTTTATAATCAAACATACTAAAATTTTTCGTTACACATTTTTTTGTACCTTTGGCTTTTTTAATTGTTTTGTTGAAGGTTTTAATACAATAAAGCTTTGAGCGCAGTCCTACGAATTCTTTGATAACTTTGCCACCCATTTCGTCCTTAAACAGTCCGGGAATCTTCTTATTAATAATAGGCAAATCAAATTCATTGTTTAAGTCATAATTAGAGGTATCGAAATATTTTAAAAAGTTGAGCTTAAAATCTTTATAAACGTTGTTACTCTGTACATCATAGATTAGACTATCTGTGTCAGTATAGCACAATTCAATTTCATTACCATAAAAAGGTTTCATGATAGAGTAGTGAAAATCATACATATGCGTTTTAGATAATTCTAATACTGTGAACCCTATGTATATTGGTTTATTAAGTATAACACGCATAGGCTTCATTTGTATTGCTACTAGATCATCAGAAAATACAGAGACGCTGTGAAAATATGGACTGGCTATCAATTTCTCAGCACAATTACTCTTTTTTGTTTTATTGTTTGAGTCACACCACTTGTTTACTAACTTAACGTCTATTCGATTTTCATTATTTTCTAAGGTTTTTCCAAAAATACTATTGTTTAATAATTTGAAAAAATCTTGTTCAAACGTTGACTCTGCTTTTTGACGTAACTGAGTGTTAATATCAATATATCGCTTTAAAAAACAACTTTGCTTAAACATAATAACGCGATGGATCCTTCTCAATATTAAACCGAATTGTAAGCATTTTTTTAAATGAACGTAATGAATTACATAGTGATATTTATCAAACAAATTCGGTATTAGTTTTTTATTTTTACCACCAGGTGGTATGCATTTTTCTGGACAAAATGGAAAGTCATTGTGTTCAATGTGCAAATTTTCCGGATATATTAAATCAACTTCAAGAATGTAACCGTTTTCCGCAGTATCACCGATGTCTGCCAAATTAGCTTGTAAAAAATCTATTTCTTGTCTATTCATAAATCTAAAACCGGAATAGGGCAGGGATTGACACATGCTGTAACCGTATAAATTGTTGCAGTCTAAATAAATGATAAATGAATTTGGGCGGGTTGGATCGTAGGTATCTAAATATTTATGGTTGGCTTTGGCATGTCTTTTGGAACACATACAAACACCTCCACGAATACCTTGTTGTATCATTCTAAAAATTTCTACATCGCTAATTAATTCTAATTGAACTCCTGTTTTTAAAAGCATTGCATCAAAAGATAGACTTGGTGCTGTAAGATAGAACGCAGGATCGAGATTGTAATGTCGTTTACAAGTTTTTCGAAAATTTTCAAATACATCTGTTAGCAACAGAACGTCTGTTTTAAGATATAAATCGGTGTACATACCCATGTTTCGAATATTAAATACTGACCAAACGGAACGAGCGTGTTCATAGTCTTCGTCAGTAATTGACTCATTAATCAATGAGTTAAAAAAAAATTTTTTTGAAGGCAAACATTTTTCTTCATATCGATCCCATTGAGACATATAGTCATAGGGATACACTCCTTTACGGGTGAGTAGGTTAAATTGTGTTTTATTAGGAAAATAAGATTTTAATTGCTTGAAGTCTTGTTTTTTCATGGTACTAACTAACTTTTCTAAACTAGTGCCTAAAAACTTGAAAGAATCTACAAACCGAACCTGAATGCTTTCCTCAGATGAAATCGGAATAAACTTTGTGAATGAAATATAGTTTTCTTTTGTTTTCGGTATCACTTTAATAGATCCAGGAGCTTCACCTAATTCTTTTATAAAAAGGTGACAATCGTATCCGGACAAATTATGAAAGAATACTGGTAAAATTTTTGGTAATCTGCATTGTAGGTTACAGTAACTATGAGCTGCGCCGCGATACTTTCCAGTCAAGTGACAGTGATCGCGAACCCTGTCGCCGAACAAGAAGTGATCACAAATATGACAAGTCATCGCGTTTTCAAAGTTGCGAGCATTTTCATCTGAGTATATCATAAGCACATTATTTTTTAAAATAGTATAAACTTTTTGTGCATCTTTATAAATAGACTTCACAAAATTAGATACACAATCCGAACCGCGATAAGAAACGTAGCGATTGTGGCTTTCGTCTAGCGCACACGTAATATGGTAAGCGTAAGCTATAGGCACGTGTCGCTGTCGCGTTACAGTGCTCGCCTTAGTGGGATCAAGGTCACAGGACTCATACCGTTCTAGCATTGTTTCAAAATCTGCGTATATAACAAATGGTACAGTCTGCTTTCTGTTATAATTTTCAAACTGTATGAAAGAACCTTTTGGAGGCAGTTCCGTGGCGACACCTCCACAATTATGTGAACTAAGATCGTCGCATGAATTAAAAAACATTAAACAAACATCACAAAAGTACTGTTTACTGTGGTGTTTTGTTATTTGATTCTTAACAAGTCGTGGCAAGTCTGTAATAAGACAGTAATGTGATAAATCATCACTTTCGAAATAAAGTAAATGAATCACCTTGCCGTTTAAGGATTTTGGTTTGTAAAGAGGTCCTACGATGGTATTATTTTTTAAACCATAAATATAAATACAAATTTCAGGGTTATTCTCTTCAAATCGCGTAACATCTGAGAAATTAATTGGGAATGACATATCCTTTACATTTAATACATTACGAAAATCAGGGTAAGACGATACTCTTTCAGGATGACTTTTAGCTGGATATAAAGCAGCAACAACGGACCATAAAAAACAATACTCATCATTATTACGGATATTAATACATGCTTTTTTAGATTTTAATGATGCAGGCAATTCGACAAAACTTGAACCGCGCAAAGGTTGATATTTGTTAACATTGATTTCCAAATGGGAATTGTTTAGGAACGTCCATCCACTATCCCGGTCCTGAAATTCTTCTATCTTTTTTGTTACATTGTTTTTGACTTGAGCCATTAATGAATCCAACTCATAATTCTGATGCAAAGTAAAGTTTTTTGTAGCAAATGATTTCATCTCCTGAGAATCATTTTTAACCATTAAAAACAAAGCGAAATATTCGAAGTTAACTTTTAGACAAGTGTGTCCTTTAAGAGACATATCAATTAACGTTTTTATTTTGTTCTCAGTATTATTAAAAAACGATTCTATTGAACAATTCTCAGACGGATCGACAATTCTATAAGAAGCTATACGATTACGAAATGCAGAATGGATTATTTCAACACCTTCGCAAAAATGCGAAATATTTTTGTTTTTATGATTAGTACTACGTAGATGACCTGTCCAGTGACTGCGCTCAACAGAGGTGTTACAAACGGTACAGAAAGGCATTTTAAATAATTATTACGTCAGTAATTTTTTTATGCTAAAATAGGTTTAGATTTACATGAGTACATACATTAGATTCTGCAATAATCGATACAATTAATTTGGTGTCCCCATCAATTTAAAACTACATTATTTTATACTATCGCTGTAAAAGACAGCCTCGGAATTGTCAAACAATTCGTGAGTTGATCTCATAAACATTTGCAGCCCGTCCCACTGGGGAGTGTTACGATCTAACTGTGCTTTTAAAGCGACTTGGGCTTTTTTCCACCGTTCTTCCTTGGGGGTGGAGGCAACTTCGTCTATCAAATAAACCTTGACTTCCACGTAGAAGTCTCCCCTAAGGTCTGCCGCTCGCCGTACTTTACCGTTGGCGACACGGGTGATGAGCGATGAACCGAAGTCCCCGCTTGAGGTCGTCGTCTTTTGTACGTCCTCCAGACCAAAGAGGTCCGAGCTCAAGCTACGTCTTTTACTGTAAACAATTACACATATTTTCATTTATAACAATTTACATTTATTTCATAACTACCGAAATTAAGGTGTATTATATACCTCTGTTGAATCCTATCGGGAATACAAAGCGTGATAAACGCAATAAACGTGGTATATATTTGGTTATAATAATTTCAATAATAATATCTAATGAAGTAACTGTCAACATTCCTGCATTGAATATAATCGGAAATTGATTTTACCGTTGTCTGCGTTTCAGTTCCAAGTTCCCTAACCATCATGTACCAGTGCACATAACATTTTAATTGAGTTATCATACGCAACAAACACTAAACATACAAGCAGTAATATAAATTACCTTGACTTAGAGTTTGACGGGTGGGCGATGCTTTCAGATGTTTGGCGCTTCACCGTATTTTTCTTAGGCTGCTTTTTTGTCACCTCGGCTACTGCAGCTGTGGACCGTGGTGATTGGTATTCCGATTCCAAGTCAGACCTGAAATAGAACACACTAAGATTAATTTTATAACTATAAGCAACCTCAATAATTATGGAGAGGAAAGTTTCAATGGAATATAGCTCGCTAGAAGATGACATAGATGGTATGAAGGTGATAGGTACACCAGCCGGCAGGCAGAAACCAGGTCCGTAGCTGAGTACCGATTAAACATTAAAATATTCAGTAAACTTAGTAGTACTTACTCACATTTTATAGTTGTAGGATGACGTACTATGTAACGAAAACGGTAAGTAGATCACTGGAAGATACTGGAGCGAATGTAATTATATGATCGAAATTGATTGGTTATATACATAAAAAAATACCATTTCAGCAATATTTACCTCATAACAAAATTAAACCTTAACTACATGTACTCACAGGTGTATGACTAATTTATGTTACTTACGACAAATTAAACCGTATTGATTGAAAACCCCTTCTGTCAAATTGCAATTTTATCATGAGAAACGAAATATAAAACCAGCTTTAACGCTCGCCGACAAAGACGAAGCCGATACCAGGCTGTTACTTATAATAAATACAATAGGTATTATAATAAGGTATGTATGTTTGTTTAATAAACCGTATTATAAAACTCTGCATGACAACATAAATCTATCTGAAATTAAAAAAATAAATCTGCAAGTTAAGATGAGCCGAAAGTAAGATATCCTGAAAACTTTGTTTTTTTATGTGTAGAACAATATATGTAAACGAACCCGTATCAAAAAGTAAGTTCACAGGTATGTTGCAGTAAACTTTAAATTGTTATAAAATCATCCAACGGCTAAAACGAACTTTTTATAATCATTTCATACAAAAGTTCAGTACCGAATTAAGAATCATCTTTCAAAGAATCCTAGATTGATAAAACTAACATCATAATATAATACATGAAAATAATATACAAAAGAGAGAGAAATAGGAAATCCTATAAAAATCAAATTTGAATCAAAGACTGCAACATGTGCGGCGATTATCTTACAATATAATTGTTGAATACATAAAAAATATTCACACATAACACCTCACGTAACAACGATAAAGTTCGAATTCAGCAAATTTACATAATGCAATTTTGCAGTCTTTGAGATTGTAAAGACTCACTTACACCTATACTGTGAAAAATTAATACGATCGTTTCCGACGCCGTCGTCAGGCGGTTTACAAAGAGTATAGCACAATAAATAACCACGGGACGGCGCATGAACCGTTTCGAAGGCGAATGTATGAGTGTGAAAGCATCTTAATTAATCAAGCGCAACGCGGAGTAACAGCAGAGCAACCAGTAGTTGATTGTTAACGTGTAAGGTAGTGTTAGCTCATTAGCTGTACGAATAAATTAAATTAACATTTGGATGTCCTTGGTGCCCAATCTGGGGTCATGGAAATAGAATGAGCGTGTGCCTGTAGGTGCATGCTATTTCTTGCTCTGTGAAGAGACATGAGTCAATCTGACCCAAATTTTAGTTTAATGTTTATGGAATCCTAAAGTTCAGATGTCCTTGGTGCCCAATCTGGGGTCACAGAAATAGAATGGGCATGTTCCTGTAGGTGCAGCCTATTTCTTGCTTTGTGAAGAGACATGAGACAATCTGTCCTGAATTTTAGCTTACTATGTTCATATAGTTCAATTAGTAAACGAGTTATGTGTGAAACTTGTTGTTATAAAACTAGTCAAGTAAAGTAGTGGATATGTGTGAAACTTGTTGTTATAAAACTTGTTAACTAAAGTCGTGGTTTAGTGTTCAATCCGAGAATCTGCAGCAGTTGATCGAGGTAAGCCATCGGTAATAATTTTATACGGTAACGGTAAGGTAATATTGCGGTTTAGAACTAAAATAGTGGAATAGGCGCCAAACCAGTATTTTACTACACTATGTAAGATTTCTACTCCACCTTCCGTTCCATCGGGTGGAATAGGCGCCGAACCAGTATTTTACTACACTATGTAAGATTTCTACTCCACCTTCCGTTCCATCGGGTGGAATAGGCGCCGAACCAGTATTTTACATTACTATGTAAAATTTCATTTATATTATTGGGCACTCTACTCCACCGAGAGTGACGAGGCGAACGGAGTGAGCCGATGGAACGGAAGGTGGGGTAGAATGCCCAATAATATCCTACTGATATTTAATCATTTATACATTTTTCATTTAATATTGTGATTCTTTTGGAAAAATCACGTTTATACTAAATATAATTTTATAATAAATTTTCTAAACCAGTCACAAAGGGCTCATGGTTGAAATTTTTATGTAGGGGTCACAGTTTTAACCTAACCTAACCTAACCTTTTCGAGAGTAAAAATTTTCAACCTAATCTAACTAGTTCGGTTCCGCGTAGCCAACATTTTTTTTTTTTCTGTTAACATAAGTCGTTTCATTTTTAATTGCATTTTTTTAAATTTCTATGGTTTATACTCGTATATTCAAATTACCCTTTTGCTTATTTAATGAGTTTCATTTTTAGGAAATCGCGTAATTCAATATGTAAAACGTTTTTATTCCAAACGTTGTTTTATGAGATAACATGAATAAAAAATGAATAAATTGTCAAATAATACGTTATTAAAAAAAAGTATATCGGATAATGATTTTCTTAATTGAATTATTTGGCAAAGTTGTTATTGTGTTGATTAAATAACAAATCATATTTTTGTCAATCATTACTTGTCAAATGAAAATTTGTAAATTAAGTTTTGGTGAAATGACTGGTCACCGGAAAAAACACCCTTGTAATAAAACGTCTTTTATTTTGCGTAAAATGAGTTATTCCAACTGAAATATTTGACTAAATAAAAATTTGTAAAAGTACTAGTTGGTAAACAAGTTATTGTTTAAACGTTCACTTGCAAAACATTAGGTTTGCGTTACAATTATTTGGGAAGAGATTTTTTGGTAAGTAATAATTTGGCAAATGAAATTATGCGGAAAATTGTTTGGAAAGTGATAATTTGGCAATTTCTTTTCGATGAAACAAGGGAGACCCAGTAATAACATCTAAATGGTTTTTACAAGTTAAGAGTCATCTTTTCTGTAAAAACAATACCTAGTCAAATTAAGTACTTCTTCATTGGTCCCAAGCTTTGTAAATATGACAGATGCCACTATCCAACAAACAATATTCTAATATTATTATACATCTTAAAATTAATTATCTAACACTGCCAGACTTTTATGTACTTCGTTCTCGAAGTACCTATGTATCTACTGTCTCACAAAAACGACATCACCTAAACCAATTTAGCGGAAAGTTATACAATATTTCTTATGGTGGTGGTACTCAGAGCAAATAATGACAACTATCATCTGCCTAAATATCTAAACATCTTTACAACTTCGGCCAATGTAATAGAGAAACGTCAAGTACCCACTTAAACTATTAATCAACTAATGAATAGCTTTGTCGCCAATTACCTTTTAGTGACGAATATCTGAACCTAAAATACCAATATCTCAAAAATAAGCCTAGGTCCGTTATGATTAATATCTAACGACTGCTATAATTGTGCAAACTGATTTCCACTGAATAACCATTAGGTACTGAATCTGAATTATCATCGCAATGATATTGGGGGTGTGTCCCCAAAGTGGCCTCCAACCTCCCCTTATAGCCACCCCGAGCCTCTCATCTGAATACTGGTCTGATTTGGTATCATTTCTGAATCTGATCGCTGTTAAAACAATACACACACACGACAACATGGTAAACAATATAAACTGAATATCTGGTCAATCTGAAGGCACATGCACTGAGAAATAGCAAGTTCGCTTACCAATATACTGCTAGCTCCGACCATCAGGCCCAAGTGAGTCGGGCGTGCGCGCGCGCTGTCCGCCACCGCGCGCCACCCCCTCTTCCTCCCCGGCACGTCATTATTTATTATCTGTACCTATAGACTATTTTACTTCGCATTCGCGACACTCCCGCCCAAGGGAAGATATAATAAAAAATCTGAGCTATAGAAATAACTGTTTAATCAAGATCATATAAGGATTACCACTAATACATTTCAGAGTGATGACTGGTTATAGCTGAGTTCTGATTACCATTTTACCATCATTCAAACTGATAAGAACGGACTATTGTCCACAAACTTTAAATAAACACTGATTATGACTGATTACTGAAACAATCTGCTCATCAACTGGGATGTCCACTGCTTAACTCTCTCTTTTGCCTTGGCTGCTGATGCCCTGATTGGTCGTCTACTGGTGTCTGGTACTGCCTGAATTATGGGTGCATCATTGATAACTGATTCATCGTCTTGAGTACTTCGAGACTCTTGGTTAAAACTGACTGGATGGTCGCCTTGTACTGGTTGTCCCTTCTGAAAATCTTCAGAGTGTGGGCTGATTCTGACTGGTGCAACATTCTGCTCTGGGGACGATTCTATACTTTGATCGTCAATCTCCAACGGGAACAGATGGCCTACTGAACGCGTCAGTGTTTCTCCTGATGATAATTTAACTTTGGCTACTCTAATCTGCTCATCCGATCCTTTAATCAACTCTGCTATTTTGCCAACTTTCCAATGTGCCCTATTACTATCTGACTTAATTTGAACTGTCTCTGCTAACTTAGGTGGTCTATTAACAACGACTCTAGGTTGCTTTTGTTTGTCACTTCGTTCGCGGAGGCTAGTTAAGTATTGATTAGTGAACATTTTGGCGAATTCTGAGATGATGATTTGACCACGTTTCCATCCGTCAATCAGATTCGTCTTGGTAACTGTAGCTGGTTCTAAGAAGTCTCAATCTGCAACTTCAGTGGTCAAAGTTCCGCCCGTACGTAGGAAATCCGAAGGAGTCAATATGTGCTCTAACTCCGCGCCTACAGTTGTCAGTGGCCTTGTATTAATTACCGCCTCAAGTTCTTTCATTATTGTGCATAACTGGTTATGGTTTATGAGATGTTTGTCTAAAGTTCTCTTCATACTATGCTTGACTAAACCTACTAGTCGTTCATAAAATCCTCCGAACCATGGGGCCAACTCTGGGATAAATTTCCACCGCAAGTGATTCTGAATGCAATAATTTGAAGTTAACACTTCTGCTGTAAGCTTAAATTGCGCAGCATTGTCTGACACAAATAATTGAGGTAAACCTCTTATAGCGACGAATCTCCTAATGGCTAGTAAACATTCTTCGGCTGTTAAATCTTTAACGACCTCCAAATGTATAGCCCTGATTGTTAGACATGTAAATAGGCATACCCAGCGTTTTTCTTTACTACCTTCATCCACTAGCAGTGGACCGAAATAATCCAGGCCCGTAAAGGCGAACGGAAGAGTAAGGTTGACTCTTTCTGCTGGTAGATCAGGCATGGGTGGTGATTTAAATGGACCGCCACCGTATTTTATACACTGTGGACACTTTCTGATGATTCTTTGAACCGTCCATGTGGCACCCAAAACTCTTGTCTTAATAGAGCTAAGGTATGAGAGACACCTATATGATAGTTTTTCTGATGCATTTCGGTTATAATTTTATGCGTAAAATCTGAATCTTTTGGAAGTAGTATAGGCTCCTTTTGATTATGTGACAAATTAGTGTATCTGAATCTACCTTTACACCTAATAAGTCCTTCTTCGTCTTTATATAATTTCAGTGATCTCGATAAGTTGGTTGTGATACCCTCAACTTCTTTAGGAAAATGTTTAGCCTGAATTTCTAATATTTTACTCTCTTTTTTGTCTGAATCATCTACTATCATCGGTTCTGGAATATTTAGACCTCGTCTATTATTATCTAAAGGTATTGAATTCGAAAGACCCTCCCCGACAATTGAAATTTGAGTATCTATATTATTATGAAGTGTAGGCCACTGATTTGAATTACTCGTTAAAAAATCGGGTCCTATGAGCCATCTATTGTAATAACCTACCCGTTCCGTCCTAGTGCCTACATCAGATGGATTTAATTCAGTTGGCACATATCTGATTTGTAAAGTCTTGTTCTGTTTTATTTCATTGATTCTACGTGCCACAAATGGCGGAAGTAATTTATCTGATTTGAGCCAGCTTATTACTACTTGGCTATCAGTCCACAAAAATTGTGCTTTGATTTTTAATCGTAAACATTTTGTTACATAACCCATAAGTCTACATCCGATAAGTACTCCCAGCAATTCTAATCTTGGAATCTGTAAGTCATTTTGGTCCTTTAACGGCACTAATCTAGACTTGCCAATAACAAAACTGACAATATTATTAGTGTGCAAAGTACCGCGTAAATAAATTGCTGCTGCATAAGCATGCATAGACGAATCCGTAAAACAATGTAGTTCGTATTCAATTTGCTCCGCGACTTGGCTTTTATTTAAACCTTGCGCAAAATAACGATCAACATGAATATTTTTTAGAAATACAAAATTTGATGCAATTTTTTGCCATTCTATAAGTTGATTATCACTCAATTTGTCATCCCATTTAACTTTTTCTTTCCATAATTTTTGAAAGAATAGTTTTGCTGGAAGAACTATCGGAACTGCGAAACCACATGGATCATAAATTGAAGCAATGACACTTAACACGTCTCTTTTCGACAGAACTGTGCCCGATTCTGTAGTGAAGTTAGATTTCAAATATAACTGATCTTTTTGTATGTTCCATACTAAACCGAGAACTTTTATATGTTCGCGGTCTTCTGCTTTAAACTTATCTGGTATAGAAGAAACCAGTTCCTTTGAATTTGAATTCCATTCACGCAAATTCATGGACAAGTTATCAAAAGATTCTTTAGCAGCACAATACAGTTTGTTTGCGTCTGAAATTGTCTGTGTGCCAGTTACAATATTGTCTACATAAATATCGTCCGCAATTTGTTTCAGAAATATGTTGTTCGACTTATTTAAGTGATATCTGATCGTAGCATTTAGGAGAAATGGACTTGATATGACACCGAATGGCACACGACAAAAACGTAAGTGCACCACATTATCTGGGTAAACTGTACTGTTTACGTCTTTGAACCAAAGAAATCGTGTTACATCCCTATCAAAATCTTGTAGACCTAACTGTAAGAAAGCTTTCTCGACATCTGCAACTATTCCTATAGGGTGTTCCCTAAACTTAATGAGCAATTCTGTAAGATCCTCTAACATAAGTGGACCCCTATAGAGGCATTCGTTTAAACTTCGATTGTCTGCAGTTTTGGCTGAGGCGTCATAAACGATACGGAGCGTTTTGGGCTTATCACGACCACGAACACAATGGTGAGGAAGATAGTGAACTGGATGATTCTGTGGAATCTTTGGATCTGGTACAATCTCAATTATTTTATTCTCTAGCTGTTCCTGAATGACCTGGTCGTATGCCTTTAAATCTGAATTATCCACTCGTTTAATTAAACCATTGAGCCGACCCCAAGCTAAGCCTAAATTATTAGGAAGATTTGGTGGTAATTCTGTCCATGGTCATTGAACGTGATATCTATTGTTTTGGTACCGAACTGTTTCATTAAACTGCCTAATCGCTTCTTCATCGCGAGTATTTTTTGGGGAATCTGTAATACCTATTGATTCAAGGTCCCATAACTGTTTAACATAATCTAATTTTAGGGGGAGATCGGGAGGACTTTCAATAAGATGTGGTGATTTGTTTCCAAATGTAAATATTGATAAATTAATTTGTTCAGTAATAGGTAGTTTAAGTAAATTAGTATTATGTTCCGTTATATAGGAGCGCTGGCTTCCACAATCGAGCAACACCCTACATTGTAGTTTTATTTTAGTTTCTAAATTACCTACAATTACTACGGCCGTCTGCAACAGCGTAGTGCTATGTGCATTGTTAGTATGTAAGGTATCAGTTGGTACTGACTTCACTGGCTGTGTTAGCTTTGTTGGACATAATGCTCGATTATGATTGCCGAACTTATTACAATGTCGACATTTCCGTTTGGCACGGCAATTGTCAGCCCTATGGCCTTCACCGAAACAATTATAACAACGGTTTCCTAATTGAGCCTTTCTTTTCTGCAAGGTTTTGTGCACACTACACTCATCGTTAAAATGATCCTGCCTACAAAATATACATTTAAACGTTTTCTTTTTAGGTGGCTCATCGGACCTATCACCGTCATATGGTCTTTTCCGAGAAAGCAGTTTATGTTTATTATTTTGTCTATTTTCATACCTAGATTTTTCCTTTCTAAAGTTTGATGTAAATCTACGCCTTTTATTATCACTAGTCTCTTCAGATCTAACATGTAATGATCCTATTGTAATATTTTCAGAAGCCTGTTTGTCTTCGCTAGTTGTTGTATTTTTATTTTTAGTACCTTCTGCCGTTTTCTTTAATCTATTTGATGTTTCCCTAGCCGATATGATATACTCTAGGAACTTTCTAATATTATCAATAGACTCATCTTCGTCAGTTATCTTCATCCTTAATTCGTAAATGAGGTCCTCGGGGAACTTTTCTAAAATCATTACTCTAAGATGATTGTGATTTACATCTTCGCCTAAAGAACTCAATACTCTAAGATGTCTCTCAATTTCATTTAGAACGTGCCTACAGTCTTTGACCTGACTAGATTCCGCCGATTTAATTCTATAAAGTGCTACATAATGAGCATCAATAATTACGCTAGGTTTGCCATACCGTTCCTTTAATGTGTCGACAGCAATACGATAGTTTTTGTCTGTTGTATCCAGCCCATTAATTGCCTGTTTTGCGTCACCCTCAAGAACGGATTGAAGGTACAACAATTTATCGACATCATTAATATTTCTCTTATCAACGTTTGATGAAAACTGATCCCAAAATTGGTACCACTTTAGAACATCACCATCAAACTTGCCTAACTCCATTTTTGGTAACTTGCTCATTGTGTTAGCATTGCTGTCATTATTTGTAAAAACAAGTGCGCGGTTTCGATTATTCTGTTTAATATTTACATCTATTTCTGCTATTAACTCTTCTGCCTGAATCTGTGTGGACGTATACTGATTAATTTCCTCATTGTTGATTTCTTTTATCAATTTACAATAATTGTGAATTTCCGATACAAACATCTCATTTATACCTTTTAGTTTAGCACCAATTAATTCTAATCCTTTATAGTTGGAATCTTCTTCTGATAATTCCGTTAGGGCACATCTTGCAGCGCTTATGTTTGATTGGAGGGATTCATAAATAATTTTTAAACGAGATCGGATAGCGTCTTCCATTATAATTAGAGTAACAGCTACGTAATATCAAAGTCTTGGACGTTTTCTTAGTAAATGAATGCCGTTAGTATCTAAAACAATATAACTTGGTATGAGATTCTTATGAAATCCAATATAACAACAACCTGCACATCAAACCAAAGAAGTAAATGAAATCCATCAAATACGATTATTAGTTTAAGTGAACGACTATTAAACTAAATCTGAAAACATTTTAATTGGTTCACTTAATAAAGTCTATTTACTTAGAAGGAATGCTCCTATGATTACTAAGATTTCAAACGTATAATATAATTAACTAATTAACTTTCTCACTACGCAACGTAAAAAGAATAATTATTTATTAGACTTCATTCGTACAATACGTGCAGTCGGATTTACTAAATAAATGTTTATTATAGTCGTGACTGAATACTTTCCAGCGCATAATATTATTTCTAGGAATCGACTTAACGAACGGTAGGCTGGTACCCCAGTGCAGGCTGTGTAACCTGACAATTAAGCGCGTTGATGTCAAATTTGCTCGAGTTTAATTACATAAACCTTGCCCTAAAACCCAAAGTTCCAATCAACACAGGTTTGGGTAGGTCATTATACCATACCAATAATGTAGGTATCTAAGAAAACAGTCATAAACTTCATAGTAATAACTTGAAACTAAATTACTCAACACTCACAATAGCTCAGAACATTATGGGTTTGTTTTTTGTTGATAATGTTCCGATTAAATTATCTGGCAGATGATTTTATATAAATTCTGTTCCATTTTTGAATTTATTTGGTGAGTATAGTGGGTATTCGGACACCATGTGAAGCTGACCTAATTCTTTTGAATGCAGAACACAATTTCGATCTACCCACATTATTTTATTTTTAGAAATTAACAAAGCCTTATTTTTTAACTATAATAATGAGATCCCAGCATCTCCACCATGTCGCCAATTACCTTTTAGTGACGAATATCTGAACCTAAAATACCAATATCTCAAAAATAAGCCTAGGTCCGTTATGATTAATATCTAACGACTGCTATAATTGTGCAAACTGATTTCCACTGAATAACCATTAGGTACTGAATCTATCCAGTATCATCGCAATGATACTGGGGGTGTGTCCCCAAAGTGGCCTCCAACCTCCCCTTATAGCCACCCCGAGCCTCTCATCTGAATACTGGTCTGATTTGGTATCATTTCTGAATCTGATCGCTGTTAAAACAATACACACACACGACAACATGGTAAACAATATAAACTGAATATCTGGTCAATCTGAAGGCACATGCACTGAGAAATAGCAAGTTCGCTTACCAATATACTGCTAGCTCCGACCATCAGGCCCAAGTGAGTCGGGCGTGCGCGCGCGCTGTCCGCCACCGCGCGCAACCCCCTCTTCCTCCCCGGCACGTCATTATTTATTATCTGTACCTATAGACTATTTTACTTCGCATTCGCGACAAGCTTAACGGTATAATTTAGTTTACAAAACGACTGGAAAAGTAACAATTCAATCATACAACAACTGTTAAATCGCAGCACTAACTGGTGATCATCATAAAAACAATTCAAATACATAATTCATCGCTCGGTCAATCTGACATTAAATAATATTTCTTTTGTATCCATACTATGTGGTACTCACTACATCGGACTAACATAGGATCAATCTAAAGTATTTGACGAATTTATTTTACGACAACAAACAAAGTACCAACTATTAATTCTGACTATTTATACTACGTGTTATTTTCTTTAAATAAAATATATTTGTGAAATGATTTGTCAACTCCAGAATCAATTTCAAGTTATTTTAAATTCCGTGAACACTTGATCTGCATTTAAGTAGCTGCCAATTAAGGTCATTCATTAATTCATTTTAACAATCGAGTATTTAATAGTAAACAGATAATAATTACATTTATATGTATATTATGTATTTATTTTTAAATATTAGACACATAATAATTCCATCTACGAGTATATATCATGGCCAACCTAACAAATACTTTGCTCTCGAAGTACATTAGATATGGTTTTTCTAAAATTGAATTTACTTTTGTTTTGCCAATTAATTTATTTTTGTTTTGCCAATTAATTTACTTTGTTTTGCTAATTAATTAAGTTTTGTTTTGCCAATTGCCTAGACATGTCAAGTCTTCTCCACCCGCTGCTAGTGGGATAGACTTGCACCAAGCAAATGTCCGACCAGCGGAAACAAATTTTATCGGTTACCTCGTCATGCAAGTCCCATTCACCCGCTGCTGGTGAAATAGACAAGCACCAAGTAAACGATCGCCCAGCGAATTTTTTACCTTCTTATTCTTTGTTTCTTTTTTTTTTCAAAATCAAACTTCGATTCAGAGGCCCGTCATTGACTTGACTTGATTGAGGAATTTCTTTTATTATTATTCTTTTTTTTATCTTTTTTTTTTTAGCCATAACTGAATGAACCGATAAATTTTGCAATTTATTTTTATTTTTGTTTCATGTTAGCAGAACTTTTGAAGTACTTCATATTGTATCTTATCACGAAGTTAAATCAGGTTACACTACTTTGGAAAATTATTTATAAGCAATATTGCTTAAGCGTGAAGTTTCACTATAGTGAACACTTGCACCATACAACCTACTCCTTTTTTTCTTTTTCTACCGTATTTTCAAATGATGTTTCAAAGCAATTGATTCAATGATGATTTGATTTGATTTTTGATTTTGATTTGAATGATTTTAAGGTGAATAGTAGGCTCACTGACCTTGCTCATGTGGGCGGAGCTAAACGCCTTACCCCTGGAATACGAAAAATGTGCGTGGTGGCGCGCTACACTAAAACGACGGTCAAAGAATATGCAGGGACGCAGACATGCGCACGTAGGTCGGTATTTTTACCTACGATTAAGGGAATGGTGGATGCAAGGCTGATATTTGTATTGATAGATCAGGACGCGAAACCCGATTATTTAATTATTCATATCAATTTTTACATACCGAATTTTGTTTTGTTTTGAAATACCGGTTAATATTGTTCATAAACCGTTATAATACCGTTCATTGATTAACCAGTTAATTACAAAAACGGTTTTGACTAAACCTAAATAATTTTCAAGTCAAGTCAAGTGTCGCCCCCCCCCCCCCCCCCCTGCCAACTAAATGGTTGTACTTTGATTTGTGAAAAAAATCACAGCAGTAGTATATAACGAAGTTAAAAGGAAAACTAAACTATCACAGCTAAGTAGGCTTTACAGGTTAACGAGTAATAGTCAACCAATATAAATTTGCAGTTTGAAAATCATGATCTCACGAGAACATGTTTTACAACTACAATGTTAAGCTTGTTCTTAGGATAAATTCATCCCAACTACGGAACCCTTCACTGCGTGGTCCGACACGCACTTGACCGGTTTTTGATGTGTAGCATCTTTCCGCTCGGTTTCCTGCAATTTTAATCTAAATCTAAATAATCAAATCTGTGGGAGTCATTACGTTACAAGGGACGGAAGTGTGTAACAGGAAGCCGAGGAAGTGCGCGCTATTTGATTTGACCAATGATCGCGCGCGGTGCTATAGTTAGTAGTCAGAAACGACTTTGACGAGGCGGGGCACCCCTTTAATGATGCTTATTACCAAGGTGAGATGTCAGATGTTACATATCATAGGCAACTACTGTAAGGCTTGTTTTTGTTTTCCCAATTGTTAGCTCGTATGAAAATAGTTATTTATGCTACAAGCGCGGAAATCATCTTACGCACGTGTATCATATAACGTTTTACTATGCATTGTGCGAGGACAAAGAAAACGTGCGAGAGGGCCGGGCGAGCGCGGCTCGCACTGCAAATCGAGATGTGTGCAAAATTCGTTTGGAATATTGCTATCTCTGTTTGACAAAACAATGCGGGCGCGTGTGTCTGTGAGTGGATATATCTATCCACTCACAGACACACGCACACACGCGCAGCTTTTATTAACTGTAGGTACTTGCCATTCATTCATAACGAGTCGACAGCATTTATATTTATTATTAGAAATTAGGTATGTTCATTATTTGCTTTATTTTTGTTGACTACTATGGGGAATCGTTAGTGAATGTACAGATTAGTAATGCGTTTTTTGGAAATTTCTTTACCATGCTGAGATCTCAACATATTAGGATATTTCGACTAATCTCGAGATTTAGGCCTTGTAGAGAAAATCTAGCCATAGCTACCCATACATTGTTGTCGAGCATGGCCTTCCGCCTTGGGGGAAATTCGGCCGACGCACGGCGCTAGAGTAGAGTATTCACACGCGCGTCGCGTAAATATAAATTATTCGGATATTTATTATTATTGTCTTTTTTTATTTTAAACCTATTTAAGTTTATTTATTTCGTTTAAGGTGGTCTCATCTTTAAAAAAATAATGCTTTTTCTGTATTATTTCAGTACCTATGCCTTTTACTAAACTTCAAATACTGTTATTACTATGTAATGAATACAAGTCAAATAATAAAAGTGTTGGCGCGCTAATGTGCGCCAACACTTTGGACGGTACTCGGTCGGACGGTATTCGGACGTGAAAATATCGCAGCGATATTTTTTTGTGTACTGGATTCTCTACGCTTTGCTTCGCTCCGAGAGTTGAAAATCCAACAGTGTGTTTTTTCAACGCGCTGGGACGAGAGTGCGTCCTAGCACGTTGCATTCTCAACGCTCGGCTAAACACCGAAAGTTGAAAATCCAGTGCGCCATTAAATCCCACCGAATGTGGGCTTATGAAAAGTACCAATTAGTAAAAGACAAATATTCCTATAATTTATATTTACGCGATGTCCGTAAATTCAGATAAATAACATCTTTCCGAGCTAAGCATAATAAAAAACAAGGATTTTGATTATCCATTTATTAATTATGTTCTTACTTCAGAGATATTGATAAAGGTATTCATCATTAAAAAAAATATGAGTTGAAACGTCATAAAGTCGTGTAGGGTGACCATTATATTCGACCTCGTTCAAGTTACAAAAAAATACAATTATTTATGGTAATCAGAATACATAGTGTCAAAGATCCACACTAAACACGCTGATTTAAAAAAATTGGCTTGTTACCATAGGTAATCTGCAGTAGGTACATACGATTATAATCAACCGTAATTTTTATTATATTATAAACAATATTAAAATCCCATCCAGCAAAGTAAATGCGACACAATACGAAATGTATTGTACTCAGCTCGATGCAGAATGTTTAGGTAGGTGTGTGCTACAGCCAAATAAAATCTCAAGATACCTTTGCTTATATCGTAGGTATAATTTGAGGTTTTGCTGCTCTTCTTTACATGTACAGTATATTATCATCAGTCATCACTCACTTAGGCTCTTTAGACGCATAAAATTAGGCACCTATCGATTAATATTAGTGATGAAACGGATACTCGTTTGTCTGGATACGGATGTAAATACAAAATATACGTACCCCTAATATAAAAACCAGACTAATTTTTTTTTTTTTTTTTTCGTGGGTTGACTTAAAATTATGTAAACAATTAGTAGCTAAGAATGTAAATAGGTACCTAACTTATATAATTGGGTAACTTGTTGTGAGATACATCCCCAACGTTTGGAGTCCATGAAAACGATACACACGACGAAAAATTTAAAAAATTTCGCAACCGATATCTTGGATTTACATTTTGACCTCACTATCGGCTTTAACATTCGAGAAAACTATGAAAACGACACCCATAAAGAAAAATTTAAAAAAAATCGTAGCCGCCATCTTGGATTTACATTTTGACCTCACTATCGGCTTTAGTATCCGAGAAAACTATGAAAACGACACCCATGACGAAAATATTTGAAAATGTCCGCAGTCGCCATTTTGGAATTTCATTTTGACATCACTATCGACTTCCGCACCTTCGAAAACCAAGAAAACGATACCCATGATGAAAAATTAGAAAATTTTCCAATAAAAATAAAATAGTGTCAGAAATATTATAATACAATTTAGCAAACAAATAAGTTCGCACGTACAGCACAGTAAAGTACCTAATCGTCTATACTGACAAAATATACCCCGAACGATTTCCAACCAAGCACGTTGCGCTAGTGTGGGTGGCTGTCGGAGCGATATACACCTACAGTGAGCGGTGCGACCACGCACGCATTGACAATTATTGCTTGACGCGATAGCACTACTAGCTATCGAAAATGTGTTAAAAAATTAAAAGCAAAAAAACCTTTAAAAAAAAATGCTGTTATTTAAATGCTCTAAAAAGAAGAAAATAACATTTTCTTTTAAAATTGTAACTATCAACTTATAACTTAATTATACACAATTTATATGATCATAAAAGCTTGTCGCGCGATTTACTTGTGTAAATAAAGTAGTACCTATTTAATTGAGTACCTTAATCTGCTAAGTTTAAGTTCTTTTTGCAAACCTCGCGACAAGCTTTTATGATCATATAAATAGTATTTCAAATTATTCTCGGCAAGCCCTTTCATTTGATACCCATATTGCAGAAGTGCATAAAAATAACTATTCCGCCATCTTGGATGTTCCGCCATATTGGATTTAGAATGACGTCACATTATTTTTCGAATTACGCTCAACAAGCCCTTTCATTTGATACCCATAATGCAGAAGTGCATAAAAAATAACTATTTCGCCATCTTGGATGTTCCGCCATATTGGATTTAGAATGACGTCACATTATTTTTCGAGGTACTCTCAACAAGCCCTTTCATTTGATACCCATATTGTAGAAATGCATTAAAAATAACTATTCCGCCATCTTGGATGGTCCGCCATATTAGATTTAGAATGACGTCATACAGCTTATCGTGTATCCAAACTAAACGTGTATACAAAATTTTAGCTCAATCGGTTGAAGATATCTGCTTCAAAATTGAATAGCAAGATTCCACGCGAACAAACATACATACATACGTACGAGTACATTGCAAGTTAAATAAAAGCTTTTAAAAATAAATTGGATGTGTTCCGTAATACCAAAAATGATGAACGAAAACTAAATGTTTTTCCATTTTTTAGGTCATCTTTGACTTAGTGGTCGCAAGCGTTACTGCTGAGCATGAGGTACTGGGTTCGATTCCCGGGTCAGGCAAAGTGTTCTAAAATTGCTCAATAGCAGCCGAGTCCGGATTTGTCCCTGGTTGATGGTAATGGGCTCGCCCCCTATAACATGGAACTTTTAAACATAACTGGCGAAATGTGGGTGATCTATAGGTACACCTCTGCCTAACCCTTCGGGGAATACAGGCGTGATGTTATGTTGTTATATTTTATATATACATTTTTTTGTTTTTATTGTTAATAATTGCACATAAAAAATACTCAACAATACCGCCTACGCGCACAATCGGTTTGGACTCTCTGCAGCGAGCTAGTCTATAAACGCACACTAATACAATAAGTTCGTAAACATTAGCACTAACACATACGTATGCGCATAGTCGGTCGATAGCCGGAGCGGAGCAACGAGCGACACAGCCGTCCCGTCTCAATGCTAACGCACGACTGCCGCCCGCGTCCCGCGCAGAGCACCTCTGAACCTTTATCACTAAATGGGGACATTTTCTTTGCAAATATTGATTGATTTACATGTGCAGTTTCAAATATGTAGTACCTTTAGTCGTCAATTTTTCAGTGTAAAAATATTTCCAAACATCATATCCGTTCAGAAGTAGTAAGGAATATTAGCCAAAAATAGCGTTTTGGTAAATATTTTTTTAAAGCAAAACTATAAGCCATACTAAAAAAGTCCTGTTCCCGAAATGTTGTTCATGAATCTATAGTAAATATATATTTTTTTCAAATCTTTTAACCAAGCCGTTAATGAGAAGATAGCTTTTTAAAGTGACCATTTTACGGCACTAAACGAGAGTAAGGCCCTTAAGGTGAATGCCTAGACAGGCTTCGCCATACATTTTTCAGTTGTTCTAATCTCCGTAAATAAACGGTTTCTGCAGAATAAAAGCAAGTATAATGAGACTTTATAATGTATTATTTTCGCCTAACGCCAAATTTTATAAAAAAAAACAGTATTTCTAGGAGAATTAGACCCAATAAAAATCGAAAAATCTTTACATGTGTGAGTGACCTGAATCGCGCCATCTAACAGAAATTTAAAGAACCACCGAGAAAGAGTTATTTGCTGTTGTGTTACGAGTTTACGTTCGGTAAACATTTATAATAGATGGCGCTGTTCGAACTCGACGTGTATGTAACTTTGGCGCTTGCCAAGGTTGTAACCTTTTTGACGAGTAGACGAGACGTGAGAATAAGCGGACGTGTTTTTTGTATTTCTTAAGTATAATGAAATAAACAATTACGACAAATAAATATAATTATTTGCGCCGTCAGTATAAAAGTAAAGTGTGTCGCGTGTGACTTGTAGGTTTTTACCGACTTTCAAGAGTGTTTTTACCGAAGTTGCAAAATGAACTAAATAATTTTTATAAACAATAAATATAGTGTTTAGTACTATGTCTCAACTAGGATCGAGCCCATTTGGTCGTAGCCAATTACTACGGCGAAGTCCTCCACCGACGCCTACTGAACCATTACCCCCGAGTGACCCAAACTCACCAGTACCCGAAGAGAATGAATTGCCCTGTGAAGCCATCAGTACGCCGGAGATCCAGAAATGGTTAGGATCTATTGATACAATATTAAACGAAGTCTGCACTATTGTCGGTGATGGGAAAATGAACTCAGAACAGAAGCTTCGTGTCTCCAATCTTTGCCGGAAGGTCTCAAGTGGGACATCTCAGATCCGTCTTATACCAATCGTTGAAACAGAAAACAATGCAGGCCCATACCACAATCCAGCACCTACAGGTTCACCAGAATGTTGTGAACTCTCTCCAGCAGTTCAAAGAGGTCGTAGAAACAAAGCTGAATGCCTCAGAAAATACTTCATTTGCTAGCATGGTGAAGAAAGGTTCTGATAACTTCGTCCGACCTGCAAATTTGAGATCAGTCGCCATCTATCCTAGCGATAAGACCCAAACGAGTGACGACACCAAGTCGCTTGTCCAAAAGTTAATCTCCCCCGAACAACTTAAGCTTCATGTCCGTGGCCTGAGAAAAGTAAAAAATGGGGGCGTTTTGATTAGCACCGAAAACAAAGGCGATATTGACAAGCTAAGGAATTCGGAAAAACTGGTATCATCGGGCCTTACAATAGAAGAACCTTCTAAACGCCGCCCTAGGGTCGCTGTCATTGGTGTTCCCGTATCCCTTACAGAGAAGGAGGTATTTGAATGTATTTACGAGCAGAACCTTTCAGATAAGTTGCCGAATATAACTCGTGAATCCTTCCTTGAGAGTATCAAATTGAGCCATAAATCGGGTAAGAAAGACCTTCCTACCTGTAACTACATCCTGGAACTACCTGCTAGCATACGAAAAATTATTATAAACCAAAGCCGAATTTTTATCAATTGGACATCGTGCCCTGTGAGAGATTTCACGATAGTCACCAGGTGCTTCAATTGCCAGCAATTCGGACATGCAGCCAAGTTTTGCCGGGAAACTAGTCCTACTTGCAACCACTGTGGAGAGACTGGACACTCCTTCAAGGAATGTAGCAGCAAATCTTCTCCCGCTCAATGTGCGACGTGCAAGCGCTTCAAGAGGAAATGTGACCATCCAACTGGTGATGTAAGTTGCCCGGCGCGCAAATATGCAGAGATCAACTACATTAACTCAATAGACTATGAAGGCGCCTAAGAGCGCCACCGAATACTTTATTTAGTTAGCACATAAACAGGTAGCTTATCCTCTATTTATATTTCAACTTAGTTTGTAACTATCATGACAAATCAGCTTAATTGTGATCTAGATAATTTTTCTGTGTCGGAATCTAAAATGTGTAATGTTGAGGACTGTAAGCACCTTCTTCCTTCTGGTGGAAAAACGTTAACCCTGCTCACACAGAATATTCGCAGCATAAATCGAAACATGAACGGATTTGAAGTGTTATTACAGAATCTTGATTTAAGCTGTGATATTATCGTCCTAACAGAATGTTGGTTGTTAAAACAGACAGTCAATTTACCATCTCTTGACGGTTATTATTCTTATAAAACTGACAGAAACATAAACCAAAACGATGGGTTAGTAGTTTATATCAAAAATAATTTACGAACAATCAAAGAAGAACCTGTATCCGAAGATAGTAATTGCTTATTTATCAAAATTATTCCTGATACTATAGTCATGGCTATTTATAGGCCTCCTTCTCAAAATATGGATAGATTTTTAGACTCCCTTGACACAAACTTAAAAAACATATCATCGTTTAAAAACATAATATTTTTGGGCGATATTAACATTAACATTGCTTCCGGGAAAACCGAAACCCATGTGCATAATTATCTGAGTATTTGCTCATTTCATGGACTTTTACCAGCTCACTATCACCCCACGCATCAGAGTGGCTCATCCTTAGACCACATCATCCTAAAATCAAAACATCCATCCAAAACATTGGTTACTAATTCTTCGCTTACCGATCATCAAGCCGTTTTACTAACTTTACAAATATCTTCACCTAGAAAAAACTGCATGCGTAGTTACACAAAAGTCAATATGACAAACCTGGAAAATGACTTACGCGGTATTAATTTTGACCCAGTTTATAATTCAAACGACGCAAATATTACCTTAAAGTATTTCATAGATTCGCTACAATATGCAATAAGGAAAAACACATTCACTAAGACAATGCCGCGAAAGTATAGTTGTATAAAACCCTGGATTACACCCGGTCTCGTTCGTTGTATAAGACATAGAGACAAGCTTCACCTAAAATTGAAGCTCGCACCTGATAACGCAATACTCTCTGTTACATATAAAAGGTATCGAAACTTCTGTAATAATCTTTTGAAAAAACTAAAAAATCTGTATGATAAAAATGAATTACAGAAGGCAGGGACAAATAGTAAACTTCTGTGGTAATTTATAAAAACCAATACATTTAGATCGAAAACTCACGAACCTCCGTTTGATTTACTATCAACAGAGACAAACCCATCTGAAGCAATGAATAAAGTTAACAACTTTTATGCTAACATTGGTAAAAACTTGGCTGAAAAATCTTTAAATTCTAGTAATTTTTCCCGTCAAACTCCGACTACGACTTCCTCTACACAAAATTCATTTGTTTTATTAGATACCGACGTTTACGAAGTAGGAAGAATAATAAACGGGTTAAAGGATGTTTGTGCTACTGGATGGGATCACATACCTAATAATATACTTAAAAGATTTAAATACCTACTCGCCCCTCCGCTAACACATATTTTTCAGCTATGTTTGTCTAAAGGTATATTCCCTAAATTGCTCAAAAAAGCTGTGGTCACACCTATATTCAAGTCTGGAGACAAAAACTGTGTGAATAACTACAGACCCATTTCAGTATTAACAGGCCTTTCAAAAATTTTAGAAAAAATCATTAACAGTAGATTAATAAAATATCTGGAAGATAACAAACTACTTTCAGATAATCAATTTGGTTTTAGGCCCAAAAGATCAACTAGCCAAGCAGTACACAAATTGATTAATCATGTAACTACCGATCTAGATAATGGTATGCACACAATTGGGATCTTTATAGACCTTGCCAAGGCCTTCGACACTATTTCATGTACTTTACTTTTGCACAAGCTTGAAACACTTGGGATAAGAGGAGCACAACTTCAACTATTTTCTGATTATCTTAGCGATCGTCAGCAATGTGTAAAAATTGATCAGTATACAAGTTCTGAACTTAAAAATAGTTGTTTTGGTATTCCTCAAGGCAGCATTTTGGGCCCTACGTTATTTTTAGTCTATATTAATGAACTGTGCCGCCTGTCACTCCAAAATGGTGTTATAATGTCTTATGCAGATGACACCGCTCTATTGTTCTCAGCTAAATCAAGAGTTGAGGTCTACGAACATGCTCAGAATGGTTTTTACATTGTGTCTAATTGGCTTCATAATAATCTACTAACGTTAAATACAGATAAAACAAAATACATTTTATTTACAATGAGAAATACTAACTTACCGCGTACTAATCTAAACATTTTCGCACATAATTGTAGCACGTATGCTGACACTGCATGTTCCTGCCCCACTTTAGCAAAAGCTGACCATTTAAAATATTTGGGTGTCACTATTGACTCCAATCTAAATTTCCGTAAACATATCGATTTACTTTGTACTAGAGTGCGCAAATTAATATATGTCTTTAAGAATTTACGGAACATAGCAGACTATAAATTAATTAAACAGGTTTATTTAGCTTTGTGTCAATCCGTTCTTACCTATTGCATTACTTCTTGGGGTGGTGCTGCAAAAACGATTTTACTCCCTCTAGAGCGTGCTCAAAGAGCAATTCTAAAGGTACATCTAACTCTACATAGCATGTAATGTACTAACAGTACGGCAATTATTTATACTAAGCATAGTACTACTCCAGCACACTGCACTTCCTTTTGACCCAGTACCTTCCGACAAGATAAGGAAAGACATGGTTTGCATAAAGCCTCAAACTAGACATGCGTATGCTAATCGATTTTATGTGTTTTTAGGACCTTTTTTGTACAATAGGCTCAACAAGTTACTAAACTTCTATAGTGAAAGATATAAAAAATGTAGTAAAATGTTATCAGAACATTTAGCGATACTCAATTACACAGACACAGAAAAACTTCTAGAAATTTTGTCATGATGATAATTTATTCACTCATAAGTATTTACTTTTGTATTTTTACATAGGTTTAGTTTTTAGATATTAAATTACCATTAAGCTTTTTCTCATATTCGTTATTAGATTATCTTATATCAGTTTATCTTTAAATTTTAGTGTTCCAAATTAATTTAAATGTAAAGTGATGGCCTGAAACACAGGTTTGAGTTAACCTAGATCGGGCG
The DNA here is from genome assembly GCA_916701695.1 of Agrochola macilenta. NCBI lineage: Eukaryota > Metazoa > Arthropoda > Insecta > Lepidoptera > Noctuidae > Agrochola > Agrochola macilenta. The sequence continues at coordinate 1,195,832 of OU753583.1, read as the reverse complement.
GGTCGCTTCCTTACATCGTAATTCTAAACCATCATTACTTGCACCTGTTCTAAACATATTTTAGATTTAGTTTATTCTTTAGGCACTATCATTATTGTTTATGAAATCTTACTGTGGACTAATTGTATACTTTTTGTAAATGTTTTTATTCAATAAATATTATTATTATTATTATAACCTTGGTCGAGTGACGCGGAGATGCGACGATGCCATTCAAGACGCACAAATGGCAACAACGCGGGGTGTAGCGGGGCTAGTGATTGCCTTGACAAAGTTTGCGAATCGTTTCCAAAATTGTGTTTCTAGAAAGTTAGCGCCGGCGCGCGGGTTTGCCCGCGGGTTTTACATTTTATGATTGATAAAATGTTTTTTATTAGGGAATGAGAAAGAATGCTAGAAAGTGAAAAAAAATATCTGCGATTTGCATTTGGTTCACACAGATACAATACTAATGTAATTATTGTAATATCTACTTTAAATATAAAGTGCCTAAAGATTTAAAAGTCTTTCTACTGTATGTAAGTAGGTACTGATAATACATTTTCTGACACGGTTAGGTACTAATTCATTGGTTTGGGTTGAATAAAATCAGAGAATAGAAGTTCATGTAAACTTAGGGTATACCTAAATCAGGCGATCAGCGTAGGCAAATTTACCTATTTTTTTTCTAATTACCTACCTACGCAATGGTTGTCACCATTGCGTAGGTACTACTTACATCTATTGATTGAATCATATTTAATTTATGTGAAACCATCAAGATAAGTGAATACACAGACAAACCACATTGATTTTTCATAACAATTGCACATTTTAGTATTATTAGCACACGTCAAAGTGCGTCGAGATAAATTGGTCTTGCCATCTAAGAAGTTTACCAAGAAAAAGGGGAAATAAAACATAGGGCAGTATTTTAGTAGTAAGTTGTAGGATGTTCTGATATTTAAAACGATGAATGATCATCATTCATTTATGGTTTCGGGGTTTTTAACTGTCAGCGAAATGACGTTCTCAAAATGGTAGCTGTAGTTCCAATTTCGCTCGTCTGAACAGCTAAGTAAGTAGTAAGCACCATTCAGGTTTAGAATTGGTGACTGGGGCTACTACTGAGAACCAATCATACGAGTGCCATCCGTGAAAGAGTTTTTATTTAAAAGTGAAGTGTTTTTGTGTTTTATTTACGGTAAGTGTTATTTTTATGTACAAAGGATGCTTTTCTGCTTGAAGGTGATACAGAGTTATATTATAATAGTAATTACCCTTAAAACTTAAAAAAGTGTAAGATTTAGAAGAGGAAATACAAAATCAAACGTTAGCAACACTCGTTGATTGACATCACATCACATACCTACCTACTCTAAATTTCAAATATTTCCCCCAAAAATAGGGACGTCAATTCTCTCTAAAAAATGGCTGTATGGTCTCAGCTCACTTTGCCTGACCCAGAGGGACGAAAGGAACCAAAAAAAAACTCTCTGAAAAAGATCCGTTACTGAATTAATTCGAAAAGAAATATGAAAAATCGATTCACAAATAAAGAAATAATTTTCCAAAAATCAATCATTTGTTTTCGATGAAATTCGCAATGTAGGGGTTTACGGGGTGTACGTTACCCTAGCAAGAAAGTGTCTCCTATAGTTATATGAGTGGTACGTATAGTTGGTGCCTAATCTGCTGTAAATGTGCCCCTACATAAAAAATTGGTGCACCTATTTTTTTTTTCGCTTATTTGTTTGCCCTAAAAATATAACAGTATTCATGCCATTTTAGGTATACTTTTTTCTCATTCAATCGTAACAAATTAATATTTCTCCAGCCTTCCTTTTTGTCCAAAAATCGTCCCATTTCAGCAAATGAATCGTCCGAAAGTCAACGCAGGTACTGGCAACACTGTTCTCATGTTCTGTCAGTTGTTTTGCAAATTTTCACACACAGCTTGACAGCTTGATTGATGGTGACAAATGGTGGTGTTATTTCTGACTAATACAAATTTCTTGAAGCGTTTCATAATTACGAGACTTTTGCTGTTGTGTTTAATTATTCTTTTTGATTACAGATTGAATTGCAACTCTGCCTACGATGAATCCGACTAATAAACTTGCCTATATACGACATATGTATTCAGGGCCATCCCAAAATCACGGAAAAAAGTGCAAGCAACATTGAAAAGACATCATGGAAATTCTTCTAATGATTTTTTGTGAGTAAATCAGATTCCCATAAGATTTCGAATCAGATTTACGTGAATGTACCTATGAGTGTATTTGATACTCATTGGCCTGTGATGTAATGTCTTCGTTTGCCGCCATTTCTTCTGTAGACCCTTGTCTGTTACGGTACCTCCAGGAGATTTATGACAATTGTTTATTTATTGTGTCTCGTCGATAACAGTAGGAAAAAAAGAAACGGCTAGCTCGATAAGGTTAGTTTCAAGTAGTGTATTGAGCAAGTTTTATCAAATTGCAGCCGGCTGGAAGCATGGCGTAACAAGAAAAAAAAAGTTGTGGAAGAAACCGCGGACTGCCCTGTTGTGTTTAGGTAGGTACAGACATATCAATATTTTTCTGTCTCTCAACATTGTTTTTAATAACTGTACCTATTTCATTTATTTATTTTTTATTTCAGTCCAAATACAACTCAAGATCATGATCAGCTATCTAACCCTTCCACAGCTCAAGATACGCCGAAAACGTATTCACGTGGTATACCACAAATTCGTTACGAAGCCATAGCCTGCAGCTCTAGCTCTAATAGAGTTGAATCTGTTACAGAGCAAGTAGAGACTATTGATTTTGATTGGCCGCAACCCGATCCACAGACTGAAGCTTGTCAACTAACTGTGGAAAGAACATCAAGTGACAACTTATCAGGTTTGGTAGGGTACCGTATTGTTGACTTGAAACATGTGATCCAATGGGCATTTCAAATGGAAAAACATCGTCAGTCTTGTGAGTCATCTCAAATTGAGTATATTAGTGAACACCGGAAAGGATTTCCCAGTTTGTTAACATTTAAATGTAGCATGTGTAATAAAATATGGCAGCAAAGCACAGAGAAGAAGCAGAAAATTAACACTGCATTTGTATGGGCAACTGTGACTGCTGGAAGTTACTACACGCAAGCAGCACACATCACTAGTCTAATGGATATACCAACAATGACCGGACAAACGTTCCGTTCAATTGAAAAACAATTGGGCAATGTATGGCATGAACATTTGACCGAAGAAATAAAGAAAGCTGGTGAGCAAGAAAGGTCTATTGCTATTGATAAAGGAAATGTTTCTACAGATGGTATTCCATACATTACTGTATATGTAGATGGCGGATGGTTGAAAAGGTCATATGGTCACAACTTTGATTCTTCATCTGGAATGGTAAGTCCCAACTTGATAGCATATTTTTGTGTTCATTTCATTAGTTCTCTTTTGCTTGTCAACATATTTTACACAATGTTCAATGTTTTGATTTATGATTTCTTACAATATTTGAACAAAGAACTTTTATTTTAGGCCTGCATTATTGGAAAGGAAACCAAGAAATGTCTTTTTCTTGGTGTCAGGAACAAATATTGTTATACATGCCAGTATTATGAGCGAACAGGTTCAGACACTAAAAGTCATGGTTGCTGCAAAAACTTTACAGGGCCATCTACTGCGATGGAATCTGATATAATTGTTGAAGGATTTCATCAGAGTGAGAATATGCATAATCTTCGGTACCTAAGTTTTGTAGGAGATGGGGATTCTTCAGTGTTTGCTAATTTGAAAGAAAAGGTGTCTTATGGAAACCAAATAAAGAAAATTGAATGCAAGAATCATGTTATAAAAAACTACACTAAAACTAACTAACTGCACTTTACAAGGTAACCACTTCTTAGTGTTATAATAATTATTTTACACTAGCTTTTACTTGCGGCTCTGCCCGCGTTAAAATGTTTACCTGGATAAAAAGTATAGTAAGTCCTATATCGCGGTTATAAAATATCTGTGTGCCTAATTTCATCCATCTCCGTTCAGTAATTTTTCAGTGTTTGGTATACATATAAAAAAATAAAAAAAAACACATAAAGTAGGATTTAGCTACTATAAAATAAATGTTCCTCTCTTTTTCAACCGACTTCCAAAAAGTAGGAGGTTATCAATTCGACTGTTTGTCCACCGATTTCTCAGCCAATTGTCGACCGATTTTCAAAATTCTTTGTCAAAGTTTTTTGTCACAAATGAGGACCTGATAATGGGATCCCAGGGAAATTGAGGGTAAACCTAAAATTTTATTGGCATTTTCAATGTTTTTTGTTGTTTTTAGAAGTCGGTTGTATTTTTTTCAAAAAAGATTTTTGTCTCTTCCTATGTTTTAATATTTATATTTTATTTAAGATTTTAGGTAATACGAAACTCCCTCTGTATGGACGAAATATTTTGAGGCCTAAATTGATGAAATTGACACTAGTAGCGCGAAAGATTATTGTTCACAATAGCAGTCAGCCAGGTTCAATGGCTGATGATTTAAGGAATAGTCCACTTCATGTATTTGGACAGCATGAAAAATGTAAGGAATATTACTGTTCAGTGAAGCAATTACCACCTGACGAGAATAAACAGCAAGACAACCAAGTAGAAATCCTAAGAAATACAGCACCAGAGGTCTGGGCTCTTATTTATGCTGCAAATGAAAGAATTGCTTTGAAAGCTGGACGGTTGTCTAACGAGACAACAAACGTTGCAGAGAATTTTATGAGTGTCATTAATAAATTTAACTGTGGAAAACGACTCAGTCTTGGAAAAGGAGGCTCTTATCAGCGGCGTGTTCATGTAGCAGGTAAATAAGTTTTTTTATAGATATTTTAAAACAATATATGACATCTCTAGCAACCCCCATGATCTATGACTTCTTCTCTTCATAATATAAGAGGTTTTTCTCAACTTATAGAACTTTCAATGGTCATCAATGAAAGCTTAGGTTGCAAACAGACATGTATGTGACTATGATTTGGTTTTTCAGGATTGTCTCATTCTGTAGGACATAAATGGCATCAAACTGCATGGAAAAAGAAGACAACACAGAGCCCTGGACAATATTTAAAAAAATATGTCCATCAAAAAGAGAGAAGTAGATTGCGCCAACAGAAAATGACTCGAAAACGGCTTTTTACTGAAAATACTAAAACTCAACCTGATAAGGACTATGGCCCAGAAGCAAGTGACCCTGTCGACATTAATGAGGTAGAATTAAAACGGCTCTGTGAATTGAGATTGCTTAAATTCCAAGAAGATACACAAAAAATAGTACTAATTGAAAACCAGACTGTGGGTCAACATGATAATGAAAAGTATCTCTCATACAGATCTGACCGTCTCACAGCAAGTCAGTTTGGAATGGTAAGATATCAGCCATCCTCTTATTGTTTCTTACTTTCTAAAAAGCCACAGCTCAAGCCAGTACAAGAATTATGATTGTCACTTTGTTCATTTTAGGTTTGCAAACGTCGTAATGCCACACCATGTCACAATCATGTGAAATGCATTCTCTACAAAAATAATATTTGTACTAAAGATATGATGTATGGACAACAAAACGAACATGTTGCAAAGAGCATGTTTATGCAACAATATGGCAAAATTGTCAGGCCATCAGGTCTATTTATTGATGAAGACTTTGGATTCTTAGCAGCTAGCCCTGATGGTAAGATTATTCAATAATAAAAATATACAAATAACTAGCTTTTGCCTGTGGTTCCACCCCCATGGATCTTGTGTGTCGCGTGGATTTTTTAATTTGGTTCAGTGGCGTAGGCCTAAAAACTGTTCTTTTTTACAGGTATTATAGAAGCAGAAAATACTATTGTAGAAATAAAATGTTTTCCCTCCTTGAAAAGGAAATCTCAAAATATTAGAGAAGCATCAGAAAATAGAAATTTTCCTATTCATTTGGAAAATGATGTTTTAGTTATGAACAAAAAGCATAATTATTATTATCAAGTAAGTAACAAAGATCATTATTTCTTGGTTCATGTATGTATAAATATAATGTATTTCTTGGATTGTTTCTCAGCTATTATTATTTTGATTCTAGGTCCAGGGTCAATTGCGAATTACCAATATGAGTAAATGTTACTTCATTTGCTTTATATCTGTCACCCAACCATTGACTGTCATAGAAGTTAACCGGGATGAGGAATTTATCAACGCTATGACGCATAAGTTGGTAACATTTTTCAAAACATGTGTACTGCCGGAAATTATTTTGAGACGAGTTGAGAAAAATGCTAAATGTCTAGACATCAAGGAATTAAAAGGTATGAAAAATATAAGTCTTACTCATTTCCTAACTTATTCCTCAGGTTTCTGAGGTGTGGGTTCAGTAAGAATAGTCTAACAAAACTGTGTAAATTCATTTGTTGCAGCGAAAACTGTGTCGCCCAGCAATTGATTCAGATCGCACGGAAATGATATAAATGGAAGCAGAAGATTGATACTGCGCGGCGTCGGAGGCGCAGCAAAAAGTAGCGTGTAGAAGAGAAGATATTTTATTATAGTATTTTTTATGTATCTTTGTATGGTGATACGAGTCGATGGTTCGAATCCAAGCCGACACTTTGCTTTGTGTAAATTATTTCATCACCACTGTTCAGAGGAGGCCTGAGTCTCGGCGCGGCAGTGGGAACATTATAGACTAATTATTATGCTATTTTTGTACGTAGCGATGTATAGTTTAAGTTATTTGTTAGTTTATAAGATTTTTCTGTGTACATATGTTTCACTCATGTATTTAGGTACCAGCCAAACAATTCAATTGTAAAAGAATATTTATTGTTCAAAGTTGTATAATAAGTGGGTATTCTTGAAACATAAATGTTATGGTTAGCTAGCAACCACTTGTGTGTTGTTGTGTAAGATACTTACACTTACGTGTGATGTTACATAAATTGTAATCTACGTACATAATTCTTTCTAATACTAAATTCAGAATCATAATTGTAAATATCAAAATATCTATAATACGAGTCGATGGTTCGAATCCAACCAGAAAATATTTAGGTAAATGCAGTGAGAGTAAATAAAACGATATTTGTATGAAAATATTAACCATAGATAAATATTGTTAATTTATAGTAAGATACAATAAAACGCTTTACAATTGAATACTTATTTTTTTATTTATTTAGTACAGGTCACAATTTATTTACACGTTAGGTACTATTTAGGTTCAGTCACATTACAACAACCTATATAGGTACAATATACCTTTATTACCCAAAATAATTTATCTGAATAATTTGTTATGGTAAAAAGGTATCTGATAAAGAGCCTAGAAACAAAAGTATGCATATCCCAATAATTATATTATTAATAAATAGATTGGAACATAACAATCCTCTAGTAATTTAAAGTATGCTTAATTAGTAAATTAATATTTGTTTTCAGTTTTTGCTTTATTGTAAGGATTAGTAGTATTTTTTGCTTTCTTATAAATAATTTGGTCCTCTTTCTTTAAGTTAACGCCATCTGGACATTTTAATTTCCAACCATGTTTGAATAAAACGACATCTAGTGTAGTCGGAAGTTACTACTATTTACTTTGCATGTGTGTGTAAAGAGTAAATTCATGCGGCTAAATCATTATTATGTTCTAATCTTTGTATGATACCAGTTAACAAGGACAGTGATGATCTAAAAAAATCAAGTTAATGCCCTAGGTTTCGCTAAGAATAAAGTTGTTTATTAAAAATTTCTATGTTAGGTGTACAAATTGAAAATGTTCGAAATTGTGGATGTGTCGCCATCTAGCGACAAAATGTCAGTGAGATCATCTAGGCATTCACCTTAATATAGTAAAACATCCTAATTTTCATCCTTTATAAGCCATTTTATCATATATATCATTATATCATATCATGTATCTAAAACTATGTATATTCCCTTTTCCATAAAAAATCATGCGGCCACTTCTTCAAATCTTTCTTTAACATCACACACATGCTCCTTCCTGCAAGACAATTCTTGCTCATGTCCTGCTCTTAAAGAAACGAATGTTATAAAATATTTGGGTATCCAGATTGACAGTGGTCTTAGTTTTCAACCGCACGTAGACGCACTTACAGCGAGAACGCGAAAATTGATATTTGTTTTAAAAAATTTACGACATTTGGCGGAAACTAAGACTATTGACACCGTATATTACGCACTAGTTCAGTCAATCCTATCATATTGCATAACAGCATGGGGCGGAGCCCCAAAAACATCTTTGCTTAAGTTGGAGAGGGCACAGAGAGCTGTTCTTAAAGTTAATCGTAACCTTCCCTTTCTTTTTCCAACGAAAGAACTTTACCAGCAGTGCAAAGTACTAACAGTTCGCCAATTGTTTATCTTAAGTACTATCATTCAAAGGCATACTCAACTTCCATACAATCCTTTCGAAATCCTTAACAGGAGACGCAAACACACAGTCTGTAAATCAAGGACCTTCAAAACCAGCTTTAGCCGCAGATTCTTTTGCTTCCTAGGAGACTACCTTTACAACAAAGTTAATAAAGAAATTTCTATTTACTCCCTATCCAAATTCAACTGCAAAAATAAAGTAAAAAATTGGCTTCAATGTCACGATTATGAAGCCACCGAGAGACTCTTACAAGTCATTTCATAAAAAGCAGCTCGACATGTCCTTCCTACACGACATTAGAGGACCAGTTTGGAGTTTCACACTCACTACACACCCACACCCACACACCTTACTTTGCTGTCTAATCTAATTAATTAATTGTTTTGTTTAAAGCTTTTATTTAACTTCACTTGTTAGTTTTAAATTTGTTTTTATCTTTCTTCCCAACATTAACGTCTGTTATTATATTTGTATACTGTGACATGTCCGGGTAGTTTGGAGGCCTGGAGACCTGTAACACAGGTATTCCTAGTACAGGCGCCAGTCTCCACAACATCAATGTATTTTGTATACACATTTATGTACTGTACTGACTGTTCATTATGTGGTGGAGAGAATAAACGTTTTTATTATTTTTTATTATTATTTTCTTTTTCTACTGTATTTTCAAATTATCTTTCAAAGCAAGTGTTTCAATGATTTTTATATAGTAAAACATCGTAATTTTCATCCTTTATAAGCCAAGCATGAACAAGTAACTGCTTACATAATAACGAAGTATTTCGCAATACCTTACTTAACCTTTCAATTTCATCATCTTATACTCGTATAATTTTATTTCGTTTTAATGTAAAAGAGCCTCAAAGGGCTTCACCGACTTTAGTTACTTCTTATTGCCGCAGCTTTCCAATATTCTTACAGGGCACTTGAGGCTCCGCAGTCTCAATGCTCATACGGTAACTTGTATCCTCGCAGCTCCGATGTTAGAAGCGGCAGCGCGATGTCATCGTTATGGTGTGAGTGAAGTCAGTGAATTGCCGAGCAATGGTTTCCAAATGATTTTCAATAGCTCCAACATTGATCATGAAAGTAACGAAATAAAATTCATTAGTAAACTGTTTTAATAGGCCAGGGAACAATCCCACTTCTGATGTGAGAAAATAATGTATTTAGAAGAGTTAAAAATAATAGACACACTAAGGGGCAAGGGATTTATTTATTTAATATTCAGATATTTGAATTAGCTATTTACTTTATAGACATATAAATAGAAATATTATATATTTGCATTGTACATTATTTGAAGTATACACATAAATCAAATAATAAAAATATATTAGAAAATATGATGTTAGAAGAGGCAGTAAGCACTATAAGTGTATGTATAAGTATTATCTAATTTAGCAAGTTTTAAAAGTCGGAATGATCACTGTGTATGTAAGTTCTCTTGAATATGTTTTGTAGGGAAAGGATCGTATGAAGTAAAGCACAGAAAGACAAGGCTAGACATTTATTTAATTAGACTTGACATTATTTAATCAGAAAGCTAGTTGTCCGTCCGCAAAACTAGGTCTTCATGGAGAAGAAGGACAAGAAACTCCATGGAAACAGTATGACAGTATTCTATCAACACATAATCATAATAAGCAATAATTACGGTATAATATCAAATTACTTAACTTAGGTCCGTTCGGTGTGACTGCTCCGGAACGAATGGTCCGAGAACGTTTTTTTTTTTTTTTATGTAGGGCATCTCGCATTTGACCTCTGAGGAGGTCGTAGCTGCTTATCCGGACTTTCCTGTGGCTGCCTTAGGGCCGGTTGTTTCAAACGGTTGGTTAACGTAACATACGTACGTCAAATAATAACGATTACGGAAGATGTTTAACGTTCGTTATATACAAAGCGTTGTTTCACTGCATAAAAAACCGATTGTCAAAGTTATTCGGGTTGCCAGTAAAAAGCAATACTTTTTCCCAATAAAAATGGTTGGGAGATTTTTATATTATAGCAACACTTCGCCGTTCACGTCTCAAGTGACAACCTCAGACCAATTAGTAAAAACAAGACATAGCGTGGTCAACAGTGACGTGAGGCCGATTTCGTTAACATGTGTGAACCAAGTGACATGTAGTTAGATTGATTGTATTGTGTGCGTGTGAGCGTGTATGCACAGAGCGGAGGTATAGTTTTGGCATGCTTCACTGTATTGTTCGCAGCACTATGTCATGGTTTTTATCTCGTCTGAGGTGACAACTAATTTGGATTAAGAGTACAATCAATTGCACCCATTACTCTCGGAAATCTAGATATTTTATAAAAGTTAGTTGCCAGAGCTAATTTCTCTTCATCGTTAGCTTAGCTGGCAAGCTTATATAATGAGGACGTAATTTAGCAACAGCCCAGGCATATCGTTGACTTATGTAAAATAAGGTATTTAAGTCTTGAACAAATAAATATTGTTTATTGTTTATTTAAGCCTGACATATCACCAACACATATAATGAAAGATCCTGATGCATAATATTGTAGAGTTGCAAGTACCTGGTCTATGGGTTTTACTGCCAAATATTAAAGATTGTGAACGAATTTTAGAATCAAATTATGTATTGGGTTTATACGAGTACCTAAGTATCTACCTATATGATAACTGAATACATACTTAATTTTCTGTACTTAGCAAATTTTATTTTATCTTCGATTTGACGTGTTAACAAAAACAGAGCTACTTCCTTTGAAACGTGGTATCTTGCAATAAATTCCTGCTTAACCCATATGTTTATGATAGTTTTAAATACGTTTTTCTTTCTTTCTACACTATTTGTTTCATCATCAGAAAAACTATCGTCGAACAAAGACCAATACAACAAAAGAGCGTCCATAATGTCCAGATGTTTGAGAATAAAATGACGTTAACCAGTGGGTTTGGCACCGGCTACTGTAATCGTTATTTTTTAACGGACGTTAAGGCCTACATTTTGTGAAACAACGCATTTTTTGGTTTGACGATAGTTAGCGCCATTTTTGACGTATACCCGTGCGTTAAGTGGACGTGAAACAACCCGCCCTTAAGCTTCTACACTTAAAGCCTCCAGCCAGGGGCATAAACTATTCTAATTAAAATTAGGCGAACGCTCGCTAAGGGCACCTCTTGTGGGGTACGGACCTCGGCTTAGGGCGTCGCTGGGGGGAGGACAGCAAGATGGGACAGGCTGGATCAAACATAGATTATTATTATTCGGGGTGTTTAAGACTACGGGCTCAGCTTCGACGCGGGCTGGCGCATCGTTGAGCAAGGGTCGGGGGGGAGTATCATTTACTCGGGAGGGACGCGGTCGCGGACCTCTGCGGCGAGGTCGGAACGTGTGTCGGTGTGTGTGTTTCTTTACTGTACTGGTGGCCCTATTGCTCTCCTGGAGGAGGGTTATGGGGTCATCTGGGTCGTTGAGAACATGCCTTGGACGGCGGACTTTACTTATTCTAGAGGGAATATAACTGGCGGCCTTCACAACCAGAGGGTTGCGATGTATTGCGGCTTTATCAAAATAACGCGTTGCATTGCGTTTTAGAAATTGGGCTATTGTGGGGATTTTAAGGTCGAGATGGAGGATCTCGTTCCTAACATACCAGGGGGATGCCGTCGCCATTCGAAGGAAACGGTTTTGGAGGGTCTGCATCTTATGGAGATGATAGGGTTTGGCTTGTGCCCAGGCGGCACACGCATAGGTCATAATGGGTCTAATGCATGCCGTGTAGGTACGCAATTTGCACCTAAGTGACAATTTGCTTCGTGCATTGATAACGGAGTGGTATGGGCCGAGAACGGCGGAGCGGCGGCTTTTTATAATCGATAGTCAACAAGTGACGTCACATCGTACGATTTTGATAGACTTGTTAATACTTGCATTTTAACATAAAACTATGATTAAATTATATATAAATAGAGTAAATATGTTTAAATTAATTAGTTCTATTACATACTTGGTCTTACAATGGCATAATTAGTAAACAAGTCACATTAAACAGTTAAATATGATATTATACAGAACAACAATGAAAGAACACAGTTTAAACTTATGTTATAAATGTATTTCGTAATAGTATGTATAATATTTTGACAAGAAACTATTGCTAAGTTGTGTTTCACATGTAAACAAGGTTATAATTATTATAAGGATGTTTCTTTGTGTCTAATTAAGGAATAATCTATCACACGCATAGCTTCAAATTCAGTCTAAGTCTCGGTTAGATTTCAATGAAATTCGTGAAATTGCATCCGAGAATATTAAGAAAGCTACTGCGTTAGGAGTAGCGCGTTTCAATCGTGGCAGGGCAACCGCGAGACCATTTTCCAAAGGCAATCTTAATCTTGTCTTCATTAAATGAAGTGAAAGAAATCGGACTAAACTTAATAGGAAATTCGGAGGTCCCTTTGTTATAACTGACGTTTTAGGTAACGACAAATACGAATGAAAAAAAACTTGGATGGTTCCAATAGAACATACAAATATAGTCATGAAAATTTGCGTGCAGTACCCGGGGGCTATGAAGGCTTGGTAGATATAGCTACCACCTTAACCAATTACTTAGAGGAGGCCGAGACGGCGGTCCACAATCGAGGAGTGGAGTTTGTATCATCTGGAGATGACAGTGGTACCTTGTCGATTTGTAGTTCACGTACGTTAACCAAATCTGGAATCTTTCCTCCGAGAGTGAAGAAACGTAATTAAAGGTAACATTGCTACTAATCTGTGAGATTAACTTAACTGCGTGAGGGACTGGCTCATGCGGGTCGATGTCCTATGGTATGTGTTGTTGCGCAGACATTGATTGGGTGATCTAAGGAACTGGCTTATGCAGGTCGATGGTCCGGATCATATTGTTGCACTGATCGTCTAGTCTGAGAGGCTATGAGATCAATTGAGATATGAGTGGCACTAATGAGTGATCGGAAAGACGCTTGATCTAAGGAACTGGCTTATGCAGGTCGATGTTCCGGATCATATTATTGCACTGATCGTCTAGTGTGAGAGGCTATGAGATCAATTGCGATATGTGTGGCACTTGTGAGTGATCGATGGGACGCTGATAGGTTGTCCGGTCCATGTTATCTGGAGAGATAACTGGTCGAAGGGACGCCTATTTCAGTTGTCCGGGTCAGCCCGTAGTGGTTGAGTTTGTGGGGAGGAACGCTGATGCGTTATCCGGTTAATGTTATCTGGAGAGATAACTGGTCGAAGGGATGCCTATATCAGGTATCCGGGTCAGCTCCTAGAGGTTGAGTTTTGGGGTTATAAAACGTTGTAATGTATGTCAGTAATGGACGAGCGTACAATGTAATGTATCTTGTAACGGCTAGGGCTGCGCAGGGTAGACTGCACAGGCCGTTAACTGATAGGTAGGTAGAAGTAGAAGATGAATTGAAACAGCAAGATAGTTTAATACATAATAATTATAATAATAATAATAATAAATTTATTTGTTAGAATATTGTTGTTACAAGGTGTTACACATAATATGATGTCCATAATATTCTGCTGTTTCCAGCGCACAAATATTTCAAAGAATTAAAACTAACAACAAACCATACAATGTCGAAAATAAGGAAACGTTAACTACTATCAAATACAATGTCAGTTGGTATCAATAATGTTAAGAATTATTTAATACAATGTCAGGGGTTATTAATTATGCGTTCATTAAGGCTGCGACCAGCCGGCGATCTTTCGCGTCCGGCCCTGGTTCAGGCCATGATCCGGAGCGAGAGTGCATGGGAAGCCGTCACTTTGTAACGGCTAGGGCTGCGCAGGGTAGGCTGCGCAGGCCGTTAACTGATAGGTAGGTAGATAGTAGATGAATTAAAACAGCAAGATAGTTAAACATATATATATTGGTAGATAGGTAGGTAGAAACACGGCTAGGTCGTGGGTAAGGTCCTACACACTGAGTCTTGAGCACTCGCACACTTAGAAATAGGAAGGGTACCGTCCTTGGCAGCACATGGCAGATGTGGGGGCCTGCTCAGCACAGGCTTAGTAGGAGGCCGGACGGCCTTCCTAAGACCGACAGGTAGTGGGCGTCGGTAGGACGCGGTGGCCTGTCAGCACAGGCTCGCGCAGGTAGCTGGCGATGGTAGGCCGCAGGTAGGTTACGGCGATAGGCCGCAGGTAGGGCAGGCCTCCATAGCGTGCGTAGGTAGTAATAGTGCAGGATCAGGTAAGGGGTCCTGCCCTCAGCCCGTACGGAGAACTCTGGAAGGCGCGTTAGAGAGCGCATGTTAGATGCGGTGCGCGATAGCGGCAGGCCGCATGCGATGTGCCAGCTTCTTCCCCCATTCAGCGACCAAGGAACGGTATGGGGAGTAGGGTAGGTGAAAGCTCTGCACATCGCAGCGGTTTACAGGCAAGAGAGTTTGCAATATAGCGTGCCACAATGGCGGATGCAAACTTAGGCTAAGTATGTGAACACGCGAGCATAACACAAAGTATAATGGTTCACTAATCACTAAGAATAACACAGTGAGGCACTACACCATCTTGATGCAGTAGCAATACATACATAATTACAATCTCCTGTGCGCTGGATGAATCGTAGCCGCGTGTCGGACATTGACACACGAAATTAAATACTTAATAGGTTATAAAATCAATAAAGATTATCCAGCGCAGAGGATCTGGTATAATTACCAGGCTAATGTGGAACTCACCCTAGGACGGGGCACAAAGAATCCTGAGGGTCAGGGAACAACTGTTGATACTTGACTGTGTGATATAATCACTCGACTACTTTCACCTGAGATCCCTCACAACGCTACAACTTCCTTCTGCGAAGCAGTAATTCTCGCGAAGGAGGAGGCGCCTCGCGCCCCTAGTCGCCGCAGGAGACGCCCCGGGCGTCGGGAGTCGCGAGCCGACTTCCGGCCACCGTAGACGCGGGCTTGCGGACGGTGGGCAATGGGTAGCTCGCCGTCCGATTAGGACCAGGCCCGGTTCGACGGCGCGTTGTGTTCCACGCGCGCCTCAAAGAGATGTCAGCACCAACTGACGGGGTCCGTAAGGGCCAATGCCTGCCAGGGTTGTGAGTTTGTCCGAAAGGGATATCGCGGCCCCGGCACACAGGCAACGGAAGGAACACGGGTGGGTTTTGGTCAGTAAAAGTCTGACACTCCCTCTCGCTCCGCCCAGAGCGGGAGGAGTCATTTGATGATTTCCCACCCAAAAAAAAAAAAAAGGGGTTATTAATTATAATGTCAAGAATGATTAAATACAATGAAGAAAAACGGACAAAAATAAATAATTTCAATACAATGTCATAGAAATGAAATTCCATTCAATTATTAGGAGGTAAGTCGTCGTCTAATTTAAATTTTGAATCAAATTTTTCATTTAAAACATTCATTCGTTGAGTAGTAACACTTTTGCAATAGAAAGTTAAATAGTTTATTTTTAAATGTCATGAGGTTAAGATTTTTAAAAACATAAGGTAATTTGTTATAAATTTGAATTGCCATACAATAAACATTATTAGAAAATAGTTTAATTCTTTGTTGGGGTGCACAGAATTTTTGGATATTTCGACTTTTCCGTATAACTACATCATTGTGTACTTGAAATTAAGCTAAGTTTTTACGTACAAAGATACAGAGTTCGAATATATATAAAGATGGGAGTGGTAATATTTTTTTTTTTTTAAGATTGGGACACAGCTTTGTAATGGTTGGGCTTTAGTCATTGATCGAATACATTTATTTTGTGCTCGGAATGCTTTTTTTCAGTATCAACAGAATTTCCCCATATAATGATGCCGTAGCGGAGAATTGATGCTACGTAACCATGATAAGCATAAAGTGCTGCATTGATACCAGCTACGCGAGTTATTCGGTTTAAAACAAATACAAATCTTTGCAGCTTAGTGCATAATTTGTCAATGTGTACTTTCCAGGTGCAATATTTATCCAATGTTATCCCCAAAAAAGTAGCACTTTCAACCTATTCTACAGCGTTATTTGCATATCTAATTTCTAATTGGTGACGTTTGCTATTGTAAGTTTGGAACTGTATAAGTTTTGTTTTACTAATATTGACATTTAGATTGTTGTCTTTTAGCCATACTATTATTTTGTTTAACGTGTCATTAATCTCTTCTTCGTATTTGGTGATATTGTTATCGGTAAGTTAGATAGATAGATAGATAGATAGATAGATAAAACATTTATTCAGTGCACACAAAAGACACACAAAAGCACAATTAAAAGATAACAAATTACATAAATATACATAAAAACATGATGCCAATATACAAAAAATAAAAACATAAGTACTTAAAGAAATAGAGTGACATTATGACATACTTTGTTTAAATGAAAAAAGGAAAAACAAGGTGCGGTGTGAGTCTCAAGGTTGCACCAAATGGGAGTCCAGCTCAGTATGTGTCAGGCAAATATACCTAACGCTGATATTCTGCTAGATCCCTGCAGTGACATACGGACGTCTAGCAGACGAGATAAATTGGTGTTGTGACAAAGTGTTATGCGCGTGAAAAAAGTAAGTATACCCGCAACTTAAATTATGGAGTATTCTGCAGTAAAGTTTTGCCTTGGGAAACGTTCTTGTTCATTAATGTGTTGATTGTATTGTTGATTACTTTATTATATATATAGTCATATGTTTAATATTGAAATAAATAATCTTAATATAATTATAGTAGCGTGGGTGCAAATAAATAAACGATTCAATGGCTAATTTAAAATAATAATGTTTATAGTAAATAAATATAGATAAATAACATGTGTATTATAACTATTATCGAACAAAAGATCCCCAGCTATTCAATTACTAAATACCTCCTTGTTCACAGGTTTGTGATCATCAGTTACGCCAAATAGAGGGATTGACTCGGGAAGAACACGACAGCCAGTTATACCGGGTGATTTTTTTTACCGTCTCGAAAAAAATAGTGTGTAATAGGTGAACGGAGTAGAAGCCTATGGCACAGAAATTTTATTTTTTTATTTTTTTTCCATAACCTGGAATGAAATTGATCTATCGATAAATACCAAGCATATGAAGTGAACTTTTCATACCAGAACATTAAAAACGGAAATAAAAAATAAATAAAAAAAAGCGATCAAAAATATCGAAATTCAAATCATACGCACCCTACTAAATGCGCGGAATTTATCAATGAATTCGTAGCTTTCCTTAGCGGCCGATAGGTACTCGCCGTCGCGCGTCGGCCTCTTTGAAATCCTTTCGCAGGCGCGCGAGCCGCTCGCGCAACCCCGCCCGCCCGCGTTCCGCGCTTCAGTTACCCACGATTAGTCACGGCGGTGTTACGTCGCGTTCTTTGTTTCCGCGTGTGCATCGATCGCCCGGTGATAGTTATCGACATGTACGAATATTCCAATAGAGAGTACCTTGCAATGGTGCGATTTTATATCCTGTCTGGTGAAAACTTAAACGGTGCGAGGCGAATGTACGCAGAAGAAGAACATCTTCAGTTGCTGCGAAGGAACGGTATCCCTGCTCCTCAAATTCCCAGCACTTCACTAATATTACGGACGTATCAGCGGTTACTTGATCATGGGCAATTCCAGCTACCTAGTCATGCCAGAGGCAGGGGCCGGCCACCTTTGTCCAGAGAAGTTGAAGACTCCATACTGGATTATTTTGAAAGACACCCGAGGAGGAGCACTCGGCAAGCCGCTCGTCGATTTGGCGTAAGCCAGTATGTGGTGTGGAAGCTACTTCATTCAATGGACATGCATCCATACCACTTCTCACCCGTGCAAGCTTTGCATGCACCGGACCCCGGACCGCGCATGGAATTTTGTCACTGGCTGCAGAACCATGCGGAGGCCAACATCTTGTGGAGCGACGAGTCCATATTCACCCGCGTTGGTATTTACAACGAGCACTGGTGGAGCTTCCAAAATCCACACAAAATTAAAGAACATGCACATCAAGTTCGTTTCAGTGTAAACGTTTGGGCAGCGATAATACACGATCGCATAATTGGTCCAGTTTGGATCGAAGGTCGATTGACGGGAATAACGTATCTACAAATGATACGTTCCGTCATCGAAACCATGTTGCAAGACGTTCCGCTTTCCTACCGGCAAGACATGTATTTCCAGCACGACGGATGTCCAGCTCATTACGAACGATCTGTGCGCGCGTATCTCAATAGCCAATTCGGTGATAAGTGGATAGGTCGCGGTGGACCTGTGAACTGGCCGCCGAGATCACCAGACCTAACACCCCTTGACTTTTATTTGTGGGCAGAACTAAAACGTTTAGTGTATACCGAAGAAGCTCAAAGTGTTAGTGATTTAAAACAGCGAATAATGGACGCTTTTAATGTTTTAAAAAGTGATAGAGACACGCTTCGAAGTTTATCGAACAATTTGCAAAGACGTGCTAGTTTATGTTTAGAAAGAAACGGTGGACATTTTGAACAATTGCTGCGATATCGCTAAAAAGGTAAAGACCAACATTTTTGTAAATAATAATAATTAAGTGTGATTTTGTAATCAATCAGTGTAATTTGTAAATAAGTTGATTTCGATCTTTTAAATACGCCTACAATGTTGTAGTGTAGTATACGGGTACATTCCGAATTGCGCTGTAATCGATTTGAGCGTGCTTACACCCGTTCCGAATTAGCGTATGCGCGTTAACGATGTCCCGTGAATCTTCATAGCTATCTAATCTAGCTAGCTAATCGTTATGACATACGCCATCTTGCGATAACGCCGGCCATGCCCTTAATTAATATCACCGTGACTGTTATCAAAAATGACAGTTGTGCTATTTTGTTTTGAGTCGCATCATAAATTTAAACTAACGTGGCATTTTAAAAATTGTGCTTCTGGCTACAGTCGCCATCTAACCAAATAAGAAGAAGAAAGTGGTGTTTACACAAATAAATATGTTATCTTATAAGTTTTGACATTGAGTGAGCACGAGCACTGGGAGCACGTTCACGAGCATTCACTCAACAGTCGACAATGCAACACTCGTGCTCAGAGCTGTTATAATCGTAATAACTAAATCGGAACACAAATTATTAATGTGACCGCTGTGAACGAATATGGCATAATTCGGAATGTGTAGGGTACACTTGTTACCTAGTAACATTTTATCAATTTACTATGACAAAAAGTAAAATTTAACGTGTAACTTTACTTGAGTTACATGTTAATTTGCTACAGCATTTTAGACGGTCCTAAGCCCGCAAAAGTATGAAGGAATGATCGAAATCACAAAATAATAATTTAAAAACAAACGGGTCACCTCGACCTTGGACAGTTTAGTTAGTGCATCACACAGTGATGGGTAATTGCACTGGCATTTACAAATCCATTAATTATTGAATGATTTGATTTAATTACTTGCATAATAAACACCAATTAAGTAGGTAACTATCTACCTAATTTAAAATCGCCTTCTCCTTATTTTTCATAACCTTGCTTTACGTTAGGTTTCTCAATGATTTAATAATGTTATTCTAACGAATATTGTAGGAAAAGCGGTTACTTTAAAACATTCAAAATACAAATGAATGTAATATCTACTAATTCCATTCAGTGAGTGATTGTGTAAGAATACTACCTAAACAGGTTTGCTTAATTTTTTTACAAAACAGACCTTAAAGTAGGTACCTACTCGCCACGGATAACCATTGTCTCTGAAAGGTACCTACCATTCAGGATGCGCGGCTGCGCGAGAATACACCTACTCTATCGTCGTCGGCATCGGCGTCGTCGCGTCGGTCGGTCGTGTGAGTACCGGCGCCCGCGAGTAGGTACCGCTCAGCTGGTCGGCTCTCGTACGTGAACCCGTAGGTGAACTCTCACGCACACATCGAATTTCTCTGTACGTGTGTGTGCGCAGAAACGTTAAAATAGACCCGCCGAACGACCTTCTGTCAACGTTCTCGCTCCCGCATGTAGGTATGCATGCATGCAAGTCCTTTTCATTTTGCGTGAAGTACTGTCGAGTATTCTTGCTTAGGTATTGTTTCGATTATTTAAAAAAGATTAGATTGTTTTAAAACTTCGTTCGTATCTTTATTACTGTTTTCGTTTTATTTGTAAGGATAGGTTTTCTTATTGTGTTATCTTATTAGTAGGTAAATTGGTGTATTTTATTATTGTAGGTTAGGTTTTTGTATTAATGTGTTAGGTTTTCTTATTATTGTGTTAGGTCATTACCTACTTATTCTTTTCGTTCTAGTTCTTCTTCTTTAGTCAATTGGGTACTTATTTGTATTGTAAGTTTGTCAGTGTGTGTATTGTGTTCATATTATTTGTAGGTAGATCAGGGTCATAGTTTATTAGTACCTAAGTGGGATATTAATGTTATTACGATGATTTTGAATTTGGTTTTGAAAACGTTTTAAACACGACTGGTACGTACCATGCAAGCGACCGAATAATACCTACTTACCTAGCGAAAGAAATGTGACTGCGTCTCGCTCGCACGTACAACTTCCATTCATGCGCGCCGCCACTGGCGGCGCCGTTTACTATCTCCTATTTTGGCTATTATTAGTTTTACGCACGGGCCGTAGGATGGACAGTTTTTATGATTTTTTAAAGATTTTCGGAACTTTTGCTATCTCAATGGTACTAAGTAAATATTCTCGGGCATGGTTTCGTTTCCACTTACACAACCCACTATATTATTCTCGAGACGGTAAAAAATGTCAGCCGGTATAATGGACGTGTTCGAAATGGTCAAACCCAGTTTTTGCTGAGAGGCAATAAGAAACTGCCGCAGTCGAACTCTGAAGGTACCAAGACATTTAAGATTCCTTATCAGCGGGGGAATATTGTTCCAGCATTTGGATGCGGCGTATCTAAAACTTCCCCTGAAAGCAGCTGTCTTGTGCGATTGAGTGGAGAGTTGCTGCGAGCACTGCCTACTTGCGCATTCTCTTCTACTAGTAATCCAGCTCAGTTTATTGTATAGGTAGGTCGGCTGCTTGTACTTTATAACTCCAAATAACAGACAAGCTAAATGCAACTTACGACGTGACTTCATTTTGAGGATAGAGTGCTTATTTAAGAATGGCGTTACGTGAGTTCTTGGTGGGATTGAAAAGCAGAATCGAACGCAAGCGTTTTGCACTCTCTGGATCAGTCGTTCAGTTCTAGCTAGAAGTCGAGGGCCAATCACGGTATCCGTATAGTTTAGATTGGATAGCACGAGTGACTCAATCAACTAGATCCGCAGCTCCTCTGAAAGATAAGGTCTTATTTTATAAAGGACCTTAAGCCGGTAGAAACAATTGCGTACTGACTCGGCCACGTGCGCTTCGTATCGCAACCCAGCGTCCATGATCAGACCCAGATTACGTGCCTCACTGACACGACTGACCGACTCATCCAGTAGGGTAACGTTGAGCGTTGCCGGCACCGCACTGATTTGGTTCTTGGTTCCAAACAGCATGTATTTGGTTTTAGAGAGGTTAAGTACCAAACCGTTATTTTCAGCCTAACATGCTATCCTGTCCAGATCTTCGTTTAGATCCTTTATGGCGTTGTCATAGTCATTTGGTTTAAACGAGATATAGACTTGTACGTCATCAGCATAAATATGGTACCTACATCGCTTCAAGGAATTTATGATATCCGCACAATACAAGATAAATATGATGGGGCCGAGTATTGAGCCTTGTGGGACTCCCCTGTAAACAGAAGTGAGTGACGAAACAAGAGATGAGCCATTACTTAGTCCTATTTCCACACGCTGTCGACGGTTGGTGAGATAGCTTTGGAACCAGTGTATCGTATTCTGCTCAAATCCATAGTAGTTAAGCTTTGATAGAAACAAATCTATATTTATGCAGTCAAAAGCTCGCGAAAAATCAAGTAGGACTAGAAGTGTGCATAGGCCCTTATCCTGAGCTGACAGAATATTATCTGCCACGTCCAAAAGAGCCGTAGAAGTACCGCGCTGTTTGCGAAAGCCTGACTGTAGCTTAGGCAAAATGTGTTTATCTTCTAGATATTTTGACAGCTGCTGGCATACAGCCTTTTCAGCAATTTTAGAAAGGCAAGGCAGAATACTAATAGGTCTAAGGTCTTTCAAGTCAGTCGGATTTGTTTTTTAGGCAGTGGCCTAACGATAGCAATTTTCCAAATATCAGGGAATGTTGCTGAGACAATTGAGCTGTTTACAATGTCAGTGATGGCCTTTAGTGTATGATAAAGATAAAGATAAAGATATATTTATTTGTAAGCATGTGTAACATTATACATATAAATGCAAATGTGGAT
Source organism: Agrochola macilenta (assembly GCA_916701695.1). Lineage (NCBI taxonomy): Eukaryota > Metazoa > Arthropoda > Insecta > Lepidoptera > Noctuidae > Agrochola > Agrochola macilenta. Next base: position 1,173,167 of record OU753583.1, on the reverse strand, counting down.
GTAAAGTGGGTTGTCTGTGAGTTGCAACATGTTTTGCCACCATTGGCGTACAAAATAAATTATTGCCACTTGAAATACAACACAATGAAAGAAAGCAAAAACGAAAAAAAAAAAATAAAGCATAAAAAAATTAAAATATAACACAAACAGATTAGAAACTATCATTTAAAAAATCTTTAACATAATAGTAACATTTTACAGTAAGTAACTTCTTAAGTTCTCTCTTGAATACGTTTGGCTGGTTTATATTTTTTATAATCTCTGGAATCTTATTATATATTAATGGTGCCATACAAAACACGCTTTTATGAAGGAGTGCTGTTTTCGCAGAGTGAGGCTGTAAGAAGTTCTTATATTTAGTACGTCTATTTCTAGTGACATTGTCCGACAAAAGAGGAAACCAGTAAGGATTGCTTCTAACAAATAAAGCTATTTCCATGATGTATAGTGACGGAAGTGCCAGTATATGGTATTTTATAAACATTGGTTGATAGCTGTCGGTATTTTTGATCTTAAACATAGCCCGAATATAACGCTTCTGCATTTTGAATACCATGTCAGTGTTAGTCGAATTACCCCAAAATATTAGACCGTATCTAAGTACCGATTCAACAAGTCTATAATACGCCATGAATAGTGTGTTTCTACTCACTGTTGGTGCCAGTTTGTACATCGCAAAAGATAAACTACTTATTTTTGTACAAAGGTCTTCTGTGTGACACTTCCAATTGATTCTACTGTAAATTTTTAAACCGAGGAATTTGGCTGTTTCTACTTGATTTATTATGTTATTATCATGCATTAATTTAAATTTAATTGAATTTTGAGGTCTTTGACTGTAGTTCATTACATTTGTTTTATTTATATTTATTTTTAGATTATTAAATTGATTAGCCAAGTTATTATAGAAGTTATTGCTTTATTTATGTCGTTTTCAAATAGATTTTTATCATTACAAGTAATATTTACTGTGCTGTCGTCTGCAAATAATGTCATAGGTTGCACGGTTGCATTAGGGAGGTCGTTGATGTAGGTAATAAATAGCGTAGGTCCCACTACGCTGCCCTGGGGAACACCATATCTAACATATCTTACTTTGGATTGGTATTGTTCTTCTTTTTTAGTTTTTATGTTAAATTTTGTAATTTGTGTGATTTGTTTTCGATCAGTTAAGTAAGATCTAAATAGTTCTGAAACGTTTCCTCGTATACCGTACGCCTCCAATTTTCTAACCAATATTTTGTGATCCACATAATCGAAGGCTTGTGTCATATCGCAGAAGATGGAGCACACAGGGGTAGTTTTATCAACCGCAGTCATTAAATTTTTTTTAAACTCAAAGATAGCCATATTAATATTTTTATGCTTTCGAAAGCCTTTCTGTTCGCTGCATAAGATATTGTTATTTTCTAAGTAATTATTAAATTCTATATTGTAATAAGTTTCAAAGATTTTAGAAAATACAGAAAGGAGAGCAATGGGTCGATAATTTTCCACTAATTCTTTATCATCTTTTTTGAACAAAGGTTTAACAATTGCTAGTTTAAGATCCTTTGGAAATGTGCCATTTGTTATAGACAGGTTAATAATATGACTTAAATGATGACATATCTGACTATTTACTTCTTTTACAATTTTTGTAGAAATAATTTCGTCATATCCGACACTTTTTGTATTTTTTTGGCCATTTATTATCTTAAACACATGAAGAGGTGTGCTTGGAGCTAAAAACATGGAATTAGGTCTGTGATTAATTAGGGATGTTACTTTTTTACCGGCACCCAAGATTGGTTTAACGTTATCAACGAAGTAATTATTAAATGTGTTTTTTTTTTTTTTTTTTTTTGGGTGGGAAATCATCAAATGACTCCTCCCGCTCTGCAGAGCGAGAGGGAGTGTCAGACTTTTACTGACTAAAACTTCTCCGTTGCCTATGTGCTGGGGCCGCGATATCCTTTTTGGACAGACCCGCAACCCCAGCAGGCATTGGTCCTTCCGGACCCCGTCAGTTGGTGCTGACATCCCTTTGAGGCGCGCGTGGAACACACCGCGCCGTCGACCCGGGCCTGGTCCTTATCGGACGGCGAGCTGCCCATCGCTCACCGTCCGCAGGCCCGCGCCTACGGTGGCCGGAAGTCAGCTTGTGACTCCCGACGCCCGGGGCGTCTCCTGCGGCGACTAGGGGCGCGAGGGCGTGCAGCTTCAATCTCCCTCGCGCGCTCCGCCTCCTCCTTCGCGAGCATTACTGCTTCGCAGAAGGAGCTGACGGCCTCCCATGCACTCTCGCTCCGGACCATGGCCTGAACCAGGGCCGGACGCGAGAGATCGCCGCCGCCGATCGCCTCCGTGAGGACACGGCGGTGCTCCGCCCAAGCCGGGCAGACCTCCACCGTATGCTCCACCGTGTCCTCCGGGCGATCCACACAATGGTGACACCCGGGCGTTTCCTCCCGCTTGATCCTGAACAGGAACCTCCCGAAGCAACCGTGTCCGGTGAGGACCTGCGTCAGGCGGAAGGTGAGGACGCCGTGGCGCCTCTTCAGCCACTCCTCAAAGAGGGGACTTACCGCCGCAATTGTGGCGTGCCCTTGTCTTTGATTTATTATTTGACATTTCAATTCTGTAATTATTTTGTGCACGTTTCGTTAGCGAAATTTTTTTTTTTAGTAATGTGGAATAATTAATAATAATTTTGTTTATTCGTCTTTGTTGCTTTTTGTCTAAGTTGCCAGAGCAATAATCTTTTTCTTTTGCAACACATTTTTATTCCGCGTGTTATCCACTTTGATTTATAATTAACTTTCATCATTACGCTTTTCTGCGGGAAGCACAGATTGTAGAATAATTTAAAATTCTCCATGAAATATGTGTAAGCATTATCTACGTCCTTAGTTGCGTATATTTCTGAGAAAGAAAAATTATTCAGGCACATTTTGAATTTATCAGCATTTTCTTTACAGTAATCTCGTTCCGTTTTATACCAGTATTTAAATTTGAAAAGCTTTTTTATTGGAAGTTTTATTAATTGGGCCGTGTGGTCTGATAAGCCAAATTCCAACACTTCAGTCTTACACTGTTTTTTGAAATCATGGGCAAAGTTATCTAAACAAGTCATGCTAATCAGTCTAGTAGGTTCTTTTAAAGCAAGCTTCAAGTTGAAATTCAATAACAAAAATTCGAAATCTAGGGATACATTATTACTTTTTAAAATGTCAATATTAAAATCTCCATCTATTAAAATATTATTACAGCTTATTTTTGTAATGAGCAAAAGGACTTTTTCAAGTTTTGAAAGAAATGTTACCACATTGTTTGGATTCGGTACTCGGTAGACACAGACAATAATAACTTTGTAATCAATAAGTTCGATAGCACAGCATTCAAATACATTAGTTATAGTATGTTTCTTAACATCTGGAATTTCCCTCCATTTATGCTCCTTATTAACTATGATACACGCTCCGCCTCTTTTGCTATTATTTCGACTAACACAACTAGCTAAAACATACTTATTTATATGGAGATATGTTTCGGATCCTACCATCATAAAATGTTCCGTAATGCATAGTACATCAATTGATTTGCTTTTGTCTGCAAGTTCTTCCATATTTATCATCAAGAGATCAGCTTTGTTAAATAATCCTGCTATATTTTGATGTAATACATATAGGTGTTTAGTTTCGAAAAAACATGGATTCAGATTTGTTTTCGTCAGTCTGCTGATTTGTGCGTGTAAGGCTATCCAATGTTTGTGTTTCATCCTGTATTATTCCATTAATGAAGTCTTGGATGTCTTGGAAAATGGTTTCTATGCCGAGTTTGTTCACCGTGCCACATGTATATTAAACATCTCATGGGCTATACTTAAGATTTCTATTTGAATCCAAGAAGTACGCATGCTCATGTTCTAGTATGTCGAGATATAACAAATTATTAAAATTCTCTACTCGCCAGTTGAACATATTGGTGTGGTGCCCATACTTAAAAGTGGGTGCACATATAATTATATTAGTGTGACTTAACTTCTGTGCAACTTCTCTTATGTAGAATATAAGGCCAAAGTAGTCACTAGTATTCTGAAAGTCTTCTTCGCCTATTAAGATAACACAGAAGTCGTTCATTATGAAATCTTGTATTTTGTTTTCCAAATTATTAATTAGTAGGTCTGTGCTACATTTCGGCTTGAGATAGTGGCATATATCGTAATGTTCTGAGAAAGTTTTTTGAGAGATTGATAATATTTTATTCCTGGTGTTAGTGCTCAATATGTGAATTTTACTTCCAGTCCTTGTTTCGTTTATTTTCTTTTGGTGTTGCGTAGGATCAGTACTGGATAATGGCTGGATCGGGGTGTTACTTTAATCTGCCGTTTGACCTACTGTTGGTGGTGATTGTAGTTCACATAATGTTTTTAATTGTTTATTTCTTCTTGTTTTTTCAATCCCAAGGGGTATTTTTGTTTTAATTTTTTTTATGGGGCTATGGGTAACAGTTTTGTATAAATTATTTTGTTCCAGCAATTCAATATTCGTTCGTTTGATGTTTGTATTTTCAATAGAAAGAGTCTCAATTTCCTGATGGGCACTGCTGAGTTCTGATTCTAGTTTGTTAATTTGTTGGTTTAATTTAAGTATCAGTTCGTTATGTGATTCATCGCTTGACAAGTCAGGCATACTGGATATACTTTCATCGTTGAGAGTATGTGCCGAAACTTCACTCACATTACTTGTATTTGGGTGCGAGTATGTTCGCTTTCGTCGTAATGTTATATTATTTAGGAAGCACGAACCGACCATTAACCAAAAATCCTACAGATATAATCTTCACACCTAATTCTTTCTGGTTTTTGGTGATCTTCTCTGCGAGCTAAGATTCTCAGAAGTTCAATACTGAGAGTTGTATCGTCGGCGTACAGAATGCAAGAATATGGAGTTACGTTGGGCAAATCATTTATATATAGCAAGAACAAAAAGGGTCCCAATATACTGCCCTGGGGGACACCACATGAGTTCCGACGATAAGCGGATCTATGCACTCTATTTTCCGACAAAGTATTCCTCGATACCTCTACGCATTGTTGGCGATCATTTAGGTAAGATTCTACCCACTGTAATGCGTTTCCCCTTACACCATAACGATTCAGTTTGTAGAGAAGGAGTTTGTGATCCACGAAGTCAAATGCTTTTGACATATCGAGAAAAACCGATGCTATTGGCCTCTTCTTATTCAGACTAGAGGTAATCATTTTTACAAGAGAGAAGCATGCCAGAGTTGTTGATTTATTTTTTCTAAAACCAAACTGTTCCTCTTTTAGAATTGAGTGTTTTTTTATAAAGGAGTGCAGTTTGTCGTACATAATTCTTTCAAAAATCTTAGAAATTACGGGTATCAGAGTAATCGGTCGATAGTTATTCATGTCATTTTTATCTCCCTTTTTGTATATGGGTTTGACTATAGAAAATTTTAGTCTGGCGCGGAATAAACCTTGAAACAATGACAGGTTAACAATGTGGGTGAGTGGATGAGATATATATTTAGAGCAACATTTAAGAATTTTCGTATTGATATCGTCATATCCAGTTGAGTTAGTTGAGTTTAAAGAATTAATAATCCTATACACAGTATCTTCATTAGTTGGAGTCAAGAAAACGGTATCCGATATGTCAGTGATGGTATGTTTATAGTTAATATGTTTTTCAGAATTAGGGGTATTAGGTTTGTTTGTCATGTTTATAAAAAAGTCATTAAATTTATTGGCAATTATATCGGCATTAGTGTATGTGCGCTGATCATCTATGATAGAGGTAATCTCATCGTTATTATCGACATCCGCGCTATTCTTTTTAATAATGTCCCAGGCAGCTTTACATTTATTGTTCGATTGAAGAATATAACGAGTATTATCAAGTTTCTGAGCATGTAATATACATCGTCTCAGTATTCTAGTATAATTGTGGTAGTCCTTAAGGTTTTGATTTTTATTAGAATTTAATAGTCTATATTTTAGGTACATGCTTCGTTTTTTGACACAACATCTTTTTATTCCTTTTGTTATCCATTTACTTTTTGGCGGTTTGTTTGTAATTTTTTATTTGAGTATGGGAAAATAGAGATTATAAAAAAGGGACAGTGTATCATGAAAGTGATTGAATGCTATATCAGTATCATTTGACTCGTGTATTTCTGAAAGGGAAAGAGACGATAAGCATGATATAAAATTTTATATGTTATGTTGACTCAAATCTCTTCTCTTTTGAAACCAAAATTGTTTTCTGCATCTTGCAGTATCTACAGACGAATGGAAACAAATGAACTGACCGGTCTCATGATCAGATAATGCAAGGGTATGTATTTGAGGCTGGGCATTAGGTATGTCGCTTGCGATGAGATCTAAACATGATGGTTTTCTTGTGGCTTTAGTAATATGGATAGAGATGTTATAGTTGTGTAAGATACCTTCTAATTCTTTATAATTATTTTGACGCTTTAATACTTCAATGTACCAATCTCCACATAGTATTATTTTATTTTTATTTCGTTTTGTTATTTTCCTTAAAATATCCTCTAGGTTTTTTTAAAACAGACTTAAATTTGAATTTGGAGTACGGTAAATACAGATAACAATGACTTTAAGCGTGATAATTTCTATTGCACAATATTCGAAATCATATACTAACGGCGTAACTAGGTTAGGGATAGGTTTACATTCAAAGTCCTTTTTAATCATTATATAGGTTCCACCTCGCCGTTGGTGAGGTCTTGAGAAGGATGAGACTAGCTTGTAATTTTTTAGTATTAAGTTACTTTCTGATCCTCTTTTTATGAAAGTTTCAGAAAAACATAGATTATCAATGATTGTACCGTTTGTATGCAGTTCTTGTAAAGTTATTTCTAATAAATCGGTTTTATTTAAGACACCGGCAATATTTTGATGAAATAGTGTACATTTACGTTTAACATTAAAAAAAAAACAGATTTACTAGTGTAGTGTGCAGCTCGCCTAACCTTATATTTGTAACTGCACACACTTATTATTACATTATTACATGAATCGTTGAGTTGAACAGTTCTCTTTATTTTACCTACATCACTCCAATACATGGCGACCCTTAGCCAGCAATTAAAATTTTGCAACTTACTTGCAATCGACATAAGAAGTCATGAAGAATTTTACTGATAGAAGTTTGTGAAGACGGAGAGAATTAGGAAAAAGAAGCAAAGAAAAATAATATATAATAGAAGAAACAGAATCCTTAAAGAAGAATAAGTTTGAAGAGGTGAAAACATTAAATAAGAAGACAGAAAAGGAACGTTGCTGCCGGGTGCCGTGTGAATGCTCAAGCCTTATGATGAGAGGATATGCAGGGCGCTGGGAGATAAATTGTTCGGGTCCGATGTGGAGCAGCTGGGAGTCAGTTCGAGTCCAATGCCGAGGAGTCCATTCAACCACGCCACGTGAGACGTCGTGACCTACATATACGTTGTCAGTAGAATACGTATCTATTGCAATGTAAGTTTTGCACTGCTAACATTTTTTTAAACTCTACAATAATTTATGTTATTGTAATTAGAACATGCTGTATTATGTTATATTTTGTTTTGAGGAATAGGAATGTCCCAACAATTGCAAGATTTGCACGGTAAATTAAAATATTTAAGAGAATATTTAGTGACACTAGGTCCAGATAGGCGTAGGCAAGAATTAGCTTTCAAGAAACTAGTAGAAGCAGAAAAAGAATATAGTAAACTGGATTGTATTTTGACTCAGTTGAACCAAGAAGTTAAAGATCGCAAGTTAGACAAAGGTACTTGTGAGGTTTTCCAAACACTAATTAATGAGATAAAATCAAATTTTCAGAAAATAAAGGGTTTACTTTCTTTAGTAGATAGTAGTAGTCAAACTAGTTCCAAGGATTTTATAGAGTATTCTGATAGTGTTGTAAAAATAGCTGACACATTCGATATTAGAACTGCAATTACCCTGTTGCCGGTAATGAATGGCCAGGAGCAGGTGACAAATCAGCTTATTGATGGTACCTTACTTTATAGTTCGCTTATCAATGATGCCAGTAAATGTCAATTAATACAGTTTGTGTTAAAAACGCGTCTCTCGCCAAGTGCTAAATTGCGTCTTAAAACTACTTACGCAGATATTGAAAGTATGGTAGAAGATATTCGCATTAACTTATTACCGAAAAAATCGTCTGTAGCTTTACAAACACAATTGTTTAGGGCTTCTCAAGGCCGTAGGAGTATAGAAAAATGCGGTACAGAGATTGAGGAGTTGTTTGTGAATCTCACGATTGCTCAGGGTAACGATAAGCGTGATGCCTATGAGGTTTTGCGTCCACTCAATGAGAAGACTGCAATTAAACGGTTTAGCGATGGTTTGGCCGACAAGCGGCTCAGCACCATCATTGCCTCACGACAGTTTGTGTCGTTATCTGAAGCTATTACGTCTGCGGTAGATGAGCAATCCATGTCTGTCCAGACACAAGACCAGGTTATGCAATTTAGAGCTAACCAAAACTATAAACGTGGAAGCTTAAAGCGTTAAGCTTAGCTTAGTGGCGTGGAGCTTAGCTTAGCGTGGCTTCATTAGGGGTCGTTGTAGGTGCAGCAGCTTCATTAGCCTTTAATGGCTGGTGGGGATTATTTGTTTGTACCTTAAAATAATATGGAATTGTTCCTTTTGTGTGACTAGTATTTGTGTTCGAGCTAGATGACGTGCGCGTGTGTTTTAATGTACAAGCTGTGTCCATACTTTTCTTAAGATTAATATTATCAATTTCTATATTTATTTTATAACACAGTAGTTCCTTGAATTTGTAGTTGTAATTATTATGACTATATATATTCTCAGTTGTATCAATGAACTTACAGTTAGGAAAATTTTGCAAAAATAGTTTTATATTTTAAAATTAAAATTTAAATAGGGATTATTAATAATATTTAGTATAAATACTTGGTTGTTTCTTAGTTTATGTAAGGTCGGAATCAACTCTGATAGAAATTTGAACGGGTTTTTGTCATTGCTTCCTACACCCAATATTACTATATCATCATTGTGCAAAGTTTTTATATAATCTTCTATTTTATAGAATATTTGTGTACTAGTTGCGTTTGGCTTTGACACTCCAGATACAGAATAAACGTTATTCCACTTATTGGCATCCCTCTGTAACTTTATTTGACTTGCAAAGCCTCGTACGTGTTGGTCACCTAAAATAATTATTTTTGGAACACCAATTGTTGTTGAATTTTGCGAACGTTGGTGATCACTTTTATTTAGTCCTGTTAACGAAGTAAACGAAGCTTGAGCACATGGAATTTCTATACTGCGTTCGAATGATTGGCTGCTTTGTGGATTAGAAACTGATGTTGCTCAGAACATCCCAGTTTTGTTGTAGGCATATTGCGTTGTGTTTTTTCTTGTTGGACAAGTGAATGAGTGTGGGCATGAAGTTTTTCATCATTAGGTGAGCTTTGCAACATTAGCGGAGAGTTTCTAAATGACTCAGTAAGACGACGCTTGACTTTGTTTTTCAGCATGGTTGACTGACGTAAAGTTGTTCGTGGACTTTGGCAGATCTGTTTTAGGATTTCAACTTCCTGCGACAGTTGGGCAATTTGTTTTTTCTGTTCTACATTTTCGAGAATGACATTTTCTAATTCATCCTGCGTAGATTGTAAGTCCGCCTTTAATTTACTTATTTCGGAGTCCATTTCGTCTCGGCATAATGTTGTAATATACGAAGAAACGTCTAGTCTTCTACTCAAGAATTCATCCGAACGTGATGAGTCAATGGAGGTGCCCATATCTACGCTTTCCAGTGATTTACACCTATTTAAAGGTCTTCTAAGCGTTACATTATCCAAGCGTTCCATCGTTATGCGCCCCCTATAGCAAAATTGTGAAACCAATTTTGTGCAATACATTGGGTACTCAATGAGAGGTCTTCCTATTTGTCAGCAGATGTCATGTTTTGAGTTATAGGTAATCTTTAAAGAATGTGATGCCCTCTATTAGCGATGATGTTGAATATCCGTGTGACGGTAAAGACGAACAGTGTAAGTAGTTCCACTATCCAGCAACAGATGTCGTTTTCAACAACTGAGGAAAGTGCCCTCTATACTTAATCTTCAACATGCGTGTCATATTATTGACGAGTAGTGACCATTGTAAGAAGTTCTGCTACTCAGCAATAGATGTCGTTTTGTGGATTATCGTGAATTACTGAAGAAAGTGATGCCATCTACCATTGACTTCCATCAAACCGTCATATCAACGGCTAAGATTTTGAATAAAGGTTTTCGCTATTGCGCACTAGAGGCGTTTCAAATTTTCACCTAGATCACAAATATGTTTTTGTTTCTTTTGCCATAGGAATAGCTCACATAATACTTGTAGTTAGTGTGTAAGGTAATGTTCTTGAAGTCACCACCATTAATCAATAGAATGTACATACAGATTTCGGCATCCCAGGATATATCGTGTCGTAACTTTTATCACTATGCATACAGTTCACAAGCTCATTCGAGTTACGATAACACTTCCACAGACATTACGAGTTTATTGTTTTCACTTCTTTACACTTCTCATAACTTTTATTGACCAAATTATATATTTAAAGATTAATTAATATGGAACTGATAGAATTGAACGTTTACATTACTGCGCCCTCTCATTACATAATAAGAGTAATAAGAATGAAGAAGTCGAATGTAACGAGTTTTAAAACATACATTAAATATTATGTTCCTTGTTCCACTATGGGTTACTGGCTCCAGTTCCTGAAAGCCTATTTCACCCTATCAACTGATTGGTCGTTTTTTATTTCGTCAACCAATTACTACAGCTAACATTGCATTATTACATATAATTAGATAGATAGAAAGTAGTAACACGACTAGGTCGCGGGTAAGGTCCTTAACACTGAGTCTTGAGCACTCGCACACTTAGTATAGGAAGGGTACCGTCCTTGGCAGCACGTGGCAGACGTGGAGGCCTGTCAGCACAGGCTTAGTGGTAGGCCGGACGGCCTTCCTAAGACCGACAGGTAGTGTGCGTTGGTAGCACGCGGTTGCCTGCCAGCACAGGCTCGCGCAGGTAGCTGTTGGCGGTAGGCCGCAGGTAGCTTGCGGCGGTAGGCCGCAGGTAGGGCAGGCCTTCATAGCGTGCGTAGGTAGTGAGTGCAGGATCGAGTAAGGGGTCCTGCCCTCAGCCCGTACGGAGAACCCTGGAAAGTGCGTTAGAGAGCGCATGTTAGATGCGGTGCGATGTGCCAGCTTCTTCCCCCATTTAGCGACCAAGGAACGGTATGGGGAGTAGGGTAGGTGAAAGCTCACACATCGCAGCGGTTTACAGGCAGAAAGAGTATGGGCATAGCGTTGCACATAAGCAGATGCTAACTTAGGTTAAGTATGTGAACACGCGTGCATAAACACAAAGTATGATGGTTCACCAATCACTAAGAATAACACAGTGAGGCAATACACCATCTTGATGCAGTAGCAATACATACATATTACAATCTCCTGTGCGCTGGATGAATCGTAGCCGCGTGTCCGACATTGACACACGAAATTAGATACTTTATAGGTCAAAATCAATATAGATTATCCATCGCAGAGGATCTGGTATAATTACCAGGCTAATGTGGAACTCACCCTAGGTCGGGGCACATAGAATTCTGAGGGTCAGGGAACAACTGGCAGCAGCCTTGCAAGCGGAAACCAAATGCAGAGCGTCTCCGGCAGGACAGTGTTGTTCCCCGTTTTTAGTGATGTGACTAGGAACTTACTAATTGTGATATTTTATCACTCGACTACTTGCACCTGAGATCCCTCACAACGCTACAATCTACCGGTTTTATTCTCTTTACAGAATAATGGGCAAGCGGCGACTTACGAGGATGGAGACGCACGAGGTCGTGCGAATGTCAGTCTGGCCGTGACGGCGCTTTAATATTTAAATTAGTGTTAGCTGGATTACATAGATGTCACTGTTAGCTAAGAGTGTCGTGTAAATGAATTATCTGTATTTGCTACGTCACATCCGATGACATGACACTCTGACACAACACCGAGCGCTAGTGTGCAGTGAGGCGACGATTTACTGGCAGTATGATTTGAGGCTTGGTCGGAATCACACAGGCGTGCTACGCGCTCGGTGGAGTGTCTGAATTGTGTGAATTGTGTGTGATTGTGTGTGATGTACGGTTATTAAGTGGTGATTATTTTAAAAGGAAATTAGGATTAGTGTGATTAGTAGTAGTGACTGTGCTTTAAATAGTCCTTCTATTTTCTTCGCCCGACAATCCACGCCTACTTGTAAAGTGCAACTTAAGAATTATGATCATGGATCCAACTAATATCGCTGATGAGGGCCAAGTCCCTTCATATTTTATTTATTGGTTGAACACGAGGCTTTTGGCTACTTTTGAAAGTGTGTATTTTATGTGTTTTTGTCTTTATAAGTGCGTTTTGTTGGTGCAGAATAATCAATTTTTCTTTCTTTTTTCTTTAAAAAAAAAGGTAAAAGGTAGCTTTATGTATTTATTTAAGTATATGTTAATTTATTACGATATACGTGTAGGTATATTTTATATTTTTTTTAGTATAAGACTTCGCAAATTCATATTTTTCTCTTTTTGTTCTCACACACTATTGTCTACATTTCTTTCTCATTTCTCCTTTCGCAGGTCTGCTGGAAGAAATTTCTTAAGAAATAAGCAGTACCTTTGTACTCAAATTATAATTATGTCATATCTCTTTGTATTTTACTGTGTGTACATAAATAATAAAATAAATAAATAAATAAAATAAAATAATGATCGTAATTTGGGAGCAGTTAATAAACATTTACATAGTTATGCCGTTAATGAGGTACCAGGGAAACCACATGTGCAGAAAATTAAATAATTATTGTCAAACTTCCTTGTCTTCAACGTAATCTTTAATCTTATAATATGCTTTCTTGATAAGGACACGTTTGATGTGGGTTTTGAACTTTCCATCGCTAAGTTCTGTAACCGACTTTGGCAACTTGTTATAAACGCGAATACTGTTTATAAGAAATGAGTTACTAGTTTTAGTTAATCTAAAGGGTATCACAATTTCATGTTTCCTACATGTGTTTATATTATGATAATCACTTCTTATTTTCAAAAGTCCTAAGTTTTTGCGAACATACAAAATACTTTCTAAAATATTAAGAGAAGGCTAAGTTAGTAGGTATATCAATTTCTTTGAATTTATTTGTATGGGCCTCACGAGGACTATGTTATAGATTGCGCGAATTGCCCTCTTTTGTTAAATGAAAATTGAATCTGCGTCAGCTGCCGATCCCCACCACAGAACGCCACAAGACATAATACTTTGGAAATAAGCATACTAACCTAGCTGTGGCTACATCAGTCAACTGCCATTGTGTTACTCAAACTCAAAGCATTTATTTCAATGAAACCATTTACAGGCACTTTTGAATTGTCAAGGAATTGGTCAGTCAGAAATATGAAGCTAGTTGCCCATTCCAAAGCGTAGTAGGTACCTATGGAGAAGAACGGGCAAGAAACTCCACGGACACTCTTTTAAATAAGTTGTTACAAAATATAAGTTACATCTTTCCATGTTGAAATTAAACATGTGAGAACAATGTAGAAAGACGTACACGTTAGAAGCGTCCGTAATAAAAAAAAGATAAAACAATAACAATTCAAAAATTTTAATCTGCCAAGGCAGCTAAGAGTTGACCAGTCCCAATTGACGGCGCCCGTTCACGAACATGACGCATGGATTAGCACCATTCAGCTCAACTACTTTGAAGGGAGCTAAATGATCCAACACACGCGCCACCGTCAGCGAGACATTAGAGTGAGCATGACATACTCTCAGCCGCCAAGGGAGGTGCCTTGGCGGTACCTAAAGTACCTAAATGGTAGCTTTATAGTCGGTACATAGTACTCAACATGTGCTATGCAATTATACAATGTTATGAGATTGAATTTATACAATGCAAAGATAGTTTTTTAAATCTTCAGCAGCTCCAACAGTATTTTCAAATGCTAATCTATTCGTTTATGCGCCCTTGTGGAGCAAGACCAGCGTTGAGCCAAGCATTTTTATCAGCGATGTAGTAGTATAATATGCCTGCCTGCATAGTGTGCATTTTATACAAGATTTGAATTTCGTCTCATTTAGTTGAAGTATGTGGGGAGGAATTTTATTGTAACACAGTATCCCATAAAAGATGAGTCCACTTTAGCCAGTCCTGGTTGAACTAATAGGTCCCTATTTCTTATACTATAATTATGTCTATCACCTCTTTTACTAAAAAGATGTAAATTTTTTCTTACGTGCATGATGTTTTCATAGATATATTGACAAGGTACCGTCATGACGTTAATATCCTTAAACAGTTCCCTTAGAGAGTCACGCCTGCGGAGATAATATATGGCTCTGATCGCTCTTTTCTGCAGAACAAAAATAGACTCGATGTCTGCAGCCCGTCCCCACAGTAAAATACCGTAAGACATGATACTATGAAAGTAACTAAAATAGACCAGCCTCGCGGTATCTACATCAGTAAATTGACGGATTTTTCTGACAGCATATGCTGCTGAACTTAGCCGTCCTGCAAGAGATGTTAAATGAGGACCCCATTGTAGCTTTGTGTCGAGCGTGATCCCTAGGAAAACAGTTTTATCGACGAATTCTAGTTTCTCTTGATTCAATACTATTTCACAATCACTACTTTTGACATTTGGTAAAGAAAATTTTATGCACTTAGTTTTTTTTCCATTTAATACTAAATTATTAGCAGTGAACCAACTTTGGACCTGCAGTAGGGCGTTATTTACGTCGTCAAAATTTGTAGCACGTCTATCTACCTTAAAAATTAAGGAAGTATTGTCAACAAATAACACCATTTGTGGTTGATTTTTTAATAAATGGAGTAGATCATTGACATAAACTAAAAAGAGGAATGGACCCAATATCGAGCCTTGTAGCACACCCATTTTTACTTTTAAACCTAGTGAATTGACACCGTTTATTTGGACTTTCTGTTGTCTATCATTTAAATAAGATTTTACATAATTGAGCGCAAGTTTTCCAAGTCCGTAATGCTCAAGTTTCAAGAGTAAGATTTTGTGATCGACGCAATCAAATGCCTTGGAGAGGTCACAAAAGATTCCTATAGTGTCTTGGGCCTCTTCCCACGCGGTGAAAATGTGTCTTAATAAGGTTACACTGGCGTCGGTTGTACAACGTCCTTTGGTAAAACCATACTGTTGATCATGAAGGATTTTATTTGTGTTAAAATGATTGAGCATTTGATTAAGCATTACCTTTTCAAACACCTTGCTGAAAACCGGCAACACGGACACGGGTCTATAATTATTGGTGTCTTTACTGTCCCCGGATTTGAAAAGTGGTATTACCTTACTGTATTTCATTAAATCCGGGAAGACTCCTTGGTCCACACACAAATTAAATATTAATGCTAAGTAAGGCGCTATGGTCTCAATTATGGAAGTACATACTTGAATGGACATTCGAGGATCTTCGGTTAATTTGATCTTAATTTGCTTAAAAGCTTTTATTACTGTTAAAGGGTTAATATGCTTAAAGTTAAATGCAATCGGGCAAGCTGAAACATTCGCCCTTGCCAAATCAAAAGAGAGCGAGCGCGGGTGGTAAAGAAATTTACTAATTCTTGAGCAACTTCTTTGCTATCGCAAACGCGACCACCGTTGTTCCTGTTCGTTTCATTATTGATAATTTTCCAAACCGTCTGTATTTTATTGTCTGCTGACTTAACCTTGTTGCTAATGTATAAGGCTTTAGCTGTCTTACAAGTGTTCTTAAAAGTTCTAGAGTAAGTAGCAACATACTTATTAAAAGTTTCCGTGTTAATATAAGGCTTAAGGCCATACAGCTCGAACAGTCTATCCCTACTTTTCCTGAGTCCTTTAGTTGTCCAGTCACTAAATAAAAACTTAGGGCTGATAGTTTTTGTGTTCTTCTTAAAATAATTATTGAACTCGGTCTGGACTTACGAAAAGAATTCTTCATACAAAATATTAGCATTGTTCATTGTAAGGTCTTGATTATTTAACTTACAAACTAAAGTGCTATTCAATTTAATTAAATTAACTGCTGTTATTGGTCTGAATTGTATCTGCACTTGTTATTGGTATGTTGGACTCAAAAGCTACGGATTGACCACTGTGATCTGAAGGGAGATATTTAACTATGGCTTTATCTAAATAGTCGCAACAACAAAACACATTATCAATACATGTAGCAGTAGTCGTAGTTACTCGGGTTGGTTCTACAAACACATTTGACAAATTGAATGATTTGAACAAATTTAAAAATCTACTGGTATTTGAATTATTTTCTAAAATATTCACATTAAAGTCAGCACAAATAATTACTGATTTATTACCAGTTGCAAGTTTTGCCAAAACATCTTCCATAACCGGCTCAAATATAGAGTAGTTTTGATAATTTGGGGATCTGTAAACGCACACTATAACATGCTTATCTAGCTCAACACAAGACAGTTCAATGTTCAACCGATAGTTCAACTATGTCAATACGGGTTTTTGATTTAATACAATTTTTAATTAATATTAGTGAACCACCACGCAGCATAGATTTTCGGTTAAAACAACTGGCCACACTATAATTCTCATAGTTAATTAACATTTCATAATCCTTTAACCAATGCTCAGTTAAACAAATAATGTCAAACATTGTTTTTTCTAAAAACAATTCAATTTCCAATTGTTTGGAAGAAAAGCCTTGAATATTTTGATGAAATAATTTCAAGGATTTCTGCTTAGCCCCTTTTGTACAGTTAACTATGTTAGTGCTAGAAAATACCTTTTTGTTATTAAGTGTAACTATACTGTTAGAGGTACCTTCAGTTGTCTTACAAACTAGTTTAAACTATTTGAGCTAACCACCATGACATTAGTACTATTACTAATTGTGGTGCTAATTGTAGATGACTTAGACGATTTTTAATACTTCGAATAAACTAAAATTCAACATGTTGTGCTACAAAATTTTGTGACAGAAACGAATCGCTGCAAAACCGACTACACGTAATCTTGTCTGCCCTACCCTAGAGTGTAATTTAAGCCCGCGTAGTCGCGGAGGGGTGGGGCGGCCCGCGAGCTGAGGAGCAGGTGGTTTGAAGGCCCGCCGCCGTGGCCAAGCCGAAGCTGCGGTGGTGAGCGTTAAAACCATCTGCGACGACAAGCTCACGTGGGGCCGCCCACACCCCGCAGAGCCGGACCCGTGACAGAAACGATGCTTGCTGCAAGTTGCATGCCTGCTTGGTTGGTGCTTGCCTGCTTGCTTGCTGCTTGCCTGCTTGGCTGCATACCTGCTTGCATGCTGCATGCCTTTTTATTTTTTTTGAGGGTGGGAAATCATCAAATTACTTCACCCGCTCTGGGCGGAGCGAGAGGGCGTGTCAGACTTCTACTGACTAAAACCCTCCCGTGTTCCTTCCGTTGCCTGTGTGCCGGGGCCGCGATATCCCTTTTGGACGAACTCGCAACCCTGGCAGTCATTGGCCCTTACGGACCCCGTCAGTTGATGCTGACATCCCTATGAGGCGCGCGTGGAACACAACGCGCCGTCGATCCGGGCCTGGTCCTAATCGGACTTCGAGCTACCCATTGCCCACCGTCCGCAAGCCCGCGCTTACGGTGGCCGGAAGTCGGCTCGCGACTCCCGACGCCCGGGGCGTCTCCTGCGGCGACTAGGGGTGCGAAGGCACGCATCTTGCATTTCCCTCGCGCGCTCCGCCTCCTCCTTCGCGAGCATTACTGCTTCGCAGAAGGAAGTGACGGCTTCCCATGCACTCTCGCTCCGGACTATGGCCTGAACCAGGGCCGGACGCGAGAGATCGCCGCCACCAATCGCCTCCGTGAGGACACGCTCCACCGTGTCCTCCGGGCGATCCACACAGTGGTTACACCCGGGCGTTTTCTCCCGCCATATTCGGTACAGTAACCTCCCGAAACAGCCGTGTCCGATGAGGACCTGCCTCTGGCGGAAGGTGAGGACGCCGTGGCGCCTCTCTAGCCACTCCTCAAAGAGGGGAATTATCGCCACAATTGTGGCGTGCCCAAACATCACCGATATCTTAGACTCACAAAGAACATATTCTTGCTGCAAATGAGTTAGTTATGTGTTAGTGTACTTGTCAGAAGGTTTCAAATCCTGGTGCTGTCCAGCCTGAGGCAACGGAGGACCCGTCCCAGACTGAGAGTTTGTCTCAAGACTGTATCCTCAACCAAGATATACCTGATATTGTGCAAGAATTATCTCAAGTGGTACAGTCAGTAGCTAGTAGTATTTCCTCTTGTAGTAGTCAAGTTTGCTATCGGTCAGTTATGTTTTCAGATAGTATAGGAAGAGGGTTAGGGAAATTAGTTAGTAACAACTTGAGTTTTTCTACTCAAAACTATTGTTTACCTAGGATATCCTTCAAAGAAATAATGACATTAATTACAAGAAATCAATATGATGCTAATACCAACATAACTGTATTTGTAGGAAATAGTTCCCAGGTCAGAAAAGAAGATATCACTGACAGTGTTACTGAGATTTTAAAGTAAAATTGTAATAAAGTAATCTTGTGTGCTTTTCCATATTTTGAGAGGTTATCAAATAGAAAAAACAATTATATATGTCGGAGGAATGGTATGAGTCTCTCTCGTTATTAAGCGTATTTTAACTATTGTGGGCGTACTAATGGGTAGTGTTGGTTATTGCGCAATATAAACACCGTTGCAGTTCAGATCTAATTATAATTTTCGATAACATTACTCACACTAGCATTTCAAACACTGTAGGTACACGACACAACACAACCACGTATGATAATGATGGTTCAACAAAACGGACCGCGTCAGTTGGTGCTGACATGTGTTTGAGGCGCGCGTGGAACACAACGCGCCGTCGATCCAGGCCTGGTCCTAATCGGACTTCGAGCTACCCATTGCCCACCGTCCGCAAGCCCGTGCCTACGGTGGCCGGAAGTCGGCTCGCGACTCCCAGCGCCCGGGGCGTCTCCTGCGGCGACTAGGGGCGCGAGGGCGCGCATCTTGCGTTTCCCTCGCGCGCTCCGCTTCTTCCTTCGCGAGCATTACTGCTTCGCAGAAGGAAGTGACGGCTTCCCTTGCACTCGCTCCGGACCATGGCCTAAACCAGGGCCGGACGCGAGAGATCACCACCACCGATCGCCTCCGTAAGGACACGGCGGTGCTCCGCCCAAGCAGGGCAGACCTCCACCGTATGCTCCACCGTGTCCTCCGGGCGATCCACACAGTGGTTACACCCGGGCGTTTTCTCCCGACATATTCGGTACAGGAACTTCCCGAAACAGCCGTGTCCGATAAGGACCTGCCTCTGGCGGAAGGTGAGGACGCCGTGGCACCTCTCTAGCCACTCCTCAAAGAGGGGACTTATCGCCGCAATTGTGGCGTGCCCAGCGCTGGGTTGCGACAATCGCACTCTCCATGCTGCCATGAGATCCCGCCGGAGCTCTGTCCGCTGTGCCGTGATTTCTCGCGGCAGCAGAGTTACGCCCCGGCGTTTCGCCTCCTCGCGACACTCCCACATGTGCGCGAGGACTTTTGCCTCCAGATCCCATGGCGGTAGTCCGGCAAGAAGGCTCGCCGCCTCACGGGAGACCGTGCGATATCCTCTGACCAGCCTAATGGCCATGACCCTTTGGGACGCGTTCAATCGCTGGGCTGGTCGCAGCCTTAATGAACGCGCCCACACCGGTGCCCCGTAAAGGGCCATGGACCGCACGATCCCCGCGTAGAGCCTCCGGTAGGAGGCGTTTGGACCCCTAGATTGGGCAGAAGCCGCTTTAAAACAGCCCCAGCCCTCTGCAGTTTGGGAGCCAAACGTCGGACGTGCTCCACGAAGTTCCACCGGCTGTCGAGGACGAGTCCCAGGTACTTCATCGTCGACTCGACACCGATGTGAACCCCTCCCGCCGTTATCTGGGAACCCGACAGTGGCGCGTTCCGAGGACCATAGAAACACATGGCCTCGGACTTGTGCAAGGCCACCTCGAGTACCAGTTGCCGGATCCTATCGACGATTGTCGCAACCCAACGTGTCGCCAGTTCGGCCGCCGCCTCATGCGTTCTCCCCTGCACCAGGACCAGCGTGTCGTCAGCGTAGCAAACCACACTGACGCTGCTAGGGAGGTCGGCGCGCAGCACCCAGTCGTAGCCGATGTCCCACAAATGCGGCTCCAGGACCGATCCCTGTGGGACACCGTCCGAAATCTCTCGCCGGTTCCACTCTCCATGGTGACCGGGGTAGATGACGGCCCCGTCCGTCAAATAGGCCTCGACCACTCACACGACAGAGGTAGGTCGGCATCCGGTGATACCGGAGTGCCTCCCTAATGCAACTCCAGGGCAGGGTATTGAACGCATTGGCGATGTCAAGAGACACCGCCAAGACTACCCCACCCCGGGCAATAGCATCCCCCGTCGTGAGGGCTCGAACGCGCATGATGGCATCCACCGTTGAGCGCCCCTTGCGGAAACCAAACTAGCTGTCCGCCAAATCCGGCCCCACTTGCACCAGCTGCCCGACAAGGCGGTCTGCAATTACTTTTTCAAAGAGCTTGCCCACCTCGTCGAGCAGCATGATGGGCCGGTAAGTGGACGGAGAGTCCGCCGGGCGCCCCGGCTTCTTGATGAGGACCAGTTTCCCCGTCTTCCAACGAAGTGGGAACTGGTCCCTATCCAAGCATGCGCTAAAGAGCCCTCGAAGTCGAAGCCCGAGAGCCTCTAAGGCCAGAACCCAGGCTTTTCCAGGTAAGCTGTCGGGTCCTGGGGCCGTATTTTTGGCACTCAGCCTACATACCGCCACTCTCAAATCTACCCCGGTCACCTCCGGAGATTCGTCGTCGTCGTCACTTGTGTGGTCCGCATCGGGCACCGCAGGAGGCGGAGCCATGGGTGGGGGAGTATGTTCCCCTCGCGAAGGGAACAGAGCGCTCATCACGTCCTCCACGAGCTGGGGCCGGAGACTCTGCGTCAGCGGGGGAGCCCATGGGCGGAGCTTATCTCGCACTCATTTATATGGACGTCCCCACGGGTCTCTGTTCAGAGTCTCCAGCGACTCCTCGCGGACCAGTCCTCTGGTCCGCTCGATCCCCGCTTGGAGGGCGGTCTTCGCCGCTCTGTACCCGGCGTACAGCTCCGCCTGAATGGCTTCCGTATCCGGCGGGCGGATACGAAGCCTGCGGTGCCTGGCGTACAGGTGGCGCGCAGCAACGCACGCCGCGCGTAAAGCGGTCAGCTCATACGACCACCAGTACACTGGGCGCTGAGCACGTCCGGGCTGGACCCGGGGCATTGCCACGTCACATATTTCGGACATGGCCTCCCGGAACCACTCCGCCTCGTCGTTGATGTCGGCAGGCCTGTCCGGTGATGACACCCAGGCCTGCACGATCGAGGCTTCCAGGAGAAGCTTCCGGTCCAGCTGCTTCAGCGCCCACCGCGGACCACTCGGGGTCTGTCTGACCGGCGTGCCCGAGTACCGGTACATCCGGTTTGACGTCTCCGCCCAGAGCGGAGACGTCAAACCGGATGTACCGGTGAGTGGAATAGGTCTCCACCCCCTCCATGACGCGCCGGTCGAGGATACGCGGTGACAGAGCGGGGCTGGCGAACGAAATGTCCACCACTGACTCGCCCCGCATCCGCACACACGTGGGGACAGAACCCCGGTTTAGGACGACCAGGCCTGACTCCAGAGCCCAGTCCTCCACCATCCTGCCCCGTGTGTCCGTTAACCGGGAACCCCAAGCCACGTTCTTGGCATTAAAATCCCCGAGGACGATCACGGGGAGGGGATGGTACCCGACGACGACGACTATCAACTCCCCAAGGGAGTTGTGGATATCGGCGAGAGTTCGGTTCGGGGAGAAGTACGCTCATAACACGACAATCTCCCCGAACCGTGCTGCCACGCAACCCCGTCCCTTCTTGACGGCCTCGAGTGACGGGGTACCGGCGGCTATGTTGCATGCCTGGGATCCTGCCGTTTTACCGAAAAGATTTTGCCAAAATTTCACTACCCAAACAAATTTTAGCAACCTTTTTTATACCAATGCAATGTTTGGAATTTGTACGTAGGATTGTGATGTAGGATTTTAGTACGCACATTTTCATTTGGTCAAATTTTTACTTGGCAGAATATTATCAAGGATAATGTCATTTAGCCATTTGGTCTTTAATCAAATAATTTATTACAGTAAACAATCTTTAGACAATAAACGTTTGGTCAGTTAGTTATGGAACTGTTGTGTGTATGTCTTGAGGATGAACCACACAATAAAACAACTGATGTTTGATAATCAGAACAGAACAGTTTATTACTTGAGACTGAGGCGGCCTGCCTCTAGCCGGGCGGACTGCCATAGACTACCGAGGCCGGTAGTGTTGCTATGTAACATCTTCCCTTTTTTGAAACTAAGATTCCAGAGCCTTAATGAGGTAAGTATAAATTTTACTTTTAATTATGTGCTTAAAAGACCGGTATCCAGGCTATGCAATCTTTTACAATTTTTCTGAACGAAACGCTTTATGCGAGACTGACATTTTTTTTTTTTTTTTTTTTGTTTTTTTTTTTTGTTTTGGCTTCGCACGGTTTGTGCATTAGCCAATGTCATGTTTTTTAGTTTGAAGAGACAAAGTTAGGGAAACGAAAATATTATTAGTATTAATTAGATCGGAATTTAGGAAAGGACGGATATAAGATCAGTAAAAAAAAGGAAAAAGGAGGAATCAAAGGAGTGAATAATGAGCAAATTACTATGACGAATATTTACAACTTAATATTATTTAAGGTAATGAATGAGACTATACATTTATATACAGGAAAGCTTTGTGTACAAAGTAAGGAAAGTATTGAGGTAGGAAAATGAATACGAAGGGACAAGAGGTTACTAAGAAAAGAAGAACGGTCATATAAGGGACAGGAGAAAAAAATATGATTTAAGTCGCCTACGTCTGTGCCACACGAGCAAATGGGGTCGTCGATGATATGAAGTTTGGCAAGATGGGCTGGGGAGCAAACATGACCCAGTCTCATCCGTATAAGAACGGAGGTCTCCATCTTGCCAAACTTTGCCCTGCCAAACCACGGTTTTTCCGGAATGTCGGGTTGAATAAGTGAAAAATAACGGCCCTTTGATTTGCTTCCGATATCCCAGGCCACCCTCCAGGTGTCCCGGAGAAAAGTCTTTGGTAATATCACAAGGTCTATACTAAAATTCTGATATGGAACTAAGTCCCCACACTGCACCGCATCACCGGCGATTGTATCTGCCACTTCATTGCCGTGGATTCCAGCATGGGCCGGGATCCACGCAAATTGTAGTGACGCACCTTCAGAAATGGTTCTGAACGCAAATTCCCTTATTAAATAGATTATAGGATGCTGCGATTTGTGTTCGAAAGGGGATTTATTGATGGCTAGAAGAGCACTTTGAGAATCAGTGAAAATTATAGTTTTCTTGAGCTTTAGAACCCGAATATATTCAATAGCTTTTAAAATGCCAAAACATTCCCCCGTAAAAACAGAAGTCTCCGGAGGCAATTTTATTTTTTGTACGATGTTGTATTGAGAATGGTAAGTTCCTATCCCAACACAACCCGTCGGAGAACGCTTGGCAGCATCCGTAAATATGTGATGGTACTCTATGTGTTCAGCCAAAAAATGATTAAAACTTAAATTGCAATCGGGACCTGATTTACTTACACAGTATTTAATGGTGGGGCTGAATTGTAAACTCTCGTAACTACTGCTAAATAGGGGAAGTTTATTGGAACGGTGAATAGGAGAAGAAAGAGAAAGGAATTTTTTATAGCTTTCAACTAAACAAGGAGCACGTTTATGGGACCAGTAATCTGAAGATTCAATCTGCAACACTAAAGAGTCCAGTTTAGGAACGAGAGGGTGAGTTGAGAACTGAAGAATCCGGAACAAATATTTGTCAGATAGGAATTGTCTTCTAAGGTATAAAGGAGCTTCGCCGCATTCAACTTGGAGTGCATTAATGGGACTAGACTTCATGGCTCCAGAAATAATGCGTAATGCTTTAGACTGGATGCGATCCAACTTTTTAAAAGCCATAACACTACCAGGTTCTAGAACGAACAATCCATAATCCAGAGTGCTTCTGATGATTGCATTGTAAATAAGTTTCAAAGAAAATGGATGTGCACCCCACCACACACCAGAGAGGCATCTAAGCATGTTAAGGTGATTTTCACATTTGTTTACAATATAATCACAATGAGGAACACTACTTAATTTACAATCTAGTATTATACCTAGATATTTGAAATTATCTTTAACTGGAATAGGTATTTCCCTATAAAAGATGTTTATTAGGGGAATATTTCTCTTCCGGGTGAACAAAACAGCTGCGCTTTTAGACGTGGATAAATCCAAACCATTCAGATGTAACCATGACTCCAAAGTAGATAAAGCAGAATTGATAGCATAGCTAGCTTGTTCAACAGATTGGCTTGAAGAATATAATACTAAATCATCGGCATATTGAAGAACCTTAACATGATTAGCTAAGGATGAGTCTAAATCAAAAGTGTAAATATTGTATAGGAGGGGACTGAGCACAGAACCCTGCGGGAGACCTCTCCATACAAGATGAGATACCTCATGATCTCCTATTATCATAATAACAGAGCGTTCAGTCAGGATTTTAATAATGAAATTCGACAAATTCACTGGAACTTGTAAGGCTTTTAATTTATTATGTAAAACTGATAATACAACATTATCATAAGCTGCATTAATATCAAGAAAAACTGCAACGGTGGAATGGTTATTAGAGAAGGATAGCCGAATATCGGATGTCAAAATACTTAAACAGTCAGTTGTACTTTTACCTTTTCTAAAGCCATATTGTGAATCTGCCAAAAGACCCTTACTTTCAACATACCATTCAAGACGATTTTTTATTAGGTGTTCCGCTAATTTCATCAGAATTGAAGACAAAACTATGGGACGGTATGAAGAAGCATCAGACGGAGTTTTATTTGGTTTTAGGAATGGCAACACCATTTGACGTTTCCATTCGTCAGGGATGTTTCCTGTGTACATAATAGAATTAATAAGCTCTAAATAGTAACTGAGGACGGCATCATTTAAATTAGCGAAAAAGGAATACGGGATGCCATCAAAGCCTGGTGCAGAATCCTTAGTTTTATGGATAACACCCTTTAATTCAGTGAGAGTGAATGGGAGATCTAACGTCGTATGAGTGTCTTGGATACTGGATACAAGAGGCAGGTTAAGGTTAATAGCCTCAGGAACCCAAGGTGGAGCTAATTTATCTAAAAATTCGTTGGCTAAAGAATCCGGAATAGGAGAAGGGTTTTTATAAATGGACCTAAATCTACGAATATTGCGCCAGACAATCGTAGGGTGAGTATTCGGTGAAATTGATGTGCAAAAGTTACGCCAAGATTCAAATTTTTTCTTCTTAAAAAGTTTATAAGTTTCGTTAATTATGTTAGTAACGATTTCAAAATTACTATCAGACATATCGAGGTTATAATTGTATTCAGCCTCTTTACGGTTGTGAACCATTTCTGTGCATTCAGAGTCCCACCACGGAGGCGAGGGAATTGTATTAATATTGTTATTTTTTACAGGAAAAACTTCATCTGCTGCTGAAATTAAAATTAACGCTAAAGCTTCCGCACAACTATTTTCATTGCCATCAGAAATAACAGGCAAGGAGCAAAGCTTGCTGTCAACAATGTTTCTAAATTTGTCCCAGTCATTATTATTTCTATTAGGTAGCTTATGTTTTAATGTTGATCTCCTTAATGGTGTGTTTGGTTTGGAAAGAGGATAAGAAATAACTATTGGAAAATGATCACTACCATAAGTAGAGGATAGAGTTTGCCAAGTTAATGATGAGGCTAAGTTTGGAGAACAGATAGAAAGGTCAATTGCACTTTGGTTCTGATTGGGATCTGAACGACGAGTGACAGCTCCTGTGTTCAAGATGCATAAGTTATGTAAGTCCAATATATCTAATAATTCATCGCCATAACAATTAGAAGTTGAACAACCCCATGATTGATGATGGCAATTAAAGTCCCCTAATATTAAGAATGGCTTTGGAAGAGATGAAAAGAGACTATTAATCTCTTGAAGAACAGAAGAAGAAGGGTGAGGAATGTAAATAGAAACAAGACAAGTATTATGCACTTTAATAGCTACAATTGAAATTTCCTCCCTATGAGGAGGTAATGTAATGACAGAGAAAGGTATAGTATTCTTGATAAGTATAGCTACTCCACCATACCCATCAGATCTATCCTCTCTAATGGTTAAATAACCATTAATTTTAAAAATATGGTTAGATTTGAGCCAAGTCTCTGCTAAGGCAAAGACAAATGGCTCATATTTGTTTAAAAGATGTATAACATCACTCTTTTTGTTTACTAGACTGCGGCAGTTCCACTGGATTATTTTGGATGTGTTGTCCATTATGAAGGGATTGAGATACATTGAAAGAAGGGGCAGCGTTGGACGGTGAAATGTTAAATTGAGAAAGAAGATTGTGTAATGCAGTAAGAAAATCATTTATAGAAAACGTTGTGTCATTTTTTTCATTATTATGATTATTAGAAAAAGCACAACCATTTGATGGTTGGGGAATGTTGAAATCTTTAATAATGGCATTGTGAGCCTCTTTATTATATCCTTGTACAGATTTGGGAGGGGAACGTGGTTTGAGAAAGATCGTCTTTTTATAGCTACTTGAAGCAGGTATTTTATTAGGAGAAGAGATGGATGGAGTATCTGCAAAGTTTTTGGAAGGAGAAGATGAAAGTGTATCAGCATACGATTTAGTAACAAGGGGATAAACTTTTGCTGCTTCAGCATAGGATACTGAGCTTTGTGCCATGTATGTTTTTATTAATATTTGTCTAGAAAACTCTGGGCAAGACTTATTAGTAGCATAGTGATATCCAGAGCAAAGGCAGCAAGATGCACTTTCTTGTTCTCTTTCACAACTGTCCCCAGTGTGTCCTTGGCCACATTTATAACAACGAGGTTTAGACCTGCACTGAATTTTTGTGTGACCGAAACGACAGCAATTGAAACATTGTACAGTAGGGAAAATATATAATTCTACAGGTAATGCATTATAGCACATAAAAACTCTTTTTGGTAGAACCTGACCATCAAATGTGACAACTATGGTTTGGGATGGTTTCCAAATGGTAGAACCATCAACAATGGTTTTAAAATTAAGGCGTCTGATTTTTAAAATTGGACCGCAACCAATTGGTACTGTTATGTTATCAATAATATCCTCCGGAGACCAATCTGCAGGAACGCCACGTACTAAACCCATTCTGGTAACATTAAAAGTAGGTATAAAAGCTTTATAATTATAGGATTCTAGACTATTATGGGTAATAAAAGAGTTTGCGTCCAGGAAAGTCGAAAAGGAAAGGGAAATTTTATTGCGCCCAATTTTTTTGACGCTACCATTAACTATGTTTTGGAAGGCATTGTGTTTAAGGAACTTGCCAAATGTGATTGGGTGCAGTGTCGTTCCATCATCTGGTGAAATTAAGTTTTTTTGTACATGAATGACAAAAGGCGCGCTGTCAGTTTTGTCATAAGTTTTACGACCTATCTGAGTAGGAACAACTGAGGGTGGAGCAGGAATATCGGGTACTTTGTTAATAGGTTCGTTAGTCATTATAGTAGTTGTTGAGCTGTTAGGTTCTGATGCAGTAAGTTCTGGTGTAAAATCCGTGCAACCGCAACCCGAAGACACGGTACCATGGCTTTTGCGGGTACGGCGACGCTTATTGCAGTGCTTACAAATATGAACACGGCTTCTTTTTAAATTACGAGCCGATGCCGACCCATCGGTATCCATGCCCGATTCGTTCGATGCTATAGTGACGAAATTACTTGCCGGGGGAACGGAGTCCCCCGGGTCAGGCGGGTCTTTCATTTTCCCGCGCTAATAAGAAATAAAAATAAAAAACTTACCACTACCGAAGAAACTATACAAACTAAAGATAAATTACAAGAAAACTAAGACAGAATACTAAAACTACGGTTATACTGATCTTATATTACAACGTTTTAAATTTTTCAATTTTATCTTTAAAAGGACGCGTCCGCCAAGTTTGAGGTTTCCCGCGCTTCGAGACTGACATTAATAACAATTAAACATTGACAGATAACCTTAAAACTAATTTACAGTACAACAAGCAATCTATTTATTAAAAACACAAATTTTAAAGAGCTAGTTAAACTAATCACAGTAACGAGCTGGCTTGTTAATGATTCGCCCATAGCGCGTCATTTTCGGTGCTGTGTTCGTACTTTTAGAGACATCGACATTTTTATTTGGAGTATTATTAATTTTTGTTTTGTTTTCAGGTATCATCTCAGGTGGGGGAGCGACGGGTTTGAGGATATGCTCACGACTTCTACGGAATTCTCCTTCCGGGGATTGTACAACAAAGCTGCGAGGTTCGCTGCTGGCTTCTGAGATTCTACCTGGGATCCAGACACTGTGTGGTTTATGTTTGAAGTATACTGTGTCACCCTTTTTTAGTTCTGATAATGGTTTTGTATTTTTATTGTAATAAAGTGTTGTATTTGACTCTTGTTTTTCAATATTCTTTTTAAGTAAATCAATATTTACTAAAGTTGGGGACAGCTGTGAGTCAGTGGTGGGCAGTTTGGATCGTAAGTATCTAGACATACATAGTTGTGCTGGTGAGTATCCTATCTTTTTAGGTGTGTTTCTATACAAAAGTAAGGCTAGGTATGGATCAGTGTTATCTGCTTTACATTTCTTCAGCATATTTTTAATTGTACCAATAGCTCTTTCTACCATGCCATTGGATCGACTTAAAGAGGGACTAGAAGTGTTAAATTTAATGTTCCAGTCTTTGGTGAATATTATGAATTCTTTGCTAGAGAATGGAGGGCCGTTGTCAGACATAAGGTACTCTGGAATACCATGCCTAGCAAATATTGATTTTAGGTGGGTTATGACTAGCTGAGCACTTGAGCCTGAATTTAGAAGAGCTAGTTCTACATATTTAGAATAATAGTCTACTGCTATTAGGTACTTTTTCCCATCAAAATCGAACATGTCAATACCTACTTTATTCCAGGGTAAATATTTGTATTTGTGATGTAGAATTGGCTCTTTGCTGTTGTTTCTACGATAAGTCAAACAGGTATGGCATTTGTTCACAAAGTTTTCAATATCATTACTCATGTTGGGCCAGTACACAGTAGTTTGTGCCAGTCTTATAGAACTATTTATGCCTGGATGTCCTTCATGTGTGATTTTAATTACATAGTCTCTCATGGACTCAGGTATAACAATTTTATTTGACAAAAAAAGAATGTTATTCATGACATGTAGTTTGTCTTTTAAAGAAAAGTAAGGTTTGATAGATTGGCCAACAGACCTTTTGTGTTCTGGCCATCCATCTTGACAGTATTGGACAATTTGGCTTAAGGTAGGGTCTTTGCAGGTCAAGTCTTTGATTTGATCAAGTTTATCCTGACTAGCTGGCAAGCTAGACATTATTAAATTTACATGTAAGTCTAGATCTTTTTCAAGATCTTGTAGTGTATGTTCCTTCAATGCTGCTCGGGACAATGTGTCTGCGATGTAAAGATAACGACCAGGTTTGTATATTACATTAAGATCATAAGGCTGTAGACGTAACATTATCCTCTGTAGCCTAGCGGGGATTTCCACTAGTGCTTTTTTAAATAATGTAATTAATAATGGCTTATGATCTGTTTCTACTGTGACTATCCTACCATGTATGTATTGGTGGAATTTTGTGCAGCCAAATAGTATGGACATCAGTTCCTTTTCAATTTGAGAGTAGTTTTGTTGACATTTTGTTAGTGAGGCAGATGCATATGCTATTGGTTGCTTATCATGTAACAGAACCGCACCAAGAGCATCTTTTGAGGCATCTACAGACATTGTGATGTTTTTATTTGGGTCATAATATGAAAGTACTGGTGCACTACTAATGAGTTTTTTAATTTTATTAAATTCTTCTTCATGTTGTTCTGACCAAACCCATTCAGTTTGCTTTGACAAAAGTGTTCTCAAAAGACTGTTTTCTTTGGACAAATTTGGTATGAAGGGACTGAGATAATTGACCATACCCATGAATCTTTGAAGGTCATTTATGCAGGTAGGTTTGGGCATGTCACAAATTGCTTTGACTTTTGATTGGTCAACTTGAACACCATTCTGACTAAATATATGTCCTAAGTATTTGACTTCTGGGGCACATATGACTGACTTGTCTTTATTGAATTTTAGATTGATTTCACGGGCTCTGTCTATGACTTTATGTAGGGCTTCATCATGTTCTTGTTGAGTTTTACCATAGATTAAGAAGTCATCCATCATTATTTTAACATTTTTGATGTCATTGAATCTATTTACCATTTCTCTATAGAATATTTCTGGTGCTGCTGAAATACCATAGGGAAGGCGTGTGTACCTGTACCTACCGAAGGGTGTTATGAAAGTACACAGTTTTGATGCAGCATCTGAGAGTTTTAACATCCAGAAACCTTTATTGGCATCCAGTGTTGTGAAGAATCTGGCTCCAGAGAGGTCTGACTTTATCTCGTCTAGTGTGGGAAACTGGTAATGTGGTCTCATAATCGCTTTGTTAAGTTTGCGAGGGTCTATACAGAGTCGTAGTTTATCATTCTTTTTAGTTGCTATGACAAGGGAACTTACCCATTCGGTGGGTTCTTCGACTGGGCATATAACATTACTTTTCACAAGTTCATCTAGCTCTGCTTTAAGCTTATTTTTTAATTGAAATGGAACTCTTCGGCATGCATCAACACTTGGAATTGCATCTGGCTTTAGTTTTAAATCACAGCTAAAACCTTTCAGGCAGCCTAAACCTTGAAACAAATCACTGTTAGCAGACATAATATTCTCACTGGTATTTATCTTGACATTATGTACCCTTTTGATCAAATTGAGTGTGTTGCATGACTCCCTTCCTATTATATTTTGTGAATCTATATCTACTACATGGAACAAGACATTATAAATGCAACCATTATGACTTAGTGGTAGAATACACTGACCTATAGTGGGTATTAACTGTCCACTGTAAGTAGAAAGTTTATGTGTACTTTTAGTGATCGAGTCGGGTGGAACACTCAATTTGTTGAATGTTTTACCCGACAAGACATTAGTGTCTGCTCCTGTGTCTAACAGAAAGTTAATGTTTACATTATTGATTGACAAATTTGCACGCCATGACTCAGATTGAAGATTATTAATGTGGATTGATCCCATAATAAGGGAGTTGTCTGACTGATCGGTATCTAGTTCAATGTTTTGTACCTGCTTGCTGCGACATACCACAGCAAAATGGTTGAATTTTCCACATTTCTTGCACTTGGCTCCATTAGCTGGACACTTGAATCGGTGCACTTGACCACAGCGGTAGCACGTGTCTTGTTGGGTACTGCTTGATGGCTTGGGGTTGTTTGACTGTCTGGGGCTACTTGTCTGTGTGGAGCGGTTTGGCTGTCTATAGCTGCTTGGCTGTTGTTGTCTTGGCTCGCGTTCCTGTCTTCCTGCATGCACTTGGCCGACCAGTGCTGTGTCTTCTAGTGTTTTGGCTTGAATTTTGGTTGTTTCAATATATCTGGCTAACTGTACGGCTTCCTCCAATGTTTTTGGTTTTTTGACAAGGATTTTTTCTTTTATATAGTGGTTTTGGGGGTTGAGATTCCAACTAAATATATCCCTGGTGAGACTGTCCTCAAGAGTGTTGAACTCGCATTGTCTGCTGATATTTTTTAAATCAGTGACGTAGTCATCAATTGTCTCGTCTGCGCCCTGACGCCTATTGAATAATTTGTGGCGTTCCATCGTTATGTTGGTCCGTGGCGTGAAGTGCTTTGTGAATCTTGAGACAAGATCGTCGAACGGGATTACGTCGATATCTACGTTGAATGAGTAGAATATTGCTAGGGACTCGGATCCGATAAAGTGAAGCAAGATGGCCACCTTGCGGCTGTCTCTCTCGTTTTCGAGATTGTTAGCTCGCAAGTAAATTTTCAATTGCATGATCCAGTTCCTCCATGTCACAGCCGTGTTATGGCTTTTTAGGTCTAGTGGTCCGAGGTGTCCTGAACCTAAGGATGAGCCCGGTGCCGTTCCGGAGCGTGCGCCATCTTGGCGTCGTGAAGTGGACTTTTCCTTCTCCTCAACCTTACTGACTGCGTCGTCTTCTGCTTCTGACACCATGTTGTGTGTATGTCTTGAGGATGAACCACACAATAAAACAACTGATGTTTGATAATCAGAACAGAACAGTTTATTACTTGAGACTGAGGCGGCCTGCCTCTAGCCGGGCGGACTGCCATAGACTACCGAGGCCGGTAGTGTTGCTATGTAACAGGAACTAGTTAGAGTAGGTTAATATATTTTTTTAAATGGTTAGGTTAGGTTAGGTTAAAACTGTGACCTCCTACGCACGAGCTGAGCGAGCGAAGCGAGCGGTACCGCGGCAACGGCCGGCGAGTGCCAGAGACGACTAGATTATATAGAAAAAAAATATGGAAAAAAACAGGCTACCCGAAACTGAACTAGTTAGACGAGATTAATAATTTAAAAAAATGCTACTAACTAAAAAAAATACTACCAGAATAATTAATATTAATATTATTATTACCTGTTTCGAATTTGTACCAAGTGGAAAAGACACCCATGTAATAAAACGTCTTTATTATGCGTAAAATGAATTATCCCAACTGAAATATTTGACTACATAAAAACTGGTAACAGTACTAGTTGGTAAACAAGTTAAACGTTCACTTGCAAAACATTAGGTTTGCGTTACAATTATTAGTGAAGAGATTTTTTGCTAAGTAATAATTTGGCAAATGAAATTATGCGGAAAATTGTTTGGGAAGTGATAATTTGGCAATTTCTTTTCGATTAAACAAGGGAGATCCTGCATGCCCGGTTACATGTTGCATGCTTGCTTGCAATTTTTTATTTCAGAATTGTATTAATCGGTATTTTAATAATTTCGGAATTCGTATTTTTGATATTTCGAATTATCATTAAATCGGACTTTTTGTTATTCGATCTATTGAAACTCGGTATTTTGAGAATAGTAATTATAAACGTTAGGAATATTGAAATTTAGGAATTATAAAAAATAGGAGTATAGTCGGAATGTTTAACCATTCGGAATTATGAAAATCGGTATTTTGAAATTCGTATTCGTGACTGACAGAATAAAGTTTTCGTATTTATGTAGTGTACCCAAGTCTGACACGCATTTTCTCTGACAACGGTAAAACTTTCATTGGAGCCATGAAAGAAATTAATAACATGTTAGAAGAAAATTCACTTGATAAATTATCAACATCAACAATATTTAATTTAAATTTACTCCCCCTTATGTTCCTCATTATGGGAAGCAGGAGTAAAATCTTGCAAGTTCCACCTTAAGCGTGTCGTGGGTACCGCTAATTTGACGTACGAGGAGTTCAACACTGTGTTGGCACAGATCGAGGCAGTCCTGAACTCCCGTCCTATGACTCCTATGTCCTCAGATCCACATGATTTTCGTCCACTAAGCCCAGCTCATTTCCTCATCGGCCGGTCACTAACTGCACCAGCCTGCAGAGATCTCACCGAAGCACGGACTCACAGCTTGACACGGTTTCAAAGAGTGGAACAAATAAAACAGCACTTCTAGAAACGTTGGTCACAAGAATATGTTGCTGAACTTCAGACAAGGACGAAATGGAAGACGAATAATCAAGACATAGCTTTAAACACGCTTGTCGTCATTAAGGAGGATAACTTACCACCCCTAAAATGGCATATGGGCAGAGTTACCCATATTTTCCCAGGAAAGGATGGCGTGTCGTGTGTCGCCACCATCCAGACTGCTACGGGACCTGTACAACGGGCGTTCTCCAAAATCTGCCCTCTACCTGTATCATCAGCAGAGGACGATAACATGAATGCAGCCTGCGGCGTCTCCAATCAAGCGGCATTTTTTTTTTTTTTTTTTTAATATAGGGCATCTCGCAGTTAACCTCTGAGGAGGTCGTAGCTGCTTAACCGGACTTTCCTGTGGCTGCCTTAAGCTTCTACACTTAAAGACTCCAGCCAGGGGCATAAACTATTCTAATTCAAACTAGGCGAACGCTCGCTAAGGGCACCCCCTGTGGGGTACGGACCTCGGCTTAGGGCGTCGCTGGGGGGAGGATAGCAAGATGGGACAGGCTGGATCAAACATAGATTATTATTATTCGGGGAATTTAAGACTACGGGCTCAGCTTCGACGCGGGCTGGCGCATCGTCGAGCAAGGGTCGGGGGGAGTATCATTTACTCGGGAGGGACGCGGTCGCGGACCTCTGCGGCGAGGTCGGAACGTGTGTCGGTTTGTGTGTTTCTTTACTGTACTGGTGGCCCTATTGCTCTCCTGGAGGAGGGTTATGGGGTCATCTGGGTCGTTGAGAACATGCCTTGGACGGCAGATTTTACTTATTCCAGAGGGAATATAACTGGCGGCCTTCACAACCAGAGGGTTGCGATGTATTGCGGCTTTATCAAAATAACGCGTTGCATTGCGTTTTAGAAATTGGGCTATTGTGGGGATTTTAAGGTCGAGATGGAGGATCTCGTTCCTAACATACCAGGGGGAAGCCGTCGCCATTCGAAGGAAACGGTTTTGGAGGGTCTGCATCTTATGGAGATGGTAGGGTTTGGCTTGTGCCCAGGCGGCACACGCATAGGTCATAATGGGTCTAATGCACGCCGTGTAGGTACGCAATTTGCACCTGAGTGACAATTTGCTTCGTGCATTGAGAACGGAGTGGAATCAAGCGGCAACGTAGACACACAATTTTATTGGAAGCTAGAGCTTCCAAGGCGGCCGGCATGTTGGCGCAACTACTAACGCCATCTATCGTCGCACCGGGACATCACATTCCTTATCTACGAATGAGGGCTCGCCAACGTCGGCGACCAATCACAGCACGCGTTTGTTCTCATTCTATCCTTTTGAGAGGAGCTGTTTAAACATTTGAGATAGAACTGATACACACTACTTGTAAAAGGACGATTAAATATAAGGAATTGAAATCAAATCAATAAATCAATTATTGAAGAGCACCTGCCTCCCGTTCCTGTACACTTATGCCAATGCATAGAGGGCAGAAACCTTACTTTCGTTGTTAAAATTAAACCATCTTAATTCAGAAGAAAAAAGTACTCTCGAAAAAAGTACTCTCTCTTTGTTTGGATACTAATTACAAGAATACAAATGACGGTGATTGGTTATTGGAAAGTTACGTATGTGATAGTATATCCACGGTTTCGAGTAAAGAGTTTGTAAACAATAATACAAATCAGCTGATCGTCGAGCCGCCTGTACCGGTAGAAAAAATTGTTGCAAAACCAGTCAAAGTCTCTCAAGGTCAGGTGCATCTACCCGTCTCGCACCAGCTAGGCGATAACGTTGCAAGCCATCTCGCTCGCGCAGGACCCGAGCGAAGCGAGAATACCAGCGATCTCGTTCTAACGAGGCATGTAGGCGAGGAGGGATGCAGTACAAAACTTGATAACGAACCGGTTTTATTAAGCCTGGAACCGACGGTGCGCAATATCGCGCACGCACGCGCACCAGCCCGCACGACGCACCGTGGGAAGGGTAACGTGCGTGGTAGCGCAGACGCGTGCGTGGCGGTGCGTCCGAGTTTGGGTACATTCCCTTTGAAGTTACCGACTCGCCGCGGATAAGCCCGCACGGACACGCACCATGGGAATGGTAGCGTGCGTGGTAGCGCAGACGCGTGCGTGGCGGTGCGCCCGATCCGCGGAGAGTCGGTAACTTCAAAGGTGCCCGACGTATGCTCGGTTCCTATAAACGAAAATGAATCGTTTAGCTTACCAATGGTAGCTTTTATATTGCTCAACTTGGCGTATAACTACTTAAATAGATTTGTAAGCAAATTTTTAAACATGGGCGTTTTTGGATTTCTATGCAAACGGTTAAATATTCGATTTCAGATAGTGAAATCGTTTTTATCATCCGTTTTTAGAAATCGAATTCTGGAGCGGCTCTGGCGCTTCCGGCTCGCAGTTTCGATCGTCTCTAGTAATATTACGAGTATAATTCGATTGTAAATGCATCGATCAAAACTATCCAAACATAAACAAATACTTGCTTACGCAAATCTACTCTTGCTGTGGTTTTGTGAAATCGGTTTGTCTAGTTCGGATTATCGATACGATACGATTTGTGACTGAAATCGGATTTTAGATACGTTTTGATATATCTGACGCATATCTACTAATTTTACCTGTGATAGCTACTTCCATATGGGAGGGTCTACTATGCAAAGATATGGTCTTTGCTTCATTATTGGTAAAGAAACAAAAAAGTCTTAATTTTACATAAATAACGGTCCGTAAATTATAGGAATCGGCTTTCAGTCGGCAGTCAATCAGACGCCGACTGTTAACTCATTTGACTAACGCCGCATGTGCGTCGAAGGAGACGGCTCCGCTCGCTTAATAGCTCTAGATATGAAAATTCTGAACCTACGTTGGACGTAGCGACATGCATGTCATTTCGTCAAAACAACCGAAAAAGTAATAAGTACTAAGTACTGTTTGTTTTTATTATGACTTTACGAAACAACAATCAAAATAAAACAATGCATTTCCTTTTGATAATGTGCAAAAGTATTTTCTACTTTAACTTACTAACAATAAAGGCGTATGTCGTATGATAAGTTTACAATGACGTATTGAGTCGGAGAGCTATTCGGACAGCCGAATAACTCTCCGGCACAATACGTCATACGACTTAAAACAAAATTTTGGAACAACCTCATTGACAAAATTCTAGTAACTTTAAAGGGTATGTAAATAAAACAATGATTAATTGAATACAAAAGTTTATTAATTCATAAAAACTGGCCAAGTGCGTGTCGGACCACGCACAATGAAGGTTTCCGTAGTTGGAATGAATTTATACCAAGAACAAATATATCATTGTAGTTGAAAAACATGTTCTCCCATACGGAATGTATAGGAGATCATGTTTTTCAAACTGCAAATTTAAGTTGGTCCATTATTACTCGGTAACCTGTAAAGCCTATTTAGCTGTGATGGTTTTCCTTTTAAATTCGTAATAAATACTACTGCTGTGATTTTTTTCACAAATCTAAGTACAATCATTTAGCTGGCAGGGAGGGGCGGGGGTCTATACTTGACTCTAACAAAAATTGGCACTTTAAAGCTTAATATTTCGCAAAAAGATTCCTGAATCGAAAAATTATTTTCATACACTCGCAATATTTTTGAACGACCTTTCCAATGATACCCCACACTAAAGGATAGGCGAGAAAAAAAAAACATCCCCACTTTATGTGTTGGAGAGGTACCTACCCTAAAAAAAAATATAGTTGTTTATTTTATTTTACTACTTTGTCGGCGTTATTAATATGTATACCCATACCAAATTACAGCTTTCTAGTACTAACTATCTCTGAGCTAAGTGTGCTGACCATAAATATAAGAAAGAAGTATTTATATTTCTATGGTGCTGACGAACCTGAATGGTCCTTTTATAACTTAATGTCTACTTTTTTGGACGATGTTTATAACCAAAAACAACGAAGAGTTAAATAAAGTTTAATTCAACCATTACATTATCCATACGCCATAAAATAACCATAAATTATCACATTATAATTTGTTTGTAAAACAAATTTGCCAGTAACAATTTTTTTTTTTACATTTATCAAAATAAGGATTGGGGGATTAAGTAAAATAAAACATAAAGCCTTGGGCAGACTGGTGCGACGTGACGGTGCGACGTGACTCCGATAATTATTGTTCCACCGTAAACTTTGCTTAGAAATTGTTTTGTTAGCGTCGCGTCGCGCCAGTCTGCACGGGGCTTGATCAATGCTTAAGGGCTCATGTAGAAGGCACCGCGCCGATACCGCTTCGCGTAACCATGTAGACTGAACGGTGAAGCGCTGCTACCGCATCGCCGCACCAAAACCAGCGTCAGACAGCATTTGTCTGGCATTAATGCTGAAATGAACCTTTTTGGCGCAGCCGTGAGGCACACACTTATTGTCAAAAGATTACTGTCAATTTTAGTTAGTTTGTATTTTGTGTTTCACGAACTGTGTCCAAATAAACGTTTTCTTTCTTTTCTTTACACCGTCGCGCGTCGCCGCGCCGTCTCCGCTTGATTTTGACATATCACTATATAATCTGCGGCGGCGGTGCGGCGCAGTAGCGGCACGGCACCGGTGTGGCAGCGGCACTGCACCGGTGCGGCAGCGGCGCGGCATTGGTGCGGCAGCGGGCTGGCAACGTTGCATATACACAGCTCAAAGGCGCGGCGACCGACGCACAGCGTTGTCGCCCAGAGCGTGTGCGCCCCTCACATTTAATAATGTAAACAAACTACGAGTATATTCCATTAGTTTAGGTAATTAACTAAAGGTACAAATCGTAAAAAGGGCTTTTATAGACGACTGATGATGATGATGACTTGTTTAAAAATACAATAAACTTAACCAAATTACGTATTATTTTTTTGATTTTTACCATTATTTCCTTTTTTATTAAGGTTCCGTGGTAAACAAGGAACACTTATAGTTTCGCCATGTCCGTCTGTCTGTCTGTCTGTCTGTCCGCGGCTTAGCTCAGAGACGGTTAGTACTAGAAAACTGTAATTTGGCATATGTATACATAATTATTAATTATGCCGACAAAGTGGTAAAATAAAATCAAGAAAAAACATTTTTTTAGGGTGACGTTTTCCGTGGGGGTTCGTTTCGTTTTTCGTTTTTTTAGGGGGTGGGGTTCCCTACACGTAAAGTTGGGATGTTTTTTTTTTTCTCATTTGCCCCATGTTGTGGGGTATCGTTAGAAAGGTCGTTCAAAAATATTGCGAGTTTGTGAAAACCATTTTTGGATTCAGGGATCCGCTTCGAATTATTAAGCTTTTAACTGTTTTTTTTTGTTAGAGTCAAGTGTCCTTCCCCCCTGTCAGCTCAATGGTTGTACTTGGATTTGTGAAAAAAATCACAGCAGTAGTATATTATATAACAAAATTAAAAGGAAAACTATTAGAGCTACGTAAGCTGTACAGGTTAACGAGTAATAATCAACCAACTTAAATTTGCAGTTTGAAAAACATGATCTCCCATATATTCCGTATTGGAGAACATGTTTTTCAACTACAATGATATATTTGTTCTTGGGATACATTCATTCCATCTACGGAACCCTTCATTGTGCGTGGTCCGACACGCACTTGGCCAGTTTTTATGAATTAATAAACTTTTGTATTCAATTAATCATTATTTTATTTACATACCCTTTAAAGTTACTAGAATTTAGTCAATGAGGTTGTTCCAAAATTTCGTTTTAAGTCGTATGACGTATTGTGCCGGAGAATCATTCGGCTGTCCGAATAGCTCTCCGGCTCAATACGTCATTGTACACTTATCATACGACATACGCCTTTATTGTTAGTAGGTTAAAGTAGAAAATACTTTGGAACATTATCAAAAGGAAATGCATTGTTTAATTTTGATTGTTGTTTCGTAAAGTCATAATAAAAACAAACAGTACTTAGTACTTATTACTTTTTCGGTTGTTTTGACGAAATGAAATGCATGTCGCTGCGTGCAACGCAGGTACCTACCTATAGTTTTTCAACTACAATGTTAAGTTTGTTCTTGGAATAAATTCAACCTAACTACGGAACCCTTCATTGTGCGTGCTCCGACACGCACTTGGCCGGTTTTTAATGTATGTTAAACTTTATCATTCATTCATAAACTACTCATCGTAGCGTAGATGTAACTGCTTGAGCATTATTTTTTTTGTTAGGTTTAGGTATAATAAAAATATACTGTCTATTGTAAAGAGCCCAAAAATACTGATTCTATAAAAAAACCTCAACGTTAACGTTGTTGAAAAGTACAACTGTGATGTGGCATGACAACTGAAGTGACAGGTATTACGTTTAGTCGGTTAACCAGACGCCTTTGACAGCTCTCTCGTCACATGCTTTTTAGGGTTTCATACCCGAAGGTTGCCAAACGGAACCCTATTACTAAGACTCCGCTGTCCGTCCATCCATCTCCCTGTCAGCGGGCTGTATCTTATGAACCATAATAGTTAGACAGTTGAAATTCTCACAGATTGTGTATTTCTATTCCCGTTATAACAGCAAATAAAAAAACCGGCCAAGTGCGTGTCGGACTACTAACAATGAAGGGTTCAGTAGTTGGGTTTAATTTATCTAAAAAACAAACTTGTAGTTGAAAAACATGTTCTCCATACATCGATATACCTACGCCACGATCAATTCTCCAACTGCAAATGTAAGTTTGTAATCGAAAAACAAAAGTGATATACTACAAATTAACACTTTTCGGACTTTTTTATTTGTTGAGCTCAAATCAAATTTCATGATTCTAGGTCAACGGGAAGTACCCTATAGGTTTTGATTTATTTGGAGTATCAAAATATGTCGCATAAGTCGCCGTATTTTTTTATTGCGTAGAGTAAAAAAGAAGCTTGATTTTTTTTTAGAGCTCTGTGGTAGATCTGCGTATTTGATATAGATTTCAACTTAATTAATACTTCCATGCGTTCGTGAGAAGAAGGGTCTTGACAAACGGACGGACGGACAACGAAGTGATCCTTTATGGGTTCCGTTTTTTACTGTTGAGGTACGAAACCGAAATGAAAGGGCCATTCAACAAACATTCGATATTTTTTTTTTAATCATGCCCTGGAATGTGAGGTGTTATTGTCTAGAAATCATCGAATAGAGTACAAATATAAATATAATTTAATAGAATAGAGCAGTGATAGCCTAGTGGTGT
Source organism: Agrochola macilenta (assembly GCA_916701695.1). Taxonomy (NCBI): domain Eukaryota; kingdom Metazoa; phylum Arthropoda; class Insecta; order Lepidoptera; family Noctuidae; genus Agrochola; species Agrochola macilenta. Next base: position 1,132,099 of record OU753583.1, on the reverse strand, counting down.
GACCGTCGGACTGCGAAGTCATAAGTCTCGAGTTCGAGCCCAAGGCACGCACCTCTGACTTTTCGGATTCATGTGCGTATTGTATAATTATCACTTGCTTCAAAAACGGTGAAGGAAAACATCGTGAGGAAACCGGCATGCCTGAGAGATATTTCTCAACGGCATGTGAAGCCAAATCAGAGGCCCATGGGCGGCTTTAAAACTCTGACACCAGGTTAGTCACTAACCACACGAAAAGAAGAAGAATATAAATATAAGTAATATTTTTCTTCAAAAATTATGAAAAAGAAGCCGCTATAGTTGTCAGTTTTAGACCTTTTTGTACGAGTTCTATCGCAACAACTAAATAAGTTAGGAATTTGAAACTTCTGTATATGTATCACTATATTATCACATAATATTATTATTTTTATACAAGCTTAGTTTTTGTTTACCCTAAACCACTTAAGGGGTCATTGTACTCATCATTATGAACAACTTTCACTATGGGCCCACCGCAGAAATCGCAAAAAATAATAAACTGTTCCCTACATTTATGTTCGCATAGTTCGTCGAAATGTAGGGAAAAACTGATTTTTTTTTCGAGATTTCAGCGTTGCTCCCATAGTGAAAGTTGTTCATAATGATGAGTACAATGACCCCTAAAGAGATAAGCAAAAACTAAGGTTGTATATGTACTGTATTTTATCAACAAATTAAAAAACCCCGATTTTTATGATATTTTATTCCAATAAGGGCGATTTTCCGAAACTGCAAAAAAAACTTTATAATTCACTGTATAATTATGATTAACAATTTATGCTTGCGATTTTTTAAATCTTAAGATTAAAAAAAACATCGTTTAGAATTTTCATCAGGCTAGGTGTGGGATGTGTAGCTGTCCGTGGTCGTCGGCCGTGTGGGCTGATGCGCGTGCGTCCGCAATATCGAAACCGTGGAAAGATGTCGTGCGTGGTCGTGCGCCATTCGGGCTGGTGCGCGTGCGTGCGCAATATAGCGCACCGTGGGAAGACCTCGGTGCGCGGTGCGTGGTCGTGCGCCGTGTGGGCTGGTGCGCGTGCGTGCGCAATATCGCGCACCGTGGGAAGACCTCGGTGCGCGGTGCGTGGTCGTGCGCCGTGTGGGCTGGTGCGCGTGCGTGCGCAATATCGCGCACCGTGGGAACCCGCCTTTAGCGAGTGCGCCGTCATCGTCACAAATTATGGAACATAATAATACTGGAGATAATTCTAAAACGTACGCGAATGTAATTAGGTCTATTAGTAATGAGTCTAATAAACAGGAATTTGATGGCTGGATTACGGCGACTCGACATAAGAGTAAAAGTAAAAATCATTTTATAGGAAATATGGGCAAGGGATTGTCTACTGGAAGTTTTAAGGCAGCAGAAATGTTGATACCTTTCTATATTTATAAGGTGGACAAGGGTGCCTTGATGGATGACATTGTTAAGTACATATTTGATAAAACTAGCGTGTCGGTTGAGTTAACCAAGATTAGGATGAAAGAGCCTAAACAGTATGTGGCTTATAAATTTGATATTCCTGTAAGTAAATTAACATTATTTATGGATGAAACATTTGGCCAGAGGGGGTAGCATTCAGGCGATATGTACATTTTAGTAATAGAGATAAAGACTCTGTTCAGACATTGGTAAAAGGGAATAACACGAATAAAAATGGATAATGAAGAATGTAATTTAACACTAATAAGTTTTAATTGCAAAGGCATCAAGAGGTCGTGTGAGTGCATAAAATCTTTGTGTGAATCAGCAGATATTGTAACTATACAGGAAACCTGGCTATTACAGTCTGACATACCAATCCTTGCGGAGATACATCGTGACTTCATGTACACAGGTAAGTCTGCCGTTGACTTATCAGCTGGTGTATTGAGGGGTCGGCCCTATGGCGGAGTAGCTTTGCTGTGGCGTAAAAATGCTTTCACCTCAGTATCTGTTGTGCCGTGCAAAAGTGATCGCATTATTGCTATAAGAGCCACTATTGCGAATCGAGAGGTGTTGTGTTTTAGTGTGTATATGCCTACTGACTGTCTAGAGAACATTACAAAATTTGGTGAGTGTTTGAGCGAGATTGTAGCTACGATTGAAGCATGTGATGTTGAGTGTGTTCATGTTAGACTGACTTTAATGCTCACCCCGGTGAATTATTTGGCAAAGATTTGCAAAATTTTTGTTTAGAACAGGAATGGGTATGCGCTGATGTAGCTACGCTTGGTCAGGGCAGTGACAGCTATACATTTATAAGCGATGCACATGGTTCGAGGCACTGGCTGGACCATTGCTTAGTTACTGAAGCTGCGTGGCGGTCGGTTAGTGATGTCACGATTTGTCATGATGTTTACTGGTCAGACCACTTTCCTTTGAAAATAAAGTGTAACCTTAAGGTAACTAGAGTGAAGTCTGTTTTATGTTATACGGCCTCCAATAATACCAAGATACACTGGGGAGAGCGAAATAATAAACAAATAAATACCTACCAACACTTATGTAATACAGTTTTAAGAAGCATAGATTTTCCATCCGAACTCAGTGAATGCTGTGATAATATGTGTACTGATGTCAGGCATGGGTTGGTTATCGACGAGCTATACCAAAAAACTGTCAGAACACTACAGGAAGCCGCCGTGCAAAGTTATGAGTCTGGGGGGGTTGGGAAAGGCAAGCATGTAATAGGGTGGAATAAGTACGTTAAAAGCGCTCACACTGAGGCCCGTGTGAAGTTTCAATTATGGAAATCCTGTGGAATGCCTTCAGATGGCCCCATTTGTATTGCAATGAACTAGAGTAGGAATCATTTCAAGAAACAGTTAAAATGTTGTCAAAATAATAAATCGCAAATACGTATCGATTTGATAGTTAAGAGCCACAAACAAAAGGATTTTAAGAGTTTCTGGCAACAAACTGGTAGGATGAATCCTAGAACGGGCCTACCCGTGAGTGTTGATGGTGAGACGGATGCGGGACGCATAGCCAGCATTTTTAAAGAACATTTTGTGGTATCTTCCTCATTGACAGATGCTAGGTGTACGGATGAAGCTAGAGTGCCAGCGGTGTTTCCTCTTGAGTTTACTGCTAAGGAGGTGAAGAAAGTGGTAGTAAGTTTGTCGAGAGGGAAGTCGCCGGGTCACGATGGGCTTGGTGTTGAGCATCTGTTACATGCGGGACCTCACATTTACCGGGTTCTAGCAATGTTGTATGCGTTTTGTATCCGTCATACCTATCTACCAATAGAGCTTAAGGAAAGCGTGGTGGTGCCTGTGGTTAAAAATAAAACAGGCGACATAGCGGACAAAACCAACTTCAGGCCCATCTCTTTGGCCGCTATGGTTGGAAAGGTATTTGATGGTCTGCTTGAGCGCCGGCTTGGTGAGTATTTAAAGTTGAGTGATGCTCAGTTTGGTTTTAGGAAGGCGCTATCAACTGAGACTGCTATTCTGGCGCTTAAGCAGACGGTCAAGTACTACACAGATAGGAAAACGCCAGTATATGCTGCTTTCCTCGACCTCTCCAAGGCTTTTGACTTGGTTTGTTACGACAAACTTTGGTCGAAGCTTAAACTTCTAGAGGTACCCGAGGAGCTTATTAATATACTAAAATTTTGGTATAGCTCGCAGATAAACAGTGTGAGATGGGCGGGTGCTGACTCTGACAAATACGTCCTGAAGTGCGGTATTAGACAGGGTGGACTAACGTCCCCGACCCTGTTTAATGTTTACATGAACCAGTTGATTGGTAAGCTCAGCGAGACCAACGTCGGTTGCTCGATTGATGGCACTATGGTGAATAATCTCAGCTACGCAGACGACATGGTCTTGCTGAGTCCATCAATCAGTGCGCTCAGGAAGTTGTTGGGTGTATGTGAGTCCTATGCTGTGTCACATGGACTCACATATAATGTAAAAAAAAGTGAGCTATTGATTTTCTCATCTAAGTCAAGCTCGTTGGATAATGTTCCTCCAGTGACGTTAAGCGGATAGCCACTACAGAGAGTCAAACTGTTTAAGTACCTAGGGCATGTAGTCACGGAGGACTTGTCTGACGATGTTGATATAGAGAGGGAGCGGAGGGCGTTGGCGGTTCGATGTAATATGGTAGCCCACAGGTTTGCGCGTTGTAGTGGGGATGTTAAAGTCTCGCTTTTCAAGGCGTACTGCCAAACCTTCTACACGTGCAGCTTGTGGGTGAAATATACGCAGAGAGCCTACAACGTCCTGCGCGTACAGTATAATAATGGGTTCAGGATGTTGATGGGGCTTCCGCGCTTCTGCAGCGCTTCGCAGATGTTCGCGGAAGCCCGTGTTGACGACTTTCATGCCATTATAAGAAAGAGAACAGCGTCAATAATGGGTAGGTTGCGTGGAAGCTCCAATAGCATCCTGAAAACATTATAAGACAAAGTTGATAGTCCCTTTATAAGGCACTGGGTACGGAGGCATGTGCCAACCTGTGTTGGGCCACGTCAATTTTAATTGTTTTTAGTTTGTAAAAGTTTACTAACATAGTTTTTTTAAGTCATTGTTACTAATACTATATGGATTGTGTGTACTTGTATGTGTAGTCCGAATTAAAGAATATATTATTATATATGGTTTGAAACAATTTGTACAAAAAATTCCGATGTGTTTTTTTCTGCCAGGAGATCAGGTAGCCACCACCAACGTTTACGAACAATCAATAATACTAAAGCCTAACGTTAGTCCTACATATGTTAAACCTTATAGATTGCCACAAACAATGAAGCCAGACATTGATAGACAAATTAAACAAATGTTGAAGGACGATATAATAGAAGAGTCCTCAAGCGAATGGAACAGTCCTGTGTTACTCGTTCCCAAAAAGCCAGAAGACTGTAAAAAGTGGCGTTTGGTAGTGGACTATAGAAAATTCAATGATATAATAGTCGATGATAAGTTCCCACTACCAAACATCACCGAAATCTTTTTTCTCCCGCTCTGGGCGGAGCGAGAGGGCGTGTCAGACGTTTACTGACTAAAACCCACCCGTGTTCCTTCCGTTGCCTGTGTGCCGGGGCCGCGATATCCCTTTCGGAAAAACTCGCAACCCTGGCAGGCATTGGCCTTTATGGACCGCGTCAGTTGGTGCTGACATCTGTTTGAGGCGCGCGTGGAACACAACGCGCCGTCGATCCAGGCCTGGTCCTAATCGGACGGCGAGCTACCCATTGCTCACCGTCCGCAAGCCCGCGCTTACGGTGGCCGGAAGTCGGCTCGCGACTCCCGACGCCCGGGGCGTCTCCTGCAGCGACTAGGGGCGCGAGGGCGTGCAGCTTGAATCTCCCTCGCGCGCTCCGCCTCCTCCTTCGCGAGCATAACTGCTTCGCAGAAGGAGGTGACGGCCTCCCATGCACTCTCGCTCCGTACCATGGCCTGAACCAGGGCCGGACGCGAGAGATCGCCGCCGCCGATCGCCTCCATGAGGCCACGGCGGTGCTCCGCCCAAGCCGGGCAGACCTCCACCGTATGCTCCACCGTGTCCTCCGGGCGATCCACACAATGGTGACACCCGGGCGTTTCCTCCCGCTTGATCCTGAACAGGAACCTCCCGAAACAACCGTGTCCGGTGAGGACCTGCGTCAGGCGGAAGGTGAGGACGCCGCGGCGCCTCTCTAGCCACTCCTCAAAGAGGGGACTTATCGCCGCAATTGTGGCGTGCCCAGCGCTGGGTTGCGACAATCGCACACTCCATGCCGCCATGAGATCCCGCCGGAGCTCTGTCCGCTGTGCCGCGATTTGTTGCGGTAAGGAGGCTCGCCGCCTCGCGGGAGACCGTGCGGTATCCCCGGACCAGCCTAATGGCCATGACCCTTTGGGACGCGTTCAACCGCTAAGCCGGTCGCAGCCTCAATGAACGCGCCCACACCGGTGCCCCCGTAAAGGGCCATGAAATGAAATGAAATGAAATTGTTTATTCTGTAAATAGGATATCGGAATCACTTTGACACGTCATATAAAAAAATATTAAAAATAAGCTAGGTGAGGTCGGTGTTTCCTATCTGACTACTCTGAGAAGAAAGGCCGAAACAAACTCAGAGGTCACAGTCTCTTTTAAAGTCCAGACATAATCTTGGTCAAGTCATGTGAGGACCATGTAGATTAGTGTCTGAAATGGTCTTTTGAGGAAAGAACCACACAGATTTGAGTGGACCTGTCCAGTCAGTGCAAGCATTTGTCAGTAATCGTGGAGCTCAACTCAGAACTTAAGGAGCTCAACTCGACGAACAATACCAAGGAAAGGATATTTGGGTAGGCCGCATCAACTACTCAAACTGCCAGACCATCATTAAAACTGAGAAAGAAAAAAAGAAATGAAAAGGGAAAATAAAAATATCCACATAGTCCTCACATTCACAATAATTAAAATAATATAATACTTTACAAAGTAATCGTGTCATTTTGAACATAATTTTCAACAATGTCAATGTGTATATAAAACTGGTTTATTGTGATGAATAATTAAAATGTCAAGTTTTATGGTTTTCACAAGGCTTAGCAGAGCGAGCAGCTCAATCCCAAGCTTTTTTATCTTCTAAATAATCTGAAATTTTATAGTAGGTACCCTTTTTTACAAAGTTTGGTTTTAATACAGCTTTTAAATCGTTTAATGGGTAAGTTTCGAATGCCAATGGGAAGTTTGTTGTAAAAGCGTATACATTGACCCATGAACGAGTTGCTTACTCTGTGGAGACGTGTGCGATGTACAGCAAGGTTGTGTTTATTCCTGGTATTTAAACTATGAATATCGGACATTTTCTTAAAATTTGATATATTTTTGTGTACATACAATAGGTTTTCAAAAATATATTGTGAGGCTACAGTCAGAATATTTATTTCTCTGAATTTCTCTCGAAGGGAATCTCTTGGACCTAGGTTGTAAATGGCTCGAACAGCCCTTTTCTGTAGAACAAAGATAGTATTAATGTCCGCACCGGTTCCCCAAAGAAGAATTCCATATGACATAAGACTATGAAAGTAACTAAAATAAACAATTCTGGCTGTATCTACGTCAGTTATCTGTCTAATTTTTTTAACAGCATAGGCGGCCGAACTAAGCCTTCCTGACAATTTTTCTATGTGTGGGCCCCATTGTAATTTACCGTCAATAGTTATTCCAAGAAAAACTGTTGACTCAACAGGGTCCAACTCTATTCCATTAACTTGAACATTGGTAGTTAGCTGCCTGACATTTGGCGTTGAAAATTTAATGAGTTTAGTCTTTTTTTCGTTCAAGAGAAGATTATTTACATTAAACCAATGCACAACTTTAGAGAGTGCATCGTTGACTTGTTCAAAGTTGACTAACTGACGTTTGATTTTAAAAATGAGGGAAGTGTCATCTGCGAATAATACGATCTTGTGATTATCCCTTATGTAGTAAGGTAAGTCATTTATGTAAATTAGAAATAAGAAAGGACCTAGAATTGAACCCTGCGGAACGCCTATGGTGACCGCAGATCCTGCAGATCTCTTGCCATTAACATCGACCCTCTGAATTCTGTTATTCAGATAAGAAGTCAGAAGGTCAAGAGCCTTGTCCCTCATGCCATAATGGTACAGTTTCCTGATAAGAGTATCATGATGTACGCAATCGAAGGCCTTGGACAAGTCGCAGAAAATGCCAAAAGCATCTTGCGAATTCTCCCAGGCCTCGAATATGCTCTTCAGTAATTCCACGCCCGCGTCTGTAGTTGAACGACCCTTTGTAAAACCAAACTGTTTCAAATGAAGTAAATTATGTGCATTGAAATATCCTAACATTTGTTTTAAAATTAATTTTTCAAAGATTTTACTCAATGTAGGTAATATCGAAATAGGCCGAAAATTTGTGGGATCAGTTGTGCTGCCAGATTTGAACAGTGGAATCACTTTGCTAAGTTTCATCAAATCAGGAAATACACCAGATGCAATACAAGAGTTAAAAACGATTGCTAAAAAGGGTGAAATAACATCAATTATTGAAGACATGGTATGTACTGATAATCCCCAAAAGTCAGCAGTTTTTTTTACATCAAGTTTATTAAAAGATTCTATAATGTCTTTAGCAGTAATAATTGTAAATTCAAAAAGTTTGTCACATTCTGGTACACATTCTTTAAGTATTGAGTAAGCAGAAGTGGAGGACGACAATGACAGAGTTTTGGTTGTTAAAATGGGACCTTGCCATGACCATGGACCGCACCTTGACCATGGACCGCACGACCCCCGCGTAGAGCCTCCGGCAGCAGGCGTTAGCAGGTATTTACCTACCTTGTTATTTATTATTCAGTGAAAACTACTACTAACTATGTTCTTACCGTCCTGTTTACGTATCTACGTATTGAAGACACTTAAATGCAACCTGAACAGTCACTGGGGCTGTTTCAACGCATTAGAATACGGTTGGCGTTCCTTCCGCTGGGGATTGTAACCTAACCTAAGAAGTATTATGACTATGACTTATTTACGAACAATATTAGCAAAATTATTCTTTGTATGAAGATGACCGCTTATGAAATTAATAAAAAATTGTCATGGACTTATTCAAGTCCACTTTTAAATCATCTAGTAAGTTATTTAACTTACGTATTAAAATTATCATATCTATGATAATTTTCAGACACACTGCGCACTGGCACTGCGACCAAATATAGTCATGGACTTATTTAAGACAACTTTTAAATCATCTCCGCTAGAGGCCCCGACTTCGCTGCGCATGCGATAACCGTTGAGTACCGAACGACCCCCCGCGGTGACAGATTTACGACCGCACATAAATAAACAAAACACTCGGGGTTTTTTGTTTCGCCTCCGGTGTTATCGCTAGTTGATTTGGGTTCGTGTTTAGACAAATGATTCTTTGTAATACTTAGAAATGTCGAGTGGAACCCTTTGAATTCATAAATACGCATTGTAATCGACGGCTGCGCCGTTTAGTGATAACACGATTTGTGATAAAACTACTGTTCCAATTTACACGAAATTTTGCAGGGTACATTATGAATAGATAAGTTATATAAAGAGAGCATTTTTTACGGATAAACACAGTAAATAAAAACACGAAAAATTACGACTTTTGAATAGGTACTAACCGTCTGTTTACGTAAAACTATTTTCGTGTTTTTAAATTTACGATGTTTATATTTTAGTTCATTTATCGTTTATAACGATATTTGAACTATTTATATGAAAGAAAATAAGCACTTACCAGCGATTACAGACACAAATCACTCACAAAACACAAAACAACACCACAATCACTTTTTCCACAGACACTTTTGCTCACATGTTTTTGGTTGCCCAAAATAGGTATCAAACGATGTTATTTAGTGTTAATATTATTCACCACGATGTAAAAACTACTTAGTAATGCAATTAATATCACTTCCCGTCGATTTACACAAGAAAACCATTTAAAATAACGAAATACATGCGACCGAGCACTCATGACCAGCGTAGTTAGACTCGCGTCTGACCTGCGTGAACTGTCAATTTCAACATTTTTTTGCAATTTTGTCCATGAATATTTTTGTCTGCCAATGATTTAGTCGACGAGAATATCCGTCAGGCCCATAGAGAAATAATCCACAGTCCAGATTAGCACTTTATAATAATAGAAATAGAGATTAAAGCCGCGTGTACACGGCATCGCCAAATGGCGATGGCGGGGCTCTAAGGGGGTCGTGTTTGCATTACCAAATGGAAATGACGGGGCCCGACCGGTTAAGTAAGTTATTTAACTTACGTATTAAAATTATCATATCTATGATAATTTCTAAGTATTGGAATGACCACCTGAAGATGAAGTAGTTCATGTTTCGAATAAAAAAATTAAAAGCAAAAAAACCTTTTTTTTTTAAAAGCTTTTATTTAAATGCTCTAAAAAGAAGAAAATATAATGTTCTTTTAAAATTTTAACTATCACTTAATAATATCAATGGGCGCGCGCGGCGGCCGGCGCAAGTGGCGGGGTTGCACGGGTGTGAAACCCCCTCCCGGGCGGCAGGGCGGCGCCGCGCGCCGGGCATTGTGGTTTGTGGCCGACAGTTCGCTCATCGCACGCGTTGTTGTGTGACGTCGCATCTAATCGCTTTCCCGCGCAAGCGCCGCGCTGCACGTGTGTCGCACTTGTACCTACCGGTCACGATGTCAGACTTCACTAACCGCGAGTTTTATGAGATGGTGCGAGTGTATGTACTGAGTGGTGAAAGTTTGCGAGCAGCTCATGCAGCATGTATGCGACGGAGAGCATACCTCGAATGCGAGCCCATGGACCCTATTACGTAATGTAAATTTAATTCGGGGCGGGGCGGTGTCGGGGCGTCAATATGGATTTAGACCTAAAGTTTCAACTGCCGATGCCGTACATCATCTGACTGACTATCTAGCCCAAGAACTTGACAAGGGTAACCACACAGTAGGTGTTTTTCTGGACCTCGCCAAGGCTTTTGACACAGTCTCCATTCCTATTCTGTTGCGCAAGCTTGAGACAGTGGGCATAAGAGGAATTCAACTGAAACTTCTCAAAAGTTACCTAGAAGACCGATCTCAGTGCGTTAAGATTGGCAATGTTCTTACCGCAGACGAAAAAAACACGTCCTTCGGTGTGCCCCAAGGAAGTATTTTAGGGTCTACTCTGTTTTTGATATACATAAATGACCTTTGTAATCTAAAACTAGAGCATGGCACTATAATATCTCGCTGACGACACTGCCCTTCTTTTTTCTGCTGAATCGGAACATGAAGTCTACAGGTTTGCGCAACACGGTTTTAATATTGTAAATAAGTGGCTTCAACATAACTCACTAACACTAAATACGGCTAAGACAAATTATATTAAGTTTTCAATGCGCAAGCAAACATCGGTTTTGCCCTCAACGATGTATGCTCACTGTTGTATGGTCCCTACAGATTGCCTGCTTACGTGTCCTAATATTAATATAACGCATGAAATAAAATATCTGGGAATTATAATAGATGAAACCTTATCTTTTAAACCACACATAGAAGCTTTAAATAATAGAATGCGTAAACTAATATTTATCTTCAAAAAACTACGTTATATTGCAGACCCAAAATTAATTAGGCGAGTTTACTTTGCTCTCTGCCAGTCAATTTTGACTTACTGCATTACCTCTTGGGGTGGAGCAGGTAAAAATTTGCTACTACCTATCGAGAGAGCTCAAAGAGCGATTCTCAAGGTTTCTACGTGCCGCCCTTTCCTTTTTCCCACTAACCTACTCTATAAATCCTGTGAAGTACTAACAGCTCGACAGTTATTCATAATGAGCATCGTATCAAAACAACACGCAGCCATATAGCACTGAATTTACTAAAAAGAGACGGAAAGACATAGTTTGCCCTACAAAAAGTACAAAACATGCTTTCGCAGCCAAATTTTTTTGTCTTCCTAGGACCATTACTTTATAACAGACTAAATGCGAGAGCCAAAATGTATTCTCTTAATTATAATAATTGCAAAAGAACTTTCAAGGAAGCTCTTCAAAGTATGTCATACGAAGATACAGAGAAATTATTAGTTGTACTTAAATTAAAATTGTATTTGTATTAATTAAGTTTAGGTAAATAAGGTTAGGTTTAGGTTAGGTAATAGGATTTTAGCAAGTAGGATTTATTGTACTATTTACACCTTGTTACATACCAATTTGATGACTAGATTTGTATAATTAATGTGATTATTTAGAAATATTATACCTTGCCTCGCCTGAAATACAGGATTACCTAGTTCAGGCACATAACTTAATAGAATTTTTCGTAGATTTAAGTAAATTTGTATTTAGTATTTTACCTTTTTACATGAATAAACTTTTATTATTATATCTTAGTCTGTGCTAAATATATGTATTTTCTTTCTTTTTCTTTTTCTTTCTTTCTTTCTTATTATTATTATTATTAATTGATAATAATGCTTTATTTTCTGTATTTTGATGGTCCTAAGCCCATTAAAGTATGAAGGAAAAATTGGAATTACTCTTCAAATAACTTCAGGTCACGGCCTAAACATAAAAAAGTCTAGTTCGAATCTGATAAAATTAGCGATCAATACATTGTAAGTATTGTAACCCACGTAAATATCTACGCCGGCGAATCGAGCGAGTGCACAGCTGATAGGTAGGTACTTTCGTGCGTTCCGCTTCGCCGCGCGCCGCCGGGTAGCCATACAACCACTTTTAAAGTAAACATCTTTCGTTAACGATAACTTTTTTTTTTGTACTAAGACGTATCAAAATAAAAAAAAAGTATGATCAATAAAACTCGTTTAAGTTTAATTTGTCAAAATTTGCGCAGTGGATAAAAACTTTTCCTGTATGATCATAAAAGCTAGTCGCGCGTTTATTTATTTTTTTGCAACCTCGCGACAAGCTTTTATGGTTATATAAATTGTGTATAATGAGGTTATAACGACACCTCCTAAGTACAACTAAGTAACTGACAAATGCAAATTTTATAGGAGAGCGAATTGAAGATATAATTTTTTTTAAATCGCCGTAGCTAAGCCCCTATATGGAATTAAAGTATAATATTTGGTGAGCGGGTTAAAATTTAAGTGAAATTTATAATTAAGAGTATATTTTGTTTCTAAATCTTTAAGTTTTTGTTTTATCACACATGCATACTTTTACTGCGTTGTAAAAAACAATCAAAATATGCTAACTGGCACATACACATTTCTTCATTGGAATATTCAGGCACCTTATTGCTTTAACTGCCAGATACGTACTTATAATTGGTAAAGTCAACTGAAATATCCTGTGTAACTGATACTTACATAATTTACCACCGTAATTATATTATTGTGCATACAAGTGTAACTGAATTCCAAACTTGGTAAAATCATCACGTGTTTTGGTATTTTGAAATAAAAGCAATGGATTTAATTGTATTATCTAATGTTTATTTTCAAAACACAAAAATATAAATTTCAAACGTTTCACGTGTCAAAAAGTAACATTATTATTAATTATATGTTATATGTTTATAACACCGAAGATCTAATGTAACATTAATTAAAAATGGCATCTACCTACCTACTGGTAATCAGAGTTTTCTCTTGTTTTATTAGGTATAAGTTCTTACTGAACTGGAAATCACTTATGTAAAACTCTGGACTAGACCAATAATAAAAATATTCTTAAACTTTATAAAAAATTGCCTTAAAGACAGTTTTTGTTCATTTCGTAAAAAGTATGGGGTTTGTCTCAAAATAAATTCTCAAAATAACGTATGTTAATTCTAAATAGAATGAGTACCTATATAAAATTATTACTTATCAATTATATAAATCAGTCGTTTCATAAAGCTATTTGGACATTCTTGTACTGAGATCAAATTTAATATTATATTACTGAACTATCATTGTTTACTTACTTATAATGAGTTTAACAAGGTTTTATTCTATATTTTACTTATTGAGTAATAAAATTGCACGTTTAAATTTATCATTAATGACTTATGACCACAACAGTAATCAACCTAATCAGTACAGAGATCACAAGATGACTTCTTCATTCCTCTTCTTCGTCTTCTTCATCTTCATTGTTATGTTGGTTCTCATTGCTGCCCTCTATCAAACTCATGTAAAAGTCATGATAAACAGATGGTATAACATTATTTCGGCATAAATACTTCAAATCCTGAAGTTAAGCCTCGGGTATTGGTAATTTCCCCTCGTAAGCTTGGGTCAATGTTCTTGCTAGAGGGGCTGGAAGTGGACTGTTGTCTAATCTTATGCGGTTCCTTGATCGGGGTTTGGGAGTCTCTAGTGCATTATTTACAATAATGCATTTGAACTCATGGTCACAAAAATCTGTTTTATACTGTATCCTGTCAGAGAATTGCGGCCATATTTCTAACTGTCTTAGTTGAGACCAGAAAACTCGTTCTCTGTTTGTATTTTTAGTCCAGTTGCATCCAGGGAGCAGTGCTTTGAAATTCATAAAATTTAAAGTAGTCATTTCCTGGACTAAGTAAGGGTTTCCATCTTGTTTGGCCCACCTTATGAGGGCATACCATTGTTCGGGGGTGTACACCATTTTATTCTTGGCAGTTCTCTCGATAAGGGCGTGTACACTATCACCCTCATTTTGTGTATGGCCTTTCTCAAAATATTTATGAGTTATAGTGACTTCAAAATCTTTTGCAGCTCGTAAATAGGCTGCAAAAACGATACGATTGCGGTTTTGTCCCCCGCAATTGTCGGACCAAAAGTTGAATGTTTTTATGCCTTTTTGGTGATGTTCTTTAATATAATCATATAAACAGCTACTCACCTCGTTTGCACCTCGGCTTGCAGTGCTTTCATCCCAAACATAGCACTTAGCAACTCTGCTTCCCATTTCGTATATTGTAAAATTGAACACAGTTAGCTTTCTCTTATAATAAAGAATACTAGTTTCTCCACAGGGCATTCCATGCACTTTTTGAAAATCATATACCGCTGTGAGTACTTCTTTTGATTTCATAGTGCTTTCTTTATCTTTGTTTTTTAGCTCACGCGCTATAGTCTTGTTTCTCATGTGGGTATTGTATGTGTTAAGCTGCTCTTCAGTCACAGGACGTGGTAAGTTTTTATACACTTGACAAACATCACACTGATCTTTTTTGGGGACGTGGAACCCCAAATTTATATTCTTATTGACAATGTCTCGGTATTGTCTTGCTGTTTTAACTTTACTTTGATTTTGAGGATCATTCCAATCTTTATACAGCAGAAACATTCGAGCAAATGTAAGAGATCCATCTAAGTATACTTTATTCGTACGTTTTCGAACATAATGCGATTCCACAGGTGCAAAGCTGTTCACATGATCACAAACACTTGCAATCATCTCCTCAGTAATTTTCTTAGTATGTCTATGGATGCCTCTTTTGTCGTGGACAACAGTGCCTTGCAATGAAAGCTTTTTCAAAGCAGAATATACCAGGCCTTGTTTGATCCCAAAAGTGTTCAAAAACATGGTTTTACAAACCTGTATCTTCGTTATCTGTGTCATTGGAGACACTGAATCAGTCTCATGTTTCTCATTATCATCTTGCTTTTTATCTATTTTTGTTGGTAAATGATACCGCAAAGTAAATTCTCTTCTAGAGGCAGTTTCAGTAGTAACCCTACGTTTTGTAATTTTATCACAGTACTTATTGATAAAATCCCAATGACGAACTATATCTCCCATTGACCAAAATGCCACAAAAAGCAAATCTCTGTCAACATTAGTAATTTTTTGTGAACATTTTAACTTACATTTCTCTCCACAACATGGCCCCATCTCTTTCTGTTTCCTCATTTTACCATCCCTACTTTTGTACGCATTTCCTAAATTTTTATTTTTCTTACGCATAACATCCAACCATTGATCTTGATGGATCATTCGTAATCTACCTTTATCTTTTTTTCTTGTGGATAGCCTGCGCCGCGGTGATGGTTCAATGTCAGAAAGAGTGTTTTCTGTTATTGGGGTTTGTATTGGCATAGGTGAGCTAACTGGCATGGCAACGTTTGGCGTAGGAGCTGGTGATAATATATCACAATCTAACTGAGCAATTGCTTGAGCTATGACTGACGAGAAATTTGGCGACTCAATAGAAATATCATTTCGAATACCTGAACTGACATTGCTCATCATGGGTGATTGTGGCGTTATTGTTGCCAATATAGGGTCATGAGAGTTACTCGACAAAATCACTGGAGCTGTATGACTTGTGACGGTTGGGGAATGTGTTCTGGAACATTCTGAGGGTTTAAGATGGTTTTGTGCAGCACTTGTTTCTTCGTCACTGTTTTCTATGAATTCCGTCATTTGTTGCAAGTCTTCATCAGTGAAATATTTTGAGAAGTGTACTGGAGTATCTGAAACAATCGAACCACAATAAAACACTCGATTTTATACGATAATCAACATCATTTCATAAAAGTAAAACTATGTAAGTATACAGATAGATATTAATAATCAAGTTATAATTCAATGTAAAACAATATATGTGTTAGTTAACTGATTTCATTTTAAACACATTCCGTAGAATAAGTATGTAAGTGCCTAGATACATTTTTCAATCAAACTAAATTCTGACGTAAAAATGTGTAACTGAGTAGTTACATACTTATGCATCGGGAATGAATAAATTGCAGTAATGTCGTATTGTCGTCATGACGATAGAATATTTTAATTCTAAGACGTGTTCAAATATTTACAGTATAGGTAGAAATCTCAATTTATGTGTGCACTTAAATATACTTTGATAATTATAAAATATTTAGTTAATAATATTACTTACCTTGCCTCGATGGCGAGTCTATCTGGTCTGATGTTACGCTTATTATTTGGTCCACAGTATTTTTTGGTCTTTTAATTGCATCTTCCCTTAGTGTAGTTAAAAATTTATAACGTTCACTCGACATGGTAAAAAAAACGCAACACTCGCGCGCACAACTCGCTGCCCGCCGGAGAACTGAGTGACCGGCAGTTACCCGCACCGCGCGCCCTTTTCCCCCCGCGTCAAAGTATGTAACTGGAACTTAAATGGTTGTACGCCGTGTTTATTTGTCAGCTTATGCAGATAAACAATTATACGTTTGAGAAAAAAGTATGTTGGGTTAATTGAAAAAATAAAATAAACTTGTATGTGGTAAATATAGGTATATAGATGCCAAAAATGCAATAAAAACCGTTTCGTGTATCTGGCAGATACATACGTATACTTAGCGGGTGTCGATAAGTTGATAGTTAAAATTTTAAAAGAACATTTTTTTTTTTCTTTTTAGAGCATTTAAATAAAAGCATTTTTTTAAAAGGTTTTTTGCTTTTAATTTATTTTTTACTTTTTAGTTATTTCTAATTAATCTCGGCAAGCCCTTTCATTTGATACCCATATTGCAGAAGTGCATAAAAAATAACTATTCCGCTATCTTGGATGTTCCGCCGTATTAGATTTAGAATGACGTCACATTATTTTTCGAGTTATTCTCAACAAGCCCTTTCATTTGATACCCATATTGCAGAAGTGCATAAAAAATAACTATTCCGCCATCTTGGATGTTCCGCCGTATTAGATTTAGAATGACGTCACATTATTTTTCGAGTTATTCTCAACAAGCCCTTTCATTTGATACCCATATTGCAGAAGTGCATAAAAAATAACAATTTCGCCATCTTGTATGTTCCGCCATAATGGATTTTGAATGACGTCACATTATTTTTCAAGTTACTCTCAACAATCCCTTTCATTTGATACCCATTTTAGGTGATGGTCATACTAACACAGACAAATACGGGGCTGAAATACGCAACAAACTTGCCAACCGTTTATTGTACATTGTCAAAGGCGTTCCGAAAAGATCTCAAAATATTTATTACCTAAAAATTTAATCCTAGATGATAAAATAAATCTTGAAATTACGACGGTATGCTGATACCACAGTTAAACGCGATACAGGCAATTAAAAAAGTGCAAATGTCTAGTGCAAATAAATATAGATTTCCAATTAAATTAAAAACATTAAAAAACGATGTCTTGCAAAAATTCATGAATACAAGTACAATTTTATGCAGAGTCTATCACACGTAAAAAAATCATTTTATTTGACCTCAAACATGACATGAAGGAACATCATAAAAACACCGACTACATTATGATACCTTTCTGTACGGTGAAAATTTCGCAGAAACATTGAAGTCAGCAATGACGTAGTCTGCGTATTAGCTTTTTATAATTAGCTTTTTCCCAACTATGTTGGGGTCGGCTTCCAGTCTATCCGGAACACACCGGATTTTACATGGAACGACTGCTTATCTGATCTCCACAACCAAATTACTGACTACCCGTAACGACTGTCAAAGATCTACGAATGAAAGCTGGGAGCAACGGCGTAACGTGCTTTCCTAGACACGGACGAGTCTTGATATGTAATGGATGGTCACCCATCCACGAACCGATCGCGAGAAGTGTAGCTTAACCTCCGATCGACCCGTGCGGCTATTATTAATTAGCCACGAGCCCCTCCAGTTGGTTACGCAGAGAGATGCAGTTTAGTACGCAGACCGTTTATCTAAATTCTATCAACATAAGAAATACCATTTACATCAGCCGTGGTAGAACAACTTCCGCGGCTAATGAAGACCGAATTATTTAGAAGGAGCAGTATTCATTCCTGCATGTGAAAATCAATTTGTTTCAAGTATTTTGGTACCAAAACCAAATGTCAAGATTCGTTTTATTATAAACTAGCTGACCCGACAGACGTTGTTTTGTCGAATTTTCAACAATTCATATAAAAATCCCATACAAAATCGTTCCAGCCATTCTTAAGTGATGCGCTTTACCAACGAATAGGATTTCATTTTTATTCAAAAAATTCAAATATATTCGTTAAAACTTACTTTTTTTTTTTCAAGGATAAATTATTCGAATTTAATGTTTTTCCATTTGTGTACTTAACACAAATGGAAAAACATTAAATTCGAATAATTTTCTTTTTTTTCGATTTACGAAAAACGTATGGCTGTACTTAACAGCCATACGTTTTTCGCATTATATGTAAACCTATATTTAGCTTATTTAGGTAGTTTACCACTGTTTGTATATACGATTAGCTATTGTTTGAATATTCCCGCCTCGAATGTCTAAGTAACATAGATCTAACTAAAGATGATTAATTTCACTTAAGGGCCTTACTCTCATTTAGTGCCGTAAAATGGTCACTTTAAAAAGCTATCTTCTCATTAACGGCTTGGTTAAAAGATTTGAAAAAAATATATATTTACTATAGATTCATGTTCAACATTTCGGGAACAGCAGTGTGATTCTGTAAGACCTCATTCTAAACTTCGAATCTGAATCCGCTGAGTTTCGTGATTGGCATTCTAAAAACTCGGTTGATACACTAGCGCTACCCTTGCGAGCGTGTCGGCGAGTTGAACTAAATTGATCGTGAGATTTTGACGGATAAAGTATGAGATGACGTAAGAAGTGGCATTCAGTAAGGTAATTCCCCCGTCACTTCGACGCTCACTTCGCACTCGAACCCGATTCAAAGTGTCAGATAAAAAGTATCTATTTTACGAGTGAAAATAGAGAAATCCTATAAGAATAGCGTTAAAATAATATTTTTTAAGTCACAGTGTTAAAAATTTGTACAATAACTATAAATTTGTGGTTAAAAACTACTTTTTGGGCGTTTGTGTAAAGTGAAGCGATAACGATGGCAAGAATGTTTTTGTTTAAATCTTTATTAGAAAGAGGCTCATGCTTTGGATAAACTAGAAAAGCGTCGACAATCTAACCAAATTCGAAGTTTATCTTTATTAACCCGAGATGACGACTATGTGAGCGTATATAGATTGTCAAAAGAACTAATTGACCAACTAGAATATGAGTTACAGCCTCTGATAAAGCCCACAAAACGTCGAGGCAAAGGACTTTAGAATAGAATATTCTTTATTATGTACACCATAAAAAATACAGATAAAAATGTAGTCATTTTACATAGGGTGACACAATGGGCGGTCTTATCGCTAAAAGCGATCTTTTACAGACAACCTTTGGATGGATTAAAGGGAGAAGGAGAGACAAATACTGCAGGTAGTCAGTGGTGTACCATTTACATACACAATAAATACATACATTCATAAAGCATACACTTATATATATATATATATATACAATAATAAACATGAAACAAGTTCAAGGAACTATATGTAATGTGTGGACTTTCAACTCGTTTAAAAGTAAGTGCTTCATTTTACTAAGTATAAAGTTACTTTTGTAAGTATTTACACAGTTTATAGCTGATAGATTTGTAACCAAGCACATCAACATAATTATTTTATTGCTTAAAACTCATGAAAACACTTTGGGGAATCCCCTTAGGTTGCTTCCCTGCTAGCTATGTTTTCATGTTAATCTAAGAACCCTATATTTATAGTTATAATATAGGTACTTGGTATTATTATTAGGCATGTAAATAATAAAATTGGTCCCTATTTTGTTTTGACTAGATCTAGATTAAGTACATAATTTTTTTATTGATTTATTGTTTCACAGATATTATGCACATTGTCATTCTTGGCTAATGGCAGCTATCAGAAAATTATAAAAGAAAATTTAAGAACATATTTATCGCAACCATCAGCATCTCGTTGCATAAATGAAGTAGTGGAAGTTCTTAATAATCCGGCAATAGTACAAAAATATATAAGGTTTCCCCAAAATATACAAGAAAGACAAATATTAAAAGAAAGGTTAGTAGGTATATTTTACGTAAAGTAAGTTACATTTTTGTTGTTATATTTAATCTAATAAATGTTAGTGGTTACATTAAATTACAGGTTCTACAAAAAGTTTGGATTTCCAGCAGCTCTTGGGTGTGTCGATGGCACTCTGGTGGCATTGAAAAAACCAGTAGAGAATGAAGAACGTTTCTACTGCCGCAAAGGTTACCATGCAAGAAATGTGCAATTGGTAAAATGGATTTCAATGTTGTAATCTATTACTATTAGGTATTCAATTAGTCTTCTTAATATTTTTTATTTTTCAGATAACAGATGCAGATTTAAATATTTTAAATGTGGATCCAACATATGGTGGAGCTACTCATGATAGCTTCATTTTTAACTATGGTGTTATAAAAGCACACTTAGAGGCATTAACAAATGCTGGTGAAGAAGTTGTTTTGCTCGGTTAGTCCCTCCCTACCCCTACTTCAGAATATAAGCCCAATAATTAGGTATAAAAACAACATAATTATTATTTTATATCTGAATGATTTTAATTCCTATTTTCATAATTAATATTGTTACTTGTGTCTTGCTGTGCTGTGTCACGCTGAACAGTGTTTTCCTTCCCTTTTCTGTCTATATTGGGCCACCTAGATACAGGCTGTGCCTAGTTTGGGGCCCACGGCTAATTCTACTTAGGCACTCTTTTAACTATAATTATTTCTGTTTGTATGTTTCCTAACTTGTGTGTGTCAATAAATTGATTTATTTATTTACTTATAATTTTTTTCAGGTGATTCAGGATATGCTCAGCGCGCCTACCTTATGACGCCAATTAGTGGTGCTGAAGATAATTCCCCAGAAGCTTTGTACAATGACCGGCACTTAACTGCTCGCAATTCTGTAGAGAGAACAATCGGTCTCCTAAAAGGACGATTTAGGTGCTTGTTAGTACACAGAGTGCTCAATTATCATCCAGACGTAGTTGCAAAAATGGTTATTGCATGTTGTGTTTTGCACAACATGTGCAATCGCGCAGGCATGCCGGCATTCACAATTTCAGAAGAAGAGAGACTAGAAGAGTTCCAAACAATTGCTGAAGCTCAAAGGAGGCAAACTAGAGATTTGCCATCTAACGCCGATTTAGCTCTAGGGCAATTACGTAGGCGAAACTTAGTAGATAGGCTATGGCGTTCACGTCATAATTAATTTATCGGTGGTTTCGTTTAGTACTATCATGTATTCTGTGGTGTGTGAGGCGGGTCGTTAGGTTTCCCAGCGGAGCGATGGTTGGTTCATGCGTCTTGCTCGTGAACGGGTGCCGCCAGTGGGAATGGGTAGTATATTGAATTATAATAATTGACTATGTCTGGATGATAATTGAGTACCTATGTCATGCTCACTCTAAACGTGATGATCACGGTAAAGAACATGTAGCTAACATGAACATATTATGTAGGTGCGATAATAAGTCTGCAGTGGCAAATTAAACCAAACCCAAACAAATCACCAATGGACTTTTAAAAAAACTGCGCTAGTATTCGTTAAGTGATAAATTCACAAGTTAAAGCCCCAGTTTAAAACACACACTGCAGGATCTAATTCTAATGATAGTTAGTGGTTTTTGTAAATAGATATATATAAAAGACGGAGGTCAACAACCCTTTCTAAGTTTTCTTTTGCCATTTCTTTCTTGGAGAGGCCTCCCAATTTGTGAAATGGTGGTAGATTCAATAGATTTCTATGTTTAGCACATCGGGAAATGTATAAAATCAAACCAAATCCAAACTAATCACCAATGGACTTTCAATAAAACCGCTCTAGTATCCGTTTAAAAGTGTTTTATTTATTATACCAACTTATATTACTACACCCTATCTCTATTCTTAGCCTCTGCCAATGCTTGCAGCCCTTTCCCCACTGCAGCCACAGCTTCAGCCAAGACCCTATCTCTCTCTCCACTCCTTTCATCCATGGCCCTTTCTCTTTCCGCACTCCTCTCCAGAAAGGACTGCAGGATTTGTGCATTTAGTCGCTGTATCTCCAGCTGTTGTTCTTCCACCCTCAAGAATCTCTCAGTAGTGGTAGAGAATTCCGTTCGCCGTTGAGATGGTGGAGGAGCAGCAACTGAAGACGTTTGACGTGATGCTGAAAAAAGAACACCGATTACTATGATGCGTAAATAAAAAATCTTAAATAGCAGCTTTTCGTTGTCATTGGTTTGAAAAATGAAGTTTTTATAGTTATTTTTATGTTATACTTACACACAGAACCAGCACCTCGACTAGCACGAGCCATATTTGTCCTGGGGCGGCGAGAAGGAGAAGCACTTGGCGTTGCGTGACGTGAAGCTAAGAAGATAAATATTTACATATTTACATGAAGGTTCTATAATCTCAAGTTTTTTCCTAAATCGAATAGGTATAAAATAAAAGTACAAATCAACTCAGATAATATATGTTTATGAACCGAGTTCATCATTGAGCATGAGCAAAGCCAAGTGAAAGTTGTTAACATTATTGGTCACTTACATGACGAAGCAGCAGTTGGACGACGAATCACTGGGGAGGCTACTTGGGTGGAACCGCGGCGTGAAGGAGAAGGTGTGGGTGTGTGTGAAAGTGTTATCGGTGGAGGGGACAGGCTAGGATGATATGTATGAGGATTTGGAGGAGGAGTGTTTTCTAACTGGATATACTGAAACAACAGAAACAATCCTAAAAACCGGCCAAGTGCGTGTCGGACCACGCACAATGAAGGGATCCGTAGTTGGGATGAATATAATATCCCAAGAACAAACTTAACATTGTAGTTGAAAAACGTGTTTTCCCATACGGAATGTATGGGAGATCATGTTTTTCAAACTGCAAATTTAAGTTGGTTGATTATTTCTCGTTAACCTGTACAGCCTATATATATTTCGTTATATATACTACTGTTGTGAATTTTTTCACAAGTCTAAGTACAACCATTTAGCTAGAAGGGGGGGGGGGGGGGAATTTTCAGTTAAAAGCTTAATATTTCGCAAACGGATCCCTGAATCCAAAAATGGTTTTAACAAACTCACAATATTTTTGAAAGACCTTTCTAACGATACCCCATAACATGGGGTAGATGAGGAAAAAATAAAACGCGACTTTACGTGTAGGGGAGGTACCCTAAAAAAAACATTTTTCTTGATTTCGTTTTACCACTTTGTCGGCATGATTATAACTTTATTTAATTGCATCATAAAAAGTACAACCATATAATTTGGTATTTTTAACATTTGGTAGGTAGACAATACAAACGTACCTAAATAGGTTCCTGCACTTAAAGACTAACCAATATTGTGATATTATATTTCTCACCTTTCTAACGTCTTTTATGTGCTGTTCGTTAAGTACTTACGTCACATGATAATTATTTATTACGTATTTAAGCACTAATCACTCACCAACAATTACTAACACTGATATTGTTATTTAGGTTGTAGTATTCGATTCACACTGTCCCCCGTACTAGTCGAAACTGTATCACGGTAGGACAGTCTTCCTCTTACACAATTTACCAGTAATAAATACAAATTGTATTCCACTATTAATTCACAGTATAATAATTATGTATCTATGATATTATGTTCCAATGTAAACAGGTAGGTATCAGAACATCTTGCACTATCTACGAAAAGAAGTGATCACAATGGAGGTAGTGTTAAAATAAATTTAGTATAAGCAAAGTTTACAGACAATTGTATGATTTTTCTCGTATAAGACTTAATTATTATTTTAGTGGGAACTAACCTAAGCATAGTTAATAGCTGCAGGCACAAATAATAAGTTTAGAATTTTAAATGTTAATCATGAGTAAATAATGTTTAAGAAAGAGATATGAGTGAGTGTGTGTGAGCGTGATATTTTGAATATGGGTATAGATGTTTGTAAGGTGTGGTTTGAGCATTGTGTGCTGTTAGTTTGTGTGTATATGTGTTTGTTTAAGTCAAGCTCTTCAATAGTTTCTCCGTTTTCTCATAGTTAAGTTGTTTTAAATATTCAACAAGAACTTTCTTACAGGCAAATGAAGTCATATTTCGTAGGTTGACGTATTGTGATATCTTATTATACAAGAATGGACTTAAATATTGCATAAATTTACACGCAAATGTGGTTTTGTAAGATGGGACTTTGTATACTATGTCGTTTCTTCGTTTTCCTGTGTAATATGGGGGGATATTGTGTTGACTTAGTGTTACACTTAATATGAATAACTGTCTCACTGTTAGTACAGGCAATTCACTGTACAGTAATTCAGTTGAGTATCTATACCTCTTAAATGTCATAACTTTCAGTATAGCACGCTGCGAGCGTTCTAAGTTAATCATTGTTGACTTAGATGAGCCTCCCCATGTGGAGATACAATATGTTAAAATTGATTGACAAAGTGCATAATAAAGTGTAAGTAGTAATTTTCTGTTACAAAAGTGGCGAATTTTTTTAAAGACATATATCATCTTTCTGACTCTAGCTGTTGAGGTCATAATGTGTTCATTCCAACTGAGATTTTGATCAACAATTAATCCTAGATATTTAATTGATTGTGTTTTACAAAGAGAGTAGCATGAGCAGGTGCTGGATTCGCAACATGTGTGATATTTAATATAAAAGGTATTTAATGGTGGTTGTGTCTTATTTTGAATGCTAAAGGCAATGTATTTCGTTTTTTGTGTATTTAAAGTTAGTAGATTGCGGTCGAGCCATGTAGATACCAGGGTAAAACCTTCATTGGCTAACTTATATACATCCTTCCAGGATTGTCCTTTAAATAGTAGAACTGTGTCGTCCGCGAAAGTAATTATTTGACCTTGATTCAATTGCAAATTACACAAATCATTAATGTATATTAAGAACAATGTAGGCCCCAGGATACTTCCTTGGGGAACACCGTACGAATTTTTTCCAGGTTGGCTCACATAATCACTCACTTTTACGCTCTCGATTAATATGTATACATTGCCAAATTACAGCTTTCTAGTACTAACCGTCTCTGAGCTAAGCGGCGGACAAACAGACAGACGGACATGGCGAAACTATAAGGGTTCCTTGTTTACTACGGAACCCTAAAAAGGAAACCCAGTTACCTATATTATAATTAAATATTGACAATTCCAAGGAAACTTACTAAAGTGCCGCATTAAATAATATTAAAGCACATAAAATTTTAAAAATAAATTAAAAAAAACATGTAGATATTATTAAATAATAATCAACAAAAATAAGAAACTAAAGTAGGTAAGTTGCTACCTCCCAAAACTATAGCATGGGTCAGAGTGTAGCGGATCTGTTCTCAAGATATGATTTGAGTCGTCACAGTATTCACTTACTGTGACAACTCAAGTTTATCTCTACCCAGACACATACCCGCAAACTGCTTTGGCTTGTTCCAACAGTTGAGCTGGATGAGGAAGCAAACAGTCTTCTCGAAATTGCAGGATCAGGTCGTCTGTAATTATGAGTGTGTTCTTGACTATCCTCAATCAGTTCGGAACCCTGAAAAGTAAATAGAATCAATCCATATCTTCCTTGTGCAATAAAATTAGACAACAATATTTTGACTGAAAATAGTACCCGAAAGGCTTTAGTATTTGAATTATATTAGTAATGAATTTTAATATAGATAGGTACTACATTTAGATCTAATAGAATAGAATCTAGACACATCACATTTATGGGTATGTACCTAGTAGTTAGCAGAATAATATAACTTACATAAATCACAATAGCTGGTGGTTCCTCTGTAGGTGCCTGACTCTGTTGTTGTTGTGGTACATGAAACTAAAATAAGTAAAAATTATCAGATAGTGCGAGTATATCATGAATTAATCACATACAATTATAAATTAAATTTAAATCATACATTGTCAGTATCAGGATCTTGTATTTGTTGCCCTTCATGTGATGGAGATGGAGTAACATTTTCCTAAAACAGGTAATAATAATATTAATAAATTTGCCAAATAATTCAAATAGAAATACACTATATACATTATATGTATTTTTAACAGACAGATTGCACAATTCTTGGCCACTACCAGCCAGTTATGATTGATGCAAAAAAGCTAGCACCTATTGAATTTCTCAATTTCTTACTGGAAATGTCCGCATGCCTAAATATGCATCTCCTGTTGAAAAGCTTTCACCACCACACAAAGCAACAACTCTTTCTTCAAGCTCCGATAGCTCCACTTCTTCCTCCACCCCACCACCAGTCCTACGCCTAGCAGCAGCGCGCGTGGCTACTTTTTTTTTAATGGCGCTTTTTTTGTCAGACCAATACTACAATCAGACATAATTAAAGAAATTATAAAAAATTGCTGTTAAAGTACACAATCATGTATTTAACAAACTATGTAGGGTCCATTTTCTTATTATTAATAGCCATTGCTTGAGTAAAATTAAAATTATGAACCCAAGGAACACACTTTAAACCAAGAATCGGCACATTTTAAGTGGTTTGTTTTGAGGAATGTTAAGTGGTTAAACTAACATGTAGTAAAAAAAAAGCGATGCTTACCTTGGTCCACTGTTTGTCATTTTTGATTGTGCCACCTAAACTATTTAGGCGCACGGCTAGTTCTTCCCACTGGCGTCGACTTCGCTCTCTGGCATTTTTAGTTTTCAAGAAACCCTTCGCCATGCCAGGGTTTCATTCCATAAACTCTCCCAGAGTTTCAACCTGGGCCGACGATGGGTGAGAGGAACGTGTCTCATTTGGACTGGAATATTATTGTTGGATTAGAAAACAAAATAAATACTATTTAATTAATATCATTTTTAAACTTCACAACCACAAACATAAACTTACTTCATGATTATTCCACAATTATTTTCAGCACTGAACAATCAAAACAAACACTGTAAACAAAACAACGCAACGTACTGTCAAAATATTGTCTGTCTGACACTTTTTTTTTTCGTGAGGGAAGCATAGATTATATTATATTCATGGCACGAATTTAGAGTTTTATGTTTTTTTACATAATAGCTGCCTCAAATTCCTTTTAAAATAAGAAATTTTAATTTAAACAATATATTAGCTAATATTCTGTGTCAAAAACTCAACAATTGTGTCAAAAAACTGAATCGATAAAACTTGACTAACATTTTGTTGAGTGTGGTAGTCACTAGTACAATATTGGTCGCTTCGAACTTCGAAGCTCACTTCACTTCGCAAGTGACTAGGTGATGCTTACAGAATGCAAAATCAAGGTCATTTCGAACCATAGGCGAAGTGATAGTGAATAGCGATGTGAGATGCGAGTTGTTGTTTGATTTTTACAGAATCGACGTACAGGACTTTTTTAGTATGGCTAATACTTTTGCTTTAAAAAAATATTTACCAAAACGCTATTTTTGGCTAATATTCCTTACTACTTCTGAACGGCTATGATGTTTGGAAATATTTTTACACTGAAAAATTGACGACTAAAAGTACTACAGATTTGAAACTGCACATGTAAATCAATCAATATTTGCAAAGAAAATGTCCCCATTTAGTGATAAAGGTTCAGAGGTGCTCTGCGCGGGACGCGGGCGGCAGTCGTGCGTTAGCATTGAGACGGGACAGCTGTGACGCTCGTTGCTCCGCTCCGGCTATCGACCGACTATGCGCATACGTATGTGTTAGGGCTAATGTTTACGAACTTATTGTATTAGTGTGCGTTTATAGACTAGCTCGCTGCAGAGAGTCCAAACCGATTGGGAAGGGTTAGGCAGAGGTGTACCTATAGATCAACCACATTTCGCCAGTTATGTTTAAAAGTTCCATGTTATAGGGGGCGAGCACATTACCATCAACCAGGGACAAATCCGGACTCGGCTGCTATTGAGCAATTTTAGAACACTTTGCCTGACCCGGGAATCGAACCCAGTACCTCATGCTCAGCAGTAACGCTTGCGACCACTAAGTCAAAGATGACCGAAAAAATGGAAAAACATAAATTTGTCATTCATCATTTTTGGTATTACGGAACACATCCAATTTATTTTTAAAAGCTTTTATTTAACTTGCAATGTACTCGTACGTATGTATGTATGTTTGTTCGCGTGGAATCTTGCTACTCACTCAATTTTGAAGCAGATATCTTCAACCGATTGAACTGAAATTTTGTATACACGTTTAGTTTGGATGACAATACACGATAAGCTGTATGACGTCATTCTAAATCTAATATGGCGGACCATCCAAGATGGCGGAATAGTTATTTTTAATGCATTTCTACAATATGGGTATCAAATGAAAGGGCTTGTTGAGAGTAACTCGAAAAATAATGTGACGTCATTCTAAATCCAATATGGCGGAACATCCAAGATGGCGAAATAGTTATTTTTTATGCACTTCTGCAATATCGGTATCAAATGAAAAGGCTTGTTGAGAGTAACTCGAAAAATAATGTGACGTCATTCTAAATCCAATAAGGCGGAACATCCAAGATGGCGGAATGTTATTTTTAATGCACTTCTGCATTATGGGTATCAAATGAAAGGGCTTGTTGAGCGTAATTTGAAAAATAATGTGACGTCATTCTAAATCCAATATGGCGGAACATCAAAGATGGTGGAATAGTTATTTTTAATGCATTTCTACAATATGGGTATCAAATGAAAGGGCTTGTTGAGAGTAACTCGAAAAATAATGTGACGTCATTCTAAATACAATATGGCGGAACATCCAAGATGGCGGAATAGTAATTTTTTATGCACTTCCGCAATATGGGTATCAAATGAAAGGGCTAGTTGAGAGTTATTCGGAAAATAATGTGACGTCATTCTAAATACAATATGGCGGAACATCCAAGATGGCGGAATACTTATTTTTTATGCATTTCTGCAATATGAGTATCAAATGAAAGGGCTCGTTGAGAGTAACTCGAAAAAAAAAAATGTGACGTCATTTTAAATCTAATATGGCGGAACATCCAAGATGGCGGAATAGTTATTTTTTATGCACTTCTGCAATATGGGTATGAAATGAAAGGGCTTGCCGAGACTAATTAGAAATAACTAAAAAGTAAAAAATAAATTAAAAGCAAAAAAACCTTTTAAAAAAAAAGGTTTTATTTAAATGCTCTAAAAAGAAGAAAATAAAATTTTCTTTTAAAATTGTAACTATCAACTTATAACCTAATTATACACAATTTATATGATCATAAAAGATTGTCGCGAGGTTTGCAAAAAAAACTTAAACTTAGCAGATTAAGGTACTCAATTAAATAGGTACTACTTTATTTACACAAGTAAATCGCGTGACAAGCTTTAATGATCATATAAATTGTGTATAATTAGGTTATAAGTTGATAGTTACAATTTTAAAAGAAAATGTTATTTTCTTCTTTTTAAAGCATTTAAATAACAGCTTTTTTTTTAAAAGGTTTTTTTGCTTTTAATTTTTTAACACATTTTCGATAGCTAGTAGTGCTATCGCGTCAAGCAATAATTGTCAATGCGTGCGTGGTCGCACCGCTCACTGTAGGTGTATATCGCTCCGACAGCCACCCACACTAGCGCAACGTGCTTGGTTGGAATTCATTCGGGGTATATTTTGTCAGTATAGACGATTAGGTACTTTACTGTGCGGTACGTGCGAACTTATTTGTTTGCTAAATTGAATTATAATATTTCTGACACTATTTTATTTTTATTGGAAAATTTTCTAATTTTTCATCATGGGTATCGTTTTCTTGGTTTTCGAAGGTGCGGAAGTCGATAGTGATGTCAAAATGAAATTCCAAAATGGCGACTGCGGACATTTTCAAATATTTGCGTCATGGGTGTCGTTTTCATAGTGTTCTCGGATACTAAAGCCGATAGTGAGGTCAAAATGTAAATCCAAGATGGCGGCTGAGGAAATTTCAAATATTTTCGTCATGGGTGTCGTTTTCATAGTTTTCTCGGATGATAAAGCTGATAGTGAGGTCAAAATGTAAATCCAAGATGGCGGCTACGATTTTTTTTAAATTTTTCTTTATGGGTGTCGTTTTCATAGTTTTCTCGAATGTTAAAGCCGATAGTGAGGTCAAAATGTAAATCCAAGATATCGGCTGCGAACATTTTTAAATTTTTCGTCGTGTGTATCGTTTTCATGGACTCCGAACGTTGGGGATGTATCTCACAACAAGTTACCCAATTATATAAGTTAGGTACCTATTTACATTCTTAGCTACTAATTGTTTACATACTTTTAAGTCAACCCACGAAAAAAAAAAAAAAAAATTGGTCTGGTTTTTATATTAGGGGTACGTATATTTTGTATTTACATCCGTATCCAGACAAACGAGTATCCGTTTCATCACTAATATTAATCGATAGGGGCCTAATTTTATGCGTCTAAAGGGCCTAAGCGAGTGATGACTGATGATAATACAGTACATGTAAAGAAGAGCAGCAAAACCTCAAATTATACCTACGATAAGCAAAGGTATCTTGAGATTTTATTTGGCTGTGGCACATACCTACATAAACATTTTGCATCGAGCTGAGTACAATACATTTCGTATTGTGTCGCATTTACTTTGCTGGATGGGATTTTAATATTATTTATAATATAATAAAAACTACGGTTGATTATAATCGTATGTACCTACTGCAGATTACCTATGGTAACAAGCCAATTTTTTTAAATCAGCGTGTTTAGTGTGGATCTTTGACACTATGTATTCTGATTACCATAAATAATTGTATTTTTTTGTAACTTGAACGAGGTCGAATATAATGGTCACCCTACACGACTTTATGACGTTTCGACTCATATTTTTTTAAATGATGAATACCTTTATCAATATCTCTGAAGTAAGAACATCCCTACTTATATTATAAATGCGAAAGTAACTCTGTCTGTCTGTCTGTCTGTCTGTTACCTTTTCACGCCTAAACCGCTGAACCGATTTTGATGAATTTTGGTATAGAGATAGATGGAACCTTGGGAAAGGACATAGGGTACTTTTTATCCCGATCCCGATCCCGGAATTATGCGGGTGAAAACGCGGGGTGCAGTTATGTATCGCATAATTCAAATACTCCTAGCCAGCTTTTAGAATACTTTCTGCCTGACATGTCCATCAGGCCCATCGGCCTATACACTATGAATGTGTGAGTGTGACGATGCATGGTGTGGTGTGGCGGGGCTGGCGGGCGCGGGCGCGCTGCGCGGCGCGGCGGCAAAGACGTGCGGGGGACGCGGATGGCTCGGTGGGAGGAGTGTAGATCACAAAGTATGCTTACCCGAACGGGCAGACACGTGAGGGCAGACGTCGTTGGCGGACGCATGCGATATCTACAATTTTGAGCTGCAACGTATTCGCTTTCTTTACGTTTTCATTGGTGTTTAGGGTTTCTTGGATAAGCATTTTGTGTTATTTACTTAGTTGTTTTGGTTGTTATTATTAGTTTAGCATAAGTTAGTAGCAGGTAGAATTATAGTTAATAGGTAAAATAAATACTTTAATTCATTTTTTAGGATAGGTATAAAATTGTAGTAGATTAGTAGGCAGGTTTTTTTTAAGTTTTTTCACATTTAGTAAGTAGTTACGGTACCTAAGAAGGTCAGCATAGTTTTTATTGAGTATTAATAGGTAAGTAATGTTGTTTTGTGAATAAAATAGTTCCAGTAGTTTCGCATATAATTTTATATCGATTCATTTTGTTTTTATTCCATGTGGATAGTATATTTTTTTTAACATTTAGTTTTAGTTTAGCAATTCGTTTTGTTTTTGTTTTATTTCATGTGTATAAGTACCTACCTTAAGTATAGTTTCGTACTCAGTACCTTTAACTAAATTTTTTTGTCAGCTAAAGAATTTTTTTTTGCATAAGTACTTACCTGTTTTTATTACTTTAGGTAGGTAACTGGTTAAGTAATATGCCTCGCAAGCGTAAATCTAATTTAGCGCGTAGCTCTAAAAGAGCTCGAACTGCGCAAGTAGCTAGATCCCAAGAATCTGAGGAGCAGACTCAGGCCCGGCAGATTTTAGATGCTGAGCGACACGCAACGCAAAGAGCTGCCGAGACCTATGAACAAACTCAGGCCCGGCAGATTTTAGATGCTGAGCGACACGCAACGCAAAGAGCTGCCGAGACCTATGAACAAACTCAGGCCCGGCAGATTTTAGATGCTGAGCGACACGCAACGCAAAGAGCTGCCGAGACCTATGAACAGACTCAGGCCCGGCAGATTTTAGATGCTGAGCGACACGCAACGCAAAGAGCTGCCGAAACCTATGAACAGACTCAGGCCCGGCAGATTATAGATGCTGAGCGACACGCAACGCAAAGAGCTGCCGAGACCTATGAACAGACTCAGGCCCGGCAGATTTTAGATGCTGAGCGACACGCATCATTGATAGCTGCAGAGATGCCAGAAGAATCCCAAAGACGACGTGTGTTAAATGCTGAACGGCAGTCAGAAAGGAGAAATGCGTTTACAATGTATACATGGGGAGCATTCCACAATGCTGCTTTTGATTATGACCCATCGATTGAGTATAATAACCATCGATTACTTCTCATAGGTGGAATGGATAAAAAATGTATACATTGTGAAGCACTCAAGTGGAAAGAAGAAACTCCGGGTATGTGTTGTTCTGGTGGCAAGGTTTCAATTCCAATACTTGGAGAACCAGAGGAACCATTGAAGTCTTTACTTTTAGGTGATAACAACGAATCGCGGCGTTTTTTAATCAAAATAAGGAAATATAATTCATGCTTTCAAATGACGTCATTTGGTGTAGAAAATGAGGTGGTTATGCCTGGGTTTTCATCTACTTTTACAATCCAAGGTCAAATCTATCATAGGATTGGTTCTTTGCTTCCTACAAATAATGAGCAACCAAAATTTTTACAGATTTATTTTATGGGAAATGAAAACGACGAGGTTGACCGCAGGTGTCAAAACATTCAATTAGTAGAAAAGGATATTGTCTTAAAGATTCAGAGAATGTTGCATGAACATAACCGCCTAATAAACACTTTCACAACAGCCTTAGAAAGAATGCCGGGAGATGATTATAAGTTGGTGATTCACCCAGATCGTACACCAAGTGGGGAACACGAAAGACGATATAATGCACCTTTAATAAATGAAGTCGCAGCCATGGTTTGTGGTGAACAGTTTGCTTCCCGTGATATAGTTTTACATGCCCGTGATAACACACTAACTAGGGTGCCGGATACACATAAATTTTACGATGCGTTACAATATCCGCTAATATTTAGCAAAGGGCAAGAAGGGTATCACTTTCAAATTCCACAAGTCGATCCTGTAACTGGCCTGCCCTTGCCTAACAAAAAGGTATCATGTATGGACTTTTATGCCTTTCATATCATGATTAGAGAAAATGATTTTAATATTATATCACGATGCAGGCAACTGGCCAATCAGTTTTATGTTGATATGTACGTTAAGGTAGAAAGTGAACGATTACGATACATAACATTAAATCAAACTAAATTAAGAGCAGAAAATTATATCCACCTTCAAGACGCAGTAGCGAATGACGCTAATCTAAATCCAAATGATATTGGTAGAATGATAATTTTACCGTCTTCATTTGTAAATAGTCCGAGGTACTTACACGAATATACTCAGGATGCGTTTGCTTATGTACGTACATATGGTCGCCCTGACTTATTCGTTACGTTTACTTGCAACCCAGCATGGCCGGAAATAGTAAATGAATTAATGCCGGGTCAAAGCGCGATTGATAGGCATGATGTAGTCGCAAGAGTTTTTAGGTTGAAAGTTAAAAAACTTATGTCTGTTATTTCCAAAGGCAGAATATTTGGAGAAGTGATCTGCTTTATGTATTCCATAGAGTGGCAGAAGCGTGGCCTACCACATGTCCACATATTATTGTGGTTAAAAGACAAGTTGAGACCCGATCAAATTGATAATATTATCAGCGCAGAAATACCCGATCCAAGCACTGACAAGACACTTCATGATATTATAGTTAAAAACATGATTCATGGTCCATGTGGACCTGAAAATCCTCAGTGCCCTTGCATGAAAGATGGAAAATGCACAAAGAAATTTCCTCGCAAATTACACAAAGACACTGTCCACAGTGAAAACGGATACCCACTCTATCGTAGAAGAGCACAAGCAGACGGAGGTCGAACGGCATCTGTGAAACTACGAAATGGGAGTTACGTCACTATTGATAATAGTTGGGTGGTCCCTTATTCCGCTATTCTATTAAAAATATTTAACGCCCATATAAATGTTGAGGCTTGCAGTTCAGTGCGCGCTATCAAATATATCTGCAAATATATTAACAAAGGCAGTGACCAAGCTATTTTCAATTTTAGGAGCACAGAGCTTGCAAATCGCGTAAATGAAGTACATACATATCAATCTGGTCGTTATGTTAGCAGCAACGAAGCCGTGTGGCGGTTATTAGGGTTCCCGTTGCACGAAAGGCACCCCACCGTTACACATCTAAGTGTACACTTAGAGAACGGTGAACGAGTTTATTTTACAGAAGATAATTTCCACGAGCGACTATCTACTCGACCAAAAACCACCCTTACAGCTTTTTTTGAACTTTGCATAAGAGATGAGTTTGCAAGAACTCTTATGTATGCTGAGGTACCGAGATATTACACATGGGACGCAACCAGAAAAACTTGGAAACGCCGAATTCAAGGAACTTCGGTTCAGAACTGGCCTGGTGTCAAATCTGGAGATGCCTTAGGACGGGTTTACACAGTCCATGTTACTAACATGGAATGTTTTTGTTTAAGGATGCTTCTACACCATGTGCGTGGGCCAACCTCTTTCAATGATCTCAAAAAATACAACAATCAAGAATTTTCAACATTTCGAGAGGCATGTGAGGCAAGAGGATTATTGGAGGATGACAATCATTGGAATATAACACTGGAAGAGGCTGCACAATGTAGATCAGCGGCCAAGGTGAGAATGCTTTTTGCTATACTAATAGCGACATGTGGGCTTTCAAACCCTCAACAACTGTGGGAAAGGTACAAAATTCAAATGGCCGACGATATTTTACACAGAGTACAACATCATAATCCAAACGTTACATACAATGATTTCATTTTTAATGAAGCCCTAACAAAGATAGAAGACCAAGTCATAACTATAACTGGGAAAGATTTGTCAGATTTTGGGTTGAGCAGGCCGCAAAGAACTGGGGAAGTTTGCAGTGATATAATAAGAGAATTGAGTTACGATGCTGCTTCTTTACAACAACAAATAACTGAGTCTGTTCCGCGTCTAAACCCAGAACAAAGATTAGTTTTTGAGAATGTTGTGCAAAAAATCGAAAGTGGCGAAGGTGGTTTATTCTTTTTGGATGCGCCAGGAGGCACGGGTAAAACATTTCTTTTAAATTTACTTTTAGCCCAAATTCGTAAAGATAAAGGAGTTGCTGTTGCTGTAGCTTCTTCTGGAATAGCAGCTACGTTACTTAATGGTGGCCGAACGGCACATTCAGTACTTAAACTGCCATTGAACTTAGCTCATGAGGAAATGCCAGTTTGTAACATTACTAAAAATAGTGACCGTGGACGAATGTTACAGCAATGTAAGCTGTTGGTTTGGGATGAATGTACCATGTCCCACAAAAGAGCGATAGAAGCACTAGATCGGACCATAAAAGATATTAAGAGTAACCAAAGTATCATGGGTGGTATGGTGGTACTTTTAGCTGGCGATTTTAGACAGACTCTGCCGGTAATTACTAGAGGCACGCCGGCAGATGAAATAAATGCATGTTTAAAAGCGTCTCCATTATGGGTGCATGTAAAAAATTTTTGTCTGACTACAAATATGCGAGTACAACTGCACAGTGATACACAATTGGTGCAATATGCGGATGCTCTTCTGAAAATCGGAGAAGACCGTATGGAAACAAATAGTGACGGAATGATTACATTGAATCGTGAATTTTGTAATGTTGTCTGTAACATGGATGACTTAAAGAACAACGTCTATCCCGATCTTGCAACCAATATGAAGAACAGACAATGGCTGTGCGAAAGGGCAATTTTAGCACCGACAAACGAAGTAGTGGGGCAGATCAACGAACAAATCATGTCAGATGTGGAAGGTGATTTTGTTGAGTATCTGTCCGTAGACAATGTCATGGACACTGAGCAAGTGACATCGTTCCCTGTAGAATTTCTTAACTCCTTAGAATTATCGGGGGTGCCTTCCCATAAGTTGAGGCTAAAAGTAGGTGTCCCGGTCCTGTTGATGCGAAATCTTGACGCACCAAGAATGTGTAATGGCACACGTCTACAAATTACACACCTGGGACGCAATATTGTGAGAGCAATAATTATGACAGGAACAGCAAAGGGAGAAGAAGTGTTAATTCCCCGTATTCCAATAATCCCTACCGATTTGCCATTCCAATTCAAAAGAGTACAATTTCCCCTGAAAGCAGCATTCGCTATGACGATAAACAAAGCTCAAGGACAGACACTCAAAGTAGCTGGTGTTCATTTAGAAAAAAACTGTTTCTCCCATGGGCAACTGTATGTGGCGTGCTCACGAGTATCGAGTCCACAAAACCTACATGTTTTGACCAAAGAAGGAAAAACAAAAAATGTCGTATACAAAAACGTATTAAACTAAGTTAAGTCAGGGATCAGGGTCAGGAAAAGTCTACCTATGTTAATCTCAATAATTCAATGTGCCGGCTTCATTAGAATCGTTTCATTATAGTTTCAGAGCCTATTCAGTCCAAACAAATTTACACGAAGTAGTAGTTCTACGCAGACGAAGTCGCGGGTAACAGCTAGTAATTAATAAATGGATAATCAAAATCCTTGTTTTTTATTATTCTTAGCTCGGAAAGATGTTATTTATCTGAATTTACGGACATCGCGTAAATATAAATTATAGGAATATTTGTCTTTTACTAATTGGTACTTTTCATAAGCCCACATTCGCACGGACGTAATAATATCACGGTGGGATTTAATGGCGCACTGGATTTTCAACTTTCGGTGTTTAGCCGAGCGTTGAGAATGCAACGTGCTAGGACCGCACTCTCGTCCCAGCGCGTTGAAAAAACACACTGTTGGATTTTCAACTCTCGGCGCGAAGCAAAGCGTAGAAAATCCAATACACAAAAAAATATCGCTGCGATATTTTCACGTCCGAATACCGTCCGACCGAGTACCGTCCAAAGTGTTGGCGCACGTTAGCGCGCCAACACTTTTATTATTTGACTTGTATTCATTACATAGTAATAACAGTATTTGAAGTTTAGTAAAAGGCATAGGTACTGAAATAATACAGAAAAAGCATTATTTTTTTAAATGTGAGACCACCCTAAACGAAATTAATAAACTTAAATAGGTTTAAAATAAAAAAAGACAATAATAATAAATATCCCAATAATTTATATTTGCGTGTGAATAATCTACTCTCTCTAGCGCCGTGCGTCGGCCGAATTTCCCCCAAGGCGGAAGGCCATGCTCGACAACAATGTATGGGTACCTGCCCGTATTTGTATGAATTATCTACTAGCTAGATTTTCTCTACAAGGCCTAAATCTCGAGATTAGTCGAAATATCCTAATATGTTGAGATCTCGGCATGGTAAAGGAATTTCCAAAAAACGCATTACTAATCTGTACATTCACTAACGATTCCCCATAGTAATCAACAAAAATAAAGCAAATAATGAACATACCTACCTAATTTCTAATAATAAATATAAATGCTGTCGACTCGTTATGAATGAATGGCAAGTACCTACAGCTAATAAAAGCTATAGTATCTATCCACTCACAGACACACGCGCCCGCATTTTTTTGTCAAACAGAGATAGCAATATTCCAAACGAATTTTGCACACATCTCGATTTGCAGTGCGAGCCGCGCTCGCCCGGCCCTCTCGCACGTTTTTTTTTTCCTCGCACAATGCATAGTAAAACGTTATATGATACACGTGCGTAAGATGATTTCCGCGCTTGTAGCATAAATAACTATTTTCATACGAGCTAACAATTGGGAAAACAAAAACAAGCCTTACAGTAGTTGCCTATGATATGTAACATCTGACATCTCACCTTGGTAATAAGCATCATTAAAGGGGTGCCCCGCCTCGTCAAGGACGTTTCTGACTACTAACTAAAGCACCGCGCGCGATCATTGGTCAAATCAAATAGCGCGCGCTTCCCCAGCTTCCTGTTACACACTTCCGTCCCTTTTAACGTAATCACTCCCACAGATTTGATTATTTAGATTTAGATTTAAATTGCAGGAAACCGAGCGGAAAGATGATACACATCAAAAACCGGCCAAGTGCGTGTCGGACCACGCAATGAAGGGTTCCGTAGTTGGGATGAATTTATCCTAAGAACAAACTTAACATTGTAGTTGTAAAACATGTTCTCGTGAGATCATGATTTTCAAACTGCAAATTTATATTGGTTGACTATTACTCGTTAACCTGTAAAGCCTAGTTAGCTGTGATAGTTTTCCTTTTAACTTCGTTATATACGGTACGTATATACTACTGCTGTGAATTTTTTCAAAAATCTAAGTACAACCATTTAGCTCCTGCCAGGGTTGCGAGTTTGTCCGAAAGGGATATCGCGGCCCCGGCACACAGGCAATGGAAGGAACACGGGTGGGTTTTAGTCAGTAAAAGTCTGACACTCCCTCTCGCTCCGCCCAGAGCGGGAGGAGTCATTTGATGATTTCCCACCAAAAAAAAAAAAAAAACCATTTAGCTGGCAGGGAGGGGGGGGGCGACACTTGACTTGACTTGAAAATTATTTAGGTTTAGTCAAAACCGTTTTTGTAATTAACTGGTTAATCAATGAACGGTATTATAACGGTTTATGAACAATATTAACCGGTATTTCAAAACGGGTTTCGCGTCCTGATCTATCAATACAAATATCAGCCATTCCCTTAATCGTAGGTAAAAATACCGACCTACGTGCGCATGTCTGCATCCCTGCATATTCTTTGACCGTCGTTTTAGTGTAGCGCGCCACCACGCGCATTTTTCGTATTCCAGGGGTAGGGCGTTTAGCTCCGCCCACATGAGCAAGGTCAGTGAGCTTACTATTCAGCTTAATTTCATTAATAAAGTAAAAGCACTTTGCACTTTTTCCTTCGAATAA
Source organism: Agrochola macilenta (assembly GCA_916701695.1). Lineage (NCBI taxonomy): Eukaryota > Metazoa > Arthropoda > Insecta > Lepidoptera > Noctuidae > Agrochola > Agrochola macilenta. The sequence goes on along the minus strand of OU753583.1, from coordinate 1,092,710 downwards.
ATGCAGATTCAGGTATGATTATAGATTCACATGAGTTTCAGATTAGATTAACAACAGATGAAAGGTTACGGAAGCGGAACTTGCAATATTTTCAAAACTTAACGTTGTAAGTTGTTGTACTTAACTTTTGCATACAGAAATCGAATACGGATGACGACACAATAAAGAAACGGAAAGATATAAATATGTCAACTCGAAAGGTCTATTTATATTAAATCTACGAATTTACCTAAATCATTTCAACCTGACATTGACTGGTGGCTAAATAAAATAAAACGTTCTGACCATCGAATAAAAATTGGTGTTTACCAAGTTGAAATATATTTCCTGGGTTGCATATTAGAAAATCAAAACTTTCCTGAGCAAATTTCAAAAGAACAACGTACAAATCAACAAAGTTTAAAATAACGATGGTCATTTGATCAAAAGTTCAGCTGACCAAAGTCTGGAATATCAATGTTTAAATTATTTATTACACTATTGACCAAATCGTTTAAAGGTCAAAATGGATTACTGGATAAATTATTAATTATCAAATGGATTAACTGAAAAAGGTAAAAATAATATTAATATTAGCGAATAGCGCCTGTCTGATACAGAAAGCCTTTGCACAACATGACCGGTTTGCTAATACAAATAATATAGGCGTTATACTAAATGATAAATGATTTTATTTCTGTAAGTGGGTTTGGACAAAACACTTTTACACGTCAATCATATTTTTTAAACTAGATGAGGTCGGCGTTTCCTATCTGACTACTCCGAGAAGAAAGGCCGAAACAAACTCAGAGGTCACAGTCTCTTTTAAAGTCCAGACATAATCTTGGTCAGATCATGTGAAGATCATGTAGATTGGTGTCTGAGATGGTCTTTTGAGGAAAGAACCACACAGATTGAGAGGACCTGTCCAGTCAGTGCACGCATTTGTCAGTGACCGTGCAGCTCAACTCAGGGTTTAAGGAGCTCAACGATTCGACGAACAATACCAAAGAAAGGACGTTTGGGTAGGCCGCATAAATTACTCAAGCTGCCAGACCGTGATAAAAACTAAATAATAAAATAAAAGGAATGACCCACATAGTCTTCACATTCACAATTATTAAAACAATATAATACTTTAAAAAGTAAATACTCATGTCATTGTATATATAAAATTCATTAATGTCAATGTGTATATAAAACCCAGAAATAGTCTTGGTCAGATCATTGAAGGACCATGTAGATTTGTGTCTCGAATGGTCTTTTGAGGAAAGTATTATACAAATTTGAGTGGACCTGTCCAGTCAGTGCACGCATTTGTCAGTAATCGTGTAGCTCAACTCAGAACTTAAGGAGTTCAACGACTCGACGAACAATACCAAAGAAAGGACATTTGGGCAGGCCACATAAAGTACTCAAATTGCCAGATTATCATTAATAATTACTGAGAAAAAAAAATAAAAAATATATGATCCACATAGTCCTCACGTTCACAATAATATATTTAAAAAAATATGTTTATATTATACTTCACAAAGTAAATATTCATATAGTGGTACAAATGATTGAAAAAAAAAAATATATATTAAAAACCAAATTTCTGACTAAAATAAAAATTGGAGCAGCTTAATCCCAGGCCATTTTTGTCCTCAACGTAATCTTTAATGGTATAAAACGCTTTCTGGCACAACTTACGTTTAATGAATGATTTGAATTTATTAAGGCTTAGATCTTGTACGTGGCTTGGGAGTTTATTATAAAAGAAAATAGGTAGCTCGTTCAGATGTCAATATACATTGACATCTGAACGAGCTACCTATTTTCTTGAGCCTTGTTGTAGGTACTACAAATTTGTGTTTGTTCCTAGTGTTTATCTTATGGATATCACTGTATTTTTTATACAATCTTATATTTTTATGGGTATATAAAAGATTTTCAAAAATATACTGAGAAGGCACAGTCATTACATTAATTTCCTTAAATTTCTCTCTGAGAGAGTGTCTCGGGCTTAATTTATAAATTGATCGAACGGCTCTTTTCTGCAAAACAAAGATAGTTTGAATGTCGGCGGCATTTCCCCACAACAAAATGCCGTACGACATTACACTATGAAAATAGCTAAAGTACACTAAGCGGGCTGTCTCTATGTCAGTTAAATTACAAATTTTTCTAACAGCATAAGCTGCGGAGCTTAGCTTTTTTGACAATTTATCTATATGTGGGCCCCACTGAAGCTTAGCATCCAAAGTTAAGCCTAAGAATACTGTGCTATCTTCAGGATTCAATTCTTCGCCCCTTATCAACACCTTAGTTTTCACCTGCCTAACGTGTGGTAGGGTAAACTACATACATACATTTGGTTTTTTTTTCATTAAGAAGTAAATTGTTAACATTGAACCAGTGAACTACTTTTGAGATCGCGCTATTTACGTCGTCAGTAACCAACTGCTGACGTTTAAGTTTAAACAAAAGTGAAGTATCATCCGCAAACAACACTATATCATGGTTATCCTTTATGAGGTAAGGCAAGTCATTAATATAAATAAGAAACAAAAAAGGACCAAGAATCGAGCCCTGTGGGACTCCCATTATTACTATAAATCCAGGAGATCTTTGTCCATTTACGTCAACGCTCTGAATCCTATTACTCAAGTATGAAGAAAGAAGATCCAGAGCGGTGTTCCGGACCCCGTAGTGGCGGAGTTTCCTGATTAACGTTTCATGAAGAACGCAATCAAATGCCTTGGACAAATCACAAAAGATGCCCAAGGCATCGCATTTATCTTCCCATGCATTATAAATATGTCCTAAAAGTTCAACACCGGCCATCAGTAGTAGAACGACCCCTTGTAAAACCGAACTGTTTGCTATGTAATAATTTATGTTTATTAAAAAATCTTTGCAATTGCTCTAAAATTAATTTCTCAAATATTTTACTAAAGGTAGGTAGTACTGAAATGGGTCTATAATTTGTGGGGTCTGATGTACTACCTGATTTGAACAAAGGTATTATTTTACTATTTTTCATAAGGTCAGGAAACTCCCCACAGTCGATACAATTATTAAAGATAAGAGCTAAGCTAGGTGCTACAATGTCAATAATAGACTTCGCAACTTCTACAGAATTACCCCACAGATCTGCAGTTTTTTTTACATTTAAAGTGTGAAAGGTTTTAATGATGTCTCTACAGGTAATATGTTCAAAAAGAAATTCCGAATCGCAAACATTAACATTTTCCTTTAGCAAAGACTCAGCAACAGAAAGGTGATGAGTTTAGAGATTTTGTAGTTGAAATGGGAATATCCGAAAAGAAATTTTCAAAGGCCACTGCGACTTGTGAATCTGATTTTATGATGTTATCATTAATAGATAGGCTGTAATCAATATTTCGGTTACCAGACCTACCCGTTTCACTATTTATAATATTCCAAGTCGTTTTAATTACATTACTACTGTTTTTAATCTTCGAACTCAAATAACGCGACTTGGCTATACAACAAACTTTTTTAAATAATTTTGAATAATTTCTAACATATAAATTAAATTCAGCCGTGTTTATATAAGTCCTTTCATTGTACAGCTCATAAAGCCGTGTTCTACTTTTATGAATACCTATGGTAGCCCAATCACTGAAAGATGCATTACTATTAACCGAGATAATCTTGGGAATAAAGGTGGAATTAAATTGTTTACAGTAAATATTAAAAAAATCATCATATAGATGATTAGGATCAGCATGAATTGACAAAAGTGGTAATTTATTAACTAGTTTATCTTTAAAAGCTTCCAAGCGGCTTGCAGTTTTGGGGTTAACAGTGATATCCTTTTTAGCCACTTTATTGTTTTGGTTTGGGATAGTAATCTTCTGCCCGCAATGATCAGAATCTAGTAAATTTATAATTTCTTTGTGGCTGTTGATCTGTATAAATATTATCTAGGCATGTGGCACTAGTAGGGGTTATTCTTGTAGGCTCCAAAAATAGGTTTACAAGATTGTAGGACTGAAACAGACTTATTATTTTAGTACAAGAACCTGAGTTTTCCAATAAATTAACATTAAAATCACCACAAGTGATAATGGACTTGTTCGAGTTACAAATCTTGTGTAACACCTCATCCATTACCTTTTCAAAGCAGTCATACAATCCTGAAGGTGGTCTGTATATACTTAATACAATAAACTGCTCCAATTCTATACAGGCTATTTCAACTGTCCGCTCAACAGATAGGCTCACTATATCTTTACGGTCTTTAAATTTAAGCTGTCTACTAACTAAAATTAATGAGCCACCATGTATAGCATTAACTCTGCTGAACGAACTACCAACCTGGTGATTATTAAAATTGAACAATAACTGGTGGTTTTTAAGCCAATGCTCAGTTATACAAAGAATATCAATATTGTTAAAATTCATAAATAATTCTACTTCTAAATCTTTATTCATAAATCCTTGAATATTTTGATGCACCAGGTTAATACTATTTACTGATTTTAAACTTTTATTTGATTTTATTTTACAATTCTCATTCTGTACACTATTGCAAGAGGTGGCCTCTATTGTCTTAATTTCTAATTTAAATTATTATCAATGTCAATTTTTGATACCAAATTGGCAAATTATTGTCTGAATTATTTAACATGTCACAGCATTGCTCAATAGAAGCAATTTGTTTAGCCAAATTCTTGGCTGTAATAGAAAAGTAATATGATAGCAACACAGCTATCTGTCTTTTAAAATACTTTGAAAGATAGTACTTATCCACGAAAAATCTATCTTTTGTCAAATAAAAGTGATTAGGTACCAACAGAATTGTTAGTGTCAATTAAATGAAATAAATTATTATTGTATGTCAAATTATGTAATGTCTTATTCATTTCTGATCTAAAATTGTTTTCTTCCTGTGGCAAACTTTGGCTGTATGGGAATGTGAACATTACAATTTTTCTTAAACTAAGGTTGCACAATGATCTATAATATTGGAGTAATTCCCCTTTATTCACATTACCCCTATTACCAACAAATATTAATAATATAGTATCCTGGTTAAAGTTGCATTTTATAACTTGTTTCATTATGTCAAATAAAGAACAACCAGGCATACAGTAGTTCATTATTGAGTGTCCTGGATATTTATTTGTCAACAAGTGGCCTAGATCCTTTCCAATTTCATCACAAAATAAAACTATTTCTTTATTTACACTCTGTTTAGGCAAACAGTTAGTAATTCTTAATGGCAACCTAGCACTAGACTGCGGTATGGTGGTATCACATATTGTCAATGAATGGGCCGGTGAGGGTTCAATAAATGGTGGTTGACAATGTTCACATTTGTTAGTTTGTGAGCTCACCAGCTCATTCATTGCCAATACATATTCCCTCATTTGGTTTTCAGAGGCTGTATATTTGATGGTCATAGAAGTTAGTTTCTCCTGTAGTTGGTGCAAGTCATACTGCAAGTCTTCTGTGTCAATTTGGTATTTCCTAGTACTTTTTTCTAAGTTAAATGAATACATGTCTAATTGTTTCAGTAGATGCAACCTTTCTCTATTAAGTTTTGTTGTGTGTATGTCTTGAGGATGAACCACACAATAAAACAACTGATGTTTGATAATCAGAACAGAACAGTTTATTACTTGAGACTGAGGCGGCCTGCCTCTAGCCGGGCGGACTGCCATAGACTACCGAGGCCGGTAGTGTTGCTATGTAACATCTTCCCTTTTTTGAAACTAAGATTCCAGAGCCTTAATGAGGTAAGTATAAATTTTACTTTTAGTTATGTGCTTAAAAGACCGGTATCCAGGCTATGCAATCTTTTACAATTTTTCTGAACGAAACGCTTTATGCGAGACTGACATTACTAACAATTAAACATTGACAGATAACCTTAAAACTAATTTACAGTACAACAAGCAATCTATTTATTAAAAACACAAATTTTAAAGAGCTAGTTAAACTAATCACAGTAACGAGCTGGCTTGTTAATGATTCGCCCATAGCGCGTCATTTTCGGTGCTGTGTTCGTACTTTTAGAGACATCGACATTTTCATTTGGAGTATTATTAATTTTTGTTTTGTTTTCAGGTATCATCTCAGGTGGGGGAGCGACGGGTTTGAGGATATGCTCACGACTTCTACGGAATTCTCCTTCCGGGGATTGTACAACAAAGCTGCGAGGTTCGCTGCTGGCTTCTGAGATTCTACCTGGGATCCAGACACTGTGTGGTTTATGTTTGAAGTATACTGTGTCACCCTTTTTTAGTTCTGATAATGGTTTTGTATTTTTATTGTAATAAAGTGTTGTATTTGACTCTTGTTTTTCAATATTCTTTTTAAGTAAATCAATATTTACTAAAGTTGGGGACAGCTGTGAGTCAGTGGTGGGCAGTTTGGATCGTAAGTATCTAGACATACATAGTTGTGCTGGTGAGTATCCTATCTTTTTAGGTGTGTTTCTATACAAAAGTAAGGCTAGGTATGGATCAGTGTTATCTGCTTTACATTTCTTCAGCATATTTTTAATTGTACCAATAGCTCTTTCTACCATGCCATTGGATCGACTTAAATAGGGACTAGAAGTGTTAAATTTAATGTTCCAGTCTTTGGTGAATGTTATGAATTCTTTGCTAGAGAATGGAGGGCCGTTGTCAGACATAAGGTACTCTGGAATACCATGCCTAGCAAATATTGATTTTAGGTGGGTTATGACTAGCTGAGCACTTGAGCCTGAATTTAGAAGAGCTAGTTCTACATATTTAGAATAATAGTCTACTGCTATTAGGTACTTTTTTCCATCAAAATCGAACATGTCAATACCTACTTTATTCCAGGGTAAATATTTGTATTTGTGATGTAGAATTGGCTCTTTGTTGTTGTTTCTACGATAAGTCAAACAGGTATGGCATTTGTTCACAAAGTTTTCAATATCATTACTCATGTTGGGCCAGTACACAGTAGTTTGTGCCAGTCTTATAGAACTATTTATGCCTGGATGTCCTTCATGTGTGATTTTAATTACATAGTCTCTCATGGACTCAGGTATAACAATTTTATTTGACAAAAAAAGAATGTTATTCATGACATGTAGTTTGTCTTTTAAAGAAAAGTAAGGTTTGATAGATTGGCCAACAGACCTTTTGTGTTCTGGCCATCCATCTTGACAGTATTGGACAATTTGGCTTAAGGTAGGGTCTTTGCAGGTCAAGTCTTTGATTTGATCAAGTTTATCCTGACTAGCTGGCAAGCTAGACATTATTAAATTTACATGTAAGTCTAGATCTTTTTCAAGATCTTGTAGTGTATGTTCCTTCAATGCTGCTCGGGACAATGTGTCTGCGATGTAAAGATAACGACCAGGTTTGTATATTACATTAAGATCATAAGGCTGTAGACGTAGCATTATCCTCTGTAGCCTAGCGGGGATTTCCACTAGTGCTTTTTTAAATAATGTAATGAGTGGCTTATGATCTGTTTCTACTGTGACTATCCTACCATGTATGTATTGGTGGAATTTTGTGCAGCCAAATAGTATGGACATCAGTTCCTTTTCAATTTGAGAGTAGTTTTGTTGACATTTTGTTAGTGAGGCAGATGCATATGCTATTGGTTGCTTATCATGTAACAGAACCGCACCAAGAGCATCTTTTGAGGCATCTACAGACATTGTGATGTTTTTATTTGGGTCATAATATGAAAGTACTGGTGCACTACTAATGAGTTTTTTAATTTTATTAAATTCTTCTTCATGTTGTTCTGACCAAACCCATTCAGTTTGCTTTGACAAAAGTGTTCTCAAAAGACTGTTTTCTTTGGACAAATTTGGTATGAAGGGACTGAGATAATTGACCATACCCATGAATCTTTGAAGGTCATTTATGCAGGTAGGTTTGGGCATGTCACAAATTGCTTTGACTTTTGATTGGTCAACTTGAACACCATTCTGACTAAATATATGTCCTAAGTATTTGACTTCTGGGGCACATATGACTGACTTGTCTTTATTGAATTTTAGATTGATTTCACGGGCTCTGTCTATGACTTTATGTAGGGCTTCATCATGTTCTTGTTGAGTTTTACCATAGATTAAGAAGTCATCCATCATTATTTTAACATTTTTGATGTCATTGAATCTATTTACCATTTCTCTATAGAATATTTCTGGTGCTGCTGAAATACCATAGGGAAGGCGTGTGTACCTGTACCTACCGAAGGGTGTTATGAAAGTACACAGTTTTGATGCAGCATCTGAGAGTTTTAACATCCAGAAACCTTTATTGGCATCCAGTGTTGTGAAGAATCTGGCTCCAGAGAGGTCTGACTTTATCTCGTCTAGTGTGGGAAACTGGTAATGTGGTCTCATAATCGCTTTGTTAAGTTTGCGAGGGTCTATACAGAGTCGTAGTTTATCATTCTTTTTAGTTGCTATGACAAGGGAACTTACCCATTCGGTGGGTTCTTCGACTGGGCATATAACATTACTTTTCACAAGTTCATCTAGCTCTGCTTTAAGCTTATTTTTTAATTGAAATGGAACTCTTCGGCATGCATCAACACTTGGAATTGCATCTGGCTTTAGTTTTAAATCACAGCTAAAACCTTTCAGGCAGCCTAAACCTTGAAACAAATCACTGTTAGCAGACATAATATTCTCACTGGTATTTATCTTGACATTATGTACCCTTTTGATCAAATTGAGTGTGTTGCATGACTCCCTTCCTATTATATTTTGTGAATCTATATCTACTACATGGAACAAGACATTATAAATGCAACCATTATGACTTAGTGGTAGAATACACTGGCCTATAGTGGGTATTAACTGTCCACTGTAAGTAGAAAGTTTATGTGTACTTTTAGTGATCGAGTCGGGTGGAACACTCAATTTGTTGAATGTTTTACCCGACAAGACATTAGTGTCTGCTCCTGTGTCTAACAGAAAGTTAATGTTTACATTATTGATTGACAAATTTGCACGCCATGACTCAGATTGAAGATTATTAATGTGGATTGATCCCATAGAAAGGGAGTTGTCTGACTGATCGGTATCTAGTTCAATGTTTTGTACCTGCTTGCTGCGACATACCACAGCAAAATGGTTGAATTTTCCACATTTCTTGCACTTGGCTCCATTAGCTGGACACTTGAATCGGTGCACTTGACCACAGCGGTAGCACGTGTCTTGTTGGGTACTGCTTGATGGCTTGGGGTTGTTTGACTGTCTGGGGCTACTTGTCTGTGTGGAGCGGTTTGGCTGTCTATAGCTGCTTGGCTGTTGTTGTCTTGGCTCGTGTTCCTGTCTTCCTGCATGCACCTGGCCGACCAGTGCTGTGTCTTCTAGTGTTTTGGCTTGAATTTTGGTTGTTTCAATATATCTGGCTAACTGTACGGCTTCCTCCAATGTTTTTGGTTTTTTGACAAGGATTTTTTCTTTTATATAGTGGTTTTGGGGGTTGAGATTCCAACTAAATATATCCCTGGTGAGACTGTCCTCAAGAGTGTTGAACTCGCATTGTCTGCTGATATTTTTTAAATCAGTGACGTAGTCATCAATTGTCTCGTCTGCGCCCTGACGCCTATTGAATAATTTGTGGCGTTCCATCGTTATGTTGGTCCGTGGCGTGAAGTGGTTTGTGAATCTTGAGACAAGATCGTCGAACGGGATTACGTCGATATCTACGTTGAATGAGTAGAATATTGCTAGGGACTCGGATCCGATAAAGTGAAGCAAGATTGCCACCTTGCGGCTGTCTCTCTCGTTTTCGAGATTGTTAGCTCGCAAGTAAATTTTCAATTGCATGATCCAGTTCCTCCATGTCACAGCCGTGTTATGGCTTTTTAGGTCTAGTGGTCCGAGGTGTCCTAAACCTAAGGATGAGCCCGGTGCCGTTCCGGAGCGTGCGCCATCTTGGCGTCGTGAAGTGGACTTTTCCTTCTCCTCAACCTTACTGACTGCGTCGTCTTCTGCTTCTGACACCATGTTGTGTGTATGTCTTGAGGATGAACCACACAATAAAACAACTGATGTTTGATAATCAGAACAGAACAGTTTATTACTTGAGACTGAGGCGGCCTGCCTCTAGCCGGGCGGACTGCCATAGACTACCGAGGCCGGTAGTGTTGCTATGTAACAAGTTTTACATTTTTAATGAAGAACTTTTGTTTTTTGACCATTTTCTTAGTTTTAACTATGTATTTGTTAATTTTGATGTATTTTTTAATTTTATTTTTACTAGTAACTACCCTCACTGATTTAATTGATTTTGAATCATCATGACCTGTTTTATCTATTGTGTAAGAGGGGTTTATTGCAGTAACCATTGAAGGGGCTATAGGCACCAATTCATTGAATAGACTTTGATTCAACGAGGTAGTGATATTAAGGTTTGTAGTCTCTAGTTGTTCAATCTGACTTTGGGCCTCATGTAGCTGCTGTTGTAGTAAATATTTGTGACTAAGAGCTTGTTCATACTCATTGCTACACTGGCTGAACCCGTCCACAACAACTTGGAGCCTGTCCCGGGCTGCTATGGCATCAGTGTGTTGAATATATAACTGAGCCATTTCTGTTTTCAACTTGCTATTCCTTTCAAGGACACCAAGGAACTCCATTTCATTTTCATCTTTTTCCTTAATCAGTTGGTCACAGAGCTCCTGAGACGCTTTTAATTCGCTCAAAGCCTGAGTGAGTTTGTTCTCTTCTAGGCGAGCCCGCGCGCTGCGAGTCATAATCATGATTAAAAAGAAAAGAGAAGAGGTTGGAAAAGAGTCCTACTGGATTGAGTAACAGATGATTAGTTGAACGGAAAAGGAAACTTAGATCGTAAAGAAAGAAAGAAGTTCTGTCACCAAACTAATCAAGGTTATGTTTACGTTTTTAAGGTCATTGGCATCAACTTGTAGCCGTAATAAAAATGATTTAAAGAGTTGTAGGCAAAAAATTAGAACGCAAACAATCTACTACCAAGTAAAATATATAGTATTGTACCTGATAAAACGAGATGAAAATGCAACATTCACTTGAGCCGGTAACTGTCAACGAATCACAATGAATTTTTCACACATATTTTGCACTATTAGTGCCTAAATTTAACACAGAAAACACTTAATTACGCTTTAAACTAGTTATTAATTGGAAATAGGCCTTAATACGAAGGAAATCTATTATTTAAAATTAAAATTAATAGGACAATTTGAAATCAGCTGTTAGCTGTAGTGTTGCCACAGGAGGAAAAAACTAATGCGTTGTTATTAGCGTTGCAAAACTTCGGTAGTATTCGCAAAAATTCGGAAATATTCAAAAGTAAACTTCGATTGGAAGGAATACTACCGCAGCAAGAATTAAATTAAAACCCTGAAGTAACGCCATCTAGCGGGCACTAGCAGAAATGTAAATGGCGAACTTCCTTCGTTACTCGCTCGGCGACGCGATGCCAGCGCTCCCCTGTACGTTGTGTTGCACGTGGCGAGCCACGCGCCTCGCGACCGTTCATTCGTAAAATCAACAATGGAGGTATTATTCCCTAGTAGCCTACTTTGCGGGAATATTTCCGCGTAAGTAGTTATGTACTTGGGACTAGGTACTTATTAATTAATTTTTCTATGGTTGAGTTGGAATGTGTCGATATTTTTGCGAGTGTATGCTAGGTTAAAGTTTAGTTTACTTCGTATGCATGTTTTTGCTTTACGATTTAATGGAAAGAAACGTAAATAATTTGGTAAGTAGGTGAGTAGGTACCTACGACAATGTTTTATTTTTCTTTGTAGAAGTGTTAACCAAAATCAATAGTTCAAATAAGAATTTCTAGAAACACAACCTTACTTATAACCTTATAAAATGATAATTCTAAATAAGTATTATATTATTTCAAGGTTATAAGTACCTAATATAATATGGTAAGCTATTTTATAAACTCATCTTAGTATCTACCTATGTTTAAACCTCTCTATCACTTTCACACCTAAACCACATACAAAAACTTATTACGGAAGTACTTATCTAAGTCGATGAAAAGAAATATTCGGAAGTTTTCAAAATCGTATATTACTCAGTTTTATGAATGAACGCATAGTAATATAAAGTCACTGGCATTAACGCCATCTAGTAGTCAATAGCCGAACTTTAATAGCTAATCCAATAAGTACAGTACGACACAAATTAGATGTAGCATAAATTTGAAAATTTGCATTCATTCGTTTCAATTCTACGAACGTATTTGGTGATGACTTCACAAGTTATAATGCGTTTGCGTAAAGATCATTTTCACCTAAAGCAGTAATAAATATTGGTGATTTTGAAGGCGCACTCAGTTCAGATGGTGATCGGTTTTACGTTTTTTGCCAATGCTACATCTAAGTTGTGTCGTACTGTACACGACTTGCATGCAAGTGGCAGCCCGAGCCACGCGGGCGTTCATTGATAAAATCAACAAAGGATTATTCGAGTCTATGTACCTACTCTGGGGGAATATTTCCGCGTAAGTAGTTATCTACTTGCGACTGCTTTTTAATAATATATTGTTATTATATGCTTATTTTTATATTGTTGAGTTTAGAATATGCCGATTTTGTGCGGATTTAAGCTTAGTTTATTTCGTAAAAAAGTTTTTGCTTTACGATGTACATACCTACTTAATGGCAAAAATGTAAATAATTAGATAAGTACATAGGTAGGGTAGGGAAACATTAACATAAAAAGACGATATTTTACAAAAAAAATTGTTTCCTTCTTTGTAGAATAAGTAAGTAGGTAGTCCTCAACCGCAATCAATAGTTCAAGTACCTACTTATAAAAACAATTGAAATACTTACATAATATAATACTTACTTACTGTTTTATTAGGTAAGTAATATAAACACGTCTTAGTACCTAACCTACCTATGTATTAACCTCTCTATGTACATAGTATTCTCGCAAAATTACACTTGCAACAGCTTACGGGGTTTGGTCCTGTTATGTTTTCTGTTTGCATTGATGTCAGCTATCGATTTATATAGGTTTCATGCGTGGCCATTTTTTTTTCCACTGTCGTTAATTTTGCCAAGGATCTTCAAACCACTTTACGATTATATTTACTGGATTCTTTTTTTATTAGGTAAAAATGTCGATGGAAATAAGATTCACTTGAAAATTTAAAATTATTTTAATAAAAATAAAACAACGTTAGACATGAAACAATACATAAAAATAAGATTTAAGTACTTAGAAAGTATGCTTTTTATACAGTGTCTAATTAAATTAAACCCGAACCCTATTGAAACCCGCACGTCAGGGTGAAAACAAAAAATAGTTTGACGATTCTTAGTTTGGGGTAAGTTTGAAAAATCTGTTTTTTTTTTGTATAAACTTTACATTATTATCGGTATCGATATCTAAGCACGATAAAACAAAAACAAAACATATTTTCTCAACTCATACTTGAGATGGATCTGCAGTGGAAGCCCGCGAAATTCAAATCTTCGTGCGTTTTTTTGCAATTTGCAGGTTAGTGGCAGGTTGTATCTTGATCAAAATATGATTCGCGATCATAACAACTATGTATCAACAGAATTATAATCATTAGAACCATTCATACATACTCTACGTTAGATTCAGAACAAATCTAACAAATTTTATAGAAGTTTGCTTAACTCCGTATTTTTGTTATGGTGGATCCACCTTTACAAAAATACGGAGTTTTGCAAACTTCTATAAAACCGTAAAGATCCACATAAAATAATCAAAAAAAGAAGGAAACAATACCCATAAAAAATTCAGCGCTATCACACACAATGATTTATCTTATTCGATATAATGCTTACTCGCATAATATGCTTACTCGATGCTAAGATGTAAGTAGGTGTAGCAATGTCAAAATCTACCAATACCAATCCCGGATCGGGAATTTTCTCGGAGGGAGAATCAATCAAGATTAACGACATCAATGTTTTCGGGAAAAATTTCGTTCTCGTCTTCAGAATCTTCCTCTATGGAGTCCCGTTCTTCACTGTCACTTTCGGTGTTGCGGGTCATTTGACAGTCAATGGAGTTCATAAAACGCAAATTAGCACTTACATAAATTAGACTGTTGACGTGTTCGTCTGTCAAACGGTTGCGTGACGTTGTGTGCGTTCTTTTAAAAAGTGACCAATTGCGTTCACACGAAGCCGAAGATGGTGGAACTGACAAAATTTTGATGGCCACTGCTGAAATAGGCTGACCCTCACACATGCCTTGCCACCATAGTCTAGGTTCAACATGTTGAACTGGTGACCAAATATGAGGCATACCCCAAAAACGGGTTCGTGTGCGATACTCTATCAGGTTGGTCATAACCTGAACCAAATCCTGGCGTAAATTCGTTACAAAATTTGAAATAAAATTGGTAGCATCACCAAATTCCGAATTCGTAAGATCACAGCCGATGTATCTTTGATCTAAGAGATGTGCTGCGTAGTGGATCGGTTTCATGATATATTCTCTTCTGCTATTTATTGCATTTATTATTTCAATTTCTGTCTCTAATGATACATTTTCTCGGATGTAATCGGTACTCAACACTGCCCTGAGAGTGTCTTTTATATGTGCAAAATAATGTGGAACATCTGAAAGAGTAGCTGTATTTGACTCGATTTTGGCTATCGCTTCTCCAATTGGTGACAAAATTTTCATTGAAGACTCTATCATATTCCAGGTGGATTCTGCGAAAATAGCGTCTCTTACACGAGCATCTATCTGAAAATCTCTTACAGTGACTAACAGTGCCAATGCTTGTCTGTTATCCCACAAGCTTTTCAATGTCATAATGACTCCACTCCACCTGGTTTTAGAATAGAGTTTCAATGTTTTGCATTACTGCCATACAAAGACTTGTTTGACTTGTTTCTCGCCAAAATATGACAAAAGCCTACTATTTTTTTTTATATATTTCACAATGGTTTTACATACGGTAAGACAAAGTTTAAATATTGTTAATTTAATCACATCGTTTAAAAGTAGATTGAAAACATGAGCTGCACATCCAACAAAAAATATGTTGGGAAAGTTTTCTTCAACGATCTGCCACGCTGCACGCATATTGCTGGCATTATCTGTAATAACGCAAACAAACTTCCGCGGTCCAACCTCCTCGATATTTTTTTTCATTTCTGCAGCTATGAATACTGAAGTTTCCCGCTCCGTTCCCGGAAAAATACTTTTAAAAAAAACGGGTTCTGGGGTCGAGATGAGAAAATTAACGACAGATTTTCCATTTGATATTTTTCTGCGCATAGCTTCCCCTACTCTTGTTTCCTCGCTGCTTAGTAAGGTCCCGGTCATAGCATACCTTGAAGGAAGCTGATAATTTGGCAAATTGGCAGTCAATGCAAGTTTGAATGCTTCTTTCCAATATTTGGATTGAAGCATGGACAGGGGCATAGCGGAAGAATAAACTGCTCGGGCTATACTGGCATCTAGTTTCTCCTTAATTTGTGAGGGATCTTGATACGCGGGTGGTTCTAATTCTGTATTTGTTGGTATTGTATTCCATAACCTGACGGTTGGTAAAATGTGCTCAATATTCTCTATGTAACTAGTGGACGGAATGGGTTCTGGCAAAGTTGGTGGTAATTCTAATGTTGTGTCTGAAGTCTGTCTATCCGATAATCTTGCAGTAGGTGGAGAGTTCGAGATGCGAAACATACTGCTAACATCCGCTGGTACGTCCTTGCAACGCGAAAAATGTTCTTTCATTTTCGTAGCATTTGAACCTTTGAACTTATTATGGCAAAAATTACAAGTGACAGTTTTCCTCCCTTCTATCTCCTCTTGCTCATAATACTGCCATACGTTGGATTGAGGACGAGGCATTTTTTCCTGAAATAACGAAGTAAAATTCGTTTTGTAATTAGAAGTCATGAGTAAGCAAATTAATGTTAAAAATCATTCCATTCTAAATTATAGAGCATTTTTTTTTCATCCTTTTTTATTTATGGGATTTTTGTACACATAAGCGACGATGTCAATCCTGCAATTTGCAGTTCAAAGTCAGGTTTTATGTTGATGTAAATATGATTCACAGCCTTATCAAATATTTATTTATAAAATTATAATCATAAAAATCATCAATACAACTCTCTAAGTTCATAATATACCTAATCCTATTGAATGACTATTTCATTAAATCATGAAATTTTAGGATTATTCTAACGTAAGGAGTTGTATTGCTGATCCTAATGATTATAATTCTGTATAGATATCTTTGTTACGGTCTCGAATTATATTTTAAACAAGTTACAACCTGACACTGACCTGCAAATAGCAAAAAACGTAAGAAAATTTGAATATCGCGGGTTACGTTAGCTTTTTTTTTTGTCGTAGTTTATGAATTGTTATTCAATTTGAATATTTGTACAACAATAGTCTATTGCTAACTGTGGAGGCTTGTAAATGGCTTGTCTTCAATTACCTCACTGTTACTTCTGTATTGATAGCTGTAAGCCACCCAAATACAATTAAATAAAATAAGTTTAATAAACACACTTGCTCGAAAAATGTCTCTGTCCATAGATTCACAATGCAGTGTAGTGAACTCAAGTGTTTTTTTCTTTGTATTCTCGAACTAGTACGGGAAAGCACGCCGCAGATAAAATAACTAATAATATTAATATAAAATAGTAGTATTAGTACGTACCCAATTAGGTAATAGATGAGAAAAAATACATAAATATATTCCCTTTCTTTCATTACAAAAGAAAGTAGGTATTTATATTCATGTAATTTTATTGAAGCAACGAAGTTTTTTTTTCAATTTCATGAATTGGATAAACAAACAGTATTACGATTATTATAATGGTCGCGCAACTAGCAAAACCGTCACCACCGTCGTTTAACAGGTTATCCGGTATTAAATCAATAATTATGATAACTTACTTTCCCACTATAAGGTCTCACGGCGCACTTTTATCTAAAAAAATTACTCGCGAACTTTTTTGAGTCGATGAGTGATTTTTTAGATAGTAGAAAACGGTAACCATAAAAGTGTTTATTCATCTCAGTATAATATCTTTCTACGAGTACTTAAATACCTAATTTATTTAAGTAAGTACCTACATTGTAGTAATTTCTACTTTTTATAATAGGTTTGTATATTATTCTCATAAAGTAAATAATAATATAAACAAATTACGGACCAATTTTGTAACTAATGTGTACATAATTTAATGTGGTATGTACATCTATACATACCACATTAAGTTACTAAACTAGGTACGTAATATCTGTGTATTATAGTAGGTACCTAAGTAAATTATTAATTATAAGGCTTGAAAATAATTTGTTATTTTTCATCATTGGAGAATCATTGATAGATAAGTAGGAACGTGTTTACTTACGGAGTAATTTAACAGGAGTGCTAACAAAATAAATCTTCTAAAAAGTTTGTTTTCTACGTGAATGATTAACTTGTATATAAAATTTTGCGTAAACGAGAGGTCCGGTAAAGTTCAGCAAACGCACAGACAGGGACCAAAAACGCGACTGATTCCTCCCGTACCTTAGTTTGTATGGCGAATCCGGGGCCGGCCGGACACGTGAATGATACGAGGACAAATGCAATGCACCTACTACTCTATTAATATCGCAAAAATCCGCTAGATGGTGACACAGACGCGTAGCAGTGACCAAGGTTTGTCGATAAGCTTAAGAATGGTGGAAGATAGATTCGTAGGTATGAATTAATGCACAATCACCAACGCGGGACATAATAATTAATTTGTAAGTAATTTGTAATGGTAACTGCGTCGCAATCTAGCAGTTAATAGTCGAACTTTAATAGATAATCGAATAAGTACGCGATGTCGGTCCACGCGGCCGCGCGGCATTCACGTGGCAGCCCGAGTTCTCGGCCGTTCATTCATAAAAACGACGCGGACGTAGTAATTATTCGATGCCTACGTACCTACTCTGCGGGAATATTTCCGCGTAAGTAGTTATCTACTTGTGATTGTGACTACTTATTATTTTATTTTTATATGGTTGAGTTTAGAATATGTCGTTTTTGTGCGGATTATGTACCTAGAAGCTTAGTTTATTTCGTAAAAAAGTTTTTGGTTTACGATATACCTACCTAATGGAAAAAAATATATAATTAGGTAAGTAGACCAAACATATTAACATAAAGCCGATATTTTACAAAAAAAAGTTTGTTTCCTTCTTTGTAGAATAGGTAGGTTTATCCGCAATCAATAGTTCAAGTACCTAAGTACTTACCTACTTATAAAAACAATTGAAATACATAACATAATAGTTACTGTTTTATTAGGTACGTCGGTACATAATAATATAGGTATAAGTAATATAAACACATCTTAGTACCTACCGATGTTTGATGTTAAGCTCTCTATGTAGTGACGTAGTATTCTCGCAAAATTACACTTGCACACCTAAACCGCAAACAAAAACTTATTACGTTAGTACATCTAAGTAGATGAAAGTAATATTCGGAAGTTTTCAAATCATATTATTCTCAGTTTTATGAATGAACGCGTAGTAATAATATGTCACTTGTATTAGTGCCATCTAGTAGGTAAAAGCTGCAACTTCCGTCGTAAGTGCTCGCCTGCATGCGCTTTCTGCTGCTGCAGTGACTAAGGTTTGCTGATAAGGATAATTAAGAATGGTGGAAGATTGTTGGATATGAATACACAATCGCCAACACGCAACATTTATTACTGTAATATGCTATGGTAATTGTGTCGCCATCTAGCGGTGAATAGTCGAACTCTTGGCGAATAATTCCGAATACTACTCAATACTTTCGAATGCTACGCAATTATTACGACGGGAATACTTCGGAATATTTCTCTCCGGCAACGCTAGTTGTTATTTCATCATTACCCAATAACAACTTTGCCAAATAGTTCAATTAAGAAAATCATTAAGCGATAATCTTTTTTTTAATAACGTATTATTTGACAAATTATTCATTTTTATTCATGTTATCTCATAAAACAACGTTTGGAATAAAAAGGTTTTGCATATTGAACTACGCAATTTCCTAAAAATGAAACTCATTTAATAAGCAGGGTAATTTAATATACAGAGTTGATATGACAGAGGGGCATTAAATTACACTACGTATACTATACGTGTTTAGTATTAATTCGATACGGTATAAAAATAAAAAGCATCAAAAATGAGTTTTTTTTTTTTTTCAAACAAACTAAATAGCTTATGAATCAGAGTAAAACGCAACCACCCTTTGTAAATAAATTTAACTGACCTTAGAAGATACCTAGGTAACAGTGGCAACGTCGCGCCCGCGCCGCGCGGCGTGTTTTATCTCATTTCAAAGCGGGCGGCCGGCGGCGGTGGCGCGGGCGGCGGCTTAGGCCTTCACTCGCGGCTTTTAGGTATGGTTTTGAAGTACGCGCGCAACAACAAAAACACTAAAACATTAAATTCTCGATGTGTCCTTCATTCACATGAATGCACAAATTATACCGACGGAGAATATTGTTACTTATTTTTCTAATTAAAAATCATGTCAGTGTATTCTAACGCCGTGTAAGTTACACGAGGCATTGTTGAACACTTTAATTACACACACACACACACACACAAAACCAAAGTTTAATTACGTGTCGTATCACAATAAAAGCAGTCGATCACAAAAAAAAACACTAACACTAAATAATAATAATCCCAAGTTACGTGTCCTGTCACAATAAAAAAAGAAATACTGTCTTAAACTTGTTTAGTGTCCTATCACAATAACAAAACTAAATCCCAATTGTCAGCGCGCGAGTTCGACAATACGGAGGCGGCGCAGGTACTTCCGTGTTACGTAACATAAGTACGTTCCGGATGAATAGTATCGGCGCACTGAAAAAAACTGTTTTTAGAAGCCCCACTCACTTACCGATCGCAACCCCTGCCCCTCGTCGCTAGGATGCAATAGCAACACACTGACCTATTTCTATTTCTTTTACCCACGGTGTGTTTGCTATGATTTTCACACTCGTAATGAAAATGCAAGTGTGTGTGTATTTATTGCTTCCTTGTTTGCATTGTCATCTTTTTAGCGAGAATATTTGGTTGTACTTGTGATTTGCGTCACAGCGGCAACCACGCATAGGTTATACTCAGATTTATCGTTTTAAGGTGCATGACCTATGCGTATAGACATAATCAGCTGTTAGGAAAGATACATCGTGTTCAAACGGGGCAAAAACTTAAAAAATCATTTGCGACTAAACTACTGCTCCTATTTAATTGATTTTTGGTACAGAGCTTGAAAATGGTACCTAGTATAGGCAGTTTAAAGGAAAGCCCCTCTGTCGTATCAACTTTGTATAAATCATAAAAATTAAAAAAAATGGCAGAAACGACTTAATGCTAACATAAAAAAAAAAAATTGTAGGCTACGCGGAACCGAACTAATAAAAATAGTTAGATTAGGTTAAATATTTTTACTCTCGATAAAGGTTAGGTTAGGTTAGGTTAAAACTATGACCCCTACGCACGAGCCGAGCGAGCGTAGCGAGCGGTGCCGCGGTAGCGGCCGACGAGAGCCAAAAACGACTAGAATATAAAGAAAAAATATTTTAAAAATTATAAAATTTGATTAGTTATGATTTGGTAGGTACTTATATTTACATCTAGCAAATTTATTCAGTCGTCATTTGTGATTATGTAATTTGATTAGTAATGATTTGATATTTTAAAATTACATTAGTAACTTTTGATCAGTCGTTCATTTGATGTCACATACATTGGGTTTTTTTTTTTTTCTAAATCAAACATTTGGTCATTTAAATTTTGTTATTTCGTTTATTGTTCTTTTGAAATTTGCTCGAGAAAGTTTTGATTTTCTAATATGCAACCATTTCCTGACGTCTCAACGACGGGGTGGGGGGCCGCCTGAGGAGGATGGTCCGCGAGCGGGTAGTGGTCGAATACTGAAGGAGAACAACACGAAAATTA
This sequence comes from Agrochola macilenta, assembly GCA_916701695.1. Lineage (NCBI taxonomy): Eukaryota > Metazoa > Arthropoda > Insecta > Lepidoptera > Noctuidae > Agrochola > Agrochola macilenta. The sequence continues at coordinate 1,071,790 of OU753583.1, read as the reverse complement.
TTTAGAACTGCTTACCTCATTAAGTTTTTGTTAAAAACTTCTTTAATTGTCAAATATTACATCGCGTTGACAATTCAACAGCAGTAGCATTCATAAATAAAATAAAATACCCTCATCTCACAAAAATAACTCGTGAAATATTTCAACTGGTAAAAGTAATATATAATTAGGTAAAGCAAAAAACCTTTCGTTTTTGCCTGGTACTGATAATATCTAGTGCGAATATAATTGCAGATTACGTATCACGAAGAACCTACCTGACATAGTACAGAAGCTGTCCGATTGAGCCTTTGGCAGTCTGACTCGCACATTCGGTCATCCAAAAATTTATTTATTTATTTTTATTTTGCAAATTGCATAAATAAAAAATATGCTACATACATAGGCACCGGACTTCAACATAAAGATATTCAGCTGGGAATGTTCAACACCGTCTATCAGGCGGAGTGTGTGGGCATCATACAAGCGGTCCACGCCCTAAAAGCCAGGAGAGTTACGGACACACACATACGCATACTCTCCGACAGCGCCTCAGTTCTTCAATCCTTACAGAAAACACATATTACCTCAAAGCTGACACTAGAATGTCACAATACTCACAATGCACTCAAACAAATAACGGTATCTAGCCGCAACACGGTGACACTGCAATGGATAAAAGGACACAGCGCTTCGCTAGGTAACGACGCTGCTGACGAACTTGCTAGACGAGGATCCAGCACGGCGGTCTGTGGACCCGAGCCTATCGTACCCATCCCCTTCAACCAGATACGCAGATGGCTGCAGGAGTTCACCCACACTCAAGCGGAGCACTGGTGGACCTCGACACCGGGCTGCAGGCAATCCAAGGAAGCCATGCCATCCTTGGATACCAGGCTAACTCGGCGTTTACTACGCCTGGATAGTGACGGCCTGCGCCTGGTGACGGCGAGCAGTGGCCCGTGATGGTCCCCCATCACGGGCCACTGCTCGCTGAACAAACACTTTCACACAATAGGCATAACGGACAGTCTTCTGTGCAGGGCGTGCATGGAGGCTGAGGAAACCGTCACGCACGTGCTTTTTGAATGCACAGGCGTCACCCAGATTAGAACACAGACCCTCGGGACACCCAGATCTTTCACAGATGTTCTGAACAGACCAGGAGATTTAATTAACTTCTGAAGGGAGGTGGGCTGGTTGGAATAACCACCAACGGCCGCTATGGCCCACGCACAATGGTCCACTGAAGGACTAAGTGGGGAAACCAAACCCCATAACATAGATAGAACATAGGCACCGTGACTCAGATGCATTCGCGATAGATTCGTTTACAGGTTCATGGTCGAATTAGGATTTCCATGTATTCCTGACATTTTCAGTCACACAGTATTATTTTCCGAATTTGTGTGTGAAATAATAACAGACAAGGCACGGCGTATCATGGTCGTACCCTTCTAGCCAACACAGCCCCGGTTTATGGTACCCCGTTGTGACAATACCTGAAATACCCTAGGCTGATAAAATTTTCGTTTTTCCTAATTGTGTTAATATTAGTGTTTGAGTCGGTTCCCCCTTAGGGGGAAGGGCCGCACTCCACCCCGTACGGCCCTGTAGAGCTCGTCTCCGGACTGGTCACTCTCCCACCGTTGTAAGAAATAAATGAATTCCCATAAGAAGAAGTTCGCTACCTTGTTCCATTAATAAGGCAAGGAAAGGATTGAATGAGGTTGTAAATAAGATTTAAGAATTCATAGTTATGAAATCGCATTGGATGTGGTTTTAGAAATCTAATAAATAATTGAGGGATGCAAAGTATATTATTATATAAACCTGTGAGTAACCCTTACGTTAGCGTAATAGGTATTTGGTCAGTCATTACTCACACGATACCTCACATCTGCACTCAGAGTACTCAGAGTAACACTTCCATAAGTGACGCATTGCGTCAACATCACGCTCTTATGGAGACGTGGTCCCTAGCAGTTCTTTCGAACTGATAACGTGTCGAAGCGGCTTTCCCTGCAGCCTCCGTGCGACAGTCCTTGTTCGAGCAACGGAGCGGTTAGTTCGAGCATTGCGTCGGCATCATGCTCCTAAGGAGACATGGTCCCTATCAGTCCTTGGACTGAATATAAGATAGATGTGGTCACCCAAACCCCTGGAAGGTCACTCTTTGCACAACAAGCATATCTGTAAGACACGTGTTCATGTCAGTCTGACCGAATTATTGGTCTGAGATAAAGAATACAATATTCAAGAATTACTAGGTAATAGAGTTGAGTAATGAAACTCAAGAATCATTATTTAGAGTTATAGATAATCTCTCTTAAAGCCCTATTATTGATCTGGGGCAAAGAATACAAAATTCTACATTTAGGTGCTAGATAATAGAGTAGAGAATCATAATTCAAGAATAGTTAATTAATAGAGTTGTGGATCAACTCTTTTGAAACCTTATAGACAGTCCCAAAGCGCCCGCCCTTCACCACTTCCTAGTGTTTGAACTGGGGAGAAGAAGTGGCGCAACAAACTCCCCAGCAACACGTCTCTGTCTGTTTAGTTACAAGAACATCAATTATATTACCAGCCTAGGATAATTATTATAATGAAATACTCACTCAGTCGCACCAACAAACACACACACATACTCGTACTTCGTTAAATACTACATTAGTCTAATCTGGGATTCAACCCAACTATATTTAACTTAATAAATAATACTCGCTATCTTGCGACAGCCCACTTGGACAAAAGTATATAATATAATATAATATTATGTCTTAGTATTATAAATGTTGGAACGCCAACGTCTCCTCCTCTCGCAGTTGAGCACCAATATCTGCAATACAGACTTGGTAAGGTAGAAGGGGTAAAGGGATCGTTACGCTTGTACTTCAAATACGATTACGTAATACTACGTTAATTTGTCTGATTACAATATACCCATTTCAGTGAGACCGGGAACCGTATAACAACGTTTGCCTCATTGTACGTGTCCTGCTAGACCTAACGCATAGAACCTCTGAGGAACTAATACGATTCTAACGGAACACGCTCCCTAAGCACTAAATAAATGTTTTACTCAATCCTAAGACAGAGTACTGCGAAGTCCAACTGTCATTGAGGAAAACAAGTTTAATATTGAATAGTTCTAATCGCGTACTAATATGAAAGACCCTTACGACAGCCTAGCCCATTTTTACAAAGTTAACACAAAACTAGCGCAAGCGCACCGTAGACTCAGTCTCTAGCAGAATACATTACGATCGTACCTGGTGAACGCCGAAGTGGTAGCTCGTCACTTCATATTTCCTTAATCTGTCCCATTTAGAGGATGCTTTCAATGTAATCGGCAGCCGTGTGGATCGTCCTTATCGACAACGGGGCGTTTCGATCTAGGCATCCAAATGACGTGTCTCGCTAATATAATTTGTGAGAGGCCCGAAAGCCGGTTGTAGAGGTTTAACGAGACACGATTTCTAGCGTTCCTTAGAACGAACTATCGATTCAGTATGAAATACTTAGTAAAGCCTAACCCAACTCCCTGGAAATATGTGTCAACACGCCTCACGCAAGGTATTCTGTGGCAAAACCTTTTCGGAAACAGAAATCGTCACTAACGTTTGGTTGTTTTGTAATGCAATTACGGATTGGCTTTATAGCCTAGATCAATTCCAAATGACCTGAGAGTATATTTATTTATTTATTATTTATTTATATATACTTTATTGTACACCAGATTATACATATATTAAATATATTATATTATATAAAAATAAATATATATATATATATTTATTATATTATTTTTATTTTTTTCTATTGATTATATTATAGTATTTATGGCTCTGCCTTCCAAATGTGATGCGTCATCTCAAAGTCAACAGTCGGAGCATTACTGCTCAGTCAAGTATGGTGGAAGGCCTTCGCCATTTCCCTATAGCCAACTGCTAGTGACAATAATCTGCCAAGGTACGGATTAGGATAAGGACACGTAATACACGAGAATGTAACATTAGTTATAAAACCCGATACTAAATAAGTGTGGAGTTACAAGAACTTATGATACCTAAATTATATTACCAGCCTAGGATAATTATTATAATGAAATACTCACTCAGTCACACCAACAAGCACACACTCACCCAATCGCACGAACACACACACACGTATACTCGTACTTCGTTAAATACTACATTAGTCTAATCTGGGCTTCAACCCAACTATATTTAACTTAATAAATAATACTCGCTATCTTGCGACAGCCCACTTGGACAATCATGGCCTCTGGTATTCAACAAGTCTGCTAATATAACTAGCCTAATATTACGTCCACACCCTACCGCGGTCTAAAACCAACTCCCCTTCACCAGCCTGGACTCTCGCGTCCGTAGTCTTTCGTGATCTCGCACCAACCCCCGGACTTCATTCCTCAGTCCCCTAAATTCCTAAAAAATACCACGTTGACGGTTTGGTTGTTTCGCAGAATAGCTTTATGACTCTTTTTGTGCACAACTTCTTAATTGTTTTAAAAGGGTCGGTATGAATTGCCTTACTAGATCTTTAACAGATGTTCGCTGCATTCTCAGGGATGGTGAATCTTTTGAGACCGTCGACGAGTTATTATTTATATACATTTTATTATAAACCATACAAATATTTTAGCACAGAACATATTAAGTTTCGGTCGGTCCGGGTACGTTAACAGTACGAGAGTGGTTAAAGCATTCTAGCTAGGTGCTAGCTAGAATAATAAAATAATTAATCCAATAATATACGTGCAGTTATTGGATAATTGATAGTTACATCGATGGAAGCATCGGCTTTGCATGACTTTTGAAAGTTTGGTTAGATCCATCTTCATAACTTGTTGTTTAAAGTTTCAAGCATGAAAATCGAGAGCTGTAAGTTTACATTGAAAGAACTGCATGTTGACACCCCTGCTCTCAGAATATTTGTACAAAGTGGACACGGGTTGCAGCCCATAAAATATAAATGGAATGGGTTTGTAAGAGGTTCAACATTGTTTTAACATTTTAAAGAAATAGGATATTTTGTTATTAATTAGGGTAACGTGTCGAGCTGTCAACCCATAAAATTGAGATTTAATGTGTTCTTAAGAACCACGAATCGGCCCTTAAGTGACGGTTTTAAAATAAATATAATAATATATTGTTATTAAATTAGAGTAAATGGCACACAGTCACACCGTGTTTAGATTTAATGATGAAATTGATATACAGTATGGATACCACATATATGCAATAAATGAAACCACATATTTGTTATCGCCTTTTCTAACGATACACAAAAAATTAACGAAATCGGTACAGTAATTAGGTCAAAAAGTAGAGTTCTAATTTTGATCAAATTTAATCACTCTGTAGAATTGGATCACTAGGTCAATGATTCAATGAACTTGAATCCTTAAACATTAAAAAGCGACGTTGCCATTCAGTGCAAACTATCACGACGCTGTTACGTATTCTACTTATTTGCCTAAAATGTAAAATCAGTACACCTAAACGACAGGCTGGAATTTAATGCAAACTACGCTCGACCTTCCGCGTGATCACCACCGCGCTCTTGCGCAGGCACATTCGTTTGGCTACTGTATGGATTTTAATACTGTGAAGGTTCGGCCCACTCCCTCTCACAGACAGGAGACCTGTGCAGTTACTTAGTCTGCAGGGAACATTGTCGGCTGATTATTAAATTTAATGTGAATGTTATCTTTTTTTCGGTACATTAATACTTGGAATTACTAGTATAAAATACTGGCATTCAGCTGCATCCGGTTAGTCTGGAAGCCGACCCCATTACAGTTGGGAAAAGGCTAGGCAGATAGATGATGATTAGTACTTGGAATTTCCTTTTAACCTGCCACGGCCGAAATTTTGTTTTGCAATTTACACAAACAACCTATCACAAGCACGCGCTAACATTTCCTGCAGGTGTACGTCGGTAGCTGTGTCTCTTGGCGGCTTCTTTTAACAGGCGGCACGAGCCATGCGGCGTTTTTCAAAGGCGACGGTCATTGAGCGAACGAATTTTGCGGGCGACGGGGAGGGAGGGAGGCGCGCGACCGCGGGGTGGGTGCACCTGCCACGAAGGGAAGGACACCTGTTATTGACTATTAAGGCTTGTGCAGACCAGCGCGACTTGTCGCGCGACGCGACACGAACAATACAATTTCTAAGAAAACTTCACAGTATAACAATAACCGGTGTCGCGTCGCGCGACAAGTCGCGCTGGTCTGAACAAGCCTTTATAAGGCTCGTACAGACCAGCTCGACTTGTCGCGCGACGTGTCGCGTGGCGAATCTGCGATATTATCGCCACGCAACACCTTTCACACTAGGGCGATATCGCGCGCGAATCGCAGCGCGCGCCGACAAAGGAAAGTTCCTTTGTTCCTGTCGCGCTTCGAATCGCCGCAATATCGCATAGCGGGCGCTACGCGATACCATGAGAGTATAAATGGCGGTGCATTCCGAACTGAGCTCGCACTCTACGCTCGACACCGCTCGCGGACGGACGTGCTGCGCAGTGTGTACGAGATTCCTGTTTCCGGCTCAGTGGTTCCTGCTGCGGTTCCTGCAGTGGTTCCCGAGCCGTCTATCGTCGCGCCCTGCGACGAGTTCTTCTATAGTCTGTGGACTATCATCGACCTATTAATTGTTTGTCTTTTTCAAGACACAATTAATAAATATTTCTAAATCAGAGTTGTTTCAAAACGTAATCGTCGCGTTTTTGGCCCCTTCTGGGTAAAATCCACAGTTTCGTGGTTCTCGGTGGAAACCTATACGGTGCCAACGAAACCGAGAGGGTGTTGCCCCAATTACACCCGCCGAACCCCTTCAGGGCTAGGCAATCAGTTGGACGGGTCCCAGTGTTCGGCCTTGGGGGATCTCCTAGTCGACATTGGTGACAGTTTTCCCTTCACAGCGACTCACCTAGTGTCGATCGGGTGTGTCTACACCCGGCACACTAGACTGGTTAGGACCCCGTTGCACAATAAGATAGGCAACGGGCAAAAGCAAGCTTAGGGCTCACCATTAAGTACACAACCTCCCTGTCTATACCCGACAGGGAGGGTTTACACATCCCCGGCCAATCCGCCCGGGGAGTTAGTGTTAGAAATTGTTAGGAGAAATAGGAACCATTCCTCTTATTAATTAAATTAATTAAAGCCATTATAATGGAGGCATTATTGAAGTCTCTTCAAGACGACATTAGGTCGCTTAAAAGCGACAATGCAGCCCTCACTAGCATCCTTAAAAGGATAATTACCGTCTCGCCCTCCCTGAAAACTGAGTTCGGCCCGGAAATAATTGCACTACGACGGCCCTCTCAATCTATTCCCTCCGATCCTATCATCGCTGAAAGCAGCAATGACAGCCCACGCTCTCCCCAGCTAGAGAGCCCACTTAGCCCGCTGATGTCTATGGACACAGACGAACCAGTAGACTCAACGAAACGCGTCACGACCCCTTACCCGTACAGCTCGGAACCTGAGGCTAGATTTTCTTCTTCCTCCGCTTCATCCCACTCTGATGACGATGGGTTCACCCCAGTCAACGGAAAAGGGAAAAAGCGGAAGAATAAGAAACAATCTTCCACCCAGGCCAGCAAAGTAGTAGCGTTTGAGGATCGTGACTCATTCTCACTTTCCCCGCTATCCCCAGCCCCACCCGCTACTTGCACTACCGTAGCTTCCCCCTCCCCCGCCCCCCGCCCGACCGCGTCATCCTCTTCGCAGGTCACCCCCTCCCCCGACCCCCGCCCGATCGCGTCATCCTCTTCGCAGGATACTCCCATCCCACCCAATTCTGGCCCTAAGAAGGTCCCTCCGCCACCACCCGTGTTCATACAGGACAAGGGCAAGTGGACGGACGTCTCTAAATGGTGTTGCGACCAAAAAATCGCATACACCAACGCTAGGAACACCCAACAGGGTATTAAAGTAAATGTCCCTACGTCCCGCGATTATAGGGACCTCACTAGTCTTCTGAGACAGAGAAAGGTGGCATTCCACACTTTCTCTCTCCCAGAGGAAAAACAGACCCGCGTAGTCATCAAAAGGATGCCGCGCGAAATACTAGCCGCCGATATTTTAGCCGACCTTCAGTCGCAAAATATCCCCGTAGACGAAGTCCACCGTATGCACCGCGCTAGAGGCGGAGAGCAATACGACATGGTACTTGTTATCTGTCCCCCAGTTCAGGGTTATCACCCTATTTTTAAGGTAAAATCCATCTGTCACCTCACGGGTCTCGAGATCGAGAAACCCAGGAAAAATGGCATAGTAGGGCAATGTCACAATTGCCAACTTTACGGTCACTCGCAAAAGTTTTGTCACGCGACACCCAGGTGCGTAAAGTGCCTGGGCGCGCATGGCACTTCCGAGTGCACGCGACCTAAAGATCGATCGCTTTGCCTCACGCCACCTAGCTGCGTGCTATGCGGGCAAGAGGGCCACCCTGCCATTACCGTGGCTGTCCCAAAGCTCCCAAGTCGTCGTCCCCAAAATTGACCAAGCGCGCAGGCGCCCATCAACAGAGGGAAACTCCCTCAAATTATAGAATCCCATCCTCTCAACTTCCTGAGAGATTAAGCCCTCAGAGGCCCACTCCGTGGAATTACCTCCACCACCAGCAGGCCTTTCCAGCCATGGCTACCTTCCAACCCCCACCCCCCACCATCCCCCCCCTTATGGGCCCCCGTTATCACCCCCCCGCGCCCCTTAATAAGCCCGCACCTGCTCCTATAGCACCGCGTCCGCAACCCGCGAACACTCCCGTAGCCTCTTCTAGCATGCCTCAAAATGTCCTTTCCTCCGCGATGACATTCCTCTCTCCTCGCGCTTTCCAAATGGCCAGTCAACTTGAGGCCGCCCAAGACGCCTGTGATCTCATAAAGATCCAAGCTATTTACAACGCGTATCCAGACATTACGCGTGCTCTGACATCCCGCGCCTCCCATAGAACCCACAATGTCTAACACCATCTTAGCTAGGTTCAAACCCCGATCCCTCATGTTAGGCATCTTCAATGCAAACGGCATTAATGGCCAACGCGACGAGATCGCGAAATTCCTCCGCGATCACCACATAGACGTCTTCCTCTTACAGGAATCCTTCCTCAAACCTAATAAACGAGATCCGTCAATCGCTAACTATCGTGTAGTTCGCAACGATAGGACTCGTTGTCACAAGGGCGGCACCCTTATCTATTATAAAAAAGACCTCTATTGCATCCCCATGGATCCTCCCCCGCTCTCAGTATTAGAAGTCTCCATCTGCCACCTAGGCATGTCAGGCCATCAGCCGATCACCCTTATATCGGTCTACCTTCCTCCCCAACCCACTTCAGAGGACCCCCGACTCTTTGCAAACGATCTCTCTATCTTATTTGGCCTGAGTGACTCCGTTTTCATGGCGGGCGATCTCAACGCCAAGCATCCCTCCTGGAATAGTACCAGAACCTCCACCAGAGGACAACACCTGTTTGACCTCTCTGCCTCTATGATTTTTGATGTCATCGCTCCGATGACCCCAACCCACTACCCTCATAACCCTAACCATACACCCGATGTCCTAGACTTGGCGCTCCTTAAGAACGTCAATCTACGTTTAGACTCAATAGAGACGGTACACGAGCTTAACTCTGATCACCGTCCCATAGTCATAAGACTGGCCCCGCGCATAGGTCTCTCCGACCCCAATCAACCTCCCGTCACTAAAAAGGTAACGGACTGGAAGAAAGTAAGCACCCAGCTGAAATCCAACACGTCCCCCCAATTAGATAACATCCCCGATCAGTTTGACTCTATCTCGGACACGATGGCCGCGATCGACTCATTCACGGATCACATACAATCTGTCGTGAACGAATGTTCAAGGGAAGTCACAGTGACGGATGACCGTCGCTGGAAGCTACCTGACGATGTACGTAATCTGCTGACTGAGAAGAACGCGTCTATCCGTGCGTACAGTAGCTTTCCCTGCGACGCGAACAAAGCCCATATGCGCTACTTACAGAGAACTGTAAGGAAACGCGTAGCGGAGCTGCGTAACGCGGGCTGGGATAAGATGCTAAGCGAGTTAGAGCCTACCCACCTAGCCTTCTGGGAACTTCAGAGGAAACTCAAGTCCCCGCAAGTCACTTCCATGCCCCCATTAGTACGTCCTGATAAGACCATTGCATTCGACGACGTCGACAAGGCCGAGTGCCTAGCCGACAGTCTAGAAGCTCAGTGCTCACCCAGCTCCCTACCAGTAGACCAAGCTCACCTCGCAGAGGTAGACGCGGAAGTCGAACGTAGAGCCTCTCTCCCTCCCGTAGAAGACCCTGAGAATCCTCTGCCTCCCGTCACCCCAGACGAAGTGCACGATATCATCAAGGGTCTTAAAGCTCGTAAAGCCCCCGGTTCAGATGGACTCACCAACAGAGTGGTCCAGCTTTTCCCTGCCCACTTGATAATGTTATTGGCCACCATCTTCAATGGTGCCCTAAGCAACAATATCTTCCCACAAACGTGGAAAGAAGCCAACGTCATCGGCATCCCGAAGCCAGGCAAACCCAAGTCTGAGCCTTCTAGTTACCGTCCCATTAGTCTGCTCAAGGTTCTCGGCAAAATCTATGAGAGGCTTATTTATAAGCGTCTCAGAGAATACGCCGAGACCAAGGGCCTTATTCCCAACGAACAGTTCGGCTTTCGAACTCAGCACTCTAGCGTGCATCAGGTCCACCGCATCATCGAGGACATAAGCGCTGGTTTCCAGCGCGGCTTGATGACGGGTGCTATCTTCTTCGACATAGCGAAAGCTTTTGACAAAGTCTGGCACAACGGCTTATTATATAAGCTCTACAAACTCGGTGTGCCAGATCGTCTCGTGCTCATCTTACGAGACTTTTTGTCGAATCGCACCTTCCGCTATCGCATCGAAGGAGCGCTCTCCTCCCCCCGACCCTTACGCGCGGGTGTCCCTCAGGGCTCCGTGCTATCTCCTCTCATTTTCACGCTGTTCACCAGCGATATCCCTAAAAGTAACAAGGCGCAGTTGGCTCTGTTCGCAGACGACACGGCCATTTACTATTCAGGCAGAAGCCCCGACGCGATAGCTCTCACTCTCCAAACCGCAGTCGACAAGCTCGGCAAGTGGTTCAGAAAGTGGAGAATCGAGGTCAATCCCGATAAGAGTCAAGCGGTTCTCTTCAAGAAACCGAGACTCAAAAAACTTATTAACACGCTCCCCCGACCAATCACCATGTTTGACAAGCCGATCCTCTGGGAGAAGCGAGCCAAATATCTAGGTGTGGTCCTCGATTTTAAACTCACATTCTCCGAGCACATAAAGCAGGCACGCTCGCGAGCCGCTTTCGCTCTCGGTAGGCTCCACTCCGTTCTCAATGCACGAAGCAAATTGTCACTCAGGTGCAAATTGCGTACCTACACGGCGTGCATTAGACCCATTATGACCTATGCGTGTGCCGCCTGGGCACAAGCCAAACCCTACCATCTCCATAAGATGCAGACCCTCCAAAACCGTTTCCTTCGAATGGCGACGGCTTCCCCCTGGCATGTTAGGAACGAGATCCTCCATCTCAACCTTAAAATCCCCACAATAGCCCAATTTCTAAAACGCAATGCAACGCGTTATTTTGATAAAGCCGCAATACATCGCAACCCTCTGGTTGTGAAGGCCGCCAGTTATATTCCCTCTGGAATAAGTAAAATCCGCCGTCCAAGGCATGTTCTCAACGACCCAGATGACCCCATAACCCTCCTCCAGGAGAGCAATAGGGCCACCAGTACAGTAAAGAAACACACACACCGACACACGTTCCGACCTCGCCGCAGAGGTCCGCGACCGCGTCCCTCCCGAGTAAATGATACTCCCCCCGACCCTTGCTCGACGATGCGCCAGCCCGCGTCGAAGCTGAGCCCGTAGTCTTAAATTCCCCGAATAATAATAATCTATGTTTGATCCAGCCTGTCCCATCTTGCTGTCCTCCCCCCAGCGACGCCCTAAGCCGAGGTCCGTACCCCACAGGGGGTGCCCTTAGCGAGCGTTCGCCTAGTTTTAATTAGAATAGTTTATGCCCCTGGCTGGAGGCTTTAAGTGTAGAAGCTTAAGGCAGCCACAGGAAAGTCCGGTTAAGCAGCTACGACCTCCTCAGAGGTTAACTGCGAGATGCCCTATATAAAAAAAAAAAACTGAGCTCGTTCGTTGCCGTTGACGCTCGATATCGGTTGCGGACGGTCGTGCGCTACTGTGTGTGTTCGTGGAACCAGCCTACCAGCCAAGATTCGTCGCCCCCTGCGACGAGCTCCGTAGTCACCCGACTACCTCCGACCTATTAATTGCTGTCTTTTTCAAGACACAATTAATAAATATTTCTAAATCAGAGTTGTTTCAAAACGTATTCGTCGCGACTTTTTAACCCCTTCTGGGAAAATCCACAGTTTCGTGGTTCTCGGTGGAAACCTATACGGTGCCAACGAAACCGAGAGGGTGTTGCCCCGACTACACCCGCCGAACCCCATCAGGACTAGGCAGTCAGTTGGACGGGTCCCAGTGTTCGGCTTTGGGGGATCTCCTAGTCGACATTGGTGACAGTTTTCCCTTCACAGCGACACACCTAGTGTCGATCGGGTGTGTCTACACCCAGCACACTAGACTGGTTAGGACCCCGTTGCACATTAAGATAGGCAACGGGCAAAAGCAAGCTTAGGACTCACCCTAGGTACTCAACCTCCCTGTCTATACCCGACAGGGAGGGTTTTACACATCCCCGGCAAATCCGCCCGGGGAGTTAGAGTTAGATTGTTAGGAGAAATAGGGAAAATTCCCTCTCGTAGTTTTTAATCCCCCCCGATAATGGAGGACGCTTGCCTCACGACGCTCCTCGATTTCTTCCAGGACATCATCAACGATGTCGTCCCCGCCCGTAGAGCCAAATGGCAACCCCGGTTTGTCGCTTTACGACAAACCCTTCTGGGACCCTCAGTCCCCAGCGTCACTGAATTCAGTGACGCGCTGGAGAGCTCGCTCCCAGCAGTAGAACTAGAAAGTCCGCTCAGTCCGCCTGAGTATATGGACACTAGCGCCCCGACAGCCGCTTCTTCAAAGCGCCCCCAATCCCCCGACACCTCGTCCGACTTAGACGAAATCCTCTCCGGTCCTTCCGTTCCGTCCCACTCCGAAGACGATGACTACACCACTGTAGTCCCCGTCAACGGAAAAGGGAAGAAACGGAAGAACAGGAAGCAATCCTCCACCCAGGCCAACAAGGTCGTAGCCTTCGAGGATAAGGACACCTTCGCGCTCTCCCCGTCATCCCCAGACCCACCCGCTACTTGCACCCCCGTAGCTACCCCCTCCCCCGCCCCCCGCCCGATCGCGTCAACCTCTTCGCAGGTTACCCTCTCTCTCACCCCCCGCCCGACCGCGTCACCCTCCTCGCAGGTTGCCCCCACCCCACCTACTTCTGACCCTAAGAAGGTCTCTCCGCCACCACCCGTGTTCATTCAGGACAAGGCTAAGTGGACGGATATTTCGAAATGGTGTTGCGATCAAAGGATCGCATACACTAGCGCCCGCAATACCCAACAGGGTATTAAAGTCCAGACCCCAACCTCCCGCGATTATAGGGACTTAGTTAAGCTTCTGAGAGAGCGACGTGTGTCATTCCACACGTACACTCTCTCAGAGGAACGTCAAATCCGAGTGGTGATCAAACGGATCCCAAAGGAAATTGCCCCCTCCGACATTCTAGCCGACCTTCAGTCGCAAAACGTCCCGGTAGACGAGGTCCACCGTATGCACCGCGCAAAACGCGGGGAAGCATACGACATGATACTCGTCGTATGCACCCCCGTCGAGGGGCATCACCCGATTTTCCAATTAAAATCCCTTTGCTCCCTAACAGGCTTTTCTATAGAAAAGCCGTGGAAAACTGGCGCCGTAGGGCAATGCCATAATTGCCAGCTATACGGGCACTCGCAGCGGAACTGCCACGCAAAGCCCAGGTGCGTCAAGTGCCTGGGTGAGCACGGCACATCCGACTGCACCCGTCCCAAGGACCGTAGCCTATGCCCCGACCCACCTAGTTGCGTACTATGCGGGCAACAAGGACACCCGGCTAACTACCGAGGTTGCCCGAAAGCCCCTAAATCTTCTTCTCCCAAACAAACTGGCCAAGCGCTTCGACGCCCGCCAGCAGAGGGAAGCCCCGATCTCATATAAGATCCCATCGTCCCAGATGCCCCAGAGACTAAGCCCCCAGAGGCCTAGCCCCTGGAACTACCTCCATCACCAGCAGGCTTTTCCTGCCCTGGGTTACTTCCAACCCCCCCCCCCCTCCCCCACCCACCACCACCCCCCGTCAAATGGACCCCCGTACTCACGCCCCCGTGCCCCTAATGCATACAGCAACTTTCCCTGCCACGCTAACAAAGTCCATATGCGCTATTTACAGAGATCTGTAAAGACACGCATACAGGAGCTGCGTGACGCGAGCTGGGACAAGATGCTGAGCGACCTAGAGCCGAACCACCTAGCCTTCTGGGAACTTCAGAGGAAACTCAAGTCCCAGCAAGTCGCTTCCACACCACCCCTAGTCCGCCCCGACAAGACCGTAGCCTTCGACGACATCGACAAGGCTGAATGCCTAGCCGATAGTCTAGAAGCGCAATGCTCACCCAGCACTCTACCAGTAGACCAAGCTCACCTCCTAGAGGTAGACGCCGAAGTCGAACGTAGAGCCTCTCTCCCTCCCGTTGAAGACCCTGAAAGTCCTCTTCCCCCCGTCACACCGGACGAAGTGCACGACATTATCAAGGGTCTTAAAGTCCGTAAAGCCCCCGGCTCTGATGGAATCACTAATAGGGTGATTCAGCTATTCCCTGCCCACCTGATAATGCTACTGACCACCATCTTCAATGGTGCCTTAAGCAACAATTTCTTCCCACAAGTGTGGAAAGACGCCACCGTCATCGGTATCCCGAAGCCCGGCAAACCCAAAACCGAGCCTTCGAGTTACCGCCCCATCAGTCTGCTCAAAGTCCTCGGCAAGGTCTACGAGAGGCTTATTTATAAGCGTCTCAGAGACTACGCCGAGACAAAGGGCCTCATCCTCAACGAACAGTTTGGGTTCCGCACCCAGCACTCTAGCGTGCATCAGGCCCATCGGATAATCGAACACTAATACACATAAGCGCTGGCTTCCAGCGTGGTTTGTATACCGGTGCAGTATTCTTCGATATAGCGAAAGCGTTTGACAAAGTCTGGCACAACGGCTTAATATACAAGCTGTACCAACTCGGTGTGCCAGATCGTCTCGTGCTCATCTTACGAGACTTTTTGTTGAATCGCACATTCCGCTATCGCATCGAAGGCGCAATATCCTCTCCCCGTCCCATCCGCGCAGGCGTCCCTCAGGGCTCTGTGCTTGCCCCCCACATATTCACTCTATTCACCAGCGACATCCCGAAGAGTAAAAAGGCACAGTTGGCTCTGTTCGCAGACGATACGGCCATTTACTACAAGGGCGCTGGACCCGACTCGATAGCCCGCATTCTCCAAACCGCAGTCAATAACCTTGGCGCCTGGTTTAGGAAATGGAGGATCGAAGTCAACCCCGACAAAAGCCAAGCAGTCATCTTTTCCAAACTGCTGGCTCGATACAGACCCCCCTTGCCCAGACCCATCACCATGCTCGGCAAGCCGATCCCTTGGGAGAAGCGAGCCAAGTATCTAGGTGTGGTCCTCGACCAACACCTCACTTTCGCAGACCACATAAAGCAGGCCCGCGCGCGGGCCGCTTTCGCTCTCGGAAGACTCCACTCCATGTTAAATGCACGTAGCAAAATGTCACTTAGGTGCAAATTGCGAATCTACACAACGTGCATTCGCCCCATCCTGACCTATGCGGGCGCCGTATTCGCCCAAGCTAAACCCCGTCAAATCCATAGATTGCAGGTAATACAGAACAGATTCCTTCGTAAGGCCACGGGAGCCCCTTGGTTCTGTAGGAACGAGACCCTCCACCTCGACCTTAGACTCCCCACAATCCACCAGTTTCTAAAACGCAATTCCAAGCGTTTCTTTGATTCCGCCGCCACCCATCGCAACCCTCTGGTTGTCGAGGCCGCCAATTATCTCCCGAGTCAAATCAGTACAGTCCGCCGCCCGAGGCAAATCCTTTCCGACCCAGACGACCCCATAACCCTCCTCCAGGAGAGCAATAGGGAAACAGTTAGAAAACACACACACCGACACACTTTCCGACCTCGCCGCCGAGGTCCGCGATCGCGATCCTCCCGAGTAAATGATACTCCCCCCCGACCCTTGCTCGTCGATGCGCCAGCCCGCGTCGATGATGCTGAGCCTGTAGCTTTAAATTCCCCGATTAATAATAAAAATATATCATTGATCCAGCCTGTCCCTCTTGCTGTCCTCCCCCCAGCGAACGCCCTAAGCCGAGGTTCGTACCCCACAGGGGGTGCCCTTAGCGAGCGTTCGCCTAGTTTTAATTAGCATAGTTTTTGCCCCTGGCTGGAGGCTTTGAGTGTAGAAGCTTAAGGCAGCCACAGGATTGTCCGGTTGAGTAGTCATGACCTCAGTGGTCAGCTACGAGATGCCCTACATAAAAAAAAAAAAAAAAAAAAAGAACTGAGCTCAGTAGTAGACGATCTTCGTCATAGAACGAAGGCAGCCCAAGTAACATATCAAAGCAGTATAACGGCCGCCTTATAACATTTTTGTATCGTTTTCGCATTTTGAGTTAGTTCTATAGTAGCATTACAAAAGTTTATACGGCTACTGTAATGCTTATTTGGGCACAAATTATAAGGCTTTAGATCCTAAATAGGTTCACAAAAGTTGTTTAATTGCATTACAGGCGCATTATATCAGCATTATTGTGGCCAAAGAAGATATCAATCGCATTAAAGAAGTATTAATATGGTCAATGAAGTTGCCAATCGCATTACAGAAGCATTATACTGGCAATATGATTGATAATGAAGATGTTAATTGCGTTACAAAAGCATTAGACTAGCATTAGAATGTAGTAAAAGAATGATTGTAGTTATTTAAGTGTTCACAGTTAGAACTTAAATAAACCCTAAATCATTGCAAAAACGTCTCTAATACCACGGTACAAATGTTATAATACAATTAACGTTGTAATTTAACTACTTTGTCTAGCAATATAATATGGACAAAGACGGTCAAAACTGACTGAGTGCCACCATATTTATTTGCATTAAAACAAAATTTAAAATGCTGGGTAACTTTTTGACTCTTTTGTTATTCATGCCTTCAAATATTACTCGCAATGTAGTTTACTGTAAATATCTATATAAGTTTCATTGAAAATTTTCACGCGCCTTCGATATTTTGTGGTTTTGATATAAAATGTTATACAAAGATATGTGTGAAATAACCAAAACAATTGTGTGTTCTTAGTATAGAACGAATTTTGCATAATTAACATAATAGTATTGGTATGGGCATTATTAAATTAAGTTATATCATTATGATATAGGTCTATTGCTTTTATAAATAGGTCCGAATTATAATATTTTTAGGTTATAAAATATTTACAAAATGGTGTCGGTCTATAGCAGCCCGGTGACCCTTTAAAAAAGCTAATTAATACCGCCAACAGTATAAATACTCAAACAGGAACAATTATTAAGCCAGAGGCCGGAGAGAAGACTTTTGATGAACCACTGTAGTGCCATTGTCTATAAAGTAGTTCTATACGGGTTCACCGGTATACCAGTAGACTTGATGTAGACTGAAATAGTTCCATTACTTGAACGGAATTTTGGGGATCCTTGAGCAAAACAATAAAACCCATTTCAGAATTTATATAACTTGAATCTGTTTCATTTTGATAACTATACACACACGTTTAGGCAACACACCCATAAAAATTGCTGTTGTTTTGTTGATCATAATAATATGTGCTTTTCCCCAATTGGCCGGCAAATGGTTTTACGAATACAGTAAAATGGATGTATATACAGCTTTACGCATTACAATAACTCACATGTATTAATTATTAAGATTAAAGAGCTGTTAGCTGTACAACAGAACTCAGTTGATCTTATAAATGCAAGCATTACATTGATTCACGTTTATGCTGTTCAACAGTACTAGGCTTTTACTTACCACTTAAAAGTGCTATTACAAAACAAATGGCACTAAAAACAGCTTAAAGCTGTATAACGGATTTACGGTGCATTATAATGGTACAAGTTTATGCTATTAACCAGCATTAGGCATTAACTTACTACTTAAAAATGCTATTGTAGACCCCAAGGCACTAAAAACAGCTGAAAGCTGCATAGCGGATTTACGTGGCATTATAATGGTTCATGTTTATTCTACTCAACAGCATAAAGCATTTATTTAGAACTTAAAATGCTATTGTAGATCCAAATGCAATAAAATCTGCTGAAAGCTGTACAGCTGCGTTGTAGTTTGCTGCACTAAAACTAAAGGCTTTATAAAAGCATTTTGATATGCCATTATCCAACCGTTATACAGAGTGAAGCATGATAATGGTTTTGAAATACCAATATAAAACATCAAGATGCTTGGTGAAATTATATAAGAGTTTATACGGTCCTTAAGTTCTACATAACTTTACTATTCGTTTGTTAAAATGCTTCCTGTGTTACTTGGGAGGTCTGTGCGTGTTTGCTGAGCGTGGGGTCCTAGGTTCGATTCCCCGGTCGGTCAACATAACCTAACCTAAGTAGGTATCAAGGCTTGACCACGCAAGCCTTTTTTTTATTTAATTTTTTTATTTTGGGTGGGAAATCATCAAATGACTCCTCCCGCTCTGGGCGGAGCGAGAGGGAGTGTCAGACTTTTACTGACTAAAACCCACCCGTGTTCCTTCCGTTGCCTGTGTACCGGGGCCGCGATATCCCTTTCGGACAAACTCGCAACCCTGGCAGGCATTGGCCCTTACGGACCCCGTCAGTTGGTGCTGACATCTCTTTGAGGCGCGCGTGGAACACAACGCGCCGTCGACACGGGCCTGGTCCTAATCGGACGGCGAGCTGCCCATTGCCCACCGTCCGCAAGCCCGCGCCTACGGTGGCCGGAAGTCGGCTCGCGACTCCCGACGCCCGGGGCGTCTCCTGCGGCGACTAGGGGCGCGAGGGCGCGCATCTTGCATTTCCCTCGCGCGCTCCGCCTCCTCCTTCGCGAGCATTACTGCTTCGCAGAAGGAAGTGACGGCTTCCCATGCACTCTCGCTCCGGACCATGGCCTGAACCAGGGCCGGACGCGAGAGATTGCCGCTGCCGATCGCCTCCGTGAGGACACGGTGGTGTCCCGCCCAAGCCGGGCAGACCTCCACCGTATGCTCCACCGTGTCCTCCGAGCGATCCACACAATGGTAACACCCGGGCGTTTCCTCCCGCTTTATCCTGAACAGGAACTTCCCGAAACAACCGTGTCCGGTGAGGACCTGCGTCAGGCGGAAGGTGAGGACGCCGTGGCGCCTCTCTAGCCACTCCTCAAAGAGGGGACTTATCGCCGCAATTGTGGCGTGCCCAGCGCTGGGTTGCGACAATCGCACTCTCGATGCCGCCATGAGATCCCGCCGGAGCTCTGTCCGCTGTGCCGTGATTTCTCGCGGCAGCGGAGTTACACCCCGGCGTTTCGCCTCCTCGCGCAACTCCCACATGTGCGCGAGGACTTTTGCCTCCAGATCCCATAGCGGTAGTCCGGCAAGGAGGCTCGCCGCCTCACGGGAGACCGTGCGGTATCCTCTGACCAGCCTAATGACCATGACCCTTTGGGACGCGTTCAATCGCTGGGCTGGTCGCAGCCTTAATGAACGCGCCCACACCGGTGCCCCGTAAAGGGCCATGGACCGCACAATCCCCGCGTAGAGCCTCCGGCAGGAGGCGTTTGGACCCCCTAGATTGGGCAGAAGCCGCTTCAAAGCAGCCCCAGCCCTCTGCAGCTTGGGAGCCAAACGTCGGAAGTGCTCCACGAAGTTCCACCAGGACCGTATTTTATGCCCCGACCCACCTAGTTGCGTACTATGCGGGCAAGTAGGACACCCGGCTAACTACCGCGGCTGCCCGAAAGCCCCTAAGTCTTCTTCTCCCAAACGCTTCGACGCCCGCCAGCAGAGGGAAGCCCCGATCTCTTACAAGATCCCCTCGTCCCAGATGCCCCAGAGACTAAGCCCCCAGAGGCCTAGTCCCTGGAACTACCTCCATCACCAGCAGGCTTTTCCTGCCCTGGGTAATTCCAACCCTTAGGATCCAGGCTATATGGAAAGCGTATCCCGACATTACGCACGCCCTGATGTCCTCCGCCGCGCAAAGGACCCATAATGTCTAACACCGTTATAGCTAGGTTCAAACCCCGATCCCTCAAGTTAGGTTTTTTCAATGCCGATGGCATTCGTGGTCAACGCGATGAGATCGCGGACTTCCTCCGCACCCATCAAATTGACATCCTCCTCGTTCAGGAAACATTTCTCAAACCCTGTAACCGTGACCCTGGCATAGCGAACTATCGTAAAGTTCGCAATGACAGGGTTCACTGTCACAAGGGTGGCACCCTAATATATTATAAAAAGGATCTGTACTGTATGCCTATAGACCCTCCTCCCCTTTCACGACTAGAAGTCTCAGTCTGCCGCCTAGGCATGACAGGCCATCAGCCGATCATAATAGTATCAGCCTACATAACTCCTGCAACCGGTGCAGAGGATTTTCAACCCATTAAAAACGATCTCACATCCCTATTAGCCCTGAGCGACTCCGTTATCATAGCGGGCGACCTCAACTCCAAACATCCCTCCTGGAATAGTTCCAGATCCAACATTAGAGGGCGACACTTTCTTGTTCGACCTCACTAACTCCCTTAGCATCGACATCATCGCCCCGATGAATAATACCCACTATCCCTATATAGTAGGCTATACCCCAGACGTACTAGACTTGGCGATCCTTAAGAACGTCAATCTAAGACTAGATTCGATAGAGACGGTGGACGAGCTTCACTCTGATCACCGTCCAGTAAAACTAAAACTAGACCCCCGCATAGGTCTCCCCGACCCCAATCGCCCCCCGACCACCAAAAGGGTAACGGACTGGAGGAAAGTAAGCACCCAGCTTAAATCCAACACGTCCCCCCAATTGAACTCTATCCCCGACCAATTCGACTCTATCGCAGCAACAACGGCCGCGATCGACTCACTCACTGATCACGTACAATCCGTCGTAAGCGACTGCTCAAAGGAAGTCCCAGTGGGGGAAGACCCCCGCTGGAAACTACCTGACGATGTGCGTACTCACGCCCCCGTGCCCCTAATGCATACAGCAACTTTCCCTGCCACGCTAACAAAGTCCATATGCGCTATTTACAGAGATCTGTAAAGACACGCATACAGGAGCTGCGTGACGCGAGCTGGGACAAGATGCTGAGCGACCTAGAGCCGAACCACCTAGCCTTCTGGGAACTTCAGAGGAAACTCAAGTCCCAGCAAGTCGCTTCCACACCACCCCTAGTCCGCCCCGACAAGACCGTAGCCTTCGACGACATCGACAAGGCTGAATGCCTAGCCGATAGTCTAGAAGCGCAATGCTCACCCAGCACTCTACCAGTAGACCAAGCTCACCTCCTAGAGGTAGACGCCGAAGTCGAACGTAGAGCCTCTCTCCTTCCCGTTGAAGACCCTGAAAGTCCTCTGCCCCCCGTCACACCAGACGAAGTGCACGACATTATCAAGGGTCTGAAAGTCTGTAAAGCCCCCGGCTCTGATGGAATCACTAATAGGGTGATTCAGCTATTCCTTGCCCACCTGATAATGCTACTGTCCACCATCTTCAATGGTGCCTTAAGCAACAATTTCTTCCCACAAGTGTGGAAAGACGCCACCGTCATCGGTATCCCGAAGCCCGGCAAACCCAAAACCGAGCCTTCGAGTTACCGCCCCATCAGTTTGCTCAAAGTCCTCGGCAAGGTCTACGAGAGGTTTATATATAAGCGTCTCAGAGACTACGCCGAGACAAAAGACCTCATCCCCAACGAACAGTTTGGATTCCGCACCCAGCACTCTAGCGTGCATCAGGCCCACCGGATAATCGAATACATAAGCGCTGGCTTCCAGCGTAGTTTGTATACCGGTGCATTATTCTTCGATATAGCGAAAGCGTTCGACAAAGTCTGGCACAACGGCTTAATATATAAGCTGTACCAACTCGGTGTGCCAGATCGTCTCGTGCTCATCTTACGAGACTTTCTGTTCTCCCGAGTAAATGATACTCCCCCCCGACCCTTGCTCGACGATGCGACAGCCCGCGTCGATGATGCTGAGCCTGTAGCTTTAAATTCCCCGATTAATAATAATGATATACTTTCTATCCAGCCTGTCCCTCTTGCTGTCCTCCCCCCAGCGAACGCCCTAAGCCGAGGTTCGTACCCCACAGGGGGTGCCCTTAGCGAGCGTTCGCCTAGTTTTAATTAGCATAGTTTTTGCCCCTGGCTGGAGGCTTTGAGTGTAGAAGCTTAAGGCAGCCACAGGATTGTCCGGTTGAGTAGTCATGACCTCAGTGGTCAGCTACGAGATGCCCTACAAAAAAAAAAAAAAAGAGCTGAGCTCAGTAGTAGACGATCTTCTTCATAGGACGGAGGCAGGTCTGTGCGTGTTTGCTGAGCGTGGGGTCCTAGGTTCGATTCCCCGGTCGGTCAATGTAACCCAACCTAACCTAAGTAGGTACCTAAGCTTGCCACGCAAGCACGAATGACGATACTAGCCAATTTCTGTCGTGCTATTACAAAGTATTTATTTAAAAATCAAGATTTTTTTTATTTACTTACTTATGATTTCGGAAAAATAATTTATTTTCTAATTGTACATATAGTGCAGGTACCTACTTCCGGCCGTAACACGTTTTTATGGCCTTTTCGTGAGTAGGTAGGAACTTGCGTATAATTTTTTATACACCCGTAAAGTTGACAACATGCGAGTAGGCTACTTTTAATTTACTTATCAAACTAATTCCGTAGGTACCTACTATCCCCGTGAATTCTTCATTAATTAATAAAACAGTGCTCAATATGTAAACACACAGATGAATAAATACCTACGCACAACTGGCGAAATGCGGGTGTATAACTCACAAGCAAGCCAAAACTACACCGCCGCTCTGTGCATGTACACGCTCACACGCACACATTTACAACCTATGCCGTGCTGTTCACTTCACTGCTGACAGCGCTCTGTCTTGATTTTTTATTTGTTCTGAGGATTAGACATGTACAGTCAGCATCAAAAGTTGATGACCACATTTAGATTTCAAAATCGCTGTATAGTGAAGTGCTAATAGTGAATACGGTGTACAGCGATTTTGAAAATCTAAATGTGGTCATCAACTTTTGATGCTGACTGTACATTCAATAAGCTAACAGTCTACATCGGTTTCGTTGCTGTGTGTGGCTCAGGTGGGCCAGCTAGATAGAAAGAAACATAATGTCAAAATCCGCGAATAAATATAGGTACCTACCTGGTACCTAGGGGGGCAGTGGCGAGTGCGGCGCGGCAGCGCAGGACTGAGCGGCTGACTTGCGGCCGCTACAAAAGGTACCTAGTCCTTTGACCGTGCCGCCAAAACCATTAGTAAGTCAGTGCAATGTAATTCTTATATATTTGCAATAACGTATAAATTAGAATGATTGACATTTGCGAGGAGTTTTTTAGTTTGAAATGGAGAATTGCTTTTTTTTTTTAATGTAGTAAAACATCCTGATTTATACCTTAAAACAATGAGAAAACAGTCACATTACAATGACTTACTGTTTTCCTTATGATTTTATTTTACTTAGGAATAGTCTGTCAGTCTGCCTAGCCTTTTCCCAACTATGTCGGGGTCGTTCGGCTTCCAGTCTTTTCGGATCGACCTGAATACCAGTATTTTACATGGAGCGACTGCCTATCTGACCTCCAACAACTGACAACCCAGTAACTGTATAATACGATACCCCTTGGTAAGACTGGTTGTCACTTTCGGGCTTCTGACGACCCGTAACGACTGTGAAAGATTGACGAATGACAGCCGGAACCACGAGACACGGAGGAGTCTCGGTACCTATGTAAAGATCGTCACTCATCGACGGATTAACCCCCGCCAAACGAAGTACGATTAACGACCCGTGCGGCTGTCATTACTTTTTGGAATAAGCCGCTGAATAAAACTAAGCCCTCGGTTAGCACAGACGTAAACCATCACCGTTCGCGCTCGCGTGGGCAAGTTTAGGTACCTAGGTTAGGTTATGTTAACCGACCGGGGAATCGAACCTAGGACCCCACGCTCAGCAAACGAGCACAGACCTGCCTTCGTCCTATGACGAAGATCGTCTACTACTGAGCTCAGCTCGGGATGCACCGCCATTTATACTCTCTTGGTGTCGCGTCGCGCCAGCTTTCACAGCTACGCGATTCGCAGCGCGACACCGACAAAGGAAAATTCTCCTTTGTTGGTGCCGCGCTTTTGCATCACGTGACGCGATATATCTGTGTCGCGGCGCTACAGATCGCCCCTGTGTGAAGTGTCGCGTGCGCTTTCATAGAAAATGTTCTACGGATATAATATCGCAATATCGCGTCGCGCGACAAGTCGCGCTGGTCTGCACAAGCCTTTAGATTATTTTAGAAGGAATAATTTGTTTGTTTGTTTGTTTATTCATGAACAATAAATTGTATTTGAAATTACTTTATATAGAAAATAAAATAAAATTACATTACAAAAAAAAACACGTAAAACATTACAACAATGCATAAATACAACATCATATAGGAATATTATTATACAGGAAAAGTTTTTAATCAGCGCGCAAATTTTTTTTGGTGGTTCAAAATCAGTAATAGAACACAATTCCATTATTTATTCAATATATATTTTTTTTTATCCTACTTTAAATCAGCAAAATATGGACACAATCTATTCGTAATAATATCAATGGGCGCGCGCGGCGGCCGGCCCAAGCGGTGGTGTTGAACCTCCCCTCCCTCCCCGGGCGGCAAGGCGACGCCCGCGCGCCGGGCGCTGTGACCGACAGTCCGCTCATCGCACGCGCTGTCGTGTGACGTCGCGTCTAATCGCTTTCCCGCGCTGCACGTGTGTCGTACTTGTACAGACCTACCGGTCACGATGTCAGACTTCACTAACCGCGAGTTTTATGAGATGGTGCGAGTGTATGTACCTACTGAGTGGTGAAAGTTTGCGAGCAGCTCACAGAGCATACCTCGAATATGAGCCCATGGAATCCTTAACCTCGTGAAAGGAAAAGACCATTTTAGCGGCATAAGGTATTAAGTAATGTAAATTGATAATAATGCTTTATTTTCTGTATTTTGATGGTCCTAAGCCCATTAAAGTATGAAGGAAAAATTGGAATTACTCTTCAAATAACTTCAGGTCACGGCCTAAACATAAAAAAGTCTAGTTCGAATCTGATAAAATTAGCGATCAATACATTGTAAGTATTGTAACCCACGTAAATACCTACGAATCGAGCGAACAGCTAATAGGTAGGTACTTTCACGCGTTCCGCTTCGCCGCTCGCCGCCGGGTAGCCATGCAACCACTTTTAAAGTAAACATCTTTCGTTAACGATAACTTTTTTTTTGTACTATGACGTGTCAAAATAAAAAAAGTATGTTCAATAAAACTCGTTTAAGTTTAATTTGTCAAAATTTGCGCAGTGGATAAAAACTTTTCCTGTAGATCTTCAACAGCATAAATACACTTATTCAACAGGAAACTTTTAAGTTGATTTTTAAAAGAGCTTGAGTAGATAGCGCATTTTATATCTAGTGGCAACTTATTAAATAATATAACCGATTGAAATCTGGGACTGTGCTTCCCAATATTCAAATTAGGCTGCACCTTGTACCGCTTAATGTCTTGTCTACGTGTGCCTTCTCTAATCTGCCGTTCTTCTGCTGTCTCATATCCATGTATATAATTGGCCATGTTACTAAGAAGTACAAATACATAAATGCTCGGCACTGTAAGTATATTCAGATTTTTTAAATGTTCACGGCAACTTTATCTTTGCGGAATTCGGACCAATGTGCGAATTGCGCGTTTTTGTAACACAAAAGCTCTTTTGATATTATAGTCATAACTTTTTCCCCAAAACATTATGCTATATCTAATTTTTGATTCTACCAACGCGAAATATACCATTTTCAATTGCTCAATGCTAATTTCTGTTCTAAGTGCTCTTAAAGCATAACATGCAGAACATACCGATGCATTTATAGCATTTAATTATTTTTTCCAATTCAGCTGTCCGTCTATATGTATTCGCAAGAATTTAACTTCTTTGACGAGGATAATTTTGGCGTCATTCAAAACAACCTCTAAATCGTCCTTATTACGGGCTGTTGTTCTAAATAATAGGATATTGGTCTTTGCAGTGTTGATTAACAATTTTCTTCATATTGAACCACACGTGAAATGCTTGTAATGCTGCATTTACAGTCTCTGTTAATTTATCTATGTCATTTGCTGCTACTATGGCGTTAGTGTCATCTGCGAAAATTACTATATCAATGTCAGGAAAAAGTGTGTTCATGTAATTAATTAAGTCATTAATAAATAAAATAAATAAAACCGGTCCTAATATACAGCCTTGCGGGACCCCCGTAGTCATCATTACTGTTGCTGATTTGTAAACCTTTTTGTAGCCATTTTGTATTTTGTCAATTTCTACGATAATTTTTCTGTTTTTGAGATATGAAGAGAATAATAATAAGGCCTTACCTCTTATCCCATAATGCGTCAATTTTGTAAGAAGTAATTGGTGGTCTATAGTGTCAAACGCGGAACTTAGGTCAAGAAAAATTCCAGCTACTCTCATTTTATTATATATTTTTCCTATTACGTCATCAAGTAAAGTATATATGGCGTCGGAAGTGCCAACACCTTTTTGATAACCGAACTGTCTTTGGTTTAAAACTCTATTTACACGCAAGTGAGCTAATAGTTATTTATGCTATAAGTGCGGAAGGTAGGTGATTTCCGATGAGTGGCATTTTATTCACGAGCGAGCGAGTGTATAAGTTGACACGAGTCGGAAATCATCTTACGCACGTGTATCATTCAACGTTTTACTATGCATTGTGCGAGGAAATTAAAAAAAACTTGAGAGGTGTCAAGGGACACACGGATGGAACGAAGTTCCTCTTTCTATGAGAGAAAGAGAGAGAGACAGACAGACAGAGAAACACGCGCACGCCGCACGGCTTACAGCTATAGCAAAAAGTGTCGTTACAACTTTTGGTCTTAATTTTTTCTAAACT
Source organism: Agrochola macilenta (assembly GCA_916701695.1). Classification (NCBI taxonomy): domain Eukaryota; kingdom Metazoa; phylum Arthropoda; class Insecta; order Lepidoptera; family Noctuidae; genus Agrochola; species Agrochola macilenta. The sequence goes on along the minus strand of OU753583.1, from coordinate 1,044,443 downwards.
CTAAGGTCTCTAGACTTTGACTCCGACTCCGACTGACTCCGACTCCGACTCCGACTGACTCCGACCGACTTCAACTGACTCCGACTGACTCCGACTGACTCCGACCGACTCCGACCGACTCCAACTGACTCCGACCGACTCAGACTCCGACTCCGACTGACTCCGACTCACTCCGACTCCGACTCCGAGTCCGACTGACTCCGACTCCGACCGACTCCGACTGACTCCGACTGACTCCGACTGACTCGGACCGACTCCGACCGACTCCGACTGACTCCGACCGGCTTCGACTGACTCCGACCGGCTCTGACTCCGACTCCGACTGACTCCGACCGACTACGACCTACTCCGACCGACTCCGACTGACTCCGACCGACTCCGACCGGCTCCGACAGACTCCGACCGACTCCGACTGACTCCGACCGACTCCGACCGACTCCGACTGACCGACTCCGACTCCGACTGACTCCGACCAACTCCGACCGACTCCGACTGACTCCGACCGACTCCGACAGACTCCGACCGACTCCGACGGACTCCGACCGACTCCGACTGACACCGACCGACTCCGACTGAGTCCGACCGACTCCGACAGACTCCAACCGACTCCGACTGACACCGACCGACTCCTACTGACTCCGACCGACTCTGACTGACTCCGACTCCAACTCCGACTCTGACTGATTTCGACCGACTCCGACTTCTACTCCGACTGACGCCGACCGACTCCGACCAACTCCGACCGACTCTGACTGATTCCGATCGTCTCCGACCGACTCCGACCAACTCCGACTGACTCCGACCGACTCCGACTGACTCCGACCGACTCCGACTGATTCCGACTCCGACTCCAACTCCGACTCCGACTCCGACCGACTTCGACCGACTCCGACCGACTCCGAGCCCGACTCCGACCCCGACTCTGACTCCGACTCCGACTTCTACTTCGACTGCGACTTCGACTTGGACTCCAACTCCGACTTTGACTTTAACTTTGACTTTGAAAACTGAAATTGAAAAATTATTATGTTTTGGTTTCGGAAAAACGATAGTGTTAATAGACACATAGAAGTGTGCACGTTTCTCTGAGATAAGATGACAAATCAGCAGGCATTAGGCTATTGATAGCCTGGTGGTGTAACCGTCGGACTGCCAAGTCTTAGGTCTCGAGTTCGAACCCAAGACCCGCCCCTCTGACTTTTCGGATTCATGTGCGTATTGTATAATTATCACTTTCTTCAAAAACGGTGAAGGAAACCGGCATGCCTGAGAGATATTTCTCGACGTCATGTGAAGCCAAGTCAGAGGCCCATGCGCGGCTTTAAAACTCTGACACCAGGTTAGTCTCAATGGTCACTAACCACACGAAAAGAAGATTTAATATAAATTTATTATCTATTATTCTACGCTTCCACATAATATTGTTTTACAGCTACAGTAGGTACCTACCTACACCTACCTCAATTCTGCTGTAGTACCAAAATATTAAATTACCACCAGTTTAATCGGGTAAATGGATTGGGCTGATGGGAAATCGCTAGAATATTAATGACCCCTTATTAATTGGCTGAATCAGTGCGCTCTATTTCACCAATTCCTTTGATGTAATTGGTCAATAGACAGACATTTCTCATCAAGTGAATCAAGGGCCTTAAAAATACCCCTTAAGCCCATCAAGGAGCGATGTCCCAAATTAGACGCATTCGGACTCCGACCAACTCCGACCGACTCCGACTGACTCCGACCGACTCCGACAGACTCCGACCGACTCCGACGGACTCCGACCGACTCCGACTGACACCGACCGACTCCGACTGAGTCCGACCGACTCCGACAGACTCCGACCGACTCCGACTGACACCGACCGACTCCTACTGACTCCGACCGACTCTGACTGACTCCGACTCCAACTCCGACTCTGACTGATTTCGACCGACTCCGACTTCTACTCCGACTGACGCCGACCGACTCCGACCAACTCCGACCGACTCTGACTGATTCCGATCGTCTCCGACCGACTCCGACCAACTCCGACTGACTCCGACCGACTCCGACTGACTCCGACCGACTCCGACTGATTCCGACTCCGACTCCAACTCCGACTCCGACTCCGACCGACTTCGACCGACTCCGACCGACTCCGAGCCCGACTCCGACCCCGACTCTGACTCCGACTCCGACTTCTACTTCGACTGCGACTTCGACTTGGACTCCAACTCCGACTTTGACTTTAACTTTGACTTTGACTTCGACTACGACTTTGACTTTGACTCCGCCATTGCCATCGCCATCGTCATCGCCATCGCCATCATCATCTGATTTGTAAAACTTTTCTCTTACTTTTTCTTGTTTTCAAATAATAAAAACTCTTTGCAACGGGCTGACGACGGCCACAAAAATTAAAAAAAAACAGAAAAGTAAAAAGCACTAGTGAAAAAAAGTGACACTTTCCGCACTAATTTACTGCTTGGAAAAGGCTCTTTTCGAGCAAATGCATTGTAAAAGTCGTTTTTTTATGATCTTTTCAAATATTTTGGACAGGACTGGTAACAAGGAGATAGGCCTGTAGTTTTTAGGATCCGTTCTACTACCTTTTTTGTAGACAGGTTCTATGTTCTATGTTATAGGGTTGGTTTCCGCACTTAGTCCGTCAGGTGGACCATTGTGCGTGGGCCATGGCGGCCGTTTGGTGGTTATTCCAACCAGCCCACCTCCCTCCAGAAGCTAATTAATGCTCCTGGTTTGTTTAGAACTTCTGTGAAGGATCTGGGTGACCCGAGGGTTTCTGTTCTACTCTGGGTGACGCCTGTGCATTCAAAGAGCACGTGCGCGACGGTTTCCTCAGTCTCCATGCACGCCCTGCACAGAGGACTGTCCGTTATGCCTATTGTGTGAAAATGTTTGTTTAGAGAGCAGTGTCCCGTGATGGTCTCCGTCACCAGGCGCAGGCCGTTCCTGTCCAGGCGTAATAAACGCTTGGTCAGCCCACTATCCAAAGATGGCATAGCTTCCTTGGACTGCCTGCAGCCCGGTGTCGAGGTCCACCAGTTCCCCGCTTGTGTGTGGGTGAACTCCTGTAGCCACCTGCGTATTTGGTTGAAGGATGGGTACGATAGGCTCGGGTCCACAAACTGCCGCGCTGGACCCCCGTCTAGCAAGCTCGTCAGCTGCGTCGTTACCTAGCGATCCGCTGTGTCATTTTATCCATTGCAGTGTCACCGTGTTGCGACTGGATACCGTTATTTGTTCCAGTGCATTGTGACATTCTAGTGTAAGCTTCGAGGTTATATATTTTTTCCGTAGGGATTGGAGAAGTGAGGCGCTGTCGGAGAGTATACGTATGTGGGTGTCCGTAACCCTCCTGGCTTCTAGGGCGTGGACCGCTTGTATGATGCCCACACACTCCGCCTGGTAGACGGTGTTGAACATTCCCAGCGGTCTGGATATATTTATGTTCAGATCGTGCGAGAAGACTCCGATTCCAGTACCGGAGTCGGTCTTCGATCCGTCGGTGTATACCCTCATCTCTTTCGAGCCTGAGTAGTCACACTGTTCTTCTGTGAGTATTATACTGTAGTGCCTTTGAAAGTGGTGTGTTTTCGGGGCTTTGTCGCAGGGTGATGCCATCATTGGCTTTCGTTTGATAGCATCTTCTTTTATGCGTGTGTGCTTTACTCTGGAGTCTTTGGTTAGGGTTCCTGATAGATGGAGCCTAAATGCGGCCAGGGTTGCCTCCTCCGGCACGATAAGGTGCATAGGCGGCAGTCCCAGCATGGCCTGTAGGGCGGCAGTGGGTGCGGTTCTCATACTGCTAGTGATTGCAACACAAGCAAATCGCTGCAGTTTTTCGAGATCTTTTTGAGCTGTGCTCAGGTCTGTCCTGGGCCACCAGACCAGTGAGCCGTATGTGATAATTGGTCGGATGACTGTGGTGTATAACCAGTGCGTGACCTTGGGGCTAATCCCCCAGTTCCTGCCAAGCAGTCGCTTGCATTGCCACAGGGATATGCTGGCTTTTGTAGTGATGTAATTGGTGTGTTTTGCCCAATTCAGCTGTTTATCCAAGAAGATGCCCAGATATTTGGTTTCAGTTGATAGACTTAGGGTTGTTCCAAAGAATCTTGGTAATTGTAGTGTCGTCAACTTCCTCTTCTTTGTGCAGAGAATTAGTTCGGTTTTTGTGGGGTTAACTGAGAGTTGGTGCTTGTTGCACCATACCTCTACTATTTTTAGGGCTTGTTGCATAAGGTTGCATAGAGTGTTTTCATGTGTCCCATTTATTATTATGGTTATGTCATCAGCGTAGCCTACGGTGAAGTAACCTTTGTCGTTGAGTGTTTTGATGAGGCTGTCTACTACCAGATTCCATAGAAGTGGCGAGAGGACGCCCCCTTGCGGGCAGCCCTTCGCAACGATGGCCCTAGTAGTGTCATTTACTGTGACTTGTACAGCTCTCAATTTGAGCATGTTGGTGATCCAGCCACTCAGGGTCGAGTCTATGCTGTGTCTGTCGAGGGCCATGTTTATACTATTACACATGGTCTTGTCAAAGGCGCCCTCGATGTCAATGAAGGCGGCCAGTGCTGAGCATTTGTGGTCCACTGCGCACTCAATTTTGGAAACCACGCTGTGCAGCGCGGATTCCGTTGATTTGCCTGTGGAGTACGCATGCTGTTGTTTGTGCAGTGGTCTTGCCCGGAGAGGTCCATCTCGGATGTGCCTATCACAGAGTCTCTCGAGGGTTTTCAGTAAAAAGGATGTCAGGCTTATGGGTCTATAAGCCTTGGGTTGTGTGTAATCAGTTTTACCAGGTTTGGGTATGAAGATGACTTTCACCTCGCGCCATGCGAGAGGTATGTATCTGAGTGCTATGCAGGCTCGATAGATCTCCACCAGCCATGGTGCCAGACGATCTACCCCCCACTGCAGCAAGGCTGGGAAGATGCCATCCAGCCCTGCCGACTTGTATGGTTGAAAGGTGTTAATAGCCCACTTTATTCGTTCTTCTGTTACTATGTTGCGGGCACTTGACCAGTCCTGATCCATTGGGGTCCATTCTGGTTCAGCCTCCCACGTCCTGTCCTCCAGGATTGTACAGTCTGGGAAGTGAGTCTCGAGAAGGACCTTACTGGTTTCATAGTCAGTAAGTGTGTATGAGTTATCGGGTTTTTTCAGCGCGCCAAGAGTTCGGTCCCGATCGGTTGATAGGAGCTTCCTTACCCTGGCGGCCTCATTATTAGTCTCAATGGATTCACAGAATTTCCGCCATGCCATCCTTCTGGCGGTTCTAATCTGTTTTTTGTATGTATATTGGGTCGCTTTGTATAGCTCCCAGTCGTCTGGGAGTCTCGTGTTTTTTGCTCTGTTAAATTGCTTACGTAGCGCATCTCTGAGTTTACTAAGTTCAGCGTTCCACCAGGGGCCTCTCTCGTTCTTGCTTTGTGGCGCTCATGTCTGTTTACAGCATGTGTGGTATGCTTCAGTTAGGTATTCGGATAGTTTTGTCACGGTGTATTCTAATTGTGCTTGGTCCTTTATGGTTACTTGTGCCAGATGTCTAGCCAGAAGTGAGGCTAGAAGGCTTTTGTACTCGGGAACATTGGTGCGCCTTGGGTTTCGCCTCGGTGCAGGTTTTTTAGTATTTGTGGTTAGTGAAAAACGGATCCTTCTGTGGTCTGAGCAAGAAGGCTCGTCCGATACGTGCCAATTTGTGATAAGGTTTGTCGCGTTTTCTGTAGCGAGTGTTAGATCTATGATAGTTTGTCCGCGGGCTGTGAACCAAGTGGGTTCTGAGCCGCGGTTAACAATGTTAAGGTTAGTAGAGAATAAATAGGTGGATAGTACCTCTCCTCTGGAGTTCGATGCAGCGCTGCCCCAGAGCGGGTGGTGGGCGTTCGAGTCAGTGCAGATTATCAGGTCCAAACTGGCGCGCTCGCAGTGCTGTACCAGGTCGGCCATCTCTTTTGGCGGGCAGTCTGTGGCCTCGCCTGGCATGTATGCCGAAGCCAGTACAACATCTGGAACGCTACCTTCGTTTTGGAGCCTGACAGCTGTCAGGTCTCTGGAACAGAATTGAGTGAGTGGCGTAAAGGGAATTTCTCTGGGTATGTAGACGCAGGTTCTTGGTCTGTCTGGGCCGTGTGTGTCGAGGATTAGCTTACCTCCGGTGTTACCGAGGCCGCATATTCTATTGTTTCTGATCCACGGCTCTTGGATCAGTGCGATGGTTCGGGGCTTTACCTCCAGCGCCCTGCGTAAGCTAGCCGTGGCAGTCTGGCTATGCTGGAGGTTGGTCTGTATTATGTTGAGGGTCGATGACGGTGGCGGAGAGGGGCTAGTCGGAGATGGATCCATCGGATAGCCTCTCCACTGCCTCCCCTCTGTATCTGTCTCTGTCATCGTCATCGTGGCGTTCACCCGGCGACGAAGCGAGTAAGCGCTCGCTCCAGCCAGGTGATTCGGGTGGTATGGTGTCGACGTCGTCAGCCATTGCCGCTCTGGCCATGTCCTCTTCCAGTCGGTCAATGTCTGCGTCATCCGTCTGTGTCAGTGTCGGTTGAGTCGTCTTCGTGCAGTTGGTCTGGACGTCAGAGGGTTGGGTCGTGGGCCAGAAGCGTACGTATATCGACCCAAGTAGGTATGATATACGTCGCTCCCGAGCCCGGACTTTTACGGCTTCCTCCGGTGGCACACCTAGGGTCAAATAAGTCCCGTAGTTGTCCCCACCGACGGTAGTCGCCCTGTACAGTGACCACCTGGCGATGTCATACCAGGTATTCTGACGGATCAGAATACCGTGGAGTCTGGCTACGTCACCTCTGTACTGAGGGACAAATAGTGAGACTCGGACACGGGTGGGCACGTCAGATTGTCGCAGTACTGTGAGTGTCAGGTCAGTCGTCGGAAGTTTAATCTGGGGTACGTTCTGGGACAGCCAGGTCAGGGCATAGTCGTCCTCACACCACATCTGCACGGTGCCTTCCGCTACCCGAGGGTATCCGCGGAAGGCAGGGAGTGGTACTGTAGAGTCTGCGCTCATGACCAGGTTTACAAGGTCCGCCTTTATGTACTCGGCCTCTTCCTTTGTCAGGTCTCTGGAGGGGGGGGGGAAGGGAGATTGCTACGGCCAGCCGCGCCGGGATATCCTTCGTGGCTCGCGCGTAGGTCCTCTGCTCCCCTTGAGCGGAGTGGATCCTCACCCGTTTGGCGTCCCCCTGGATCGTGCTAGGCGAAGCCGTATCATCAGGGCGTCCTCTCTTCGCCGGCCCTGTACCGCTCGGTCCAGGCTGCGTCTTGGAGGTGCCTGGCTGGGTGTTTTTTGCCGGCAATGCCGGGTGTAGGGTACCACCTCGCTTGCTCCTGCTGTGCTTAGGTCGAGGTCGGTCGTGGGGTCCGTCTGTGTTTTGGGGTTGGCTGTCGGTCCTGGCGGACTCTGTCACGTGCAGAGGCTTTTCGCACCGGGTTGCCCCTTCGCAAGCTTGCCCCCGCACGCGTGGTTCCGCGTCCAGCCGCTTTGCGCGCTGGGTTTCCCCTTCGCGCTCTTGCGGCCGGTCGCGTGCGTCCAGCCCCTTTTCGCGCTGGGTTACCCCTTCGCGGACTTGGGGCTGGTCGCGCACCTCCCCTTCGGCGTCCGATCGCGCTTCGCGCTGGCTAATGCCTTCGCGGATTTTGCGCTTTTGGTCGCTTACTCTCTTCCTCTGGGCCAGGATTTTTTCGCGCTTTGTCAGCGGGCGTACTCCATCGCCGGCTACCGGAGGAGTGTTGGGGCTGCCAAGTCCGTCATCTTTCCCCGTCCCTGTCTGTATGTGCTGGTCTTGGTCTTTGTCTGGGTTGGTTATGCTATTCCGCACGGTACTCTGTTGCCAGATGCTCGTGGGAGGCATAACCCTTGTAGTGGGAGCTGGCGTGTTGGTCGCAGCCGAAGTAAGATTTTTGGGCGCGTTTATCGCAGCCAGTGTTGTGGGCGCTAAATCAGCAGTCAGAGTTGTGGGCGCTAAATCAGCAGCCGGCCGCGCTAGAAAGCGCGGCATCAATGTGTCCATTGAGCAGTTTGATGCCCCCCCCATATTACGTTGGGGGCTAACCGCCGGAGCGGTGTGGGATTCCCCGGCATGGCCGGGACCCACCTGGGTAGATTTTTTTTCATCCTGCTTGTTCATGGTTGGAGGTGGGCTTTTTTGGAAGCGAGGTTACCCTTCCTCTGGGACCGACGGGATACGGGGACGGGAGGGAAGGCATTTGGTGAATGGAGGTGGGTTTCATTGGGGTCACCCTAGGCCTGGGAGTTGGCATAGGGGTTTGGGATCGACGGGATATGTATGGATAGGGAGGGATGGCTTGATCTGGTGATGGGTACATAGGAAGGGGTATTTGGGTTACCCTAAGTCTGGGATTTGGCTTTCGGGAACTTCTCTTGTCCGGGATCTTTTTGAAGAAGATGCTCCGAGTGCGGAACCGCCCACTAACAATCAGTGTAACCGTCAGTGGTCGGTCCCGCAGCCGGAGTTGGGCTATCCGCAACCTGCCCACCCGCTCGGTTGCAAGAGAAGAAGTGCCTGGCAGTCTGGGTCGCCCCACCACGGATGTACGTATACATTCGCGTTGGAGCGATCCAGCCCGCCCCGAGCCAGTAGACAGGTATTACTCTGGCTACTTTAAGCTGGTCCGGGAAGATAGATCCCTCAATACACTTATTATAAAAATCACACATAGGCTCAGCTAGTATAGATATATGTTCCTTAATTATGGATATTGGGATCCCATCATAACCACAAGAATACTTGTGCTCCATACTTATGACTATGGTTGAGACCTCATTTTCAGTGACAGAAGCAATTGTCATTTCGCTATTTTTTTCGATTGTAAACTTTTGTAAAAATGCTGTATTTTGGTCTCTATCTACTGCCCTAGAGATACATTTGTAGTCAAACTCTTTTGCTAAAATGTCAGATATTGCCTCTGGATCCACTACAATTTGGTCATTGACTTTGAAACGAATTTCTGTTTTTTTCTTTTCCTTATTGGTACATTTTCTCACTACTTTCCACACTTCTTTACTTAGGTTTTTGGAACTATTTATTTGCACCATTATTGCATGTTTTTTAGCTTTTACCACAACCTGTCTATACAGTCTAACATACTTATTCTTATACATTAAGACACTTGAATCAAGATTGTTACCATTACGTGTACATAAGAAACGTTTCATTGGGTAATACTTTAAACAAACTACCAAATTAATTAAACTACATTGTTAACTACTACTTTATCTAATCACAATTAGAAAAATAATTACTACTACTAATATTAATAACACTACCTACCTAATTGCTAATAAAATTCATAAAATTAAACTATCTATTTAACATACTAAAAATAATCTAAAATAATAATTGTGTTCTTGTCTAGCCAATCTATGAACCAAAAACAAATAAACAGCTATCTTCTTTTTTGATTGACAAACTAAAACAATACTGAATATTGCAATACTACTATTACATGCAAACAATCAATTAACTAATAACATAATTGGCACTGCTAAACAATGAAATAAGAACTACCTACTCATAACCTAAAAACTGAACTTATGCCTTAACAAGTCAGTAACACAACTATAACTTCTACTATGTCCTATCCATATACACACACACATACATACATACAAATCAAAACTACTCTTAAACTAAATTCTAACATTCTAATAATGAATTGATGTCAAAACTCCAAACAACAATTACTAATAAAACTAAACTTAATACAATTATCAACTAAACTTAAGTTAACATACAACTGGCAACCAGTAAATAAAACAACAGATCATCCACACTAATCTACCACTACTAAACTAACCTAATCCAACCTACCCTCACTAACCAAATCAATCCTACCCTACAAACTACAACTAATTGCACACGTACTACAACTACCTACCTACTGTGACTACTTATCCAACAATTATCATAATTATCTACACTTCGACTATTTGGAAAATCCAAACAGTTCTTTATGATGATGGCCTACCCCATTCATCTTATACTTCTACCTTCCATGACTATTGGCTCTACAGCCATAGTTGATATTGATAATGGCCCTACCCCATTTATCACCTACCTTCTATAACTATCGGCCTAACAGCTTAGTTGTAATGATCATGATGGTCTACCCCATCGATCAGTGGTTTGCTTTATCAATTGGCCCTACACCATTGGTAACCTAAGCAACCTAATATACCTATCTACATATATGAACTATCTATCACATTCTAAAGAGCGGTGTAACTCTATAAACAAGCCTTTACAGCAGCGGACGGTTACTGCCTAAATAAGCCTAAACCAAATTATCTATCTACTACTTATGTATGTCTATTCTATGGAGCGAATGGTTACTCCCTAAATAAGTCTAAACCAAAACTATCTATTTATGTAAACTATCTATCTATTACATAAATCTATTCAAAGGAGCGAATGGTTACTCCCTAAATAAGTCTAAACCAAACGTATCTATCTATGTAAACTGTCTATCTATGTAATTGTTGGTATTCCTATGCAGTTAGGGAATTATATACTAAATAAAACCTACATACTGGTTACTTTGTCCTACGGACTAGACCCTAATTTCTATTCTTGTGTGTGCATTATACTATTGGGACTTGGGATGAAACTACAACAGTAATCTACTTACTAAACACTGATCTGTTGCTATCTAATCTATTCAATTATCTATGATAATATCTAAAGGTATTATGAAAACACTAATGACTATTAATAAAAATAAAATAAATCTATTACATAATAATAAAACAAAAATTATTATTTACAACTTAAAAATAAAATAAAACTACTACTTTGTACTATGGACTATACCCTAATTTCTAGTCTTGTGTGTGTGTTATGCTGTTGGGACTTAGGTTCAAACTACAACAGTAATCTACTCACTGAAATCAGATCTGTTGCTGGCATAACTATACTATTATCTGTGATATTATATAATGATATTGTGGCAACGCTAATGACTATAAAACCTAAGAATAAAATAAGACAATTATCTATATATATTTAACTACAACTAAACAATATGTACTACCTAAAACTATCCTTAACATATGCTGCACTGGCGCTATTTTAGGGAATGCTGTTGATCCCAAGGGATGATTATTTATTATTGCATAGCAGGTCACTATTATACCTACCCTTAGCTTTTGTGTTGTCTATCTATTAACTAAATGCCCTAGTACATGCTTAAATTAAATCTAAAAATTACTGGCAAACTAACTACATGTCTATATGAGTACATACCTACCTATCCGTTAACGGCCTGTGCAGTCTACCCTGCGCAGCCCTAGCCGTTGGCGTGCCTAACCTACAAAACTACACCTACAAGTACTGAACTCACTTACCTATACTTACCTAAAGCCAGTTAAATACCTACATACCAAATACACTACATGTAGGAAAACTACTAAACAACTGGCACCAGCTACTAATAGAACACTACTGAATGAGATACACTTGCTCTCATACTGTGTATTTCTTTGCTTGCTGTCTTTAAATCTTGAGCGATCTAGGACCAACTAGTTTCACTCATGGCTGCTGAGTATGGTTCCAGTCTTTGCTACCATAGGACTGGATACAGACTTGTGCTAAGGATTAGACAGCAAGTGGAAAGTGGAAGTTCTAGCGGATTTTGTATAGGTAAAATCCTCTCTCTGCAGCCGGGGTACTGTAGCGTTGTGAGGGAACTTAGGTGCAAGTAGTCGAGTGATAAAATATCAAAATTAATAAGTTCCTAGTCACATCACTAAAAACGGGGAACAACACTATCCTTCCGGAGACGCTCGGTCATTTCATTTCCGCTGGCAAGGACGACAACAGTTGTTCCCTGACCCTCGGAATCCTATGTGCCCCGACCTAGGGTGAGTTCCACATTAGCTTGGTAATTATACCTGATCCTCTGCGCTGGATAATCTATATTGATTTTATAACCTATAAAGTATCTAATTCCGTGTGTCAATGTCGGACACGCGGCTACGATTCATCCAGCGCACAGGAGATTGTAATATGTATGTATTGCTACTGCATCAAGATGGTGTAGTGCCTCACTGTGTTATTCTAAGTGAATAGTGAACCATCATACTTTGTGTTTATGCACGCGTGTTCACATACTTAACCTAAGATAGCATCTGCTTATGTGCCACGCTATGCCCATACTCTCTCTGCCTGTAAACCGCTGCGATGTGCTGAGCTTTCACCTACCCTACTCCCCATACCGTTCTTTGGTCGCTGAATGGGGAAGAAGCTGGCACATCGCATGCGGCCTGCCGCTATCCGCACCGCATCTAACATGCGCTCTCTAACGCGCCTTCCAGGGTTCTCCGTACGGGCTGAGGGCAGGACCCCTTACCCAATCCTGCACTACCTGCGCTCGCTATGAAGGCCTGCCCTACCTGCGACCTACCGCCGCAAGCTACCTGCGGCCTTCCGCCGCAAACTACCTGCGGCCTACCATCGCCAGCTACCTGCGCGAGCCTGTGCTGACAGGCAACCGCGTGCCACCGACGACACTACCTGTCGGTCTTAGGAAGGCCGTCCGGCCTCCTACTAAGCCTGTGCTGAGCAGGCCCCCACATCTGCCATGTGCTGCCAAGGACGGTACCCTTCCTAACTAAGTGTGCGAGTGCTCAAGACTCAGTGTTTAGGACCTTACCCACGACCTAGCCGTGTTTCTACCTATCTATCAAATTATATGTATTTAAACTATCTTGCTGTTTTAATTATTATTATTCTACTCTATTCTACCTACCTATCAGCTAACGGCCTGCGCAGCCTACCCTGCGCAGCCCTAGCCGTTACAGTAGCGCCCAACTCTTATCTCTAGCCTACCAAACCTAACACTGACCACTGAGCCCTCGCACACACTTCTCGCTACACATCGTAGCGGTATAGATTTAAGTTTATTCTATTGTGTTAACTATTTATCTGACAACTACATATGATATCTAATACTGACTATGTACATAATGGGAACTCACCTGATATGTAACAAAACTAAATTTTTAAACTTTAACACTGTGCTGGCAGCGGTGAAATGCATATTTTACAAAATATTAACTAGTAACTTCTACACTACTTAAAAAACTACTTACTACTACTACTTTAAACTACTACTTTTACTACTTTTTACTTGGGTAATACTTTAAACAAACTACCAAATTAATTAAACTACATTGCTAACTACTACTTTATCTAATCACAATTAGAAAAATAATTACTACTAATATTAATAACACTACCTACCTAATTGCTAATAAAATTCATAAAATGAAACTACCTATTTAACATACTAAAAATAATCTAAAATAATAATTGTGTTCTTGTCTAGCCAATCTATGAACCAAAAACAAATAAACAATTATCTTCTTTTTTGATTGAGAAACTAAAACAATACTGAATATTGCAATACTACTATTACATGCAAACAATCAATTAACTAATAACATAATTGGCACTGCTAAACAATGAAATAAGAACTACCTACTCATAACCTAAAAATTGAACTTATGCCTTAACAAGTATGAACAGTAACACAACTATAACTTCTACTATGTCCTATCCATATACACACACACATACATACATACAAATCAAAACTACTCTTAAACTAAATTCTAACATTCTAATAATGAATTGTTGTCAAAACTCTAAACAACAATTACTAATAAAACTAAACTTAATACAATTATCAACTAAACTTAAGTTAACATACAACTGGCTACCAGTAAATAAAACAACAGATCATCCACACTAATCTACCACTACTAAACTAACCTAATCCAACCTACCCTCACTAACCAAATCAATCCTACCCTACAAACTACAACTAATTGCACACACCCACTACAACTACCTACCTACTGTGACTACTTATCCAACAATTATCATAATTATCTACACTTCGACTATTTGGAAAATCCAAACAGTTCTTTATGATGATGGCCTACCCCATTCATCTTATACTTCTACCTTCCATGACTATTGGCTCTACAGCCATAGTTGATATTGATAATGGCCCTACCCCATTTATCACCTACCTTCTATAACTATCGGCCTAACAGCTTAGTTGTAATGATCATGATGGTCTACCCCATCGATCAGTGGTTTGCTTTATCAATTGGCCCTACACCATTGGTAACCTAAGCAACCTAATATACCTATCTACATATATGAACTATCTATCACATTCTAAAGAGCGGTGTAACTCTATAAACAAGCCTTTACAGCAGCGGACGGTTACTGCCTAAATAAGCCTAAACCAAATTATCTATCTACTACTTATGTATGTCTATTCTATGGAGCGAATGGTTACTCCCTAAATAAGTCTAAACCAAAACTATCTATTTATGTAAACTATCTATCTATTACATAAATCTATTCAAAGGAGCGAATGGTTACTCCCTAAATAAGTCTAAACCAAACGTATCTATCTATGTAAACTGTCTATCTATGTAATTGTTGGTATTCCTATGCAGTTAGGGAATTATATACTAAATAAAACCTACATACTGGTTACTTTGTCCTACGGATTAGACCCTAATTTCTATTCTTGTGTGTGTGTTATGCTGTTGGGACTTAGGTTCAAACTACAACAGTAATCTACTCACTGAAATCAGATCTGTTGCTGGCATAACTATACTATTATCTGTGATATTATATAATGATATTGTGGCAACGCTAATGACTATAAAACCTAAGAATAAAATAAGACAATTATCTATATATATTTAACTACAACTAAACAATATGTACTACCTAAAACTATCCTTAACATATGCTGCACTTGCGCTATTTTAGGGAATGCTGTTGATCCCAAGGGATGATTATTTATTATTGCATAGCAGGTCACTATTATAACTACCCTTAGCTTTTGTGTTGTCTATCTATTAACTAAATGCCCTAGTACATGCTTAAATTAAATCTAAAAATGACTGGCAAACTAACTACATGTCTATATGAGTACATACCTACCTATCCGTTAACGGCCTGTGCAGTCTACCCTGCGCAGCCCTAGCCGTTGGCGTGCCTAACCTACAAAACTACACCTACAAGTACTGAACTCACTTACCTATACTTACCTAAAGCCAGTTAAATACCTACATACCAAATACACTACATGTAGGAAAACTACTAAACAACTGGCACCAGCTACTAATAGAACACTACTGAATGAGATACACTTGCTCTCATACTGTGTATTTCTTTGCTTGCTGTCTTTAAATCTTGAGTGATCTAGGACCAACTAGTTTCACTCATGGCTGCTGAGTATGGTTCCAGTCTTTGCTACCATAGGACTGGATACAGACTTGTGCTAAGGATTAGACAGCAAGTGGAAAGTGGAAGTTCTAGCGGATTTTGTATAGGTAAAATCCTCTCTCTGCAGCCGGGGTACTGTAGCGTTGTGAGGGAACTTAGGTGCAAGTAGTCGAGTGATAAAATATCAAAATTAGTAAGTTCCTAGTCACATCACTAAAAACGGGGAACAACACTATCCTTCCGGAGACGCTCGGTCATTTCATTTCCGCTGGCAAGGACGACAACAGTTGTTCCCTGACCCTCGGAATCCTATGTGCCCCGACCTAGGGTGAGTACCACATTAGCTTGGTAATTATACCTGATCCTCTGCGCTGGATAATCTGTGTCCTTCACCCCACAATCCTCACTTTTGAAAAGTTCATGAAAATCAATTTTGAAAACGCCAAAAAATAGTCAAGAAATAGTCATAAATAGTCACCAAGGTTAAATAAAAAATAGTCGCATTATGGTTCCGAAGATACAGCTATACGTTGGTGAGGATTGTGGGGTGAAGGACACAGATTATCCAGCGCAGAGGATCAGGTATAATTACCAAGCTAATGTGGTACTCACCCTAGGTCGGGGCACATAGGATTCCGAGGGTCAGGGAACAACTGTTGTCGTCCTTGCCAGCGGAAATGAAATGACCGAGCGTCTCCGGAAGGATAGTGTTGTTCCCCGTTTTTAGTGATGTGACTAGGAACTTACTAATTTTGATATTTTATCACTCGACTACTTGCACCTAAGTTCCCTCACAACGCTACAGTACCCCGGCTGCAGAGAGAGGATTTTACCTATACAAAATCCGCTAGAACTTCCACTTTCCACTTGCTGTCTAATCCTTAGCACAAGTCTGTATCCAGTCCTATGGTAGCAAAGACTGGAACCATACTCAGCAGCCATGAGTGAAACTAGTTGGTCCTAGATCACTCAAGATTTAAAGACAGCAAGCAAAGAAATACACAGTATGAGAGCAAGTGTATCTCATTCAGTAGTGTTCTATTAGTAGCTGGTGCCAGTTGTTTAGTAGTTTTCCTACATGTAGTGTATTTGGTATGTAGGTATTTAACTGGCTTTAGGTAAGTATAGGTAAGTGAGTTCAGTACTTGTAGGTGTAGTTTTGTAGGTTAGGCACGCCAACGGCTAGGGCTGCGCAGGGTAGACTGCACAGGCCGTTAACGGATAGGTAGGTATGTACTCATATAGACATGTAGTTAGTTTGCCAGTCATTTTTAGATTTAATTTAAGCATGTACTAGGGCATTTAGTTAATAGATAGACAACACAAAAGCTAAGGGTAGTTATAATAGTGACCTGCTATGCAATAATAAATAATCATCCCTTGGGATCAACAGCATTCCCTAAAATAGCGCCAGTGCAGCATATGTTAAGGATAGTTTTAGGTAGTACATATTGTTTAGTTGTAGTTAAATATATATAGATAATTGTCTTATTTTATTCTTAGGTTTTATAGTCATTAGCGTTGCCACAATATCATTATATAATATCACAGATAATAGTATAGTTATGCCAGCAACAGATCTGATTTCAGTGAGTAGATTACTGTTGTAGTTTGAACCTAAGTCCCAACAGCATAACACACACACAAGAATAGAAATTAGGGTCTAATCCGTAGGACAAAGTAACCAGTATGTAGGTTTTATTTAGTATATAATTCCCTAACTGCATAGGAATACCAACAATTACATAGATAGACAGTTTACATAGATAGATACGTTTGGTTTAGACTTATTTAGGGAGTAACCATTCGCTCCTTTGAATAGATTTATGTAATAGATAGATAGTTTACATAAATAGATAGTTTTGGTTTAGACTTATTTAGGGAGTAACCATTCGCTCCATAGAATAGACATACATAAGTAGTAGATAGATAATTTGGTTTAGGCTTATTTAGGCAGTAACCGTCCGCTGCTGTAAAGGCTTGTTTATAGAGTTACACCGCTCTTTAGAATGTGATAGATAGTTCATATATGTAGATAGGTATATTAGGTTGCTTAGGTTACCAATGGTGTAGGGCCAATTGATAAAGCAAACCACTGATCGATGGGGTAGACCATCATGATCATTACAACTAAGCTGTTAGGCCGATAGTTATAGAAGGTAGGTGATAAATGGGGTAGGGCCATTATCAATATCAACTATAGCTGTAGAGCCAATAGTCATGGAAGGTAGAAGTATAAGATGAATGGGGTAGGCCATCATCATAAAGAACTGTTTGGATTTTCCAAATAGTCGAAGTGTAGATAATTATGATAATTGTTGGATAAGTAGTCACAGTAGGTAGGTAGTTGTAGTGGGTGTGTGCAATTAGTTGTAGTTTGTAGGGTAGGATTGATTTGGTTAGTGAGGGTAGGTTGGATTAGGTTAGTTTAGTAGTGGTAGATTAGTGTGGATGATCTGTTGTTTTATTTACTGGTAGCCAGTTGTATGTTAACTTAAGTTTAGTTGATAATTGTATTAAGTCTAGTTTTATTAGTAATTGTTGTTTAGAGTTTTGACAACAATTCATTATTAGAATGTTAGAATTTAGTTTAAGAGTAGTTTTGATTTGTATGTATGTATGTGTGTGTGTATATGGATAGGACATAGTAGAAGTTATAGTTGTGTTACTGTTCATACTTGTTAAGGCATAAGTTCAATTTTTAGGTTATGAGTAGGTAGTTCTTATTTCATTGTTTAGCAGTGCCAATTATGTTATTAGTTAATTGATTGTTTGCATGTAATAGTAGTATTGCAATATTCAGTATTGTTTTAGTTTCTCAATCAAAAAAGAAGATAATTGTTTATTTGTTTTTGGTTCATAGATTGGCTAGACAAGAACACAATTATTATTTTAGATTATTTTTAGTATGTTAAATAGGTAGTTTCATTTTATGAATTTTATTAGCAATTAGGTAGGTAGTGTTATTAATATTAGTAGTAATTATTTTTCTAATTGTGATTAGATAAAGTAGTAGTTAGCAATGTAGTTTAATTAATTTGGTAGTTTGTTTAAAGTATTACCCAAGTAAAAAGTAGTAAAAGTAGTAGTTTAAAGTAGTAGTAGTAAGTAGTTTTTTAAGTAGTGTAGAAGTTACTAGTTAATATTTTGTAAAATATGCATTTCACCGCTGCCAGCACGGAATTGATTTAACAAGTAGGTACGTTATCCCAGAGTGTAGTCCAGGATCTGATGATGGAGCTGGTATTAGGCTCGCCATACGATATCCTCAATTACACAAGATAGCCTCCTTATGTTTGGGGTAGTTTGTACCTACCAACCTACCCACTAACCAACCTACCCACCAACCTACCTACCACCAACCTACCCACCAACCAATCTACTCACCAACCTACCACCAACCTATCCACCAACCTACCCACCAACCAATCAAACAATCTACCCACCAACCTACCTTCCTCCAACCTACCCACTAACCAACCTACTCAGCAATCTACCACCAACCTATACACCCACCTACCCACCAACCAACCAACCAATCTACCACCAACCTACCTACCTCCAACCTACCCACCAACCAACCTACTCACCAACCTACCACCAACCTACCCACTAACCTAACCTACCCTACCCACCAACCAACCTAGCCTACCCACCAACTAACCTACCCTACCCACCAACCAACCTACCCACAAATCAACCCACCAACCAACCCACCAACCAACCTACCCACCAACCAACCTACCCACCATACTACCCACCAACCTACCTACCAACCTATCCACCAACCAACCTACATACCAACCTACCTACCCACCTATCCACCAACCTACCCACCAACCTACCCACCAACCTACCCATCAACCTACCCACCAACCTACCCACCAACCTACCCACCAACCTACCCACCAACCTACCCACCAACCTACCCACCAACCTACCCACCAACCTACCCACCAACCTACCTTCCAATTAAGCTACCACCAACCCGCCCACCAACAAACCCACCAACCAACCCACCAACCTACCCACCAACCTACCCAGCAACCTACCCACCAACCTACTCACCAACCAACCTAACCATCAGCCTACCCACCAACCTACCCAGCAACCTACCCAGCAACCTACCCACCAACCTACCCACCAACCTACCCACCAACCAAGGTACTACCAACCCACCCACCAACCTACCCACCAACCAAGGTACTACCAACCCACCCACCAACCAAAGTTTAATAAATACCTACCAAGCTGTACATAATATATAAGTTGATAGACAGTCTTAATTACTCATACTACAATCAAATTTATCTGAAATAAATACATTTATTTGGTCTAATAAAGTCAACCGGAAAAAATGGAGGAATATTATGTACAGCTAGGTAGGTATTTATTAAACTTTGACAGAAAAAAAATTATACGTAAGTGTAACTACAATATTTTATTACTGTTTTAAATTAACACAAC
Organism: Agrochola macilenta; assembly: GCA_916701695.1. Classification (NCBI taxonomy): domain Eukaryota; kingdom Metazoa; phylum Arthropoda; class Insecta; order Lepidoptera; family Noctuidae; genus Agrochola; species Agrochola macilenta. The sequence continues at coordinate 1,024,671 of OU753583.1, read as the reverse complement.
ACTACACACAACAACACAACACTATTAAAATAGATTTACAATTTTACTGTTCGCGACTGTACCAAAACAAAATGTATGTAGAAGTTGACGTGGAAGTTTAACATACTTATACATAGTAAACCAAGTCGAAATTATCATGGTTCGAGACGACTATTTATTGACTATTTTTTGACACCAAATTCAAATTCAAAAACCTAGGCGTTCCGCGGTAATCAGGTGAGGATTGTGGCGAGAAAGGCTCTCCACGTAATCCTTACCAAGACCCCTTTATATCTCTGGAATCCCTTAATGACTATTTTCGAGATTTGGCATAGCGTTATGACTATTTATTGACAATTTTTTGGAATTGAAACCAAGTCGGTACTCCCAGCCTTTTGCTTGCACTGAGGTGAGGATTGTGTGGAGACCTTCACCCCACAATCCTCACCAACGTATAGCTGTATCTTCGGAACCATAATGCGACTATTTTTTATTTAACCTTGGTGACTATTTATGACTATTTCTTGACTATTTTTTGGCGTTTTCAAAATTGAATTTCATGAACTTTTCAAAAGTGAGGATTGTGGGGTGAAGGACACGATAATCTATATTGATTTTATAACCTATAAAGTATCTAATTCCGTGTGTCAATGTCGGACACGCGGCTAAGATTCATCCAGCGCACAGGAGATTGTAATATGTATGTATTGCTACTGCATCAAGATGGTGTAGTGCCTCACTGTGTTATTCTAAGTGATTAGTGAACCATCATACTTTGTGTTTATGCACGCGTGTTCACATACTTAACCTAAGATAGCATCTGCTTATGTGCCACGCTATGCCCATACTCTCTCTGCCTGTAAACCGCTGCGATGTACTGAGCTTTCACCTACCCTACTCCCCATACCGTTCTTTGGTCGCTGAATGGGGAAGAAGCTGGCACATCGCATGCGGCCTGCCGCTATCCGCACCGCATCTAACATGCGCTCTCTAACGCGCCTTCCAGGGTTCTCCGTACGGGCTGAGGGCAGGACCCCTTACCCAATCCTGCACTACCTGCGCTCGCTATGAAGGCCTACCCTACCTGCGGCCTACCGCCGCAAGCTACCTGCGGCCTTCCGCCGCAAACTACCTGCGGCCTACCATCGCCAGCTACCTGCGCGAGCCTGTGCTGACAGGCAACCGCGTGCCACCGACGACACTACCTGTCGGTCTTAGGAAGGCCGTCCGGCCTCCTACTAAGCCTGTGCTGAGCAGGCCCCCACATCTGCCATGTGCTGCCAAGGACGGTACCCTTCCTAACTAAGTGTGCGAGTGCTCAAGACTCAGTGTTTAGGACCTTACCCACGACCTAGCCGTGTTTCTACCTATCTATCAAATTATATGTATTTAAACTATCTTGCTGTTTTAATTATTATTATTCTACTCTATTCTACCTACCTATCAGCTAACGGCCTGCGCAGCCTACCCTGCGCAGCCCTAGCCGTTACAGTCTTCTTGTTATTAATTCCACAAACATTCTGATGAAATATGTTTAACTTTGTATGGTCACTTGATACATTATTATTCACGAAAAAAAAATCGATGCTGGTACAGACTGTGTCATTAAGGAAAGCGATGAATTTGGTTGAGTCTCATCGCTGCATTTGTTTGTCTTGGCTTTAGTAACCATCTTTTTAAAGAAATAAGGTATGGTACCAGCTTTTAAGTGACTTATTTCACTACCTTCATGACTGTGTATCACATTTAAATCATTACAGTTATTATCTACATATTGAAACAGCTTTATGTAATTTTTTAAGTCACGGAAAAAAATAATGTATTGCTTTATTTTTTACTTTGCCTGTGTACTTAGAAAAAATTTCGTGTGTATATTCCAGATGCTTATTTGTATCAAACGTATAAGCATATTTAAAAGTCTGGTTGCTAAGATATAAAAGTCGATTGAAAGCTTCTACTCTAGTATTAAATAAATTAACATTCCATTTTAGTTTAAAGTTAGGAGAACATAAGATGACATTGGTATGCCTTATATTCTCAAGTTTATATTTTATGTGATTTACTAATTCATCATACTTATTTGAGACTAAGAAATCTTTTTCACCTAAGAGAATTATACAATAGTCATTTAAGCAGTAATTTACAAGTTTTTTTTCTAATGTTTCTAAAAGTTCAACAATACCTGCCTTCGGCATGCAATAGTGACACATTTTGGCTTTTGGAAAAGTGGTTTCGGCAATACCTAGTATGTTATTCACATTATTATCACTAATTATACATAATTTATACGAGTTACTTTTTAAAAAGCTGGAATCGTATGGAGACTTTGTGTCTAATGTGTTTCTTTGTTCAGTGGTGCAGTGGTGCTCTGTGGTTACTTGCAATGGTGGTTCATAGTAGACGAAATTAGGATCTTCTTCAATCGTGTTTGAAACTAAAGACGGCATTTTGTTTTCGGTTTCTTCTTCAGGACTTTGTTCAACATTTTTAAAGTTTAGCTTTGTTATCATTAGATTTTTACGCTTTATTTTGGCTGAGGATGTCTTTTGTTTTGTGCTTATAATATGTGTGTCAATTTGTAAATTTTTAGTTTTTAGTCAGTGATTTGTTTAAGTTGAGAACTATTTTCCAACAATAAATTCTCTATTTCGGTTTCTGCGATTACCAACTTTTCCTCGAGTTGACATATTCTATTTCTTAGTTCTTTCACTTCGTCATTAGGTCTAAAGTACAAGTCAGTCAAGTTTTTGAGGAGTGGCTAGAGAGGCGCCACGGCGTCCTCACCTTCCGTCTGACGCAGGTCCTCACCGGACACGGTTGTTTCGGGAGGTTCCTGTTCAGGATAAAGCGGGAGGAAACGCCCGGGTGTTACCATTGTGTGGATCGCCCGGAGGACACGGTGGAGCATACGGTGGAGGTCTGCCCGGCTTGGGCGGGGCACCGCCGTGTCCTCACAGAGGCGATCGGCAGCGGCGATCTCTCGCGTCCGGCCCTGGTTCAGGCCATGGTCCGGAGCGAGAGTGCATGGGAAGCCGTCACTTCCTTCTGCGAAGCAGTAATGCTCGCGAAGGAGGAGGCGGAGCGCGCGAGGGAAATGCAAGATGCGCGCCCTCGCGCCCCTAGTCGCCGCAGGAGACGCCCCGGGCGTCGGGAGTCGCGAGCCGACTTCCGGCCACCGTAGGCGCGGGCTTGCGGACGGTGGGCACTGGGTAGCTCGCCGTCCGATTAGGACCAGGCCCGGGTCGACGGCGCGTTGTGTTCCACGCGTGCCTCAAAGAGATGTCAGCACCAACAGACGGGGTCCGTAAGGGCCAATGCCTGCCAGGGTTGCGAGTTTGTCCGAAAGGGATATCGCGGCCCCGGCACACAGGCAACGGAAGGAACACGGGTGGGTTTTAGTCAGTAAAAGTCTGACACTCCCTCTCGCTCCGCCCAGAGCGGGAGGAGTCATTTGATGATTTCCCATCCAAAAAAAGAAAAAAAAAAAAAGGGTAGCTTTGGTTAAGATTATTTATTGAGGGTGTCGAAGTAAGTGATGCGTACTCATCTTTTTCTGATAATTCAGCTGCCACCTCCAATGAATTATTATTAGAAGTAATTTGCTTTGATTTATTTCAAAACGTTTTATTATTTGTGTATGTTTCATTTTTCGTTGTAGGACTAATCATACGGTTAGATTTTTTGGCCGTTCTCATGCCATCGGCACAGTCATTTTTACCTGCCATCATAATATTTTGGAAGATGACAATTTATAAATATTCAAAAAGAGAAACGCTTGGCCGGAATCGAACCCTCGACACACGCTGATAACCGACCCACGGCGGCTGCGTTCTTCGCTATTCGAACATTAATTATGATGGGGAAATTGGCGGTCTTATGTTGCTGGCGCAAAAAAAATTGAATTAAAAGACGTTACAGTAGTACCCAACTGATATGGCTTACCGATGTACTTGCGCAGAAGATGAATTTTCAAAGCGCGGGAAATGCTTTTGACCAATAGGCACGCTCCACGCACCGCGCTTCTGTTTTCTGTACCGCTATTGGTCGGCAGCTGCCGCCATGTTAACGAGCGCCGCGTGGCATGTTAGTCAGCCACCATACTTTTGTTTGAGTGCACGCGTAGCAGGCAAAAGTACACGTAGTGGCAACAAAAGTGTTTTCTTTTTATGATTTAAAATGAGTTCTTTAAAAAGGGCAACCACTTAAAAGTCAAGCTCGGGAAATAATTTTCAATGTGCACGAGTTTATGAAGAAAGAAGCTCAGGAGTCTAAGAACACAACATTTATAAAAGATCGATTTTTGAAAATTATTGACCGAACGGCCGAAGCTACACAAATTTCAAAACGAACTATAACAAGAATTCTTAAGGAGAAGGATCAACATACGAGTGAAAACACTGCGGGGCCTTCTTTTAGAACGCCGAAAAAGGGTAAATTGAAAAAAACTTATCGTAAGGAATTGGACGATTTTTCATACCAAGCCATACGCAGGAAAATTTATGACTTTCACCGCGAAGAAAAACAGGTAGTCACAACGAGAGCGCTATTGGAGAAATTAAAAAGAGATATCGACTTCGAAGGGGGCAGAGAAACTCTGCGCCGAATAGTAAAAGAGATAGGATTTAAGTTTAGGAAAACGCAAACGAACCGTAAGTTCCTGGCGGAAAAAGATGAAGTAAGGCTGTTAAGAATACAATTTTTAATAATAATAAGTAACCGAAGTGAGAAGTAGTCCAAGTGAGAAGTAGCCCAAGTGAGAAGTAGCCCAAGTGAGAAGTAGCCCAATTGAGAAGTAGCCCAAGTGAGAAGTAGCCCAAGTGAGAAGTAGTCCATTAGCGAGTCGGTTGCCAAAATGAGAATTAGCCCAAATGCGCCTAAACCAACATTAGGTTTGCGTTACAATTATTAGTGAAGAGATTTTTTACTAAGTAATAATTTGGCAAATGAAATTATGCGGAAAATTGTTTGGGAAGTGATAATTTGGCAATTTCTTTTCGATGAAACAAGGGAGATCCTGCATGCGCGTTTGCATGTTGCATGCATGCTTGCAATTTTTAACTTCGGAATTGTATCAATCGGTATTTTAATAATCGGAACTCGTATTTTTGATGTTTCGAATTATCATTCAAGGCTCGTACAGACCAGCGCGACTTGTCGCGCGACGCGACACCGGTTATTGTTATACTGTGAAGTTTTCTTAGAAATTGTATTGTTCGTGTCGCGTCGCGCGACAAGTCGCGCTGGTCTGCACAAGCCTTAAATCGGACTTTTTGTTATTCGATCGACGTCGGCATAGTTTTCGAATTTAATGTACATCAATGATTCTTGGTGTTTTATATTCGTGATTATTCACACATCAAATTGCTATAAAAAAAAAACTCATAGGTCTTGTCATTTTAACAGACTACACGTAAACAGTTTCATTAAACCTGTTAATCAGATCGCTGGAAATAAGTGTATAGATTATAATTTCGCAATAAAAAACTTATGGCGCTTTTAAATAGCGAACAGTTGTGAATTATTACGGTTAACTGATATGTTTTTAGGCCCGTATTATTGAACCTCACTCAAAACTCAAGCATTACTTAAAACTCGTTTAATGCCTTTTGATTGGTTGAAACTAGTTTTAAGTTATGCTCGAGTCTTATTGCCTTAGTATTATTAAGCCCAACACACACACTCGTTTCGTGTGCTGACATCCATATAATACAAGGAATTACAATATATACAAGCCCGCCGTACTGCCATTCCGAACAGCGACCGACACGCACCCGCCTTGTGTGTGTTAAGCTTTAGGTATTTAAACAAAGTTATGGCCACCTAACATTTATTTAACTGGGTAATGGTCTCAAAAAATGTGACAATTATAATAAAGTATATTCGATACTAATGATTTTCTTTAAAGTACATTTTTACAGTTTACCCTTATATTTTTCTGATAGTTTAATTATCAATAAACAAGGGAAACAAAATAAAACAACAGAGTAATAGTAATTATTTATTTATTAGAGAAATTAAAGAAAAATATTTTGTGGATTATAATATACATATTATCTTAAATGCCTACCTAGATAACTCAATAATTCTCTACAGAAATAACTCATTACAGCACCACACTGCTAATGTTAAAGAAACCGAGGTCAACCAAGAACATTTTTATTTCACTTATACACTAACCTGGATTAAGTGTATAATAAGTATTTTAGTACCTCAGTAATAACATAAATAACTGCTTAACATAACCATACGTTTAAAACAAATGCAAGCGTAGAAGTATATATTATTTTACAATTGTGATTACGGTTTACAACAAAGATTAGCCTTTTGTTAGATTATTTTAATATTCTTCAATTGTTAATAGTATGTTGTCTAAAAATCCTGCAGGAACTTGAATATTGTTTTGGTGCCTTGCCCAACCAAGGTACCAGATTATTGTCATAACGTGACAACAACAACCAACGGTTCTGTTCCCTACAAGGCAATTACAATAGTACCCTAAAATAGCTTCCAAGACAGAATCACCATCATGTTCAGTTTCAAATAAAACACAGGAAACGTAAATTCTCTGAATGAATTGCGGGACCAAATGTAACATTCTGTTTCTGCATTGTTGAAATATACAATATATCAATGTTATCGAAGCTGGCTTATTATTAGGTAAGGATAAAGTATTACTTTCCCTTCGAAGTGGCCCACTTTGAACAGGCGGTAATGGTGGTGGCTCTGGTGGGCTAACTACTTGAACATTAGAGGCTGCTGCATTGTTGTCTGAAGTCAATTCCTGCGTGTCTCGTGATGAGTCTTGCACTGCCTGTCTATTTGTTCGCATCCAACACACATGACAAAAGTAGTTATTTCTTGAGGGCTGAAAATAAACCACAGTTAGAATAAACACAGATATTACAGCTACAGTTTATATTATTTTTAGCAACAAGGGTATCTTTTGTATACATCTGTTTATGTTTTCAAGTATTATGTTATTGTGTAAACACATGTTACAATATGTTTACTTTATGCAAGTATATATGTTAAAGATGGAAAATATATGAAACACAGATATTACATTACACATTATATGAAAACGAATCTTTTTATAGATCAATACAACTAGATATTTATAATAATGAAAATCAAAATGCTTACCACATAATTAGTATTTTGTGATAATAGGACAGCCAGCAATGGACAGTCCATACTGACATTATGGTGTCTTATTTTTCTCATAGATTTCCCACAACCAAGGCAAACCATGTTATGCCCCAATAGTCTCTCGTGTTCACCGGCTTCGGTACATAATAATAAGAAGCATGGATGGCAAAGAAATGTATCCAGAGGCAACTGAAAATAAGATACACTATATAAGTTAATATCGCACACCAGAAAATATACCAGAAGTAGGTTTAAAAAAAAAATCAGATTGAGTTTTTTCTACTCAAACCCAAACTCAAACTCAAAGCATTTATTTCAAATAAACCAATTACAGGCACTTTTGAATTGTCAAGGGGTCCATCAGTCAAAGATAAAGCTAGAAAGATGAAGCAAGAAAGATGAAGCTAGATGCCCATTCCAAAGCGTAGTAGGTACCTATGGAGAAGAACGGGCAAGAAACTCCACGGACACTCTTTTAAATCATAATATGGTTACAAAAAATTGGTTACATCATTCATGTTGAAGTTATACATGTGAGAACGATGCAAAACGTTAAAAGCGTCCGTAGCAAAAATAAAAATTCAAAAATTAAATTAAATTAAAATAAGCCGTGGTAGCTAAGAGATGACCAGTCCCTACTGACGGCGCCCGTTCACGAACATGACGCATGGATTAGCACCATTCAGCTCAACCATTTTGAAGGGAGCTAAATGATCCAACACACGCGCCACCGTCAGCGAGACATTAGAGTGAGCATGACATACTCTCAGCCGCCAAGGCACATTCAAGTCAATGAAAGACATATCCAGTACCTAAATGGTAGCTTTATAGTCGGTACATAGTACTCACATGTGCTATGCAATTATACAATGTTATGAGATTGAATTTATACAATGCAAAGATAGTTTTTTAAATCTTCAGCAGCTCCAACACTATTTTCAAATGCTAATCTATTCGTTTATGCGCCCTTGTGGAGCAAGACCAGTGTTGAGCCAAGCATTTTTATCAGCGATATAATCTCCCAACTTATAATATACTTGGCTGCATAGTGTGCGTTTAATATAAGATTTAAATTTCGTTTCATTTAGTTGAAGTATGTTGGGAGGTATTTTATTGTAACATTTTAAACAGTACCCCATGAAAGATGAGTCCACTTTAGCCAGCCTGAAACCCGGTTGAACTAATTGGTCCCTATTCCTAGTGATGTAATTGTGTCTTGCACCTCTTTTACTAAAAAGATGCAGATGTTTCCTTACCTACATAATGTTTTCATAGATATATTGACAAGGTACCGTCATGATGTTAATATCTTTAAACAGTTCCCTTAGAGAGTCGCGCCTGCGGAGGCCATATATGGCTCTGATGGCTCTTTTCTGCAGAATAAAAATAGACTCGATGTCTGCAGCCCGTCCCCATAGTAGAATACCGTACGACATAATACTATGAAAGTAACTAAAATAGACTAGCCTCGCGGTACCCACGTCAGTAAATTGACGGATTTTTCTCACAGCATATGCTGCTGAACTTAACCGTCCTGAAAGAGATGTTAAATGAGGACCCCATTGAAGCCTTGAGTCGAGCGTGATCCCTAGGAAAACTGTTTTATCGACGAATTCTAGTTTCTCTTGATTCAATACTATCTCACAACTACTACTTTTTACATTTGGTAAAGAAAATCGTATGCACTTCGTTTTTTTTCCCATTTAATACTAAATTATTAGCAGTGAACCAATTTTGGACCTGCTGTAGGGCGTTATTTACGTCGTCAAGATTTGATGCACGTCTATTAATTTTAAAAATTAAGGAAGTATCGTCAGCAAATACACCATTTGTGGTTGAGTTTTTAACAAATGGGGTAGATCATTAATATAAACTAAAAAGAGGAAAGCACCCAATATTGATCCTTGTGGTACACCCATTTTTACTTTTAAACCGATTGAATTGACACCATTTATTTGAACTTGCTGTTGTCTATCATTTAAATAAGATTTGACTAAACTGAGCGCAAGTTTTCCAAGTCCGTAATGCTCAAGTTTCAAGATTAAGGTTTCGTGGTCGACGCAGTCAAATGCCTTCGAAAGCTCACAAAAAATTCCTATGGCGTCTTGGGCCTCTTCCCACGCCGTAAATATGTGCTTTAATAAGGTGACACCGGCGTCGGTCGTACAACGTCCCTTGGTGAAACCATACTGTTGATCGTGTAAGATTTTATTGGTGTTAAAATGATTGAGCATTTGATTAAGCATTACCTTTTCAAACACCTTGCTTAAAACTGGCAACACGGATACGGGTCTATAATTATTAGTGTCTTCACTGTCCCCGGATTTGAAAAGTGGTATTACCTTACTATATTTCATTAGATCAGGGAAGACTCCTTGATCCACACACAAATTAAATATTAAGGCTAAGTACGGCCCTATAGTCTCAATAATGGAGGTATAAGCTTTGATTGACATTCCCCATATATCTTCGGTTAATTTGATCTTGATTTGCCTAAAAGCTTTTATTACTGTTAAGGGGTTTATATGCTTGAATTTAAATTCAATCGAGCAGGATGAAACGTTTGCTCTTAATAAATCAATTGAACGCGAGGGAGAGGAATGTAAGGTTTCAGTAGTTTTAAGTGGGATACCGGTAAAGAAATTTACAAATTCTTGAGCAACTTCTTTGTCAGTGCTTATGAGACCCCGTGAAGTTTCTAGTGTGAAATCATTATTATGTCTTTTATTTCTGTTTGTTTCGTCATTGATAATTTTCCAAACAGTCTTTATTTTATTATCGGCTGATTTGATCTTGTTGCTAATGTACAAGGCTTTAGCTACCTTGCAGGTATTTTTAAAAGTTTTAGAGTAAGTAGCAACGTATTTATTAAAAGTTTCAGAGTTAATATAAGGCTTAAGGCCATACAGCTCAAACAATTTTTCCCTACTTTTCCTAATACCCTTAGTTGCCCAGTCACTGAACAAAAAATTACTCCAACTTCATACCTGAGTTTGAATATTGGTTATCCAACGCGAAAGTCTTGTTTGATGGTGTGCAGAAAGAGAGGATATGAGATGCCTTTGCAACCTTTGCATCGCTATTCCGCAGTTGATGCACCTCATATTGATCCACAAAACAAATCTGAAACGCAATGCAAATCAGAGTCCAGTGTTAATAACAAAGTAATCGAGTGGTAGAAGGTATCAGTCCGTAGAGTTAGCGGGGGTCAAAAATATTAGAAAATAATCGCATAAACAGAAAACACAGTACACAACGTAGAATCTGCAGTAGCATTACTAATACATTGACATTTGACATAGACAGACAATGACACATTGTCAAAGAAGTACGCGTTCCGTTTTAAGTTTTTTTTGTGTAAAATATTATAAAAACTATCTTGAACATCAACAGTAGGAAAAGATCATTTTAATAATCAAAATAATACCAATGAAGACAGTTTCAAATGAATAAAATGTTACTAATAGGAGCATTTCGTTGTTTATATTACATGTCTATGCATGGTGTGGAACGTCCTCTATTTTATTTTTCTTTCTCTATGGTCCAATATGGCGGACGTTGACAAACGGTACTTTGAATTACTTATTATTTTGATTTATAATCTGGCAAGTTCAGAGAGGTTAAAAACTACGTATTAATTAATTTTTCTATTTTTATTATACAATATATTTACTATGTTTGTGTATATGTAATGTACTTTTTTGTCCATGTTCTTTAGGAATTATAAAAAATAGGGGTAATGATAAGTCGGAATTGTTATTTCTTATTCGTATTTGTGACTGACGGAATAAAGTTTTTCGTATTTATGTGGTGTTGTACCCCTTCCGCCCACGCGAATGAGGTTATGATTGTGAAGATGAAGCAATCTACTTTTGCGTGGTAATTATGAGCATCAAGTTAGCTAAGCACCTGTGATGAATCGACTCGAGAGTAGGTGCATAATTTGCCGCTAATTAGTCGTGAATTTGTTGTGAAAATACCGATTTTGTCGCTTTTAGTTTTTTTTGTTTTTTTGGGTGCTTTGCTAACTTGATATAAAGTTAGTAAAGCAGGCCTCCAAAAAATTACTTTAGAGCGTTCGTAGAAGAATGGGAATGGGATAAGTTTTTGCCGTTAATTAGTCGCTAATTAGTTGTGAAGAAATTAATTTTCTAAAGATTTTTTTTTTTTGTTTTTTTGCGTGCTTTGCTAACTTGATATAAAGTTAGCAAAGCACGCCTCCAAAATATGACTTTAGAGCGTTCGTAGAAGAATGGGAATGGGATAAGTTTTTGCCGCTAATTAGTTGTGAAGGAATTTCTTTCTGCAATTTTTTTTTTTGTTATTTTGGGTGCTTTGTTAACTTAATATATGAATATTTAGTGAAGCAGGCATCGAAGAATTAAGTTTTGAATGTTGATAGCAAAGTGGGAATAGAATGAGAATTTGCCGCTAATTAGTCGCCAGAACATCTTTAAAAAAAAGTCTGGATGCTTCATTATTTCGATACAAAGTTGGCGAAGCAACCTTCGAAAAATGACTGAAGATTTAATAGGAACGTGAGAGAAGGATGATACCTGGGTAAAAAAAAAAAACTAACTAGTCTGTCAGTCAGATAATAAAAAATATTAGACAAGTATTTTTTGCTTTATCATATTAATAACAAAATACTTAGATAAAACGCATTTAAAGTTGGGGAATGGGGGTCGCTACGTCACAAGTAAGTATAAAATCTACATACTCGTGATGTCATGGCATATTTTAACTCAATGTATCGCCGTAATCTTTAGATCACGTAAAAAAAGAAAAAATACGTGTCCAATATTTTTTAATAATCTACACTACTAAAACACAACAAAAATTGTCATCATCCCTATTGAATAAGAATTAGTCGTAATTTAGTCGGTAATTTAGTGAAACAATAAATTTCCGCAATTCTTTTTTTTTGTTTTGGGTTCTTTTCTACCCTGATATAAATTATAAAGTCGGCGAAGCTGGTTATGAAATAATGACTATATAGCGTGAATAGGAAAGTAGTCTCTGGATAAGAATTTGCTGCTTATTATAGTCGCCAATCAGTTGTAAATCAATTAATTTTCACTATTCTGTTTTCTGGGTGTTTTCTGACTTGATGGAAAGTTAGCGGAGCAGGTTTTGCAAAAATGACTGCATCGTTTATAGAAAAGTTAGAATTGGATGACTTTTCGCCGCTTATTAGTCGCTGATTGTCTCGAAGAAAATCAGTTTCGTTGTTCGTCATTTTCCCGTATCTTCAACTAACTTTGTTTTCTTGTTGTATTATTTCGTGAAGTACAACGTAAAAAGTATTTTTTCTGTGTTAATGTTGAAGTGTGGCTTGGATGATAGAATGCTATTGAGCAATTGTACTATTACCACATGAGGAGTTTTTTTTATTTTTTTTTGTTTTTCGGGTGCTTTTTTCACTTGATATAAATTTAGCGGAGCAGGCAATAAAAAATAACTTCAGAGAGGGAACAAAAAGTTGGAATTAAATGGTAATTTGCCGCTAATTAGTCGCTAACTAGTTGCGGAACAATTTTTTTTCCTTACAAACGCGCAAGCGCAATATCGAGCATTGATGCTACATGCTGATTCGTATGCGCGCGAAACTTTGAAGTTTCTCTTTTCTATTTATTTGCGGAACGAAATTCCTTCACATCTAATTAGCGACTAATTAGCGGCAAAAACTTATCCCATTCCCATTTTTCTACGAACGCTCTAAAGTCATTTTTTGGAGGCCTGCTCACTTTATATTAAGTTAGCAAAGCACCTAAAAAAACAAAAAAAACAAAAAACGACAAAATCGGTATTTTAACAACTAATTCACGACTAATTAGCGGCAAATTATCCACCTAATCTCGAGTCAATTCGTAACAGGTGCTTAGCTAACTTGATGCTCATGTGGTAATTTTTGTCCAGATTTTAACAAATTATAATCTTTTGAAAACATTTCAAGCTGTGAATAATGTATAATTAAATTCAATGAACATTCTAGTTCTGTTTTTGAAAAATTACCATGCATTTTATTTATATTTTTTACATTGTAAATAAAGCGTTGTACATTTAAGTAAATATATTTAAATATTTTGTATTTTTGTTAAGAAATATTTTTGTAAAGGTAGACCCTTTAGTACTTTACTTTACTAATAAATCATGAATGATTGATGAATGAACGGTTACGCCTGAATGTTTACTAATAAATAAATGATTGTCACTGTCACTACCAGTGAAATGAGTGTGTCTATGATAACGTCGGCCCTGAGAACACAGGAAACAAGATCCGCCAGGTTGTTCGACGGTACGTAGCTCCAGGTATGACCACAAGTACTTTCCTGTATCTCATTGACTCTGTTTCTGACAAAAGGTTTTAATTGAGTGGAAGGAGTAGAGAGCCAACCCAGGACTATGGTTGAGTCGCACCAGAATCTACATTTATGAATGGGCATGGTAAGCGATTCTTGAACCTTGGTACACAGCCTTGCACCTAACAAAGCTCCACAAAGTTCAAGCCTCGGTATCCTCGTTGGTATGATGGCCGCTACACGATTTCTAGAGACTAGAAGTTGTACGCCAATGGATCCACTGCCGTTGGAAGACCGAATATACACACAAGCGCCATACGCCCTTTCGGACGCATCGGTAAAGACGTGTACTTCATGCGTAATAGAGTCTTCACGCAAAACCCAACGAGGAATTTTAGGTTGTTTAATGCTGTTATTGTGCCTTCAAATGTAGACCAAAGGTTTGACTTCGTGCGATACTTCGTCATCCCAGTCATGCTTATCTATCCATATTCGAGTGCAGTGCGATCCGCCGTTGTAATCAGACGCGCTTACACTGTAAGCGAAAATTATTATTTTGCGCCGAGCGCGGCAAATGCTGCTGCCACCATGCGTTCGGAAGAACTTGTGGCGAACGAGATCCTGGCTTTCCTACAGTACCAGCTGGATGTCATGGACGAGGTCAGTGTGAATCAGATCTGCAAATCCAACTTCAATGAAGAGGAGATAGGCAGAGCGAAAACACTGCTTTATGAGTCGCTACATATGGCTGACCGAATGTCGTCCCGCAGGAGGAATGAAAAGGGAGAGAGGAGTCTCCAAGACATAATTAAAGTGTTGAAGGAGACCGACCCGGACGACGTGCCGACTTTTGTGGCGAAAGACTTGCGCAAGCTGCCCCCAGTCACGTTCGACCAGGTTGACGTCACCAGGCTGCTACGGGATATCACAACCCTAAGATCGAGCCTGGTCGATATGCAGTTGAACTTAGATTGAGATGAGTTTGGACTTTGGTCAGAAAAATGTAAAGTATTATGTAACTTGTTATTATGTGTAATTTCTTTGACAATTTGAGGATTATTTGATCATCATTTGCGTAAATTAAATTTTGCAGATGACAGAACGGAATGTACCTTTTTAGAGATGTTAACAGCTTCAGCTATGGTACCCCCTCCACTAAGAAAGTCATCGACGTAGAAGTCGCGTCAAATGGCACATTGGACACGACTGTCCTCAATGTTATCAGCCAGACTTACAAGACACTTAGTGGCTAAATCGGGTGCAGAAGCAGTACCATTATCATAGGTCACCGTATTTAAAGTGTAAGTCCTAAGAGGTTCCGAAGGTTCGAACCTGAAAATTATTTTCATAGGAATTTCGTTCCGCAAATAAATAGAAAAGAGAAACTTCAAAGTTTCGCGCGCATACGAATCAGCGTGTAGCAAACACGCTGATTCGTATGCGAAAAAAATATTTTCATAGGAACTTTGAAGTTTCTCTTTTCTATTTATTTGCGGAACGAAATTCCTATGAAAATAATTTTTTGAAGAAGTCGTTGGACTAGATATAATTCTATGGCCCTGTACATTTTCTCCACATCACCTGAGACCACGTACCTATGCTTGTCGTGTCACAAGTCAGAATGGAAAACAGTTCGTCTTGAACTACGGGACCGACCATCTGAATGTCGTTAAGCGACACTCCCGAACTACTGGAAGCCGATGCGTCGAATACTACGCGTAGTTGAGTAGTGGTGCTAGTACTACGAATGACTCCATGATGTGGAATATAATATTTAGTCATGGAGTTTTCTGGTGAAGGAGTACAGTCTGAGTCTAACGTCATATGAACTAGGCGCTCATATTCACTCCTGAACTCATTATATTTTTTATGGGATCGCGTTTAAATCACCGTTCAAGGGAAAATAACGATTTCTAGCATGAGTAAAAGAATGACCTAATGTACTAGGATCCCCTCTTAAAGACATAGTGACGACGAATCCCCCACCATTATTACGAACGGTGGTTCGAGCAAAAGACTGCTCACACATTCTCTCTTCAAGTGAGAGTAAATGTTTTGAAGCGACGTTGTCAAGCTCCCAAAATTGAGTGAGGTCGGGAGTGACATTGGAATTATGGCAAAAGTGATTAGCGGAAAAACATGATTGGTGCGAAATACTATCTGAAACTAACCATCCTAATTTGGTCTCGCATAATTTAGGTAGGTTTTTCCCTAAGTCTATCGTTTTGCTACTGGTAACGCCATCTTTTGAGAATTCAATAATAAATTAATAATAGGTAGTTCCCTGGATAGTTCATTTTGACATCATTGTCTCGGAACGAGCGATCATATCCCTTCCTCCCCTCTTATAATGCACGCCGTTGCCACACCACTGCGCCGAGGCGTGGGGTAGTCCGCTTCCGACAAGTCAAGCCGCGTAACCATGTAACAGCGATGCGCGCACGCCGCTCTGCTCGCTTAATCCGCTTCAACCGCTTTTTAACAGACTTCCAAAAAGGAGGAGGTTATATGTTCGACGCGTATGTATGTTTTTTTTTTTTTTTTTGTATGTCCGTCGATATCTCCGTCAATTGTGAACCGATTTTGAAAATTCTTTTTTTGTTTGAAAGCGTATGCCGGGAGCATACGCTTTCAAACAAAAAAAGAATTTTCCTATATTAATTTTATTTATTTGATTGGTCCTATATTAATTTTATTAATTTTGCTTGGATAGTTTTTGAGTAAGCTTCAATAATACGTATTTTTCCCACTTGGTTTATGTGGATGATATGATGATAACTTCCTGTCACTGTTATTTACATAGCAGGTACTGGTATTCGAATTTGGGTGTGGTAGGTACCACAACTAAAAAGTGAAAAATAAAAACTTTTTACAAAAAAAATACAACTGACTTCCGAAAAAAAACACTACAAAGTGAAAAATTTGGTGGCATAAAACGATAATTCAAAACCAAAGACACCGACTTCCGAAATTAAAGTTATTTTTCACTTTGTAGTGTTTTTTTTCGGAAGTCGGTTGTATTTTTTTTGTAAAAAGTTTTTTCAATAAGGCAGTGAGAGAGAGTAACTATTTAACTAATAATCACCCGCGGGTGTCATCGAGTGATTTGGTGCATGAGAGACTCCAGTGACAAGTGCCGAGTTTCGAAGCAGGATCCCGACGACGCCATCCGCCATCTTGTTCTGAACGCGTGTCGCGAGGGAAGATTTTGTAAGGTAAGGCGTGCTCTCCTTGTATCCCTCACAATTGATCGCCCGTTCATCATCTACCACTGCCAACCTTTAAATACAGTCTACTTAAATTCAATGAACCTAAATTGGTAGTTTTCCACACCATATTTCTGATCCTAGCAGTAGTATATAATTGGGGCATCTGGATCAAAAGAGATCCAGATACCCCAATTTTCACTATTCAAATAGATAAAAAATATCTATTCAAATAGAAGAAATCTTGTTTGTTGAATTGATGGTCTGTTAGAATATACTGTTTAATTCATTGGAACATATCTATTAAAATAGATGAAATTTTATTTACTGAATAGATTGTCTAATCAAATAGATTATTGAAATGACATTAACATTTCTATTCAAATAGGTTAATCTTTATTTATTGTATAGTTCAAGTAGACGAAAGCATGTTTGTAGAATTGATGGTCTATTAGAATTGAGAATACCTATACTGCTTAATTCATTGGAACATATCTATTCAAATAGATTTTGAACTACATTACTTTCTATATGGATAGTGATTCATGGTACAACACTGGTTGATTAGTCTTAGAGGTGTCACAACTCTTTTAATAAATAAAACAAAAATAATGTTAATTTAACATTATTATCTGTATTCAGAAGCAAAATGAATTTAACATATTTATCTGTATTCAGAAACAAAATGACTTGACTTAGTACCTTCATCGGCTAAGCAAACTATTTCGTTCATTACCATATTTGTCCAGCTACCTGACGCCTGCGACTACATGACGCCTGGCATGCATTGTTTACTATAGTTATTATTTTATCTGTTTAACTATTTGATGAAACTGACACAAACTCACAAATGAAAATGCCAAATATGAGGTTCTGGGTTCGATTCTATCCCGGTCAGACGAAGTTATTTATACGATTATTAATAAAATTAGTTATTTTTCCTTTGAATTAAAGACAAAAATTAGGACATTAAAATAAAACGAATTATTATTTCATATTTTTTTAATTATAACATAGGTGTTACATCTAATTTGACAAACAAGTTATATTTATTGTTATCGTATTCACAGTTAACTACATTATAAAGTACCTTATTAAAACATATTTTTATTTGTTACGTAAATAAATAGTAACAATTTATATAGGTAGTAAGTAGGATAAACTATACAGATTTAATTTCTATGATTTATTTTCTATTTCATCCTGAATTTTACTTATAATTTCTTTAGCACTGCTGTATATGTCATCAAATAACACAGTTTTAACCACATGTTGAGCGCACACCTCGGCTTCACAATTACAGATAGAATTTTCGGATTTTGGCATATTGTCAGCGTCGTAGATTTCAATTTTAATTATTCTTGTACCCCGTGTCACAGGTTTCTTTATGTATGAATATATTGTTGGTTCTGGTCTTGCTCTCTTGCGGAAAGGTGGAACAAGACCCAAGGATTTTTGTCCTGGTTTTAGAATAGTGGTCGGCTGCTCCATTGGCACAAAATTGAATAGTTCTTCCGTATCCTGAAAAGAAAACTTTAAATAGGTTCTCGTCATGAGTCATCTAATAAAGAAAATATGAGTTAGAATATAGTGCTGATGAACCTACTACAATAACGAATATATAGCTTAAGAATTTACTTCAAGATTATAACGATATAACTACATACCAATATAAAATAATTTAAATACATATTGTGAGTACTTACCGACATACTGGAACAATCTCGCTAAGCGTTCCCCGTTCAGCCTTCAAAATTGAAATGAATTTCGGTGATATTTTCAGCTATTTATATTGAAGAAATTATTATTTTTTGGTTAATAGAGTTCAAAATAAAGGATTTTATTGATGTAGACATTCCTCGACATAAAAGGTAAGATGAAATTCAAAACCAAGCATCAAACTAGAGCAGGGATGCCGAACCCTTAAGTCAAAGCTAACTTTTTAAGCACGTCATCATTCCGTTTGCCTAAAGGTGTGTCCAAACATTGAGCGGCAAGAGTGCGGCACCGACAGCAATACGCGGCGTTTGCAGGACGCATTTCTACCGCGCTCTAGTTAGGAATAAACCAACGAATGTTTACGTGGCAATTATCCAAACCATAGCGCGGCAGTCGCGCACTATTGTTGCTCAATAATGTTTGGACACACCTTTACGCAAACGGAATGATGATCCAAGAAGGACAAATTACATCGTACCACCTAAAATTTTAACCTTAACTCATAACAGCAGCAGATATAAAAAGGTTCACCATCCCTGAACAGTTTACATCTAACGTAAATAGATACTGTATATACCTTTAATAAATAACAATGTCTGTTTGTTCATTGTTTTTTTTTTTACATTTTATAAACGTCAACGTCTGAGAGTAACCTAATCGAATTTGAGGGAGGAGGTAAAACTTTTACAGTTAAAAAATACTTAAAGTATGAAGTCTGTTTCTTTGTTATTAAATAATCAAATTTAACAAGCAAACCCACGATATTTCCATTAGTATGTGCAATTGCATCTGTTGTTAGGAAGTTTAGCTGAATAAACAGTTTTAAAATCGTGTGCTCTCTCCATATTTGGGATTGTGACGTATTATAATTAAAAGTATTTAAGTCGTTGGGCTGGAAGCTGGATCAACATTAGCTCTCCTGAAGGTGGTGACCTCACATCTTCTAATTAATATCTACCATATCTAAAGTGAAAAGTGAAATTTCAACGATTTATAATGTAAGTACCTAGTTAAGTATACAATATTGAATTATCTATTCAATAAGTCTACCTCGTTGGTCTAGTGGTCGCAAGCGCTACTGTTGAGCATGAGGTCCTGGGTTCGATTCCCGGGACAGGCAAAGTGTTATTGGGTTTTTCTATCAGAAATTTCTCAGTAGCAGCCAGAGTCTGGATTTGTGTCCGGTTGATTGCAATAGGCTCGGCCCGTATTACATGGGACTTAATTCTGCTAAACCCTTTGGGGAAATAAGGCGTGATGTTATGTTCTATTCAATAATGTCTATTTAATGTCTATTAGATATTTGGTGTCTATTTTTATAAGGATAGAAATTGGGTAGTTCCCTGATATGTATTTGCTTGCAGATAGTTTCATATCACAGTTATTATGAATAGAATGAAAATGAAATATGCTATGAATAAAATAATTACTTAGCAAGTGCAACTACTGAGTGTTAGACCCTGGGTTCGATTTCCTAGGCCAGTCAACAGTTTTTATTATACTACTTAATGTCTATTAGATATTTTGTGTATATAAATAAATTGGATAGGTCTCTGATATGTATTTGCTCACAAATAGTTCTTAATCACAGTTATTTATATTATTCCAGGTCCAGATTTGCTGACGACCTCTTTCTGTCGGATGACGATAAGAGCTCCGTGCAAGATGTGGCGATTAGCGAAAAAAAGAAAAAACGGTCGAAGCCGTCAAGCTCGGATTCGAGATCACAACATCAACCACCAAAAACCACTACGTCGTCATCTTCATCTTCAAAGAAGATGAAAATTAATCCAATCAGCAAGCCTCATCTCACCGCAACAGATTTATTCGGCACCGACAGCGATGACGAAGACGGGGACACGCAGGCAACCACCGGTAAAAAACCCAGTACTGTTCTTCATTCATCGATAACTCGTAGGCTGGCAACGGGTCACGCTCGCCAAACCTTGCCCACCAAAACGGGTACACATTACATCGAACTGAAGGTTTATCGGTGCGATGAAATTGAAAACGTCGCGCCGATGAACCGATGGCGTCAGGCCGTTGTAGCTGTCAAAAACCGGACGGATGAGGGGACCGAGGCTTGGGGTCATCTGACTAAATTTATATGCGCAACGCGCAAAGAATTTAAATCTAGCCCTCAGACCTTTATGAGTTCTTATTTTTAGGTATAGAATCTAAGAACTCATAAATATTTAGGCACACTATCATATAGCTCACGATGTGTCGTATGTAGTACCTAGTCTATCTACATTTATAATCCTAGTAGATATTAGTTAAGCTAATCATGTAATCAAGTTTGTTATATTATTACACATTATTAAAGAATAATTTTACTTATATAATCAATTTTGTTTTCTTTCCAGTTGCACCAACTACCAACAGAATTCAAAAAGACATTTTTATAGAATGTGATAAATGTAAAATCGAATTACCAAAACAGAAATATAAATATCATGCGAGAACTAATATGCATAAATCAAACTGTTTACTTAAAACTGAATTGAATAACGTTGAAATAATTGCAACTGCTTTTCGAAACAGAATAAACACGTATCGCTTAAATCCAGCACCAGATGCCGAGTATATAACTCCAGAAGCTTTTCTGATTGGGAATCAAAGCGATATTCTGAAATTAATTAAAATATTTTTAATGAAACATAATTGTATTAAAGCTAATTTCGAACTGTTTGCTTACTTCTTATTACCAAAAACAGGTGAGCAGCAGCTAAAATCTTTTAATACAAAGTATGCTAATGTTTACCTAAATACTGATTTAAATGAATTATACATGAATGCTAAAGAGACTTTTCAGAGAAAAATGTCTGAATTTAACCAACGTGATTCTGGTTGGTCATTTATCTCTATAAGTCACTTAGAAATTAATATAAATAAATATTGTCCAATGAGAGGTGGCACGTTTATCGAGCTTCCTCCAGCTATAAGGAATACGAAAAGTTGTTTAAACATACAGAACAATGACAACCATTGTTTTTTATGGAGTATTATTGCTTCTCTATTCCCATCAAAGGATAATGTTTGTAGAACAAAATCATATCCTAACTTTAAAGATGTTTTAAATATAGAAGGAATGACATTTCCACCAACCTTGGTTGATATAAAATTGTTTGATAAAAATAATCCTAATATCAGTGTTAATATATATGGTTTAGATAAGAAGTGTCGTGTGACTGGACCCCTATACATGACAAGCTCAAAGAAAAACAAACATGTAAATTTGTTGTACTTTGAGCGGAATGGTTCAGGACATTACTGTTTAATTAAAGACCTAGGGAAACTTATCCGTCGTCAAGTTACTCATCACAAAGGTAATTTTTTACTTTGCGATGCTTGTTTGCAATTTTTTTCTAGTAATTCAAAATATAGCTCACACGATTGTTCTAAAGTGTTAACCATATTACCGGAAAAAAATAGTATTATACAATTTAAAAATTATGACAGACAACAAAGAATACCTTTTATAATTTATGCTGATTTTGAAAGTATATTACTAAACTGTCCTGAAAATAGATCTAAAAATACTCAGAACTTAAAGGTGCATGAACCATCCTGTTTCGCATATTACGTATGTTGTTCATACGATCCAGATTTGAATAAATATGTTACATATAGAGGTTTAGATTGTGTAGAAGTGTTTATAAAACGTTTAATTGAAGATGCCAGTTACATAAATTCCATACTGTCTAAAAATAGACCCATGAAAGCTTTGTCTGTCAAACAACAAATAGAGTACGAAGAGGCTACTCGATGTCATATTTGTAAACATTTGTTATTGGGTGACAAAGTTCGAGATCACAAGCATGTTACATCTGAATACAGAGGACCAGCACATTCTCGTTGCAATTTAACGTTTAAAATATGTTCGTTTATACCTGTTGTTTTCCATAATTTATCAGGATATGATTCTCATTTATTTATTAAAGAACTGGTTAAGTACGATGGTCCTATTAAAATAATTCCTAAATCAAAAGAAAAATACATCTGTATTATGAAAAGCCTCGCTTCTAAGAACAAGTCTAGTTCTGTTCAAATAAAGTTTATAGATTCTTATCAATTTTTAAGTTCGAGTTTAGATGAACTAACTAAGAATTTACATGTAGAACATTTCATAAATCTTTCAAGAGAATTTGGCCATAAAGCCGATTTATGCTTATTGAGACAAAAGGGTATTTATCCATACGAATATATTGATGCATGGTCTAAGTATGATGAAAAATGTTTGCCCCCTAGAGAGTGTTTTTATAACACAATGAAGCTGGAGCATATTTCTGAAAATGAATATACACATGCACAAAAAGTTTGGTATTCTTTTAGTATCAATTCTGTTGGTGAATATACTGATCTTTATTTAAAAAATGATGTATTATTATTATGTGACATATTTGAACATTTTAGAAACACAGGTTTAGAATATTACAATCTCGATCCAGCATACTATGTGTCCGCACCAAGTTTAAGCTGGGACGCAATGCTTTTGTGTACTGGTGTTAAATTGGAGCTGATGCATGACTTGGAAATGTATAATCTACTTGAAAAGGGAATACGTGGTGGATTAGCACAGTGTTCCCTACGACATGTAAAAGCTAATAATACATTTCTACCCTATTTCAATGATACTAAGCCTTCATCTTTTTTAATATATCTTGATTGTAACAATCTTTACGGATATGCTATGAGAAAAAAAATGCCTGTATCGGAATTTCAATTTTTATCAGAAAATTAAAGTGCTAACTTTGATGTTTTGAATATATCTGATGATTCTGAATATGGATATATTCTGGAGGTTGATCTAACTTATCCAGAAATATTGCATAATTCGCATAGTGACTTACCATTCGCACCAGAGAGATTTGTACCTCCTGGTGGGAAAACTACGAAATTAATTGCGAATTTATATGACAAATATAATTACATCATTCACTACATACATTTAAAACAATGCTTGAAAAATGGGTTGATTTTAAGCCGAATACATCGTATTCTCAGATTTAGACAAGACCATTTTTTGCAAAAGTACATAGATTTAAATACTCGTCTGCGTCAAGCTTCTACATCAGCCTTCGAAAAAGATTTTTTCAAACTTTTGAATAATGCTGTGTTTGGAAAAACAATAGAAAATAAACGCAAGCAAGTAAATGTAAAGTTAGTAACAAAGTGGGAAGATTCTGATAATAAAACAAATAAATATATTGGTGCTGAAAAACTTGTTTTACAACCCAACCTGAAAAATATATCAATTTTTTCAGAAAACTTTGTGGCTGTTCAGTTAAGCCCTGAAAAATTAATATTGGATAGACCGATTTACATTGGTTTTACTGTATTGGAGTATGCCAAACAACACTTATATCAATTCCACTACGATTTTATAAAAAACAAATATGGCTCGAAAGCTAAACTATGTTACACTGACACGGATAGTCTACTTTACTTAGTAGAAACGGATAATTTTTACAAGGATATGATTGATAATATATCGGTATTTGACACCAGTAATTTTGCTGAGGATAATCCATATGGAATACCTAAAATTAATGAAAAAGTTCCGGGTTTGTTTAAAGATGAACTCGGAGGCTCGGTAATTTATGAATTCATTGGCTTAAGGGCTAAACTTTACTGTTTGAAAAGTGTGAATACAACATTAAAGAAGGCAAAAGGTATAACGAAACCTGTAACAAATCAATTAAAGCTTTCTGATTATAATGCTGCTCTACACAATAACAAAATTATCAAACGTAAAATGAATGTAATTAAATCGATTAAACACGTTCTCTATTCACAACAAGTGAATAAAATTGCATTAAATAGAAGTGACGACAAAAGACAAACACTTTCAAATCAAATCGAAACCTTACCATGGGGTCATTGTGATACAATTTCTTAAAATGTATTATTTAGTTATTATGTATATAGATGTATAATATTATAGCTGTGTATTCTCCTGTTTATATTACCTATTCTTAAAAGTAAATATATGATAACATTGAAATTGTGTCTATCTGTCTATTAATAAATGTGTATGAATAGATATAATTTTATTTAATAAACTAGTTAAACGCATTTTTGTTTTATTTATTGGATTTACTCATATGCTAACTACGCGTTTAGTTAAAGTATAAAAAAATAGTCTAAGTAATCTTCAAGTCAATCAATAGTTCGATCAATAACTATGATAAGAATTATAAATACTAGAGCCTGAATAATTTTCATAACAGATACAGACATGAAGACGTGGGTCAAGCAACAAGTATCATTGCATGTTAAAAATATAGATGTAAAGGAAAATTCGCTACGCGTGAAACACAGCGTACTTCTCCCAAATAATATTCGATGTATAATATGTGGTCCCTCGAATTGTGGTAAAACGAATGTCATGATTAGTTTACTAATTCATGAAAACGGATTAAAGTTTAACAATGTTTATCTGTATTCTAAGACCAGCTTTCAGCCAAAATACAGCTTTCTAAAACAAGTTTTGCAAAGAGTTCCAGACGTAAAACTTTTTGTTTTTAATTTTGATGATGATGTTATTCATCCTAACGACGCATTGTTGAACTCTGTTATCATATTCGATGATGTAGTTTGTGAAAAACAAATAAACATAAGAAATTATTTTACACTGGGTAGACATAGAGGTATAGACTGCTTTTATTTATCTCAAACATTTTCTAAAATACCAAAGCAGTTATTACGTGATAATGTTAACTTTTTGATCATTTTCAAGCAAGATGAAGTTAACATGAAACATATATACGATGAACATGTTAATTCTGATATTGAGTGGTCTAAGTTCAAAGATATGTGTTCTAAAATCTGGATCCATCCTTATGATTTTTTAACAATAAATAAGGATTGTGAATTAAATAAAGGTAGATATAGACAGTCATTTGACAACTTTATTTATTTTGATTAATGGTTATATAACATGAAATGAAAAACAAAAAAAATCATTTGAGCATTAATACTTCTGCGTACAAGTCGTATAATGGATCATAATACAACAAATCAATTAATAAACTCTGTGGATGCTATTAGGAAAAAGGTGAAACAAATGAAAGATTATGAATTTAGTACCGACACTCATCTGAAGTATTTTTTTAAACCTCTTGCTGACCCTCTTAATGCTATAGCAGCTAACAAGCAAATTTCAATAATAAAAAATGAAGATACTTATGACAACCAACCTAAAAACACCGATATCTTAGGTTCAAAAATGTTTTTGCGTGACAAATCACATGATATGTACAAACATGAATCACCAGAATCAGAAAAGTTTTATTCAGAAGACGAAGAAGATAACACATCTGAATCAGAAAACGTTAATGTGTCGCTGAAAAAAGAAGATATCTTTGAAATATACGATGATATGAACATACCATTTGGCGTACGTAGTGAGAACGATAAGCATATGATTGGAAATACAATAGTTAATTTCTCTACCACTCGCGAGAACTCTGATAAAGTGTATTTAATTCGCGTAGCTAATAAACAGTATAAAATAACACCTGGTCTTAAAGAATTATTACTTCGCAAGAAGCCTGATTTAAGTTTGGTCAATTTAAAAGATAAATTAGTTGACAAAGAAATACTCATCACAACTAATGCTCATAAAAGAGACTGACCCTGCAGGTCAAGTTAAAGGTGATAAGGGTCTAAAATATTCTCAAGTGGTCAAACCGTTATTTCCCGAGTCTAGTAAACGCTTACAAGAACCTACAGAAGTTAAATCTAAACAAAACAAAACAAGGCTCGATATTGGGTCCATTCCTCTTTTTAGTTTATGTCAATGATCTACTCCATTTATTAAAAAATCAACCACAAATGGTGTTATTTGCTGACGATACTTCCTTAATTTTTAAGGTAGATAGACGTGCCACAAATTTTGACGACGTAAATAACGTCCTAATGCAGGTCCAAAATTGGTTCACTGCTAATAATTTAGTATTAAATGGAAAAAAAAACGAAGTGCATAAAATTTTCTTTACCAAATGTCAAAAGTACTGATTGTGAGATAGTATTGAATCAAGAGAAACTAGAATTCGTCGATAAAACTGTTTTCCTGGGGATCACGCTCGACTCAAGGTTACAATGGGGTCCTCATTTAACATCTCTTGCAGGACGGCTAAGTTCAGCAGCATATGCTGTCAGAAAAATCCGTCAATTTACTGATGTAGATACCGCGAGGCTGGTCTATTTTAGTTACTTTCATAGTATCATGTCTTACGGTATTTTACTATGGGGACGGGCTTCAGACATCGAGTCTATTTTTATTCTGCAGAAAAGAGCGATTAGAGCCATATATTATCTCCGCAGGCGTGACTCTCTAAGGGAACTGTTTAAGGATATTAACATCATGACGGTACCTTGTCAATATATCTATGAAAACATCATGCACGTAAGAAAAAATGTAAAATGTAAGAAAAAATCTTTTTAGTAAAAGAGGTGATAGACATAATTATAGTACAAGAAATAGAGACTTATTAGTTCAACCAGGTTTTCAGACTGGCTAAAGTGGACTCATATTTCATGGGATACTGTTTAAAATGTTATAACAAAATTCCTCCCCACATACTTCAACTGAATGAGACGAAATTCAAATCTTGTATAAAATGCACACTATGCAGGCAGGCATATTATAAGTTGGGGGATTACATCGCTGATAAAAATGCTTGGCTCAATGCTGGTCCTGCTCCACAACCACAACTATTTGATTAACATTGGAAAACACTGTTGGAGCTGCTGAAGAGTTTAAGACTATTTTTGCATTGTATAAAATCAATTTCCTTTGTATTATATAATTTCAGAGCTCAGGTGTGAGTACTATGTACTAAAGAGCTAACATTTAGCCGGGCATTGAGCCGGGTAATACGTATTTTATTGACTTGAATGTGCCCTGGCGGCTGTGAGTATGTCATGCTCACTCAGATGTCTCGCTGATGGTGGCGCGTGTGTTGGATCATTTAGCTCCCTTCAAAATGGTTGAGCTGAATGGTGCTAATCCATGCGTCATGTTCGTGAACGAGCGCCGTCAGTTGGGACAGGTCAACTCTTAGCTCAGGGCCAGTTTCCCACTTTGTGGAAATCTGGTCGTCTGGTCCTGCTCAGGAAGGCGGGGCGCCCTGCGGACTCGCCGTCCGCGTACCGGCCCATAGTGCTGCTTGACGAGGTGGGCAAGCTGTTTGAGCGGATAATCGCAGCCCGCCTCGTCGGCCACTTGTGCAGAGAGGGGCCGGACCTGGACGACAGCCAGTTCGGGTTTCGGCATGGGCGCTCCACGATCCACGCTGTGTCGCGGGTTAGAGTCCTGGCGGAGGAAGCGGTGTCCCGGGGCGGGGTGATGCTGGCGGTGTCCTTGGACATTTCCAACGCCTTCAACACCCTGCCCTGGAGTTGTATTCGGGAGGCACTGCGGTATCATGGGGTGCCTCCCTACCTCCGCCACATCGTTGGGGCTTATCTGTCGGAGAGGTGTGTCACCTACATGGGACGTGATGGCGGAAACCAGCGCCGCATGTCGTGCGGTGTTCCACAGGGCTCGGTTTTAGGCCCGCTCCTGTGGAACATCGGGTACGACTGGGTGCTGAGGGGCGAGCTCGGTGCCGGGGTAGACCTGACGTGTTATGCGGACGACACGCTGGTCACTGCCCGGGGGAGCTCGCACAGGGAGGCAGCGTTGTTGGCGACGGCTGCGGTCTCACAGGTGGTGGGCCGCATACGTCGCCTAGGCCTGGAGGTGGCCCTCAGCAAGTCGGAGGCCATGGTGTTTCATGACCCCCGGCGGGCGCCGTCACCCGGCTCACACATCGTGGTCGGGGGGGCTCGGATCGCTGTCGAGTCCACCATGAAGTACCTAGGATTGGTGCTCGACAGCCGGTGGGACTTCGGGCCCCACTTCCGACGGCTGGCGCCCAAGTTGCTGGGCGCCGCTGGGGCGCTATCAACGCTGCTTCCCAATCTGGGGGGCCCGAGCGCCGCTTGTAGGCGGCTCTACGTGGGGATCGTGCGATCGATGGCCCTTTACGGGGCCCCGATCTGGGCTGCTGACCTGACGGCCGGTAGCATCGCCGTAATGCGCAAGCCGCAGAGGGCGATGGCCGTCAGAGTCATCAGAGGGTATCGCACGATCTCCTACGAGGCGGCTTGTGCACTGGCCGGATCCCCGCCCTGGGACCTAGAGGCGAAAGTACTCGCGTCATCGTATCGGTGGCGCGAGGAAGCGAGGGCGCGGGGCGAGCGACCGATGCAGTGACACATGGAGCTGCATCGGTCTCAGCTTCGCGAGGTCCTGGTGGCGGAATGGCGGGACAGGCTTTCACGCCCTACCGCCGGCCTCGACATCGTCGAGGCGGTCCGGCCGGTGCTCGACCGCTGGCTCGGGAGGAGGCACGGCTCCCTGTCGTTTCGGGTGACGCAGGTGCTCTCGGGGCATGGTTGCTTCGGGAAGTACCTGTGTCGCATAAACAGGGAGCCGGACGCCCGGTGTCACCACTGCGTCGACTGCCGGGAGGACACGGCGCGGCATACGCTGGCAGAGTGTGCCGCTTGGGAGGAGCCACGCCGTGCCCTCATCTCAGAAGTAGGCAGTGACTTGTCGCTGCCGGCCCTAGTGAATGCGATGGTCGGCGGCGGCGAGTCCTGGGACGCGGTGGTTTCCTACTGCGAGACAGTCGTCTCGCAGGAGGCTGCGGAAAGGGAGAGGGAGATCTCGTCCACTCACCCGGCCCGCAGCAGGCGCACCGGGCGTCGGCGGAGGGCGGATAACGCCCTCTTCCAGCCCCCCTAAATGGGTCCAGGGGTGACGGACTCGGGGACGTCCGTCGGGGGGTTGCGGAAGATTTAAAGTTCCCGCGACCCCCGGCGTAGCTGTGAGTTGGAACACCGGGGTGGTTTTTAGTCAGCAAGAGTCTGACAGACCCCTCCGCCCGCCCCAGGGCGGAGGACATCCATGAGGATTTTCCACCCCGGAAAAAAAAAAAAAAAAAAAAAAGGTCAACTCTTAGCTGCCTTGGCTGATTTAAATTACGTGCACGTCTTTCTACATTGTTCTCACATGTTTAATTTAAACATGAATTGATGTAACAAATACTTTGTAACAATTTATTTAAAAGAGTGTCCGTGGAGTTTCTTGCCCGTTCTTCTCCATAGGTACCTACCTACTACGCTTTGGAATGGGCAACTAGCTTCATATTTCTGACTGACCGATTCCTTGACAATTCAAAAGTGCCTGTAAATGGTTTAATTGAAATAAATGCTTTGAGTTTGAGAGTTTGAAAAACGAGGTGCTGGTCTACCGTATCTTAAAAAAAAAAAAAAAAATACCGAGCTTGTTTATTGGGATGATCCTAATGAATTAGTGGACAGGCTTAAACTTTTGATCGCATCTAAAACTGCAGGTAATACTAATCTTGACAATGAAATCTTATCAATTATTGAAGAGTTAAAAGAAGCGGGTGTTATAAAAGAATAAAACGACTCAGCGTTTAAACTGAATATCAGTATAATTTTGTAATTCAGAAGTGACAGTTGAAAGAATGAGCAAAGTGAAAAGAGACATTATAAACGAAATTCATAGAAGTGCAAGAAAAAAATTTCCTCGAAGGCATGTAATATTAAAAGATATTGATGATCTCTGGCAAGCTGATTTAATGGATATGCAAAGTTTCTCCAAATTCAACAACAACAACAAATATATTTTAGTTATCATTGATGGATTCTCTAAGTACGCTTGGGCTATTCCACTTAAACAAAAAACCAAAGAAGCTGTATCAAAAGCTTTTATTACATTATTGAGTAGAGAAAAACGCATTCCTAGAAACTTGCAAACAGATCTTGGAAAAGAATTTTACAATAAAAGTTTTCAAAAAATATTAATAAACCATTCTATCAACCACTACTGCACTTATTCGACCAAAAAGGCATCAATTGTAGAACGATTAATAAGGACGATAAAGAGTAAGCTTTTCAAAGAATTTAGTTTCAAGGGGAATTATAAATGGACTGACGGGACACTTGCAAAAACCATTACTGGATATAATAATACAATACATAGAACAATTGGTTTACCACCAGATCAAGTAAATCATAGCAATAAAACTAAAGTACTACAGAGATATTTCAATCAAAATCGAACGAAAACAAAATGTGCTAAGTTTAAGACCGGCGATTTTGTTCGAATAAGTAAACATAAAGGTTGTTTTGAAAAAGGTTACACTCCTAATTGGTCAACAGAGATATTCAAGATCAGTAACGTTCAAAACACGAATCCTGTTACATATTTATTACAAGATGTTAAACAACAACCTATTTTAGGAGCCTTTTACGATCAAGAATTACAAAAAACCAAACATCCTGATATTTACCTTGTTGAAAAAGTTTTAAAATGAAAAGGTAGAAAAGTTTTCGTGAAATGGTTGGGGTTATCATCCTGCGAAAATAGTTGGATTGACGATAGCAATGTTTCATGAGCGGTTTATCAATATAACATCACGGTCTATGATAGTGATCTCAATCTGTTTGTATACATGAAAGGGGAAGGACTTATAAATAATTTAATTAATAATTTACCGTTTGAGCTCCATTTGCCAGGATATAATTATTGTGGCCCAGGAACTAAATTACGTGAAAGATTAGCTCGAGGTGATAAAGGAGTAAACAAGTTAGATGAATATTGTAAACATCACGATATTGCATATAACAATTCAAAAACTTTGAAAGATCGCCACAAAGCAGATATAATTTTATTAAAAATGGCAAAAAAGCGTGCTTTGTCTTCCGATGCAAGCACCGGAGAAAAACTTGCTGCCAATTTTGTTAATAATATAATGTTAACAAAAGTAAATACTGGAGCTGGGTTCAAAAAAAACTTTAACAATTTAGTAACCAATACGAAAAAATGCAGTAAAAAAGTTAAACCGAAGTGTAGGAAAAAACTAATAGAATTGGCCTACGCTGCTGCTAAAGAATTAAATCGTGATTTATCTGCCAGGATTCCACGTATAATACCAATTCCTAAGTCTGGAGGGGTTCTACCTTTAATACCAATATTTGCTGGTTTGTCTGCTGCTGGCAGTATTGCAAGCGGAATTGCTGGAATCGTCAAAACCATAAATGAATATAGAGTTGCAAAAAAGCGTTTAGAAGAAATGAAAAGACATAGTAACAATGTGGAAGGTGTATGTATTGGAAATGGACTGCGGCTAAACCGTTACAAGGACGGGCTTGGAATATATACAAATTTAATGAAAAAAAACTAAATCATAGGCTACCTAATCGCGCTCTTACTAATATAGATATCATACATTTTACCAAAACCGTTCCATATTTTCGTGGAGTGTTTATGAGAGATACCTTACCGAAGTATCCGTTTTCTAAAGAGTGCGGAATCATAAATTTAGATAATTCTAAAAATTCTGGTACACATTGGGTAGCCTATGTAATTTTAAATTAATATGTTGAGTACTTTGACAGCTACGGCAACTTAAAACCTCCAATAGAATTTATTCGCTATGTAGGTTCTAACAATATTAATTATAATTACAATAATTTGCAAAATAATAATTTATTCAATTGCGGACATTTATGCATTAAATTTCTTAAAGAGTTTTGGAAAAAGCAAGGTTTTATCAAATCATCACTTAAAAAGGTTTAAATGTTATGAGTCGTCTACATAAGACAACACTTTGACTTTATCTGTCACAAGAGGTGAATGTCAATTAGATTAAAGAAAATAAAAAAATGATAGTTTACAATATAAAATCAACTGCCAAAGATAATAGTTTTACTCGTTCTCGTACCTTCAAAAGACGAAGACATATTATACGAACTCTAAAAAAAATAACTAAAGATAATAAACTATTTCTTCGAGCTTTAGGATTTAAATTATGAGTATTCTTGAAGTGAATGATTTACCACAATTCGACAACTCTGTAGTGAATTATGAAATTCACACATATAATCCGTATAGCAACAATTTTAATGAAAATGATGAAATACGTATACCCATAAATCTAGCTACATTTACGTTGAAGGCAGAGCCACTATGGTTTCAAGAGATGGAGCAGGAAAACTAGCACGAAAGGTTGTTAATTTTACCAACAATCATATATCATTTCTATTCCAAGACATTCGATATGAAATTAACGGTGTAGAGATAGACCGAATAAAAAATGCAGGTATTTCTACAACTCTAAAATCATGTGTCAATGAGCCAGGGGGAAAGTAAGGCTGCTGCTATTTGGGGTTGGAATTTGAATGGGATGAAAGATAATGATGGTATTTTTAGTGCCCTTATACCCTTGAATAAAGTTTTAGGATTTGCGGAAGATTATAATAAAATTATCATTAACTGTAAACATGAACTTATACTTAAAAGAAGCGGTTCAAATCTTAATAGTGTTTTACTTGATAATAATGACTCCATTGAAGTAAGTATAGAGAGACTGCAATGGCGTATGCCTCATATAAAAGTTTCAGATCGGGAAAGATTAACTTTACTTAAACATTTAGAAAAGGATCGTCGTATTCAAATAGCTTTCAGAAATTGGGATTTGTACGAATACCCTTTATTACCTAGAACTACAAAACATTCTTGGGTTGTTAAAACTGCTTCACAACTCGAAAAACCAAGGTATGTGATCTTTGGTTTGCAGACAAATAGAAAAAATATGAAAAGTAAAGACTGCTCAATATTTGACCATTGTAAATTGACTAATGTTACTCTTTTTTTAAATTCTCAATATTATCCATACGAATCAGTGAATGCAAAATTTTCTGAAGATAAGTATTATATATTATATGAAATGTTCACCAAATTTCGTCAGTCTTACTATAACACCCGGTCTGAACCAATGCTTGGTTTGGATGAATTTAAAGAAAAGGCTCCTTTATTTGTAATTGATTGCTCAAGACAGAACGAAGCCTTGAAAACCGGGGCTGTAGATGTGAGAATAGAAATAGAAAGTTCTGAAGATATACCAGAAAATACATCCGCCTATTGTCTAATCATCAACGATCGTCTATTTGAATATAAACCCTTAAGTGGTATTGTAAAGAAATTATTATGAACGCTATAGTCGATGTGCAAGGGTTTAAGACGGAAAGTAACGAGTTCATCGTGAAAGAAATAGCAATAGCATGTGGAAATCAAATTACATATGTTATTATTAATCAAACCACCATTCCCATTTAACAATCTTACAAACAAAGAAAGATTGCAAGTAAGTTGGATGGAGAGAAACAGAAAAATTGTCTGGAAAGAGGGTTTTATACCATACTTAAACTTTCATCGATATATTGTACCTTATCTGGAAGATAAAAACATTTATGTTAAAGGATGTGAAAAAATTTCGTGGTTAAAAAACATTGTAAAACATGATAAAATATATAATTTAGAAGATGAGAACTGTCCTCGTTTACAAAAATTATTTGACGATTATAGAATGTCTAGTAATATATTTAGTTGTGTGTATCATTCGAATGTCTGTGCTTTAAAAACTGTAATGTGTTTGAGAAAATGGTGTACAGATGAAAATAAAATTTTTTGATTGATTATTTCTTGTTTTATTTTATTACAAAATAAAAATACATAGAACCGCAACGAACCATGCTACAATTTTAAAGATACCTGAAAAATAACGTTAGTCCTGTCCATATGACTCCAAGTACCACATCGTTATAAATTAACAACACCAGTTAAAAGACTTCATTATGCCTAAGCACATACCCGTATCAAGACCTTCAAAAATGATTCAAAATTATTTTAGCCCACGATATGAAACATATAATGAATATCAAATTCGATTATGTTCATTCAGACATTATTGGGCTACAGTAGATTCAAAACGAAGATTGGTGATGAAAATGGCTGATGCAGGTTTTTTTTACTGTGGAAGTGGTTTAAACGATAAAGTTATGTGTTTTCATGTGGAGGTGATATCAAAGATTGGGAGTATTACGATGATCCTTGGATGCAGCATGCTATACTTTTCCCTGATTGCTTTTATTTAAATGCTGTAAAAGGAACAGATTATGTTGATAAACTCAAACATCAATTTATTAAAGAAACAGAAGTATAAAATGGTTCCAAAGTAGTATTTAAGCTACCAGATTCTGGCTGAAGATGAAAATGCTTTTATCTTATTCGTTTTTATTCCATTAATTGTTTCTGAATACAGATAAATATGTTAAATTAACATTATTTTTGTTTTATTTATTAAAAGAGTTGTAACACCTCTAAGGCTAATCAACCAGTGTTGCACCATGAATCACTATCCATATAGAAAGTAATGTAGTTCAAAATCTATTTGAATAGATATGTTCCAATGAATTAAACAGTATAGGTATTCTCAATTCTAATAGACCATCAATTCAACAAACATGATTTCGTCTACTTGAACTATACAATAAATAAAGATTAACCTATTTGAATAGAAATGTTAATGTCATTTCAATAACCTATTTGATTAGACAATCTATTCAGTAAATAAAATTTCATCTATTTTAATAGATATGTTCCAATGAATTAAACAGTATATTCTAACAGACCATCAATTCAACAAACAAGATTTCTTCTATTTGAATAGATATTTTTTATCTATTTGAATAGTGAAAATTGGGGTATCTGGATCTCCTTTGATCCAGATGCCCCAATCATATACTACTCCTAGCGAGTCGGATTCATCGCTTACCCCGCAAGAGAAGGATTTATAATCCATATTCTCTCATAGATCGCGTAGGTATCTTCTAGAAGTGCCTACGTAAGTGGTTAAAGCACCTAGCTACCACCTTTAGTCTATTATACCCATTACGTGGTCATTCCCGCACCCAGTAGGTAATATACTCAAAGTAGCTACCTGCTAATTATTATAATAAAAACTATCATAGTTGTCCTGGGGCGGTATTTTTGGCACTCAGCCTACGTACCGCCACTCTCAAATCTACCCCGGTCACCTTCGGAGATTCGTCGTCATCGTCACTGGTGTGGTCCGCATCGGGCACCGCAGGAGGCGGAGCCATGGGCGGGGGAGTATGTTCCCCTCGCGAAGGGAACAGAGCGCTCACCACGTCCTCCACGAGCTGGGGCCGGAGACTCTGCGTCAGCGGGGGAGCCCATGGGCAGAGTTGATCTCTCACCCATTTGTATGGGCGCCCCCACGGGTCTCTGTTCAGAGTCTCCAGCGACTCCTTACGGCCCACTCCTCTGGATTGCTCGATCTCCGCTCGGAGGGCGGTCTTCGCCGCTCTGTACCCTTCGTACAGCTCAGCCTCAATGTCTTCCGTAACCGGAGGGCGGATACGGAGCCTACGGTGACTGGAGTACCGGTGGCGCGCATCGACGCACGCCGCGTGTAAAGCGCTACGCTCACGCGACCACCAGTACACCTGGCGCCGAGCACGTCCGGGCTGGACCCGGGGCATTGCCACGTCACAAATTTTGGACATGGCCTCCCGGAACCACTCCGCCTCGTCATTGATGTCGGCAGGCCTGTTCGGTGATGACACCCAGGCCTGCACGATCGAGGCTTCCAGGAGAAGCTCCGGGGTCCAGCTGCTTCAGCGCTCACCACGGACCACTCGGGGTCTGTCTGACCGGCGTGCGAGGTCTGGGCGGAGACGTCAAACCGGATATACCGGTGCACACTGGCGAAATATCACAAAAAGATGGCAAAAATCTATTTTGCAATTTGTTTAATTGATTTATAGTACTTTATTACTAAATTATATTGAAAACCTATATTTTTAGGGTTATTAATTAAAATTAAATTAAAATCATCAAAAAATAAAATCTAATAATTTATTCATCGTCATGGATTAAGTAAATATATTTCAGTAGGACTTAAAGTTACAAGCTTTTTTGGTGGTAGTTTTCTCAATCCAGTAATGTATGGGTCTGAAGACACCATTAATCTCAGAAAAGTATCTTCCATGGCGACTTTTCTCGAGAATTTTCTAGAATAGTTCTGTCTGTATTTTCGTATATCTTTATTTCTACTTTCTTGAGCATCTTCACTTAAAAGACCTATAGCAATGCCAATATTGTCTGCAATGAGGGGCCCATGGATTAAAATTTTGTGTATATTTTGTGTAGTTGGCATATTGAACCATGGGTACATAAAAACAAAAGCTGACGCAGTCCGTAGGCAAAATAAATGAAATTTCACAAAATTAATTTTGTATCCACTTGAAATAATTTTCAGGATAGTGTGGAATCTATTAATCAGACTTAAAGAAACTCCTGTTATCTGTGCAGTTTCGTCTGCATGCTGAAAAAGTACACGAGCAGTGTTTCCATCTGTTGACGTCCCTCCACCTTGGCGCGGTTTGTCTACATGCAGACCTAGTTTTTCCCAAAATTCTTTTTGTATTCTTTTTTTTTCACTGGTCATAATTATTTTATCACTGCCTCTTGCTTGCCACTTTCCGAGTTTCAATTTGTAACCCAAATGCAAGATGCACTCAGCAAATCGTATCCAGGCATGTAATGACGAAAGCCCATATTCAAAATTTTCTTCAATCACTCGTCTGTTGATGCACTTTTTGATTAGATTGAAATCTTTGGAGGTAAGCCCGCACAGATAACACCGCATGGCTGAGCTTGTATCAGTAAGCGCATTAATCATTTTACCATCCACCATGGTTAATTTTAGATCGTGTTTGACACACCATTCAGCATTCCTAGTAGGTACTATATCTGATATTTGGTTTTTTACATTAGCAGCTTCCAATTTGGATACTTCTATTGTCTCATGAGCCATCTGAAGTCTCAAAGGTCGGCAGTATCTTGGCGATGACGGGCGAGGATTTTGCCAGACGATATTTTCCCCTTGATTTAAACTCACAAGGCGTAATGGTAAAATTGATGTTATAATCATATATTCGTCCGTGGATTCGACATTTTGGAATTTTTGTTTATATTGCGAATGACTGCCAGAACCATCACATCCCCATTTCGAGATCAAGCACAGATTTTTGCGTTCACTTTCATCAAGACTTTGAATGACTTTACTTAATGACAGTAATAGCCTTTGAGTCGTATGATCCATAAGATTTTGAAGAGATACTTCTGCTCGTGTTTCTGAAGTGCTAACATCAAAAGGATAACACTTTTTCTTAGCTTTGGTAATTGCCTCATAATTTGGGTATAAATTACAATTCACTTCCATTGCACTTTTTCGAATTATGTTATACTGGTGCTTCGTAAGCTGCCCTTCAATAACAATAGATAAAGCTTTATCAGGACAGAGAGTGGCATGGTTTTTATCCATTCTTGGAATAATGTCTTGAGAAACATCTTTTACTAATTTGGATTTTTCTATCTCTCCACACTGTCTATATTTCATTTGCGTAGCGTAAGCCAATTCTGTGGATGACATTTGCCGTCGCACATTTTCAGTTCTATGCCGTTTAGCCCGTTCACTTAATTCTCCAAAATCTTTAGAAGGTCGACCAGCCGATACTTTTCTCTTCTGCGATTGCGAGACGTTAAAGCAAACATATTGATCAAACCATTCTTTATGCGCATTGACACATCTTTCAAAATGTCTTTGGTATTTATCAAGTTTTGATTTATATTGACCTATTAGCTTTTGCAAAACATTTTTAGTATCACTTGAAATGTTAGTCTGTTTTAGAGCATTTTCCACTTTTTTATAAAGAAATTGCATTTTTTCTGAGTCTTTTTTAGAAGTAGACTCTCTATAATACTCAATAAGAGTTCTTCTGCTAATATAAATCTCTTCAGAGTTTGATCCTGGAAAAAAGAAAAATAAATTATGAATTAATGAAATTCTACCTTACGACAAAAAATTACAAAGTTTGTTCAAGATGCGCAAAAACGAGCATCCCTTTCTAGGTGTTTCTAGAAGAAGAATATGTAATCCTCAATTTAAGGCACATTTGAGGGCTTGAGTCCACTTGAGTTAGTACTTTTACTCTATGAGAAGTTTAGTTACTGTTTAAATGGCGACTACTATTAGAAGAAATACGAAATAACATAGAAATACAATTCAAAAGTAACTTTTTAATATTTATAATTATAGTTCCTTACCGCCAGAAGTAGAATCCATCACCAAAACACTTAATTCCACCGAACAACGTACTAATATTATCAGTTGAATATTAACTTTGAATAAAACAAAACACATCCGCTGCTTAACAAGTCAAACTTTGGACTGGGATACACGTAAATGGGGGGTTCGGGAGAGCGCGGCGTTTGCGCAGGTAGCTAGACCATTGTACTGAGGATGTCGCCTAAACAATAGAAACCAGATTTCGTGTAATTTGTAAAGTTGATTATTTGCCAACTTTTAGCGATATTTCGCCTGTGTGCGGTGATCGAAAAAGGTCTCCACCCCCTCCATGACGTGCCAGTCGATGACACGCGGCGACAGAGCGGGGCTGGCGAACGAGATGTCCACCACTGATTGACCCCGCATCCGCACACACGTGGGGCCAGAAGCAGTAAGGCTTGCCGCTGCCCCTGGATTTGGCAGGTGGAGCGCAGGCCTTGCTCCCAGCCCGGTGATCAGCCGGCTTGCCAGCCGCCGTACATGCGTAACAGTGCGGCGTGGCATTGCACGAGCCGGCCTTGTGACCGGGCCGACCACAGCGGAAGCATTCCTCGCTGCAGTCCACCTCCGAGGTGCGCTGCGCTCCTACGTGGTGCCCCCACCCGGCAGCGGAAGCACCTCAGTGGTC
Source organism: Agrochola macilenta (assembly GCA_916701695.1). Classification (NCBI taxonomy): domain Eukaryota; kingdom Metazoa; phylum Arthropoda; class Insecta; order Lepidoptera; family Noctuidae; genus Agrochola; species Agrochola macilenta. The sequence goes on along the minus strand of OU753583.1, from coordinate 985,604 downwards.
TGGGTTTCAGCAGTTTCACCTGCGCGGATACCCAGCCTACCCGGAGCCTTTGGCCCTCCCCGGCTATTTTTTGGGCCGCCAACACGGGGCAGCTCACCGTAATGGTTTGCATGCCCGTAGCGTCAGGACGGATGGTGCCTGCCCTCACCTGCTCGGCAGAGCACCCACCAGTCCTAGCCACGGCGGCAACAACGTCTTCCGCCGTCACGCAGTCGTCCAGGCCCAGGATGCGCATGTCAGCGCACTTGGTGGGCCTGGAGACTCAGGCTTCCTCCGCATTGAAGGACGCCCTGAGCCTTTCGGCCAGGGCGTCAGCGGTCGGGCCGCTGGCCGCACCGGGGATCTCCAGCCGGATATCCGAGCCCCCGTCGCAGTGACCTTCATGCGGAAGCCATCGGTGACGCCGATCTCCTGCAGGTTCACTGCCGCCCACGCCTTGGCGAGCACCTCACGGTAGGTCACGCCCTTATTCTCTGCTTCCGGCTGTAGTGTGATCACTACAGCTGCGGACTTCGAGGCGCTTCGCTTCTTGCGCTGTTGCCGCCTCTCCTTCCTATTGGCCGCCCTTTTGGCCTTACCCGCCTGCCTTTTCTCCCCGGCTAGTTGCTATTCGGCGTCGGCCAGAGAGGAGTTAGGAGGTGGGGGCGGGGGCGACCGTCCTGCCACCATAGCTGGGGCCATCGCCTTCTGCGCAGCCGCCTGCGCAGCCGTCCCGCCCTTTTTGGGCTTGGACGGCGCTACTTTCGCCGGAGTCGCTGGCTTGGCCGCGGAGTTGGCCGCTGGCTTGGCCGCGGACTTGGCCGCTGGCTTGGCCGCGGACTTCCCCGCAAGCTTGTCTGCGGGCGTGGCCGAAGCAGCCACGGTGGCGGCAAAAGTTGCCTTTGGCTTAAGGCCATTTTTTGTTGTTCCGTGTCCTAAGTAAAGAACTTCTCGTCTAAAAAATTTGCATTTGTCCAAGGTGACCTTAAAATTGGTTTTCCTTAGTCGATCAAATATTTTTCGTAATTTCTCCAAGTGTTCTTGAAGGCTAGAAGAGTACACGATGATATCATCAAGGTATACTAAGCAATGTATACCTTGAAGACTTCTGAGCACATTGTCCATAGCCCTCTGAAAGTTGGCCGGGGCTGTCTTAAGGCCAAATGGCATCCTAGTGAATTCATAATGCCCTGACTGAGTGGTGAAAGCGGTTTTATGTTGGTCGGCTTTATTTAAATCTACCTGGTGATATCCGCTTGCCAAATCAAGCGTAGTGAAGTAGACTGACTTTCCTAGTTTATCAAACAGATCCGTTATGTTGGACAAAGGGTATTTGTCATCTATTGTTATTTCGTTGAGCCGTCGATAGTCATTCACCATCCTAAACTTCTTTTCGCCGAGGCATTTGCCTTTTTGGGCACTAAATGTACCGGAGCAATCCATGGGGAGTGTGATTCTTGGATGACGTTGTCTTTGAGAAGTTTATCTACTTGTCGCTGTATTTCTTCGTTTTGAGTAGGAGGGTATCGGTAAGGCCTCACATAGATCGGGTCTTCGTGCTTCGTTCTGATGCTGTGTTTTACATGGTTTGTAAAGGAGAGCGGTATATCTTTGCAGTAAAATATATCTCTGTACTCGTAACAAAGTCGTTCTATACATTCTCGTTCCTCTCGATTCATGTGGTATAGACGTAATTTCGATAAATTTTGTTTAAGTAAATCGTCTATGTCAAAATTGTCAGAGGTGTAGTTGTTAACCTCACATTCATCGCAATTGTATTCCTGAACTTGTAATAGTTTTGAAAAAGTCAAAGTTACCTTTTCTTGAGAAACATTTTGTATGATTGTATGCGCAAATGAATTGGCGCACCTAACTATTGCTATGGGCATTCGCACGTCCTTTCCAAACTCAATAAAATCTATTAAGGGCCATTTAGATGGAGAGAGTTTCTCGACTCGAAGATACGATTATTGAAAGAACATTAAAAAAGTCTCTTCGTGTAAACATTCACGATTGTCGCCCTGCCCCTTTTTTTTTTTTTTTTTGGGTGGGAAATCATCAAATGACTCCTCCCGCTCTGGGCAGAGCGAGAGGGAGTGTCAGACTTTTACTGACTAAAACCCACCCGTGTTCCTTCCGTTGCCTATGTGCTGGGGCCGCGATATCCCTTTCAGACAAACCCGCGACCCCAGCAGGCATTGGTCCTTCCGGACCCCGTCAGTTGTTGCTGACATCCCTTTGAGGCGCGCGTGGAACACAACGCGCCGTCGACCTGGGCCTGGTCCTTATCGGGCGGCGAGCTGCCCATCGCTCACCGTCCGCAGGCCCGCGCCTACGGTGGCCGGAAGTCAGCTTGTGACTCCCGACGCCCGGGGCGTCTCCTGCGGCGACTAGGGGCGCAAGGGCGTGCAGCTTGAATTTCCATCGCACGCTCCGCCTCTTCCTTCGCGAGCATAACTGCTTCGCAGAAGGAGGTGACGGCCTCCCATGCACTCTCGCTCCGGACCATGGCCTGAACCAGGGCCGGACGCGAGAGATCGCCGCCGCCGATCGCCTCCGTGAGGACACGGCGGTGCTCCGCCCAAGCAGGGCAGACCTCCACCATATGCTCCACCGTGTCCTCCGGGCGATCCACACAATGGTGACACCCGGGCGTTTCCTCCCGCTTGATCCTGAACAGGAACCTCCCGAAACAACCGTGTCCGGTGAGGACCTGCGTCAGGCGGAAGGTGAGGACGCCGTGGCGCCTCTTCAGCCACTCCTCAAAGAGGGGCCTTACCGCCGCAATTGTGGCGTGCCCATTGTCACCCTGCCCCTTGGGCGACAATTGCCTCGCAATAGAATATATCTGTCTCCGTGTAAACAGAACTCCAAAGCGAGAATTGTATTTCGAGTTTTTGTGCCAGTCGCTACTGCTTGCTGTTATTTCCTTTGGGCCAAATGTATTTCTTGCATCACGATTTTTATAATGCACATTCTCCGTATTCCACAAACGTAATTTCTATAAATTTTAATGAACTTAACATTATCGGCAGTACCAAATTTAAATGATTTTTGTGTCATTTTGAGAACAATACCGTAGTAATCACTGAACTCGAATGGCAAATCTCGCACTCAAAAACGGTTCAAACCGATTTGTACGATACTCGTATGAACTTGATAAAATGTCAAACGAGATCGTGTATAGACAAGTCGAGAACTCGTAAGCAAAAATCTTCTTACTATATATTTCGCTGTGTAAACTGTCGCAGTAATTTATCACCTAGCGATAAATTACTTGCGAATCTCGTATGACATAATCGTAGGCGAGAATTTAGTTCTTGCCTGTATGTAAACATTATGATACGATAGTCTTATGGCAATTATTGGTTGCGATAGTAGCGTACGATTTCTCGCCAAGAAACGTTCGAGAAACTCTCTCCATCTAAATGGCCTTTTATTCCGTCACCATTTTTCAAATCAGTCGGTACTTTCACACGTGTTTCGGATCGGGGTTCTAGACTTACTTCGTATGGGGGGTTGTAGATTATGGGTATATCTGTGTCACGCGTTCGCAACACTTGATTTTTCATATCTATTGTCGCATCAAGTTGTTTTAAAAGATCTGATCCTATTAGGCCGTCATATTGGCTATCTACATTATAGACGTAGAACTTATGTTTGGATGTACTTTTGAATGTTTTCAAAAGGGGAATGTATATGACTTCGTCATGTCTGCTCCGCGTGTGAGTGCTTATGGCCTCAAATGGTTCATAGTGTAGTGGCCTACATATAGCATCAACATCTGACCACGACGGCGCGCGGCCATGCACTGAGGACCGTGCCCGATACTAGTACGTTGCTCCAACCGCGCGTCGAGTTAGTGACTGAATACGACGCTTGCGGCGCTGCGTGTTTATATATGGAGACGCGTAAGAGTCGTGGACCAAAATACGAAAGGTGCACGACCTTTCTGATTGGTCCATTATAAATAAGGTATAGTGAGCATACCTCTATGTACAAAATCTAAAGTGCTATATACCTTAGGAAATAAAGAAATATATAATTGTATCACTAATAACTAGTTTCATTTCTATTTCCAAACAGTACGAAGTTTCCCTAAAGTGGTGACCCCGCGTTGAAAATGACCGGCGAAGAAGCGATCGAAATGATCAGTGTTAGGTCACGCATTCCACAATTTTGGCGCGACAAACCCCGTCTTTGGTTTGCCCAGTTTGAAGTTATGATTGCCAGCCAGAAACTCGGAGACGAAGGAAAATTTAGACTGGTAGTAGCGAATCTCACGAAGCCAGAAGTGGAGCAAATAAGTGACATCATCATGACCGCTCCGAACACAGGGAGATATGAAGAAGTCAAGAAGAGGCTGGTGTCCGTCTACGAAGAAACAGAAGGGAAACAGTTTCAGCAGTTGCTCAATGAAATGGAGCTCGGTGACCAACGGCCATCACAACTACTGCGCCGAATGCGAGACCTGGCGCGAGACAAAATGCCTGATGCCACGCTGTGCATGCTATGGATCGGACACCTGCCTGCCGTGACTCGCGCTGTACTAGCCGTAAGCGACGAGTCGAAATTGGACTCGCTTGCCGCCATGGCAGACAAGATGCACGAACAAATGAAGGAGGTAAATTCCGTGTGTTCCTGCCACAGTCAGCCTTCAACGTCGCAACAGTAAAACTCGTCAGAACAGAACATCATCAGCATGATCGAAACCCTGACCAAGGAGGTAGCAGCGCTAAAAATGGATCGTGACAATAATTACCGTCAGCGACCCCAACGCTATAGAAGCCGATCACGTTCGAAATTCCGTGATCGAAGGAGTGGGTCGTGTTATTTCCACCGAAAATTCGGCAAAGAAGCCTATCGGTGTAGAAGTCCTTGTAATTACAAGAAAAATACGCAGCCGGGAAACTAAAGAAGACTGAAGCGGTAGCGGTGGCTGAAGTCGACAAATCATCTATATACCGCCTATTCATAAAAGACGTAACAAGCGGCCAACAATACCTGGTCGACACAGGCGCAAATGTTTCGGTTCTACCCGCAAGTGTGAACGAAAAAAAGAATCGGGATCCGAGCAACTACCTTTACGCAGCAAATGGAACGCGAATACCTACATTCGGCGAGCGAACCGTCGTATTGAATATTGGATTAAGGCGTCAGTACAAGTGGCGATTTGTGATCGCAACAGTCAGTAGGCCGATCATACTGATTTTTTGCATCACTGCACGCACTAATGGTCGACCTACATGGACGGCGACTGGTGGACCAAAAGACAACCTTAGCAACATCTGGGTGCCTGTTATCTGCATCGGTAGGGAGCATACGCACTATCGACGACAATCTTCCATATCACGACCTACTAGCTAAGTATCCTGATATCACAAGACCAAGCTCGTGGAAATTGTACAACAGTGAAGTCGAACATTACATCGAGACAACCGGCCCACCAATGTACGCAAAAGCTCGTCCTCTCTCGCCACACAAATATAACGCAGCCAAGGAAGAAATACAATTAATGATGGACCAAGGTATCTGTCGACCGTCGAATAGTCCATGGGCAAGCCCACTACACATGGTGCTGAAGAAAGACGGCAAATACAGGCTATTTGGCGACTATCCAATTCCACGTCTGCATGACTTCACCTACAATTTGCAAGGCAAGAAGATTTTCTCCAAAATCGATCTTCAAAAGGCATATTATCAGATAAGAAACAGAGATGAAGATATAAAAAAAACAGCCGTTATTACCCCATTCGGTCTGTACGAGTTTACGAAAATGTGCTTCGGATTAAGAAATGCCGGCCAAATATTCCAGCGGCACATTGACAACGTGCTACTAGGATTATCAGTTTTCCCGTTCGTCGACGATATTTTGGTGGCCTCTGAAAACGAAGAAGAACACAGAAGAAATCTCGAAGAAGTGTTCCAGCGACTCAATGACAACGGTTTGCAAATCAACGTCGCTAAGTGCTCCTTCGGCCAAACAAAACTCGATTTCCTGGGCTACTCAATAAGCTCGGGAGGCATTCATCCTATAGAAGAGAAAATAAAGACCATCAAAACATACCCACTACCAACAACCGTTGAAGATCTTCGTCGTTTTGTCGGAATGTTAAATTTCTACCGTTCGAACATTCCACACGCTGCCGAACACCAAAAGGAATTGAGCAAATATTTCCATAACGCCAAAAAAAAATTACAAAACAAAGATCCAGTGGAGCGAAACGGCAAAACTAGCTTTCAACAAGTGTAAGCAAGATATTGAAGATGCAGTTCTCATCTCTTACCCATCTCAGAACGAACCATTCGCTATAATGACAGACGCTTCAAACACCTGTGCTGGCGCAGTCATTCAACAGAAAATCCATGGGAAATGAAGACCGCTAGGATTTTTCTCCAAGAAATTCAACGAGGCATAACAAAAATACAGCACGTACGACCGAGAACTGTTGTCTATATATATGGCAATACGACATTTCCGACGCATATTTGAAGGCCGCGATCTAATCATTTATACGGACCACAAGCCATTGATTCATGCATTGACGGCTACCGGTAACAACGAAACACCACGAAGAACAAGATATTTTGAATATATAGGACAGTACACGTCAAATATTCAACACATCACCGGCAAAGACAACCAAGTCGCAGACGCACTCTCTCGAATAGAAACCATAACCTGTCCAACACCAATTGGCTACGATGAGTTGGCAAGGAAACAATCCGAAGATGGCGAGCTGAAAAATTTAAAAAATACTGGAAAGTATGACTTGAAAAGTATCATCATGCCTAACTCAACCACGAAGATTATTTGCGACATGTCAACAAGTTCCGTTCGACCGTACTTGCCACAAGAAACCCCGAAAAACTGCATACCAAGCGATTCACAACCTTAGTCACCCCGGAATAAGGGCCACAAGGAAACTCGTCACAGCCTGTTACTTTTGGCCTTCGATGAACCGCGACGTAAGCAACTGGACTCGAGCCTGTGATTCGTGCCAGCGAGCTAAAGTACAGCAACACACGAAGGCACCAGTGGCTAGCTTTCAACAAGCAAATCGGCTGGAACATATCCACATCGACATTGTCGGGCCCTTACCTATCTCCAACGGGTACCGATATTTGTTGACAATGATAGATCGGGGTACCAAATGGCCAGAAGCCTGCCCAATGGAAACACTACCTTAACTATACATACCAAAAGAAATACCAAGTACCTACATATTTTGTATCAAAACGTCAGAGGTATGCGAACTAAAACAACAAAATTCAAAAACTCAGTATTAGGAATTACGACTGACATAATCGCCCTAACAGAAACATTTCTTACGAGCTCAGTCTACAACTCAGAGCTGTTTCCACCGGGTTACACCGTGCTACGTCAAGATCGAGCAGGCGACGTCGGCTGGGGGGGTGTTCTTCTGGCTGTGCGCGACTACTGCGACGTCCGTCGTATCACCGACATAGACGGACTTCAATCCACTACCGAAATATTATTCGCCGTTATTAAACGCAAGGCAATAAAATTGTTGTGCTGTTTAGTTTACTTACCACCTAGTTACAACGATAGACAATATTTGGAAGTATTACAGATAATTGAAAATGCAACTTGTAAGTTTTCTGGCCTTGATTTTCTGTTATTAGGTGACTTTAACCTCCATTCTATGAGTAAAACTATCCAAGATCAATTTGAGTGCTTTCTGGATTTCGGTAGACTGAAGCAACATAGTAGTGTTATCAATTACTTTGGAGGCCAATTAGACCTTGTCATAAGTGGAATGAGTGGGGAGCGTGTGAGTGTGACAGATAACATCGAGGCACTGGTCCCTCCTGACCGGTACCACCCACCGCTTGGTGTGTGCTTGGTATGGCCACCTGTGCGCTCGGTCACAGCGATACTGCCGCCGGCGCCGCCGCCGCCGCTGCCTCGCACCCCGGACCCCGCAACGCTCACCTTCGACACCCACCCCGAATGGAACTATCGTAAGGCAGACCTGTATATACTGTACGCTAACATAGCTAGTATTGACTGGAGTGACGTCACCAGCGCTCGCGACGTGGATAGTGCAGTAGAAATCCTGTATACCAGACTGTTCACTGTTATCAATAGTTCCGTCCCTATCAAAACTCGCAAAAGAAACTCAGGTCGTTACATATATCCCACCTGGTTCACAGCGGAAATCATACGTAATATCAAAACTAAGCATTATAACCATAAACAATTTAAACAATCAGGCAAACCACTCAACGAAGAGTTATTCAAGTACTATCGCGAATTGGTAAAAACGCAAATCGATGAATCATATGCTAATTATATTAAGTCTATACAGAATAAAATTCTTAAAGAACCGTCCGAGTTTTGGACATTTATTAAGAACCAACGTAACGATAAACAGCCAAACTATGAATACTTATATAACGGTAAGACAGTATCGGGACAGACTGCTGCAGACGCCTTCGCAGAATACTTCGCGTCGGTCTTCCTTAAAGATATTCCTACCTTAGACCCGGATAGTATTAATTTAGATACGGGCCCAGCTCCAGATTCATTCCGTGTTACTGTCGATCCCATAAACCCTCAGGATTTTAGACGCACCCTAAAGCGAATAAAACCTTTTTCTTCATCAGGTCCTGACGATATTCCACCGTTCATTGTAAAAGATTGCGCTTCAGTCTTAGAAACACCACTGCTCCATATATACAATTTGTCTATAGCAACCAGCACTTACCCGACCCGCTGGAAGTCTTCTAGGGTCACACCTGTGCCAAAGAGTTCACTCAAACACAAAATAAACGAATACAGGCCTATCGCTGTCCCTTCCGTGTTTGGAAAGATCTTCGAAACCGTATTGGCCAGCCACATAAGCTCACAAATTGAAATGCGCCTGGACGACGCCCAGCACGGATTCAGAGTTGGTCGATCTACTGCCACCAATCATATTAACTTTGTAAATTATACACATTCTGAACTTGACACTGGGCGACAGGTAGATACGGCCTATTTTGACATACAGAAGGCATTCGATAGGGTCGATAACGATGTGCTTCTAAGCAAACTTTCGGCAATAGGTTTTACACCGAAATTACTCCAACTCTTTGCTAGTTACTTAGGTGACCGTAAGCAATACGTTCAACTCGCTGGGTACAAATCTCTGTCCTATTATACTAGATCTGGAGTAAACCAAGGAAGTACGGTGGGGCCTATGCTATTCCTAATCATGGTCAATGACCTACCCCAAGTCATCAAAAGTGCAAAATGTCTGATGTTCGCCGACGACCTTAAATTATACATTAGCGCTGGGTCGGTTTGCGACTGTGAAGATCTCCAAAACGACATATGCAACGTTATTGAGTGGAGCACCAGAAATCGCCTACAATTTAACGAAGGAAAATGCCGAGTTATGACCTATGCTAGGACTAGGACCCCCATTCAACACAGTTATCGAATACTAGACACTATGCTGACAAGAGTCCATGAGATTCGTGATCTCGGCGTGACTTTTGACTCTCGCCTTAATTTTAGGGAACACATCGTATCCGTCACGAAAGCTGCTAACAGAACACTCGGTTTTATCATGCGTCAAACTTACAAGTTTCAGGATTGTAGACCGGCAATCATGCTATACAACGCGTACGTTCGCAGCCGGTTAGAGTATAATGCTCTCATTTGGGACCCGTACGAGGCCAAGTACAAAACAATGATAGAAAAAATACACAAAAAATTCAGCCGATTCATATACAAGAAGAAGTACGGATACTACCCATTTCTCTATCCTTCGCTTTTTGTAACGGGTATGCTCGGACTCGAAACTGTGGAGCTGAGAAGGAACTTGCAGGCAATTATACACTTCCACCATTTACTTACCAACAAAATCGACAATCCCTCAGCACTGATAGATATAAGCTTAAACGTCCCTATGGGAGCCATGCGCGGTGCGGGGGAGCGTGGTTTGCGTCGGCGGCGGCCCCTGTTGGCTGTGGCTGGTTCCCGCACCCGTGCCACAAGAAATGCAACTACACGACGTACTCTTACGCTCCTCAACTCAATCATACTTACTCAAGATGTGGACCTGTTCACTGACAAGCTGTGCAAAATTATATTTGCGGCAAATGTCCACCTCACACACTGTCATACAAGTTGAATGATATCGACGAAACTAAGCTTATCTGTATTTATTTTGTGTTGGTATCCAATAATAATAATAAAAAGATAAAAAATGTATACCAAATAATAATAATAATATGTTAAGCACCAATTGTAACTCTACGCGTATATTACGAAAATGTAACTTGTTTGTAGACGCCTTGGGTTGACCTGTTATGTCTACAAATGTTTATAAATAAATAAATAAATATTAATGGAAGACATAACAGCAGAAAAGGTCGCCAGTACATTCTACGAGTGTTGGATCGCCAGATTTGGATGCCCAGTGACAATTACGACCGATCAAGGCAGACAATTTGAGTCAGAGTTGTTCAAAAAACTAATGCATCGTATGGGCATACACCGCACCCGAACCACTGCTTACCATCCGCAGTGTAACGGGATGATAGAACGTTGGCACCGAACGCTCAAGGCAGCACTCACTGCGCGACTCAATTCGTCAACATGGTCGCAAGAATTAGCTACGGTGCTACTGGGACTGCGAGCAGCAATCAAAGAAGACGCAGGCGCAAGTACAGCTGAATTATTATACAGTCAAGCATTACGACTACCCCGAGAATTTTATCAACAATGCACGAGGTTTAATGACACAACTTCAAGCGTAATGCATAAGCTGAATGAGGCGTTTAAGAAAGCACAGGCGCAGCGGAAATCCAACCAAAACCAAGCAACGTTCATACATGACGAGTTACGTAACTGTTCATATGTGTATGTCCGTAATGACGCATCAAACAAGCTATTATCGCCGACATACGATGGTCCGTACGAAGTCATCAAGCGCACAGATAAATATTACACTATACAGCTGCGCAACAGGTGTGGATATAACCATCGATCGATTGAAGCCTGCATTCCGATTGAACATGGAACCAGACGCCACAACGCCAAAACCTACGTATTCTCACATAACAAGAACGGGCAGAACATCGAAACCCCCGGTACGATTCATTAGCGGGAGGGAGTAATGTAGTGGCCTACATACAGCATCAATATCTGACCACGACGGCGCGCGGCCACGCACTGAGGACCGTGCCCGATACTAGTACGTTGCTCCAACCGCGCGTCGAGTTAGTGACTGAAGACGACGCTTTTTTTTTTTTTTTTTTTTGAATAGGGCATCTCGCAGTTAACCTCTGAGGAGGTCGTAGCTGCTTAACCGGACTTTCCTGTGGCTGCCTTAAGCTTCTACACTTAAAGCCTCCAGCCAGGGGCATAAACTATTCTAATTAAAACTAGGCGAACGCTCGCTAAGGGCACCCCCTGTGGGGTACGGACCTCGGCTTAGGGCGTCGCTGGGGGGAGGACAGCAAGATGGGACAGGCTGGATCAAACATAGATTATTATTATTCGGGGAATTTAAGACTACGGGCTCAGCTTCGACGCGGGCTGGCGCATCGTCGAGCAAGGGTCGGGCTTGCGGCGCTGCGTATTTATATATGGAGACGCGTAAGAGTCGTGGACCTAAAATACGAAAGGCGCACGACCTTTCTGATTGGTCCATTATAAATAAGGTATAGTGAGCATACCTCTATGTACAAAATCTAAAGTGTATAGCACTTTAGATTTTGTACATAGAGGTATGCTTTACCTTAGGAAATAAAGAAATATATAATTGTATCTTGTACTTTGACTTAATTACATACATGAGAAACGCATTACAGAACATAAAGAACATAAATATAATTATTACTTTGCCAACATATAAATATAATAATGACTATAATATTTTATATAACTCAAGAGTGGAAATGTTCAACAACGTGCTATGTATGGACAATATTACACATAATTATTCGTATGTTCAGGACTCCAATTTGAACTTGAGCTATCACCATTCTACGTACATAAGGTCAGGAACCGTAAAAGACTGCGCCATGAGAGTAATTTTTGAGGACCTTTTCAACCTTCGATTGGAAATCTTAGAAGAAAATGCTCTCGTCGAAGAAAGTGAATAAAAATACCAGTTTTTTCTCCAGTAAATACATTAACATTTTACACCAAAATATTGCAGGTTTACTAAATAAGTCAAATGCTCTTACGGTATGCTTGAATGAACTATCTGATACAAACTTAAATGTAGATATTATATGTATTACCGAACATTTCATGATGAAAGGTCACGAAAAGAATCTGTGCGTACCAAATTTCAGTTTAGCTGCATGTTACAGTAGACAGGAAAAGAAGAGAGGAGGAACATGTATAATTGTTAACACTTGCCACCAATGGAGGGAAATTCCTCAAATATCGAAGCTGTCATCACCAGGGGTTTTTGAATGTTGAGCTGTCGAGCTTATTAATTGTAAATTAATAGTTGTATGTATTTACAGAGTACCTACCAAACGCCAGGAATTTAAATTACTGTTTTGATAAACTTGAAACTTTGCTTAAAGAGATATCTAACAGGCGTTCAAAGAATGTTGTAATTGCAGGTGATTTTAATATTGATGTCTTAAAACCGAGTAACAATTCAGTTGCACTTGAGTATCTACTACTAGGTTACAATTTGAAACTTTCTCTTAAACAGCCAACGCGAATGGCTAGTGGGACATGTATAGATAATTTTGCGCATAATTTTAAGAAGAGTTGTAAGACAGATGTACTTGAGTTTGCTTTATCAGACCATACAGCACAGCTACTGCAATGTCCAGTTCCCAATGTATATAATATCAAGTCCTGGTATACAGGAAAAGTTTTTAACCAGTGCGCAAATTTTTTTTGGTGGTTCAAAATCAGTAATAGAACACATTTCCATTATTTATTCAATTTTTATTTTTATTTTTTTATCCTACTTTAAATCAGCAAAATATGGACACAATCTATTCGTAATAATATCAATGGGCGCGCGCGGCGGCCGGCCCAAGTGGCGGTGTTTCACGGAGGTGAAACCTCCCCTCCCGCCCGCGCGCCGGGCGCTGTGACCCTGACCGACAGTTCGCTCATCGCACGCGCTGTCGTGTGACGTCGCGTCTAATCGCTTTCCCGCGCTGCACGTGTGTCGTACTTGTACAGACCTACCGGTCACGATGTCAGACTTCACTAACCGCTAGTTTTATGAGATGGTGCGAGTGTATGTACTGAGTGGTGAAAGCTTGCTAGCAGCTCACAGAGCATACTTCGAATGCGAGCCCATGGAATCCTTAACCCCGTGAAAGGAAAAGACCATTTTAGCGACATAAGGTATTAAGTAATGTAAATTTAATTGATAATAATGCTTTATTTTCTGTATTTTGATGGTCCTAAGCCCATTAAAGTATGAAGGAAAAATTGGAATTACTCTTCAAATAACTTCAGGTCACGGCCTAAACATAAAAAAGTCTAGTTCGAATCTGATAAAATTAGCGATCAATACATTGTAAGTATTGTAACCCACGTAAATACCTACGCCGGCGAATCGAGCGATCACACAGCTGATAGGTAGGTAGGTATTTTCGCGTGTTCCGCTTCGCCGCGCGCCGCCGGGTAGCCATACAACCACTTTTAAAGTAAACATCTTTCGTTAACGATAACTTTTTTTTTTGTACTATGACGTATCAAAATAAAAAAGTATGTTCAATAAAACTCGTTTAAGTTTAATTTGTCAAAATTTGCGCAGTGGATAAAAACTTTTCCTGTATACAGAAGAGATTACAGTAACGATAATATAGAGAAATTTAAAAATAGCATAAGCAGTCTCAAATTTTCGGAGATATATCTTACTGACGATCCCAACGTAGCTTACAGTGAATTTATCGACATATTCAAGTTATTTTACGAGTTATGTTTTCCGTATAAAGAAATAAAAATAAACCTAATCAATAAACCAAAATGGCTTTCACGTGGTGCAAAATTATGCAATAGGAAAAAAAGAGAACTTTTGTGGCAATCCAGGTTGCAACCCAACCATGAAAACAAAAATAAATTCAGTACCTATTCTAGACTATACATATAATAAAATAATTAACTTGACACAAAAAACTCAAAATAACCACAAAATACAGCAATCTAAAAATAAATCAAAGACTACATGGCAGGTAATTAGTCAGACAAAGTACAATATCCCTAAACAACGAATTGAGAAACTTAAAGTTGGTAATTTATTTATTTATTTATTAATAGGTTGGCCTACAACTGTTTACACATAACATTTCATTTAAAAGTACACTATATACATTTATAAGTGCAACAATTATTTACAGGCTAACACCACATGCACTGTATGTTTAGTTTTAATTTTTTATTTTATTACGGTTAGCTAATCTTGTCTAGTCTAGCAATATAACACCAATCAAAATTCCAATAAAATTAATGTAAAAAAAAAAAAAATACAAAAATAAGTGCTTAAAATAAAATAAAAAATATCACATAAATTGGTAATAGTATAGAAAATTAACAATAAATTAAATTAAAATTAAATATTGGGTTTACAAATTAAAAAATCAAAGGTAATCAATAGGTAATCAAATTTTATACAAACCTTATATCGCTAGTGCTTTTAATGACTTTTTCGTTGACAAAATACGTCCGAAAATAGATGTTGACTGTAAGCCGAAAACATGCATCTCGTCCATGAAACATAACTCAATGTTTATGGCACCCAGCACACCACACGATTTGAATAAAATAATAATGTCGCTAAAAATACTAACAGTGTTGGTTTTGATGGAGTCGCCACAAAGATACTTAAGTCTGTCCCAATCGCGACATGCGAACATTTAAGCCACATACTGAACCTTTTTATTTGTACTAGTAAATATCCAGATGCTTTAAAAACATCTATAATAAAACCCTTATTTAAGAAAGAAAATAAGGAGTTGATGGAATATTATAGACCAATTTCGCTCATACCGGTTATTTCGAAGATTTTTGAGAAATACATTTGCAGGGAATTATATAATTATATGGAAAAATATAATATACTTTGCGAAGAACAAAAAGGATTCAGACAGCACAGAACCATCAATATGGCAATTTATGATTTTTTTAATCCTATTATGAGTAGCATAGATAAACGATCCCCCATATGCGCTATATTCTGCGATATGACTCAGGCGTTCGATTATGTCCATTATAATATATTACTTAATAAATTAGAAGTCTATGGCATTAGAGGTAACGTGCTCGAACTTATAAAATCTTATCTGGAAAACAGAACACAAATAACCGAAGTTAGCAACATTAACATAGTTACCAAACACAAAAACATTATAAGGTCTCGAGAACGTAAAATCTCATACGGAGTACCACAAGGAACCGTGATAGGCCCGTTTTTATTTATAACTTATGTTAATGATATGCCCTTGAATATCCTATAACTATGTTTGCAGACGATAGCACTGTAACAATCCCATGTAAAAGTATAAATACATATGAAAATGACATAAATAATTCTCTTGACGCACTTATTAAATGGCTAGACGAAAATAATTTAAATATTAATTTGGGTAAGACAAAGATAATGCACTTCAGACAATGTACTCCCGGCGGAACTAATCTCAACATCCATTACAAAAATGACAAAATTGAGGGAGCAGAGGATACCAAATTTTTAGGGTTGCAAATAGATTGCAACTTAAATTGGAAAGCCCATATAGACAGTTTGTGTAAAAAATTAAGTTCATCCGTATACGTGTTATATATGTCGGCGGAATGTATGTGCCTCTGTCGTTATCAGGCATATTTTAACTACTGTACTGTGGGCGTACTATGGTTAGTGTTGGTTATTGCGCAATAGAAACACCGTTGCAGTTCAAATCAAATTATAATTTACAATAACATTACTCACACTAGCATTTCACACACTGTATGTACACGACACAACTATTCGAAACGCGGGACAGTTTCTAAACGTCTTCACGGGTTGACCGCCACCCATCAAATCTGCCTCTGCTCTGCTGCTCTGCCGAGCCCGGGCTGGCGGCCGATCCGAGCGCCACGTTGTAGACTCTGTCAAGCGCCGCCGCTAGGCGGCGCTGGCGTCCCGATTAGTCAACTCAGCAACGAATTTGCGACACGGCCATCCTGCTTGCACACGTCCTCGTGTGTTAGTTAACCTGTAACCAAAACTCAACAACAGTGCCTGTTCGACTCGGCCAATTCTGACCATTTACGGGTTCCAACTTTTGAGATTAGGAAACTTTAATCACCAACACTTTATTGTTACTAATACTTCTACTTCTCATTGAACTAAACACACTTTGATTAATCACAGCAAAAATCATCAACCAGAGCCATGTACCACCGTTTTCCACACAATCATGTTTTTCACTAAGAGCCTTAGACACTTGGAAACCCACACACGAGTAAACCACTCTAACGCCACGGCTCTCCAGCCGACCAGCAATCGCATTGCTCTCACACATCCAGCGCATGGATCAAACTATGGTCTCTCCAGACCCCGACCTCCGCCAGTCTCTACTGGTACGGTCGCACACAATACGGCCGATAGAGAACCCTACTCGCGTGGTTCCCATAACTTAGGCTTGCTCATCACCACTGTGATCACCATCTACTTCAACTGGTACATGACCTACTGGCATCTTTTTTTTAAGTAATCGTGAGTGTATTTGTAACTACGGTTGGAATTAACAACTTTTAACTTTAACATAAAGCGATCACCATTAAAAACTACATTAAACAGCCCTCTGAACTTCCGATCTAACTAAATCTGATTTCGCTTTTTGTTTTCTAATAACATGAAATAGGCAACCATTTTTTTTTTTTTTTTTGTTAATAGCTGGCTTTGTCCTATCATAGTATTACTTTGCAAGTTTGTGTCGGAAGCACATCACAAAATCAAAATAAACAAAACACAAAACCTCAAGTTAGTGTTCGCTTATCGTTCCACTACATAATATTTGTTCTGTGCTGAATACACGTGTTTGACCAATACCAGTCAACGCAACAACGTTATTTACTCGTTTGCCACTTAATTTGGCAGCACAACTTTCCTTTACTAACTAGCATTCAGCACCAGAATCTTAAACAAAACAATACAGCTCACCTTTTTGTTCTAACGTCCCTGAGGGTAGTTGTACGACGCCAACATCCACTCGTCGTTCACTGCTTGCAGCACGTGCTCCACCATCCGATTGGCTGCCACTGCATGTTCGTGCAACGGGCCGCGATGTGTCCTGGTTTCCCACACTTGAAGCACACGAAGGGCTTCGCTGACTGCTGTGGGGCTGCTTGGCTCGATACTAAAGACGTCGTAGATCTTCCTCTGCTCCATTTGGAACTGCTGACGATCCTGGCACTGCCTCTCGTCCAGTCTCCGTAGCATAAAAGAAAAAGAAAAGAAAAAAAAGTGTTTATTCTGCACAAACTAAACGCACAATCAATCTGCCTAGCCTTTCCCCAACTATATTGGGGTCAGCTTCCAGTCTAACCGGATGCAGCTGGATACCAGTATTTTACATGGAGCGACTGCCTATCTGACTTCCACAACCCAGTTACTGGGTAATACGATACCCCTTGATAAGACTGGTTGTCAGCCTTTCGTGCTTCTGACGACCCGTAACGACTGTCAAAAATCCCCGAATGACAGCCGGGACCAACAGCTTAACGTGCCATCCGAGGCACGGAGGAGTCTCAGTATGTAAAGATGGTCACCCATCCACAGACCAACCCCAGCAAGCGTAGCTTAACCTGATGGGTCGACCCGTGCGGCAGTTATTACTTAGCCACGAGCTCCTCACACAAATTAAACGCAAATTACAAAAAAAAAAACAAATTACAATACCCATTTACAAATTAGTCAAAACCCTCCATTCATTATTCAACACAGAAAAGTTTGACAAATTTTGTCTATTGCTTGCCCTTCAGTAATTTAATTTAATTGAGTAATGTGTTGCGACAAAACAAATTAAAACAAACAATCAAACCTACAAAATGCCGATTGCAAAGTGGAAAAATAACAAATAACATAGCTTTGAGACGCTCTCGCTCTCGTTCCAGCTTCTCCTTCTCGCATAGACTCAAAGAAGTAGGACTCCGGCGAAGACTGCGACTTTTACTTCGAAGACGCCTTGCCCTGCCGCCGCGCGCGCTCTCGATCTGGCTTCAGCTGTGTGGCGCAATTTACGCCCAATAGGCGTTGATAGGCACCGCGAGCTAGTCCCTTGATCGCGTGGCATGGTTCGAAATTCATGAAACAGAAATAAAAAAATGGGTTAGAATTGTCAGACTAAACAAAACTACACAAAAAACGTTATGAAACGTTTTGCAGGGTATTTCGGAAATATCTCAGAAACGGTGCGTCTGAGCTCAAAAATAACCAAATTTTATTACCCTTTTAGGAACCCCACGAAAGGGATAAGAATGCTGAATCCACAAAAAAAAACTTATTTTTCTGTCCTACCCTCGAATGATTTTGTTCAAAAACACGGCATGCCAACAACGGTCACTTTTATCGATTTCATTTTGCGCCTGAACCAACACGAATCCCAATTCTGATGTCGGCGGAATGTATGTGCCTCTGTCGTTATCAGGCATATTTTAACTACTGTACTGTGGGCGTACTATGGGTAGTGTTGGTTATTGCGCAATAGAAACACCGTTGCAGTTCAAATCAAATTATAATTTACAATAACATTACTCACACTAGCATTTCACACACTGTATGTACACGACACAACTATTCGAAACGCGGGACAGTTTCTAAACGTCTTCACGGGTTGACCGCCACCCATCAAATCTGCCTCTGCTCTGCTGCTCTGCCGAGCCCGGGCTGGCGGCCGATCCGAGCGCCACGTTGTAGACTCTGTCAAGCGCCGCCGCCAGGCGGCGCTGGCGTCCCGATTAGTCAACTCAGCAACGAATTTGCGACATATAGATTACCCTCCGTAGTAGATGCCAAAACACTTCTTACGGCTTACTACGGAATAGTTGAATCGCACTTGCGCTACGGTATCATTTTCTGGGGGAACTCAACTGATCGAGATATAGCTTTTAAGGCCCAGAAAAGATGTCTCCGATCATTGATAAAACTTAAATCGACAGACAGTTGCGCGCCTTATTTTAAGTTACATACAATCTTGACACTACCTTGTATCTATATTTTCGAAGTAGCTATGTTTGTCAAGCAAAATCCATCTCGTTTTGAGCGCCTGGCTGTTCTATTCCCAAGGAATAGGCGTGACAACAGCAAATTATGTCAAGTATCATGTCGAACCACTTTAAGGACGCGTTTGCAAAATTGATAGGTATAGAATCGAACTACTACGTCGCCACGGGTCACACACACAAGTGTACGCTCGGTTAGCTGCGGGAATAGTATCGAAGTGAACTAATTTTGATACTTTGGAAAATTGTTTTTTTTCTAATGTCTTTATATTACTTGGTACCTACAAAAAACATTTTAGTACTGTTCTTTATATTTTTACTAACCTCCGGAGTTGATGCAGTGACCTGAAGGTGTACTTCGGTGACTGCTACTGGAACTCCTCGATGAGTAGAACTAGGTGTGCCGAGTTTGGGCTCGTTTTGTTAGTTATGATGAGATCTTACCTCCGGACTAGATGAAGTGACCTGAAGGTGTACTTCGGTGACTGCTACTGGAACTCCTCGACGAGTAGAACTAGGTGTGCCGAGTTTGGGCTCGTTTTGTTAGTTATGATGAGATCTTACCTCCGGGCTTGATGGAGTGACCTGAAGGTGTACTTCGGTGACTGCTACTAGAACTCCTCGACGAGTAGAACTAGGTGTGCCGAGTTTGAGCTCGTTTTGTTAGTTATAATGTGATCTTACCTCCGGTTTTGATGAAGTGACCTAAAGGTGTACTTCGGTGACTGCTACTGGAACTCCTCGATGAGTAGAACTAGGTGTACCGAGTTTGGGCTCGTTTTGTTAGTTATGATGAGAGCTTACCTCCGGACTAGATGGAATGACCTGAAGGTGTACGTCGGTGACTGCTACTGGAACTCCTCGACGAGTAGAACTAGGTGTGCCGAGTTTGGGCTTGCTTTGTTAGTTATGATGAGATCTTACCTCTGGACTTGATGGAGTGACCTGAAGGTGTACTTCGGTGACTGCTACTAGAACTCCTCGACGAGTAGAACTAGGTGTGCCGAGTTTGAGCTCGTTTTGTTAGTTATAATGAGATCTTACCTCCGGTTTTGATGGAGTGACCTAAAGGTGTACTTCGGTGACTGCTACTGGAACTCCTCGATGAGTAGAACTAGGTGTACCGAGTTTGGGCTCGTTTTGTTAGTTATGATGAGAGCTTACCTCCGGACTAGATGGAATTACCCGAGGAGTTCCAGTAGCAGTCACCGAAGTACACCTTTAGGTCACTCCATCAAAACCGGAGGTAAGATCTCATTATAACTAACACACTTTATGTGAGTAATTTTGACAGCGCCGCGTACGGGTTGCTCTCGAGATTTATTTTGATAATATTGTGAATTCGGACTTTACAGTTAAAAAAGTATGTGTTCAACTGATCATTATATGATAACATACCGTTACAATATGGAGAACAGTGTTAAATTGATGGATTTTTAACGTTTTCAAACAATTTGGTGTGCTTAAAAGTGCAGTGACAAAAACAATTCGCGGGTGGCGCGAAATACAGAGTGGCGCATCGCGCTCTTTCACTCTTGCGCGAACTAGCGATCTCGGTCTCTGTCGCACTCTCGGTGTTATCACTAAATACTGGAAATGAAGATGGATTGTGAGGTTTGTAACAGAGAAATTAATATAGGCGAGACTATTGAATGTAATGGATGCAAGAAGGGATACCATTATAGATGTGTGAATATAACCCCGGCGGCGGCGGTACAATTAAAGCGTACTTTTAAGTGTGCCTCCTGTTCTAACGTATTTCAGCGTATACGAGTAACAGATGACACCCCGGTACGTGGTGGTCATGCCGCTGGTTTCGAAGATCAAGCAAATCAGTCGTTTGAGGAAAATGTTGCCCAGGAGAAAGCACAGTTGTTGACATCGAACGAGATTGTAGATAAAATTAATAGTGTAATCCTGGCTAAAATCTGTGTTTTTGAAACAAATATTATACAGGAGATTAAGGCCAGTGTGGCTGTACTGGCGCTAGAAAATACTAAACTTAGACAGGAATTAAAGGAATCTAATATGAAATGTAGTTCTTATGAGCGGCAAATTAAAAGCTTAAAAACGGAGGGACTACTATCTAGAGAGGAAAAAGAAGTTTATGATATCCATACTAATTACCAGAACCATCGACCAATACGGGTACCAGTACCTACAATACCGAGGTGTACTACTGCCTTGGCTGCATCGTCTCAAGCAAATGTCCTGGAGTACGGAGTGGAAGCAAATACGCCACCGCCGCCGCCGCCGCCCCAGAGCCCCGTGGAATCTAGTTACGCAGTCGCGGCCAGGAAAGCAGCGGTTATAAAAGTTGACGATACTGGTAATAATGATTGGATAGAGGTTAAAAAAACAGTAACGCAATAAGGAAAGGTGGTAATACCTCAATTAGTTCGTTAAAAGCAGTTGAACGCAGGAAATTTTTACATGTTTGGAGGTTGAATAAAAGCACTACAGAGGACGATCTAAGGGAGCATATCAAACAGACATTAGGAACGGACTCGGAAATCATTATCGAAAAATTAAGACCTAAAACGGAGCGAGACTATGCCTCATTCAGGATTGGTGTTACTTTAAGTATTTTTGAAAAACTTTGTGACCCTGAGATATGGCCAGTAAATGTAGAATACAGTGAATGGATTTGGTTTCGTCCCAATACTAACCCAAAACAACCGGAAACCCAGTAGTCATTTTAACATTTTATATCAAAACGTCAGAGGACTCAGAACTAAGACAACACAATTTTTATCACTACTGGACTCATCAGGATCTGATTTATTTGCTATTACCGAATCAGGCCTTAATGAAGCGATTCAGAACGCGGAATTTGTGCTTTCTGGCTATCAGATATTACGATGCGATCGGGCGGATGGTCGCAAGCAAGGAGGCGTGTTTTTAGTGGCCACACCGAGGTTCGAGTTGCGACGAGTGTCGGTGACAGGTGACATTGATATAGATAGTCAAAAGTTTGAACTGATGTGTGCGGCTGTTTATATGCAAAATTGTTTTCTATTTACTTGTTGTGTCGTGTATATTCCACCAGAGGCTGGCGACAATGAATATTTGTCGATGTTTACGATATTAGAAAAAATATGTGTCAAATATAGCAGTAATTTAATTATATTAGGGGACTTTAATATGTACTCGTGTAACAACAACATTTCTAACTATTATGAATATTTCATGGCCTACTGTGAATTTTCTCAGTGCAACGAAGTACCTAACTGTAACAATAGGCAGTTGGACCTCGTGTTGAGTGCGCGTGGTGGCGTGTCAGTGAGCGCGGCGGACGAGGGCCTGCAGCCCGTGGACGCGTACCATCCTCCGCTGGCCGTGCGCATGGAGCGGGGCGCGCGCGCGCGCCCGCCCCCGCCGCCCCCCGCGCCGCGTACCTCTCCCGCATCGCCTCGTACGCGACACTCGCAATCTCAATCTATGATAATTCGTACTTGTTGGAATTTTAATAAAGCGGACTTCAATCAAATGTATAGTTTGGTAGCTAACATGGATTGGAGTGAAATTCACGGTTCATGTGATCCAGATATAGTTTTAGATTTATTTTATAATAAGATGTATGACGTTTTTGATAAGTGTGTTCCTCCAATAAATACACATAATAATCCATTGAATAATAGATACGTTTATCCAGTTTGGTATACAGCTGAAATTATTAGGGATATAAAAGTTAAATATTTATTACATTAAAAATATAAATTAAGTAAATCGCGCAGTGATTATGTGGAGTTCGCACGATACAGGGCGAGAGTGAAAACCGAGACTGCTCGAGCGCATGATCAGTACCGCAACCGTGTGCAAGGGCACCTGGCGAAGGACCCGCGAGCGTTTTGGGGGTATATTAGGTCTACGAAAGGCGATTCGAATCAGCGGAAGTTAATTAAGGACGGAAGGGTATTATCGGAATACGAATGTGCCACTGAGTTCGCTCGGTTTTTTCAGTCGGTGTATAATCCGGAACCTCCCGAACTGAGTGTGGCGGCGGCGAGTGCGGGCGAGGCGGCGGGCGCGTCGCCGGGCGCGCGGGTGCATCTAGCGAGCGTGGGCCCCGCTGACGTACAGCGCGCACTCGCCCGCTTGCCGCCTAAGCGCTCAGCCGGGCCGGATGGTATTCCGGCGTACATTTTTAGGGACTGCCGTGCGGCGTTGGTTGACCCGTTGCTACACTTATTCAACGTCTGTATCACGACCGCAACTTTTCCTGAGCGCTGGAAACTTACCCGGGTTGTACCCGTGCCCAAAGGTAGTAGAGGTTCAGCACCCTGTGATTATAGACCTATAGCGGTATTATGCACTCCAGCTAAAGTATTTGAGTCGACCGTTCACGGTAGCCTGTATCCACAGATTAGCGCTCTGTTGACCGACGCGCAGCATGGTTTCCGTCCTGGGCGGGGGACAACGGGGAACTTACTGGATCTTATGACACAAATAGTACCGACGGTTGACGCGGGTCAACAGGTAGATGTTGCCTACTTCGATTTCAGGAAGGCTTTTGACACAGTAGATAACGACGTCCTTTTAGCTAAATTGGCTGGTGTAGGCTGTACACCTCACACCTTATCATTTTTCGCCTGCTATTTACGAGACCGTTGTCAGTACGTCGACTGTAGTGGGCAGCTCTCTGAGCCCTATTTTACGAGATCAGGAGTCAGTCAGGGCAGTAATTTAGGGCCTTTACTCTTCATTTTAACAGTTAATGACCTGCCGAGAGTAGTCAATAAATCCATACCATTGTTATTTGCTGACGACTTGAAATTAGTTCTTCAAATAAAGCAGGAAACTGATCATGACACACTGCAGCAGGATATTAATGGGGTAGTAGAGTGGAGTCGTAGCAATAGGATGTACTTTAATGTGGCCAAATGTTCGGTGTTATCATTTACCCGTGCGCGCGACCCAAGTCATTATCATTATTGCATGGATGGAATCCGACTGCAACGTGTCTCAGAGGTTAAAGACTTAGGCGTGCGCTTTACAACTGATTTAAATTTCCGTAAGCATACCACCGATTGGGCACGCCACAATTGCGGCGGTAAGGCCCCTCTTTGAGGAGTGGCTAGAGAGGCGCCACGGCGTCCTCACCTTCCGCCTGACGCAGGTCCTCACCGGACACGGTTGTTTCGGGAGGTTCCTGTTCAGGATAAAGCGGGAGGAAACGCCCGGGTGTTACCATTGTGTGGATCGCCCGGAGGACACGGTGGAGCATACGGTGGAGGTCTGCCCGGCTTGGGCGGGGCACCGCCGTGTCCTCACGGAGGCGATCGGCAGCGGCGATCTCTCGCGTCCGGCCCTGGTTCAGGCCATGGTCCGGAGCGAGAGTGCATGGGAAGCCGTCACTTCCTTCTGCGAAGCAGTAATGCTCGCGAAGGAGGAGGCGGAGCGCGCGAGGGAAATGCAAGATGCGCGCCCTCGCGCCCCTAGCCGCCGCAGGAGACGCCCCGGGCGTCGGGAGTCGCGAGCCGACTTCCGGCCACCGTAGGCGCGGGCTGGCGGACGGTGGGCAATGGGTAGCTCGCCGTCCGATTAGGACCAGGCCCGGGTCGACGGCGCGTTGTGTTCCACGCGCGCCTCAAAGAGATGTCAGCACCAACTGACGGGGTCCGTAAGGGCCAATGCCTGCCAGGGTTGCGAGTTTGTCCGAAAGGGATATCGCGGCCCCGGCACACAGGCAACGGAAGGAACACGGGTGGGTTTTAGTCAGTAAAAGTCTGACACTCCCTCTCGCTCCGCCCAGAGCGGGAGGAGTCATTTGATGATTTCCCACCCAAAAAAAAAAAAAAAAAAAAAAAAAAGCATACCACCGATGTTTGTAAAAAAGCATACCGCAATTTAGGGTTGGTCTTACGACTAGGAAATCAGTTCACGAACATCAGTGCTCTGAGATCATTGTACGAAGCGCTTGTAAAAAGTCATTTGGAATGCAATGCTGTCGTCTGGTCGCCACATGAAGCCAAGTACAAACTGATGCTAGAACGGATCCAAAACAAATTTGTGAGATTCCTGTACCTAAAGCAGTACGGTGTGTATCCAGGGTATCCACTGTTGTATCCTACTCTATTTGTGCTGGGCATGGTAGGCTATAGGAAACTGGAAGTAAGAAGGGAAGTAGCTCTCGCCACTTACTTATTTAAGATTATGCGTGGTAAAATTCACAACCCAGGCGTTCTACGCACGGTTGGGTTGTGTGTACCTGATGGGTACGTGGGGCGACAGAGGCGACCGCCGCTGCTATGGGTGCCGCCTGCTCGCAACAACCTGCTGCAGCACGCGCCGCTGACGCGTGCCCTGCATACACTCAATATGGTGTCACAACAGATTGACTGCTTCAATTGCACTCTGAGTGAATTCACACGGGCCACATTTTGCTTTTCTGAAAGCTATTAATAATATAATTTTAAGTGTAACTGTAAGCTATTATAACTATAACTACACTATTGTATTAGGTAAGCCTGTGATGATAGTGTATGTGTTTTTAAATAAATAAATAAGTACACCTTCAGGTCACTCCATCAAACCGGAGGTAAGATCTCATTATAACTAACAAAACGAGCCCAGACTCGGCACACCTAGTTCTACTCGTCGAGGAGTTCCAGTAGTAGTCACCGAAGTACACCTTCAGGTCACTCCATCAAGTCTGGAGGTAAGGTCTCATCATAACTAACAAAACAAGCCCAGACTCGGTACACCTAGTTCTACTCGTCGAGGAGTTCCCGTAGCAGTCACCGAAGTACACAGGTCACTCCATCAAGTCCCAGTCGAATAGGCATTTATAAACCGTACTTACTTTTACCGAAATAAAATAATTATTATTATAAAAATCTGTGAATGCAAAATTATCTTACCATAGCATATATCAAATTTGGTTTATCGAATATTTTGTATTTGTACAACGATCTTTTTCCACACGAGCCGCTGCAAAAAGGCAACACAGGGTCCACCACCAACAGCGGCCAAGCGCGGACTGAGGTTTCTTTCGAAATATTTGTGAAATAAATCAAAACAGACCAAAAATAAAATAACCCTTAATACAATCGATTACGATTCATCCGTAATAGCAAAATATGTGAAAAAGTTAGTTTCGTATTTTTTTTTTTTGCGGCTATTTGTGACATTTTGAAACATTTTTTTCCTAAGGTTTAAAATTGAACATGTCTGCCTACTAATAGTATTTTTAGAAATCTTAAAATATATTGATAATAGAACAAAAAATGTACCTAAACTCAACCCGATAACGTTAATTTTGTGGAAAATGGCAACGGAAGATCGTTTTTACAATATAAAAAACTATAATTTTGAACAAAAAAGTTCCTATCATTTGAAGATGAAGAACCAACCTGTATGTGGTAGTTATTAGTTATATTTGATTCGGTTTAGTTTTGTCACAAAATCTACCGAAAAACAGCATAATTTTGTCCGATTTGCAAACGCGCCCTTAATGCGTAAGAGCGTTTCTTGCATGGCCCCAATTATTTACAATAAATTACCGAGTAGTTGGAAAGCTTTAAATACAGCACAATTTAAGAGTAGATTACGGAACTTTTTGGTAGATAAAACATACTACAGTGTAACTGAGTTCCTATCGGAGAAAAATATTTGTTAATTAGTGACATCTTGATTTTTGAAGTTTTGATGTAAGTATGACATTTTAGATTTTTGACATTTTGATCTATGACATTTTGATTTCTGACATTTTTAAATATATTGGTATGATATTTGTAATAGTAATGACATGATATATAATCTAATGATACTAATTTATATTTTCCGTTTAATACAAACATATAATTTTAATTAAGTTGATGATTTAAAATGTTATTATAGTAATTTATAAATTGATCTAAATAAGTGTAATAATAGTAATATAAATAATTTCAAATGTTTGCATGCCGATTGGTAAAATGTGGCTGAGCTAAATGTAATCTTAAGAACTATTATGTACTACCCATATTTGCAAAATAAAATCTATTCTATTCTATTCTATCACTAATAACTAGTTTCATTTCTATTTCCAAACAGTACGAAGTTTCCCTAAAATAGTATTTATAATCAGAAAAAAATTGAGAAGCCTTTGCTGGACTTATGAAAGACCTAGTACTGCCAGTATCAATCATAAAACGTGATCCTATTTCTGGGATTTCTATGTGTGGTAGCTTCAATATACTATCACAATTTAATTGAACTACTTCGGGCGGTCTGTCTTCGAGGCTGGTTCGAGAAAAAAAATATTTTCCAAATTTTCCGGGTAAGTGATAGCTAATTCAGGTGACTCTACCAAATAATTATCAACGTTCTCAGTATTCTCTACGCATTCATTGTATGAATAATTTTCATCGTAACAGGCTTGGTCGTTATAGCCGTCGAAAGCATCTAACTCATTACTATAGAACACGTTATTCATATCCCGTGGATTAGATAACATGTTTTGTCTAAAGGGGGCTGCTGTACGCATAGATACATCAGTATTATATTGGGGTTTCTGGACTTGTGGTTGTGGCGGAATGCCAAACCGGAACTGATTTGGTTGGTTCATTGTAAACCCAGGTGTTGGTCTATTAAAGTTTTGAGGGGGCCGAAATCCTTGCTGCTGGTAAGGGTTACCGCCTAGTCTGAAACCTTGTTGATAAGGGCTACCTAACCTGAACCCTCCTTGTGGATTTTGTGGTACTCCAAATTTAAAGCCTTGCTGTGGCGTTTGGTTCTGGTTATGGTCCAGAGACAGGGTATGGCTGAGTGAATTTATTTTGAGGATAAAATTAGGTTTGAACCCTACATTCTGTGGAATCCCAAATTTAAAATTTTGTGCAGGGGTCGTGTTCTGGGCAAAAATAGGTTTAGAACCTTGAGGCCCTTGAAAGGGTGACAGCTGTTTAAAATTTTGTTGCTGCTGTGGTGGGTTTGATTTCTTATTTTTGGCATTATATTGAAATAAGAAATTCACTTCTTCTGTTACAATACTCAGAGCCTGCTCCAAGGTTGTGCAGCCTTTGAGACGTGCAATACGTATCATGTCCTCTGGTAGGTTATACAAGAAAACATTAAGAGACGCTTCATAATAGATAATCATCTTGGCTCGTTTCAAGTTAACATCTACAAGTCTATTAACCTTTGACATAAGGGTGCTTCGAACTTGTTGCACCCTGTTACAAAAATCTGAGTATGATTCTCCTTGTTTAATTTTAAAGTGTCTAACTCAATCGCAACACACTCTTCCGACCGCGGGTCACCGAAATGTTGGATGAACAACTCCTTTACACTTAGCCAGGTATCTACGTCTTCTCTTTCACTGAGTAGAGCCGCAGCTCTCCCAGCGATCCTACTCTATGTTCTATGTTATGGGGTTTGGTTTCCGCACTTAGTCCTTCAGTGGACCATTGTGCGTGGGCCATAGCGGCCGTTGGTGGTTATTCCAACCAGCCCACCTCCCTCCAGAAGTTAATTAAATATCCTGGTCTGTTCAGAACATCTGTGAAAGATCTGGGTGTTCCGAGGGTCTGTGTTCTAATCTGGGTGACGCCTGTGCATTCAAAAAGCACGTGCGTGACGGTTTCCTCAGCCTCCATGCACGCCCTGCACAGAGGACTGTCCGTTATGCCTATTGTGTGAAAGTGTTTGTTCAGCGAGCAGTGGCCCGTGATGGTCCCCGTCACCAGGCGCAGGCCATTCCTATCCAGGCGTAGTAAACGCCGGGTTAGCCTGGTATCCAAGGATGGCATGGCTTCCTTGGACTGCCTGCAGCCCGGTGTCGAGGTCCACCAGTGCTCCGCTTGAGTATGGGTGAAATCCTGCAGCCATCTGCGTATCTGGTTGAAGGGGATGGGTACGATAGGCTCGGGTCCACAGACCGCCGTGCTGGATCCTCGTCTAGCAAGTTCGTCAGCAGCGTCGTTACCTAGCGAACCACTGTGTCCTTTTATCCATTGCAGTGTCACCGTGTTGCGGCTAGATACCGTTATTTGTTCGAGTGCATTGTGACATTCTAGTGTCAGCTTTGAGGTAATATGTGTTTTCTGTAAGGATTGAAGCACTGAGGCGCTGTCGGAGAGTATGCGTATGTGTGTGTCCGTAACTCCTGGCTTTTAGGGCGTGGACCGCTCGTATGATGCCCACACACTCGGCCTGATAGACGGTGTTGAACATTCCCAGCGGGCTGGATATCTTTATGTTGAAGTCGTGTGAGAAGACTCCAACTCCAGTCCCGGAGGCGGTCTTCGATCCGTCGGTATAGTATATACTCTCATTTCTTTCGAGCCTGAGTAGTCACACTGTTCTTCATTAAGTATTATGTTGTAGTGCCTATGAAAGTGGTATGTTTTCGGGGCTTTATCACAGGGTGATGCCATCATTGGTCGTCGTTTGATCGCATCTTCCTTTATGCGTGTGTGCTGAGTTAACTCTAGAGTCTTTGCTTAGTGTACCGGATACATGGAGCCTAAAGGCGGCTAGGGCCGCCTCCTCCCGCACGATGAGGTGCAGAGGAGGCAGTCCAAGCATTGCCTGTAGGGCGGCAGTGGGTGTAGTTCTCATACTGCCAGTGATTGCAACACAAGCAAACCGCTGCAGTTTTTCGAGATTCCTTTGGGCTGTGCTCAGGTCTGTCCTGGGCCACCAGACCAGTGAGCCGTATGTGATAATTGGTCGGATGACTGTGGTGTATAGCCAGTGGGTGACCCTGAGGCTAATTCCTCAGTTCCTGCCAAGCAGTCGCTTGCACTGCCACAGGGATATGCTGGCTTTTGTGATAATATAGTTGGTGTGTTTTGTCCAGTTCAGCTGTTTGTCCTATTGATCCTACTCGTAATCGCATGAAACACATATAAATCTTGGGCCGGGTTTTCCTGGCCTCTAAAACGCGTAATGACATATTCACACTTATTTATAAATACGTTAACCAATTTTTACTCCCCTTCAAACGTGGGGATGATACACAAAATATCTTTCGGAATAATTTGGATTTCCGCCATAATGTTTTCACAAAATTAGAGCAATAAAATGATTAATAAACGAAAATCAGTTAACACTACCGTTATTCTAGCGATTAGGTCCAAAATAACGTTATATACTTAATACAGCCCAAAGGAATAGATTGGGAAGAGACGGGAAGTGAAAAAAAATATTCACACGCTGCTCCGCTCCATATCCTCCAAGGATAGCTGCTATGAAGATCCTTGACGCACCGCCGTGTCCACTCACTTATTTATTTGGTCCGAGGATATCCATGTCCTGGATCCGAGGCCACACCACGACCGATTTTGTGCCGAAAGCAACAGCCTGCGAATAGGATCTGTACGAATATCCTACCAGCTGCGCCAGTGAGATTTTGGTGGCACGCGAGGATTAAAAAAATACAATAAAATTAATACATTTATTGTACCGTTTACAATTGAATCTTAGAATCGACTGATTATAATTAATTAATCTTTTAAGACGGACACTCGCAGGCACCGTCTTATCGTAGAGACAAGTCATAACCTCCCTTTGCTGTGTCAGCGTCTAGAGACGCACGGAGACAACATCGCGTGGGCGAACAGTGGGAATAGGGTTCATAACTACGTTGTGTACTGTGTTTTCTGTTTATGCGATTATTTTGTAATATTTTTGACCCCCGCTTATCTCTACGGACTGATACCTTCTACCACTCGATTACTTTGTTATTAACACTGGACTCTGATTTGCATTGCGTTTCGGATTTGTTTTGTGGATCAATATGAGGTGCATCAACTGCGGAATAGCGTTGCAAGGGTTACAGAGGCATCTCATAACCTCCCTTTCTGCACACCATCAAACAAGACTTTCGCGTTGGATAACCAATATTCAAACTCAGGTATGAAGTTGGAGTAGAAAAAACTTAATCTGATTTATTTTTTTAAACCTACTTCTGGTATATTTTCTGGTGTGCGATTTTTAACTTATAAAGTGTATCTTATTTTCATTTGCCTCTGGATACATTTCTTTGCCATCCATGCTTCTTATTATTAAGTGCCGAAGCTGGTGAACACGAGAGACTATTGGGGCATAACATGGTTTGCCTTGGTTGTGGGAAATCTGTGAGAAAAATAAGACACCATAATGTCAGTATGGACTGTCCATTGCTGGCTGTCCTATTATCACAAAACTTTTTACAAAAAAAAAACAACCGACTTCCGAAAAGAAACACTACAAAGTGAAAAATAAATTTAATTTCAGAAGTCGGTATCTTTGGTTTTGAATTTTCGTTTTTTGCCACCGACTTCCGAAATTGCTTGAATTGCTGTATAAGCCTGTTTTTTTCCATTTTATTTTTTTATATAGTCTAGTCATTTCTGCCACTCGCCGGCCGCTGCCGCGGCACCGCTCGCTACGCTCGCTCGCCTCGTGCGTAGGAGGTCACAGTTTTAACCTAACCTAACCTAACCATTTTTTTTTAATAATTAACCTACTCTAACTAGTTCCATAACTAACTGACCAAACGTTTATTGTCTAAAGATTGTTTGCTGTGATAAATCATTTGATTCAAGACCAAATGGCTAAATGACATTATCCTTGATAATATTCTGCCAAGTAAAAATTTGACCAAATGAAAATGTGCGTACTAAAATCATTCCGAACATTGCAATGGTATAAAAAAAGGTTGCCAAAATTTGTTTGGGTAGTGAAATTTGGGCAAAATCTTTTTGGTAAAACGGCAGGCTCCCGTTTTAAACGTATGGTTATGTTAAGCAGTTATTTATGTTATTACTGAGGTACTAAAATACTTATTATACACTAACTTAATCCAGGTTAGTGTATAAGTGAAATAAAAATGTTCTTGGTTGACCTCGGTTTCTTTAACACTAGCAGTGCGGTGCCGTAATGAGTTATTTTTGCAGAGAATTATTGAGTTATCTAGGTAGGCATTTAAGATAATATGTATATTATAATCCACAAAATATTTTTCTTTAAGTTCTCTAATAAATAAATAATAATTATTACTCTGTTGTTTTATTTTGTTTCCCTTGTTTATTGATAATTAAACTATCAGAAAAATATAAAAAAAACCTTTTATTTAAATGCAATAAAAAGAAGAAAATAAAATTTTCTTTTTAAATTGTAACTATCAACTTATAACCTCATTGTACACAATTTATATGATCATAAAAGCTTGTCGCGCGATTTACGTGTGTCAATAAACTAGTACCTATTTAATTGAGTACCTTAATCTGCAAAGTTATTTTTTTTTTTGCAAACTTTGCGACAAGCTTTGAATTTAGAATGACGTTACATTGTTTTTCGAGTTACTCTCAACAAGTTCTTTCATTTGATACCCATATTGCAGAAGTGCATAAAAAATAACTATTCCGCCATCTTGGGTGCTCCGCCATATTGGATTTAGAATGACGTCACATTATTTTTCGAGTTACTCTCAACAAGTCCTTTCATTTGATAACCATATTGCAGAAGTGCATAAAAAATAACTATTCCGCCATGTTGGATGTTCCGCCACATTAGATTTAGAATGACGTCACATTATTTTTCGAGTTACTCTTAACAAGCCCTTTTATTTGATACTCATGTTGTAAAAAAGCATTAAAAAAAACTATTCCGCCAGCTTGAATGGTTCGCCATATTGGATTTAAAATGACGTCACATTATTTTTCGAGTTACTCTCAACAATCCCTTTCATTTGATACCCATATTGCAGAAGTGCATAAAAAATAACTATTCCGCCGTCTTGGATGTTCCGCCATATTAGATTTAGAATGACGTCACATAATTTTTCGAGTTACTCTCACTCTCAACAAGCCCTTTCATTTGATACCCATATTGCAGAAGTACATAAACAATAACTATTCCGCCGTCTTGGATGTTCCGCCATATTAGATTTAGAATGACGTCACATAATTTTTCGAGTTACTCTCACTCTCAACAAGCCCTTTCATTTGATACCCATATTGCAGGAGTGCATAAAAAATAACTATTCCGCCGTCTTGGATGTTCCGCCATATTAGATTTAGAATGACGTCACATAATTTTTCGAGTTACTCTCACTCTCAACAAGCCCTTTCATTTGATACCCATATTGCAGAAGTACATAAACAATAACTATTCCGCCATCTTGAATGTTCCGCCATATTGGATTAAGAATGACTTCACATTGTTTTTCGAGTTACTCTCAACAAGTCCTTTCATTTGATAACCATATTGCAGAAGTGCATAAAAAATAACTATTCCGCCGTCTTGGATGTTCCGCCATATTAGATTTAGAATGACGTCACATAATTTTCGAGTAAATCTCAACAAGCCCTTTCATTTGATACCCATATTGCAGAAGTACATAAACAATAACTATTCCGCCATCTTGGATGTTCCGCCATATTGGATTTAGAATGACGTCACATTGTTTTTCGAGTTACTCTCAACAAGCCCTTTTATTTGATACCCATGTTGTAAAAAAGCATTAAAAAAAACTATTCCGCCAGCTTGAATGGTTCGCCATATTGGATTTAAAATGACGTCACATTATTTTTCGAGTTACGCTCAACAATCCCTTTCATTTGATACCCATATTGCAGAAGTGCATAAAAAATAACTATTCCGCCATCTTGGATGTTCCGCCATA
Source organism: Agrochola macilenta (assembly GCA_916701695.1). Taxonomy (NCBI): domain Eukaryota; kingdom Metazoa; phylum Arthropoda; class Insecta; order Lepidoptera; family Noctuidae; genus Agrochola; species Agrochola macilenta. Next base: position 951,822 of record OU753583.1, on the reverse strand, counting down.
TTAGATTTAGAATGACGTCACATTATTTTTGGAGTTACTCTCAACAAGTCCTTTCATTTGATAACCATATTGCAGAAATGCATAAAAAATAACTATTCCGCCATCTTGGATGTTCCGCCATATTGGATTTAGAATGACGTTACATTATTTTTCGAGTTACTCTCAACAAGTCCATTCATTTGATAACCATATTGCAGAAGTGCATAAAAAATAACTATTCCGCCATCTTGGATGTTCCGCCACATTAGATTTAGAATGACGTCACATTATTTTTCGAGTTACTCTTAATAAGCCCTTTTATTTGATACCCATATTGTAGAAATGCATTAAAAATAACTATTCCGCCAGCTTGGATGGTTCGCCATATTGGATTTAGAATGACGTCACATTATTTTTCGAGTTACTCTCAACAATCCCTTTCATTTGATACCCATATTGCAGAAGTGCATAAAAAATAACTATTCCGCCGTCTTGGATGTTCCGCCATATTAGATTTAGAATGACGTCACATAATTTTTCGAGTTACTCTCACTCTCAACAAGCCCTTTCATTTGATACCCATATTGCAGAAGTACATAAACAATAACTATTCCGCCGTCTTGGATGTTCCGCCATATTAGATTTAGAATGACGTCACATAATTTTTCGAGTTACTCTCACTCTCAACAAGCCCTTTCATTTGATACCCATATTGCAGGAGTGCATAAAAAATAACTATTCCGCCGTCTTGGATGTTCCGCCATATTAGATTTAGAATGACGTCACATAATTTTTCGAGTTACTCTCACTCTCAACAAGCCCTTTCATTTGATACCCATATTGCAGAAGTACATAAACAATAACTATTCCGCCATCTTGAATGTTCCGCCATATTGGATTAAGAATGACTTCACATTGTTTTTCGAGTTACTCTCAACAAGTCCTTTCATTTGATAACCATATTGCAGAAGTGCATAAAAAATAACTATTCCGCCGTCTTGGATGTTCCGCCATATTAGATTTAGAATGACGTCACATAATTTTCGAGTAAATCTCAACAAGCCCTTTCATTTGATACCCATATTGCAGAAGTACATAAACAATAACTATTCCGCCATCTTGGATGTTCCGCCATATTGGATTTAGAATGACGTCACATTGTTTTTCGAGTTACTCTCAACAAGCCCTTTCATTTGATACCCATATTGCAGAAGTGCATAAAAAATAACTATTCCGCCATCTTGGATGTTCCGCCATATTGGATTTAGAATGACGTCACATTGTTTTTCGAGTTACTCTCAACAAGTTCTTTCATTTGATACCCATATTGCAGAAGTGCATAAAAAATAACTATTCCGCTATCTTGGATGTTCCGCCATATTAGATTAAGAATGACGTCACATTGTTTTTCGAGTTACTCTCAACAAGCCCTTTTATTTGATACCCATATTGTAGAAATGCATTAAAAATAACTATTCCGCCAGCTTGGGTGGTTCGCCATGAAACGCCGGGGTGTAACTCCGCTGCCGCGAGAAATCACGGCACAGCGGACAGAGCTCCGGCGGGATCTCATGGCGGCATGGAGAGTGCGATTGTCGCAACCCAGCGCTGGGCACGCCACAATTGCGGCGATAAGTCCCCTCTTTGAGGAGTGGCTAGAGAGGCGTCACGGCGTCCTCACCTTCCGCCTGACGCAGGTCCTCAGCGGACAGGGTTGTTTCGGGAGGTTCCTGTTCAGGATAAAGCGGGAGGAACCGCCCGGGTGTCACCATTGTGTGGATCGCCCGGAGGACACGGTGAAGCATACGGTGGAGGTCTGCCCAGCTTGGGCGGGGCACCGCCGTGTCCTCACGGAGGCGATCGGCGGCGGCGATCTCTCGCGTCCGGCCCTGGTTCAGGTCTTTGTCCGGAGCGAGAGTGCATGGGAGGCCGTCACCTCCTTCTGCGAAGCAGTTATGCTCGCGAAGGAGGAGGCGGAGCGCGCGAGGGAGATGCAAGCTGCACGCCCTCGCGCCCCTAGTCGCCGCAGGAGACGCCCCGGGCGTCGGGAGTCACGAGCCGACTTCTGGCCACCGCGCAGGCGCGGGCCTGCAGACGGTGAGCGATGGGCAGCTCGCCGTCCGATAGGGACCAGGCCCGGGTCGACGGCGCGTTGTGTTCCACGCGCGCCTCAAAGAGATGTCAGCACCAACTGACGGGGTCTGTAAGGGCCAATGCCTGCTGGGGTTGCGGGTTTGTCCGAAAGGGATATCGCGGCTCCGGCACACAGGCAGCGGAAGGAACACGGGTGGGTTTTAGTCAGTAAAAGTCTGACACTCCCTCTCGCTCCGCCCAGAGCGGGAGGAGTCATTTGATGATATCCCATCCAAAAAAAAAAAAAAGCTTGGAAGGTTCTTATCGTATATTGTCATCCAAACTAAACGTGTATACAAAATTTCAGCTTAATCGGTTGAAGGTATCTGCTTCAAAATTGAGTAGCAAGATTCCACGCGAACAAACATACATACATACATTGCAAGTTAAATAAAAGCTTTTAAAAAAAAGGTATACCGAAACGTAAAACTAAATTTTACAATGCATTTGCTCAAAAAGAGCGTATTCCAAGCAGTCAATTAGTGCGGAAAGTGTCACTTTTTTTCACTAGTGCTTTTTACTTTTCTGTTTATTTTTTATTTTTGAGGCCGTCGCCAGCCCGTCTCAGAGATTTTATTATTTGAGAAAAGTTTTACAAATCAGATGATGATGATAACGATGAAAAAATAAAAATTTTGAAGAATTTTTGTCAAAATCAAAAAGTCGAAGACAAAGTCAAAGTCAAAGTCGAAGTCGAAGTCGAAGTCGAAGTCGAAGTAAAAAATCAAAGTCAATAGTCTAAGCCATTAATGTTGTGTTTATCATTTATACAACGTGTCCCAAAATGCAACGATAAGCGGGCACCAGACGGTGGACCTGCTCATCACTAACCGAGAAAAAATACAGAAAAAAAAAAACAATATTTTTTTGGAAATTATAAAACATACATTGAAATCCTTCGGAAATTGACACCCCTTATGATATTTTTAACTACCATGACCACAATTTTTTTTAAATCGGCAAGCTAAGTAGCTCTGCTATCCACCACAACCCTTAAAAATCCCAGAATGCCTGTAGGTTTTACACAAAAATCAATCAAAATAATTATTTTCCTTAAAATTTTCAGAATTTTTACTTTCATTTCACTTTCAGTCATCGTGGTGTAAAAAAAAAGTATGGACACTACTACGGCAAGTTTAAAAAAAAAATGGCGCAACTAATCAAAATGGTATAAAACTCTGAAAAAAAATAGCCACGAAAAAAAATTGGGTACTATTTCAAAACAAGAATCAAAGGAGACGGGGATTTCTGGGCCTGATTGTAATAAGTTGACGTGTTGTTAAAAAAAAAGGTTATATTTTTCTATTACAAAATGTGAAATATCAGCCCATTTTACAATCTGGAAATTGAGAAATCCAAAAATTAAGTTATGGCTACGAACAAAATGGAATATCGATTAAATTATAATCGACTATCGTGACAGAGTTCATACTATTTAAACTCTCTAAGTATTTAAAAGATGCTTTTACCAGATGATTAATTCAAATACATTAATTATTAGAATTAACGTATTAAACAGTTTAAACAAATTAAATATCTATAAAGATAAATGTTAAAATCGATTCACGTTTGCTAATCGATTATTGTATTTTTAGTCTATGGTGACATGTCAGTCAGTCACTCGTTTCGTATCGTTTAGTGTTAGTGCGTGTGCGTTTTGAGTGTTTCCTCCCGTAGTTTTATTGATATTTTCTTTGACCCCTGCTTTCTTTCTACGGACTTCTGATCTTGCTTCTTGTACGACCCTTGTTGCCATACTGGACACGGAGAGCCTCGCTTTTACGTTGGACTTGGACTTGTTTTTTTGGATTCTACGACCAGCCTACCGATTGGATATTATCACAATGGATCGTTGTGTAAATTGTGGCATAGCGACTAGTCGCTGTAATACAGTGGGTCATCGAGCTTTAGATGACGAAATGATATTAGCAGTGATTCATCAATGGCGTGCACCACAATCTGTAAGTACTTACTCACCTCCTGTTTATTAGCTCACCAGGGTCTACCACGCTGGCTTGCAATCTTCACGGTGTTTTCCTTCACGATTACATTTACAAAATAATAAAGTATGAATAGGTAAACATTTAAAAATCATATGAAGATTTACATTACATTGAACTAAGATATATATTTTTTTATTGTAATAGATATTTGCACACCTATTCAGGTAGGATATGGTTTAAAGATCTTCTGTTCTATGTATCACCTCATGTACCCATATTCAACCAAATAAATGATTTGAATTTGAATTAAATAACTATCGGACAGAGTCGGTTGGTTTAAAAAAAAAAAATCATGTTAACTGATATTAAAAACTTTTTCCATTTTTCAGGTAAACAGCAGTGACCATGTTTGCCAAGCTTGCTGGGACTTGGCTCAAAGACCACCTCATGGTGAACCTAGACATCTTGGCCACCGTAGTGTTTGTCTCCGATGTGGACGTTCACTTGCATCTAGAGTCAGCCATTTACTTCACACCACCTCACCTCGCGAATTGAGAATTTATAATGTTATTCAAGAGTGGATTATACCTAGAGCTGTAAGTTGAATCAGTTTACATTTGTTTTATGTGCTTTTGTTGTAAGTCAAATTGAGTTTTTTAATACTTCAATGATTATGTATTGTTTGTTGCAGATAGAAGTGCCTAGTCGCATATGCCATACTTGTTGGGTTGCTGCAGACAGAGCTGCTGTCCATATGGTCTCTGGCCCATCAACTTCTTCCCAAGCAAGCTCAATTGAAGAAATACAGCCACAGGTACAAGTTCTTCCTGCTGAACCTCCAGTTGAAGAAGTTAGAAGTATTCAGCTTGAACCTACTATTGTATTACCAGATTACATGAGGGCTGTTGAAACAGAAAGTAGGTGCTTTATTGAAGGATGCCTGAGAACAGAGAGGTATAGAGTTCCACTTTCTACTAGAAAGATGTTGCTCAGTCGGTATAAATATTATGTACCTGAGAATAATCGTCTATGTGATAGACATTTAATTATAGAAGCATGGGATTTTCTTACCAGTTTGAGAAATAATTATGTACAGACTTTTACAGCAAAACATATCCAGGACATGATGTCCTTAAAAGAAGTTGTAGAATTAGGATTACTTCATTTTGAGAGTATAGATGATATGGAAGACCATGTTGTGCATACGTGGATAGGGTTAAACAAAGCGCAGTTCCATCAAATGTTTAATGAGGTTCCTCAGTTATTAGAAATTCCTAGGAGGTCCCTAGCTTTAGCAGCATATTTAATTAAGCTTAGAACTGGGGATTCTGATGAGAGGTTGTCAACTTTATTAAAAGTGTCTAGGCGAACTCTAGAAAAGTGGTTACACCAAGTGAGAGATCTGCTGTATGAGTATTTTGTACCTAGACACCTAGGTTTAAATCATATAAATAGGCAAAACATAGTGCAAAGAAATCTGTTAATACCTAACACATTGTTTGGTAACTTTGAGGGAGTAGATAGGCCCATTGTAATATTTGATGGAACATATTGTTACATTGAAAAGAGTTCGAATTATTTATATCAAAAAAGAACATATAGCATGCACAAATATCGCAATCTTATGAAACCGTTTTTAATGGTATGTACCGATGGGCATATAATTGATGTGCTGGGCCCCTATCCAGCCACCACTTCAGACGCTGATATAATGAAAAAGAAATTTTCAAATGAAAGACCATTACGGGAATACTTCCTTCAAGGTGATGCTTTTATACTGGATAGGGGCTTTCGTGATTCATTGCCCTTGTTGCACCAATGTGGATATAGGACAAATGTGCCTGCATCATTAGAAGAGGGTGAGACACAGCTTTCCACTAGTGAAGCAAATAAATCGAGAGCAGTTACCATATGTCGTTGGGTAGTGGAGGTAGTAAACGGCAGATTCAAAAGAGATTTTAAATTATTACGGCAAAATTATTTTAACGTAGCTAGTAAAAGTTTCATGAAAGATTTTGAGGTGGCTGCTGCTCTTTTAAACAATTTTCACCCTCCTATTATTGATCGTGTAGATGCTGGGGAAATATTAGTACAAATAAATATGAATATGAATACAGAAAATGAATTAGCAGAATTTATTGTAAGAAACCATTATAATAGGCGTAGGGCTGATTTTCAAACAATAACTGTACAAAATGATAACCTATATGATTTTCCCCAGCTTACCGATACTGAGCTAATACTAATATCACTAGGCACATATCAAATAAAGCAGGCACGTTCCTATTTTGGTGAACATGTAAGGGGCAATGTAAGGGGCAATCAAACCAAATACAATAAAAAAGTCATTTTAGTCGATAAAATTAAAATGTTCAAAATTAAATTTATTTAATTAACAAAATTTCAAGGTCTATATTAATCGGTCATTTATAGAATCATTAATGGAATAATAACATTTTTCCACTAGAAAAGCTTTAAGTTTGTGTTTGAAATGTTGAAATGTGTAATTTTTTTAATATTCCGGTAATTTATTAAATATGATTGGTCCCATACAAATAACACTTTTTCTTAATAGTGCAGTTTTATAGCTACCGACATTTATAAGGTTTTTATATTGGCTTCTCACGGGGCCTTTTCTAGGCCCGTATTAATAAACGTCCCTCAACAACGTACTTAAGTGCGCTATCATTTGATACGCCATTATTACGATATCAGCATCTCAAGATCATTGCTAATTAATAAACACATGAGTACAGTATCTCAGTTACCAAGATCAGCTCCTCAATGCGCTGTACTTGATGCCGATCTCGTGAACGATTACACACACATTGACCGAAGTTTAGAATAACATTCATCACGTTTCGTTATTGTCGTGTCGATTTATTGAAACACTTGTATTTTGTTAAAAAAAATATGAATAACGCTGTGTCACGTTATAAAGTTGTTGTCTACCCAAGAAAACCTTAAATTGTTAAAAATGTTGTATTATTATTTCTCCATATGACAGAAATGCTTACTACTCAACTTGGCAGGTACAAATAACATAACGCAATAAAGCGTCTGGAGGGAGGGTCAAGGACGATTCTCAAAAAAAAGGATGAAATATAAATTTATTAGATTACTTTTTCATATGAATTTATTGTGTTTGTTTCTAATAATATTAGATTAATTGGATTTATAAGGTACCTACTTTTAAACTTTATTTATTTATTAAAATTTATGCAACTAAATAAGTGGCGGACAACATAGGCGGATTTTAATGTATTTATGCGTTACATCTATATATAAATAGTAATTAAATAAATGATACTTATATAAATGTACTTAAAATATTTATATAGGTAGGTACCTACCTGAAATGATGCTGTAGCATAAAACCTTAAAGATAATAGGATGACTATTTCTGGGGAAATTGAAAGACCTCTGTTACTGTATTTCACGAATAAGTCTTTTAATTAATGTTACTGTATACAACACTACTCTTGATAAAACCTGAATCGTTTGAAAAAAAAATCACTTGATAACTCAAAAGGATTTGAGGTCGCCCTTATGTATATTTTTGCTAAACGATATCGCAATGGCCATAAAATATCGTCATAGTACTTGTATTTGATCGTAATAATTAATTTCACCCAAAATATTTTCAAAATCCATGTTTCGCGCTACTAACCACGACCTCAAGTCACGTACTGCCTACACTCAGGTTTTAGCATGTGGAGTACACTCACCTATTGTATACTTAAGTGTCGAGTTTCGTTTATTAATCAGTCCATCACTCGGCTGATAACGTAAACCCAAGCCGTAACTTGAGTACATCAATTCTTATGTTTATTAATACGGTCGAGACCTCAAGATTGGTATCAAGTGCGAGCTCTTGGGCTGAGTAACGTTTATTAATACGGGCCCTAGTGTCCGAGACCTTAGTGAACAAGTTCGCATTTGTTTTAACAAATTTTGCCATTTCCATAATAAACAATGACGGAAAGGGAAGAATTTTTAGAGACTTAAACAAAGGCTTGTAACTATCTGTGGGTTTAAGACCGCACATCGCTCTTACACAGCGTTTCTGAGCTTTAAACACCTTATCTCTTAGGCTACAGTTACCCCAAAAAAATATTCCAAACCTCAAGACCGAGGCGATCAAACCATGGTAAGCTATTAAAGCAGTTTTTGTGTCAACTTTTTTGCCAAATTTCATAGGACATAAAATATGCTGAAATGCTAAGCTTTTTGCACACTTCTTCGGCTTGAGGTTTCCAAATTAATTGATCGTCTATCATTATTCCCAAAAATTTCGCAACTTTTACTACTTTTATTTCTTCCCCATCATATTGTACGTTTACATTTGGTGGAATTGTACGTTGGTGGAAGTGCATTACACTAGTTTTTTACACATATTTCGGACATGGCCTCCCGGAACCACTCCGCCTCGTCGTTGATGTCGGCAGGCCTGTTCGGTGATGACACCCAGGCCTGCACGATCGAGGCTTCCAGGAGGAGCTCCCGGTCCAGCTGCTTCAGCGCCCACCGCGGACCACTCGGGGTCTGTCTGACCGGCGTGCCCGAGGTCTGGGCGGAGACGTCAAACCGGATGTACCGGTGATCGGAATAGGTCTCCACCCCCTCCATGACGCGCCAGTCGATGACACGTGGCGACAGAGCGGGGCTGGCGAACGAAATGTCCACCACTGACTCGCCCCGCATCCGCACGCACGTGGGGACAGAACCCCGGTTTAGGACGACCAGGCCCGACTCCAGAGCCCAGTCCTCCACCATCCTGCCCCGTGTGTCCGTTAACCGGGAACTCCATGCCACGTTATTGGCATTGAAGTCCCCGAGGACAATCACGGGGAGGGGATGGTACCCGACGACGACGACTCTCAACTCCCCAAGGGAGTTGTGGAACTCGGCGAGAGTTCGGTTCGGGGAAAAGTACGCTCCCACCACGACAATCTCCCCGAACCGTGCTGCTACGCAACCCCGTCCCTTCTTGACGGCCTCGAGGGACGGGGTACCGGCGGCGGCCGACGAAATAATGGCCACTGAGCCGCTCAGGTCCTCCACCCAGTGATCCCTGGGCGGGACAAAGTACGGCTCAGCGACCACGGCAATGTTAATCGACCACTGCGCCATGCTCTGGAGCAACAGATCCTGAGCTGCGGCGCAGTGGTTGATATTCGCCTGGAGGAGGCGTAATGGACCCATTGGCAGTCCATTTTAGCCCCCCCCCCGAGCCCCTCGTGAGGGCCCTGCCACGGCAGCAACGGCCGCGGCGGCGACGACGGTGGTGGCGGCAGCGGCGGCGGCAGTAGTAGCGGCGGCTGCGGCAGTGACGGCGGTGGCGGAGGACTTGCTCCTGGCTTTGGCGGGTTGGGCGCAGGCCTTACGGCCCAATCCGGTGCTCGGCCGGCTTGCCAGCCGCTGCACATACGGCGCAGTGCGGCGTGGCTTCGCACGAGCCGGCCTTGTGACCGGGCTGACCGCAGCGATAGCAGTGATCGCTGCGGTCCACCTCCTAGGTGCATTTAGCTCCCACGTGGTTGCCCACATGGCAGCGGAAGCACCTCAGAGGTCTGGGTTCGAGCAGTTTGACCTGCGCGGATACCCAGCCCACCAATAATCTTTGGCCCTCCCCGGCGATTTTCCTGGCCGCCAACACGGGGCAGCTCACCGTTACGGCTCGCATCCCCGTGAAGTCAGGACGGATGGTGCCTGCCCTAACCTGCTCGGCAGAGCACCCCCCAGTCCTGACGACAGCGGTCACCACCTGATCCTCCGCCACTGAGTCGTCCAGGCCCGAGATGCGCATTTCTACGCACTTGGTGGGCCTGGACACTCGGGCCTCCGCATTTAAGGACGCCCTGAGCTTTTCAGCCAGGGCGTCAGCGGCCGGGCCACTAGCCGCTCCGGGGAGCTCCAGCATCCGGGCCCCAGTCGCAGTGACCCTAACCCGAATGCCCTGAGCGGCACCTATCTCCTTTAGGTCCACCGCCGCCCCAATCTTGGAGAGCACGTCGCGGTAGGACACGCCCTTCTTCTCCGCTTCCGGCTGTAGTGTTATCACTACAGCTGCGGACTTCGGGGCGCGGAGCCTAGCCGCGACACTTTGTTCCTTGCGCCGCTGCCACCTCGCCTTCTTTTTGGCCGCCCGTTTGGCCTTGCCCGCCTTTTTCTTCTCCCCGGCTATTTGCCACTCGGCGTCAGCCTGGGGAGATTTAGGAGGCATGGGCGGCCGTTTCGCCACCAGGGGCGGAGCCCCCGCTGCCAGGGCCAGGGCCGGGGCCCCCACCGCCTTGGCCGGGGCCCTCGCTGCCTGTGTAGCAGCCCCACCCCTGGTCTGCCCTGACGGGCCTGGTTTGGCCGCCGCGGCAGCTGCGGTGGCGGCGGCGGCATACGATGCCGCCTTCCGCTGGCCTGAAGCCGGCTGGCTCGCCGCTAACGGAGGGCGCAGGACCACGGCCTCCAGTGCGGAGAACCGGCTGTTGAAGGCAGCCAGCTCCTTCCGCACCAGAGCCAAAACCCGGTCCTCCACCGGCAAGGGCGGGCCCTGCCCCTGCACCGCTCCACGTTGTAGGACAACGCGAGCGCCGGCTCCACGGAGCCCGGCCAGGTCTGCTCGGAGCTCCTTGTTCTCCTTTTGGAGAAGCTCCGTGGCGGCTGTCAAGCGGGCGACCTCCGCCCGCATTTCGGGCATACCGTCCGACGGAGGCCCGAGATGAAGAAGGGCCTCCGCTGCCGCCATAATGGAGGCCGTGGCCGCAGGTATGGCCTTGTCTTTCGAGGACTGCAGCTTTTTTAAGGCCACAGTCCTGATTGCGGCCACTACGACCTCCGCAAACCTGTCCGCTCGCTCCGAATTGGAGCCCCCAGCGGCCACTTTGGCGGCCTGGGGGCTTATTTTCGTGCTCCCCTGTTGGACGATGACCCCTTCCGACTCGGTTGAGGCCTCGGATGAGACCTCAGGGTCACTCTCCCCGCCGATTCCTGGGGGGGTATCGGGCCGCTTGATGCGACCCCGATTGCCACGCCCTGGCTTCGGGGTCACCGACGCACGACCTCGGCCTCTCCTACCTGTAGGCGCCTTAGCGACGGCAGGTTTTCCTCGCTTGAGGATTGTCCCGCCGATCCCGCGCGGTCCGTCTTTTCGTCACGCGGGCGTTTCCCCCAGAAACGCCCACGTCCACTGTCCCGGTCGGACCTAGCTTGGTCCCCGGAGGGTCAGGAGTCTCCTCGACTCTTGTTGCCGTCGCCGGCAAGCGGTTCCTCCGCCAATAAAATTGGCACGTCATCCTTTGGGTTTTGTTTTTGCAAAAAAAAATCCATTTTAGTTCCCACGAGTATAAAATATATCCAACCAACCAACCAAAAAATAGTGGTTCGCACTAGTGACTAATTAAGCTACCCATTAGTCAAGCTATCAACCTCCATATCTCCATATCAATCATTTTTCTTGTGGCTTGTGGAAGTCGGAAAAACTTTGGAAAATTCTCTCGTTCAAGACACTGCGTGCTCTGTTTTCGTTTTCTACTGGCTGCACTAAGACTTACATAGGCTGTTTTGCTCAATAGCGAAAAGTACCTAAGTCGATATTATCACTACAAGTAAGTAAGCCAATATAAATAGGAATAACGTGTGTAAGAGAGTACCTTTGTATCTCATTACATTATTGTAGCTGTAGGTACATTATTGGTCAATCTACCTATGGACAATCATTCCTTTGTTGCGTAGACACAAGCATCTTACTATTTATTGTGGTTAAATATAGTTCCTATGTCCATCAACCTCAAAGTCTAACTGAAATTGTTAATTGATATTTATGTACATAAGTAGATGCTGAAATATACAATTACAACTAGCCAAATAACAACTAACTACACTAGCCAAATAACAAATAAATACAAAACATATTTATAATATTTTCACAGACCGTGCTAGAGCTGAAAATACAAGAAGGGAACGCTACCCAACATCAATCTTGTTGTTCAAACATGGATTGAATATCCAATCTTCTGTATTAATCATTGAAGGTAAGCTTTTTGACACATAGTTAAGAATAAAGCATTGGAAGTCACATAATTATAAAACTTTGAATATATTTCCTTGGCTGAACTTAGTACATAGACACAACATATATTTTGTGTATACCTAACTAATGTTTAATATTATAATTCAGTATTATAAAATATCTGGAGACTGAAATATCGGCCCTAAATAAAGATGAAATTATACAACCAGCACCAATGACTAGGCTGATGGGTTTTGTCCAGCCATGGGCTAATGAAAACCTAGTTGATATGCCTACTTTACTTTGCCACATAATTTTTAAGTACTTTATTTGAGCAAGAAATAATAAGATTTTGTTTTAAAACTATAGAGTTCCTGGGGCATTTCACCTATGAAGACATGAATGCAGCATGAAAGATGTCGCCCATGCTGCGTTGCCCCGTTGCTCTGCTACTTCAGTTTTCACGCTTCTCATGTACTAAAGTAAAAACTGAAGGTTGTTAATGAAAGATAATCTTTTTTTTTTTACTGTTCAGTCTTGTACGACAGCGATATAAATATGTGTTACTATTTTGTTAATTGATACAGTGTAAACTTAATAAAGTGTTTTTATTTTGAACCTGTACTTGTAATTTTTATTTGTACCTGTAGAGGTGCAAATAAAAATAACTTGTAATTAAATATTTAAGAATTGAATACTATGCCTTTTATAAACACAGCCAATTGATTATTATAATGATACTATTTAGAGGTACCTATTTACCTAAATTAACTGTCATTTATTAGGTAACAGTAAATAGAGAGAAATAAATTATGGTAAACAAAAACGACTTTTATTATATCTTCACATTATTATGAAATATTTGGACATGGGGCAAAAATAAATTGGAACAAATATACTGTAAGGATTAGTGGAATTTGGGATCTAATGTCCTGTGGCAGTCATCATGGAATAAGTATGTACTGCTTGCTAATTCTTGCTGTAAGCGCTCATGAGAGTTAATTTTTTTCCTGAATAATGTAGTTGAGCCTGACACCTGAAATATTAAAAAAAAGAATGTAAGTAAATCCTCAATATATTGATATTCCATTTACCATTACATCCATCCACAAAGTCTAATAGGCCTCTCCCTTATACAATTACATGCACAATCTATCTACTTTATAGAACAGCAATATTCTGCTATAAACAACAATTAGGTGCCTACAATTTGACTTTATAAATATGTATGGTAAGTTTACGTTTGATGGTGCATTTCGTATTTACCAACAAACAATAAGATTGTGTGTAAAATTGTTGCTATGCTAAACACACAATCAATGTTCATCACTAAGAAAGAATATATATTGATATTAAGTAGGTACCTTATACAGACAATGATGTGGAAATAGATCTATTTATGGTTTGGTGAGTATGTTCACTGATGTCCTTACAGAATCCATTGACATAAAATGCTTCAAACTATATTATAATATTTGTTCTTCCTGTAATAAATTTGCTTTTCCAATGAAGTACAAGCCCGACTGGTTTGCTAAGCTTGTGGCTTATGATAAGTTTGATACGGTACGAGGTACGAATTTGTCTTTCCTTTAAAATGCCACCAAAATACCTCGTTTCTGAAATATTATAATATATATCTTTAGTTTAGGTTGTAAGCACTTGTAATAGAAGAAAACTTTCACAATTATTATTAAAAATCGACCTCGCTGCTTCGGTATTTTACAGACCCTAATACTGATCTATCATTGAGGTTTTACACAAAAACACATTCACAATTTATGAAGACGACGTTCACTTACATAATTTTGTAATAAGTAAGGAGATTGATTGTACGAGTAAATCCCAAAAATATTGCAAAGAAAATCGAATGCGACCAGTAGGGTGCCTTCTTTTTAGATTGATAGCTCAAAGCAATTTCTCGTTGATTTGAAACAAATTTTCAACTGTCAAAATGATTACGTAATTCCACTAACAGCCTTTTTAGACGATTATCGTTCACTTTTTAGCGTCTGAAACAGAGTGCAGTTGACAACACAGATTTTAGAGTTACGTAATTCGAAAATTATAAATTGAATGCAATTGTATTCAAAACGAAACAAATTTGACTCAATTGTAAATCGAAAATGTGTTGCGTAATTAGATAGCCGGTATCGTTAATTTTGTGGAAAATGGCAACGGAAGATCGTTTTTACAGAATGAAAACTATTATTTTGAACAAAAAAGTTGCAATAATTTGAAGATGAAGAACCATCCTATATGTGATAGTTATTAGTTATATTTGATTCGGTTTAGTTTTGTCACAAAATGTACTGAAAAACAACATAATTTTGTCCAATTTGCAAACGCGCCCTAACTACGGAACCCTTCATTGTGCGTGGTCCGACACGCACTTGGCCAGTTTTTTTTAATTTAAACAAAATAAAACGGGATGGTGATCTGTTAATGTTGCATTACAGACTATGGTGTTGGAGGAGGCCTGAGTTTTTATAAGGACATGGTCTATGCATGTTTGGCGGGCGCTGCGTGTAACTAAAGTGTGCGCTGGCAGTAAGCCGTGCGAAAAAGCTAAGCTTACATAGCGTTCCCCTTCAGATTTAATTTTATTCGAGTTTATTGCTAGATTCATGTCGCCTATAACAACGATGTGCTCGAAAGAAGACACTGATTGTAACATATTATCCAACGACAAGAGGAACGGCTCCAATTTAGTGTAGGAAGGTGATCTGTATAGGGCCATTATCGCAACTTGTTTTCCAACGGTGGCTAGTAGGCAATTGCTTTCTTGGAATTCAGGTTCTATTATAGTTAGGTTAATGTTTTCTTTGTAGTAGATAACTACTCCGTCATCTTGTATGGGATTTATATTTGTTGCTACATGAGAGTAACCAGATAAGTGAGGGATTACCATTGCACCTTTTAGCCAACACTCTGTTAAAATGAGTACGAGGGCTGCACTAAAAGTATCGGGAATGGAATATATCCACTGTTCCTGTCATATTAAAATCTTTTTAATTGAAAACTTCTTGGTTTTAAAAATCGAATACCATTTATTTATTTAAAAAAAGATTCTCGGTCTTGTCACAAGGTTTTGTCAAACTTGTTTAGTCGTTGAGAAAATGGAATTGACTCGAGAAAATTCAAGAGCGATGATTTATTATGACTTTCGAAGTGGTTTAACACAAAAACAGTGTGTTGACCGGATGATTTCTGCATTTGGTGATGAAGCCCCATCCAAAACCACAATTTATCGCTGGTTTGCTGAATTTCAACGTGGACGTGTCAAGCTCAGTGATGATCCCCGTCAAGGTCGTCCAAAAACTGCAGTCACCCAAGAAAACGTTGATGCTGTGTGTAAGCTGATTGAGGAAGATCGACATGTGACATACCGCGAAATTCAGGCAACTTTAGACATTGGCGTGAGTTAAATACAAATAATCTTGCATGAACAATTAGGTGTAAAAAAGTTGTTTTCCCGATGGATACCGCATTCGCTCTGTGAAGAGCAAAAAGCGGCTCGCGTTACTTGGTGCGTCAGAACTCTCGAAAGATTCCACGCAGGATCCTCAAATGCTGTATACAACATTGTATCAGGTGACGAATCCTGGATATACGCGTACGAACCCGAAACAAAAAACCAGTCACGAGTTTGGGTGTTCGAAAATGAGTTAAAGCCAACAAAAATTGTTCGTTCACGGAGTGTTGCAAAAAAAATGGTGGCCACGTTTGTCTCCAAAACCAGCCATGTTACGACTATTCCTCTTGAGGGACAAAGAACGGTTAATGCAGAATGGTATGCTAGCATTTGTTTGCCACAGGTCGTTTCTGAACTCCGTAAAGAGAACTGCAACCGCCGCATCATCCTCCATCACGACAATGCGAGTTCTCACACCGCGCACAGAACAAAAGAGTTTTTAGAGCAAGAAAACATAAAATTATTAGACCATCCGCCGTACAGCCCCGACCTTAACCCTAATGATTTCTATACTTTCCCTAAAATAAAGAATAAATTGCGTGGACAGAGATTTTCATCACCTGAAGAAGCTGTGGACGCCTACAAAACGGCCATTTTGGAGACCCCAACTTCCGAATGGAATGGTTGCTTCAATGATTGGTTCCATCGTATGGAAAAATGTGTCAAATTTCGCGGAGAATACTTCGAAAAGCAATAAATACATTTTTAAATAGTAATGTTGTGTCACTTCCTTGATTCCCGAAATTTTCAGTGCCGCCCTCGTATATCGCATTTAAGTTTTAGTCTGTGTAGTAAAACCTCTAAGCCGGGCAGATTTCGGTTTATGCTTCGTATATTTTGTGTCAATATAATAAGGTTGTCCGTAGAAGAAGTAACAATACTTTGACAATCCTCTAGGTCCGCGGACTGTGAGTGAGATACGGATAACTGGTCAATATTTTCAGATAAATCAGTTACGTGATCGAATGATTAACAAGAGATATAGTGTCGAGGTAGGTACACCGATTATGGAAAGAGTTTGTATGTAAATTGTTAAAAAGTGTTTGTGAGTATGTTTTAGGTGTAGAGTGTATGAGATTGTAATTTGATGAGTAAGTGAATTGTGTAATCGAAGTATGTTTGAAAAATAGGTTGTGTGTATTTCTGAAATAGTGTTCAGTTGGGTTATGGTTATGATTTAGGAGTGTTGTAATTGATTTTGGGTTTCCCTGAATACATGTGAGAGGTAAGTGTGGACGTTAAGTAGTAATTTGTAGGTGTAGAAAAAATCCATCGATTTAAAAATAAACTTAAAATTTGCATGCAATCTTAAAGTAGTGTACTCGTGAGACAAAATTTGTATACAAGAGCAACAATTAGTCACAGCGGTTTAACATTATTGCGTAATTTATCTAAATCAGCATCGCTGTTTATCCGGATATGTGAGGAGTCTTCGTTATTTTTTAACCGACTTCCCAAAAAGGAGGAGGTTATCAATTCGGTTGTATGTTTTTTTTTTTTAATGTTTGTTACCTCATAACTCCATCATTTATGAACCGATTTGAAAAATTCTTTTTTTATTTGAAAGGATATACGTCCCGATTGGTCCCATTTTTATCAAAATTCAGTTCTGATGATGGAATCCATGAGGAATTGAGGGAACTCCTCAAATATTATAGGCAAACACATAGCGATTTTGATATTTTCAGCAATAAGTTAAGCATATGCATTCAGAAAGTATCATTTGGTGAAGTGGAACTGATGAAGAAGACCACAGATGGCCACCACAATTCCTCAATGAAAAGTATTTCACGGGTGGCGCCATTTATGAACCGATTTGAAAAAATATTTTGTTATTTGAAACGATATACTTTCAGATTGGTCCCATTTTTATCAACATTCAGTTTTGATGATGGAATCTATGAGGAATTGAGGGAACTCCTCAAATATTATAGGCATACACGTAGCGATTTTGGTATTTTCAGCAATGAGTTAAGCATTTGCTTTCAGAAAGTATGATTTGGTGAAGTGGAACTGATGAGGAAGACCACAGATGGCCACCGGAACTAATAAATGATAAATATTTTACGGGTGGCGATAAGATATCTCGATTAAAATAGTTAAGCGACTATGAAGCACATTCTGATGAAAATAGTACCATTGAACTGATTTGAAGATGAAGCCGGAAGGAAAGCACCGGAACTCCGTCATAAAACAATATATCCTAGCCGTGTTTGAGCTTATTGGAATTGCCATGAGGTGCACTCGGCCTATAAATGATTAATGGTAGTATCCTGGCATCAAATTGCGCTACTTGAGTCGTCTGCTATGTGTGGCCTTGATTGTCAGAAGACAGATTTCGTAGCCTCGTTATTTCCGTCAATGATCCTGGTGGTCGCTTTAATAATTTGTTCGCGTCCAAATGTGATAAAACTATGCCTTCCAAACTTCTGACACGACTAAGTACGACGTATGTTTGCCCGTTTGCAATTTTTTTTACCAAGGTAGATCACAGATCTTTCGAGGATGGTACCCTGTAATTTATGGACTGTGACCGCCCAGCTTAATATTAGAGGCAGCATACGATGCTCCACATCTCCGTAACCCCTTGCCGCCTGGAACGTAGTGCTTGTTGGTGGTATATATGGGTATCACTTTGAAAACTATAAATAAGCATATCTTTTTATTGGATGAGACGATTGCAATGAAACAAAAACTAAATGTTACATCGTGATTTTATTCTATTAACAAGTTTAATAGGACTGTAATTAAATTTCAAAAATGTTATATCTTCTAAATTGTATGTAGAAAAATGCATTCATTAGTACCATTTTGGGCCAATAGATGTCATTGAGACGCAAAAAAATAATTTTACGCCCTTTCTACACCTTCAAGCCAGTTTTGAAAAATTTATGATTAAATCTTTATTATTACCTATATAAGTTTATACCACGTTTTCTAAACCAAATTAATAAGATCTTTCATAGAAAATGTATCCCCCTGTTCACCCACAAAGCGGTTAATTTAAATCATTCCACTTTGCCCAACCAAGTCGACTGGTCCAAAGTGGAATGCTTAAAATTTTCAGTGGAATCTGCCCCACTAGTTCGATTTGGTAGGGCAGATTTCACTAGTCTAAAATCTTGATGGATAACTTGCCCCACTAGTTGTAACCCCACTAGGTGTCATTTTTGAAAAATCTTTTGACAAAAAAAACAACCGACTTCCAAAAAAAAACACTAAAATAACTTTCTTACAAAACAAAAACCACCGAATTCCACAAAAATACACTTAAAAGTGAAAAATAACTTTAATTTCGGAAGTCGGTGGCAAAAATGAAAATACAGAACCATATAGTAGTAACCATTAGTATACCTATACATTCATTAATATGGTTCGCAGTAAGATGGTTGAAGCCGTGATATACTTATGAAGCGTTATCAAGCACCATGTGGTATATTTTGGTTTAAATTTAGTATAAAATATTTTCGTTTTTGCCACCGACTTCCGAAATTAAAGTTATTTTTCACTTTTAAGTGTATTTTTGTGGAATTCGGTGGTTTTTGTTTTGTAAGAAAGTTATTTTAGTGTTTTTTTTGGAAGTCGGTTGTTTTTTTTGTAAAAAAGTTTTTTTAGGTAAACAATACCATTTGCTGTCCAGCAGAAGCTGTACCCATGACTTTTCCGGAATTGGCAGGCTAAGTAATACAGTCTCTGGGTTTTATGAGTGAGGGCCTCTGATATGTACATCGGTTTTTTTTATATAACTTGGGTTTAAGTGGGTCGAGTTTAATTTGTCGCCTTTTTGTTTAATTTTGTTGAAGGTTTTTACAGATTTGAGGACCTTTTCTTTCAAGAGCACGGTGGTGAAATCGACTACGATGGGATCTGAAGAATCTTTTGATTTTAACCTGTATATATCTTTTTTATTACTGCTGTTAATATCCACATTTAATATTTCTCCCAATTTTGAAATCTCATTAACCAGAGTATCCTTAGTTTCTCCATTTTGTTTAGGTATGTTTCGAATTTCTATCCCAACCCCACGAGCTTTCCGTTCTAATGTTTCCAGTTTGTCCTCCAGTTCTTTAATTAATAATTTGTCTGATTGTTATTGTGTCTTTCTTTCTCAAGATAAGCTATTTTCGATAGCAACTGATCATATTTATTTGACATTAGGTCTATACTTGCTTGCAAGTCTTAAAAACGTTTTTCTTGTTCATTGGAGAACGAAGAGAACATTTTTTTAATTATTTCTAAAAGATCAGATTGTTCTCCGTCATATTTCCACTTTTTTCTTTCCGTTATGTTTGCCGCTAGGGTATGAAGATCGGGTTCTGACTCGCAGTGTAGTAGGGATGACGCACTATTTTCCTTTGTCGACGCAAACATTAGTGCACTACGAGTGCTTTCCGTAGGCGTTAACGGGACGGGTGATACTGGTGGTGGAGTGCGATTTAGCGGCATGCTTCCTCTTGTATAGTACTAGGGCAACAGGCTGAGGAAGGAGTATAACCTTTACTGTATTTAGTGTGAAATCTGCAGTAATTGCGTATCCGAATACTCTCACGACACTCGGTTATATTATTATTAAGATAATCTTAAACAGCGATGATGACTGATGTTCAGGGTATGTATTAATCATAATTATAATCATTTCTTTATTTGTGTAACATAGGTAGTGAATACAGTTCTTAAATTAAAGATATATGTCGCTATGTTATGCCAAGAGGCGTACAAATATGGTGGCATGCGAAATACGAACAATAAAACAATTTCTACAGTCAATGCCTAAATAAATAATCATAAATTACAATTAGTCACAATATTCAATTAAACATTATTTCTCCAGTCAATGCCTAAATAAATTATCATAAATTACAATTAGTCACAATATTCAATTAAAAATTATTTCTCCAGTCAAATAAATAAACAAGTCTACATTAATTTATCATTTAGAAATTCATCAGTCGTATAATAACATTTTTCAATTAACAATAGTTTTAATTTTTTTTTGAATTGTGTTATATTCAAATTTTTTATGACATTTGGTAATTTATTGTAAATGCGCGGTGCCATGCCTAAAACGCTCTTTCTCACTAAGGTAGTCTTACAACGCTGATTGCTTAAAGAGTTTGCGTATTGGCTACGAATCGCAACATCTCGTAACGTTGACACCTTTTCAAACAATCTCATGTTTGTCTTGACGAAAACACTAATTTCAAAAACATATAATGAGGATAGGGTAAGTATTTTCAGCGATTTAAAGAATGGTACACAGCTATCATCAACTTTCAGACCACACATTGATCTTATGCACCTTTTTTGTGCCTTAAAAACGATATCTTTATCGGTAGAATTGCCCCAAAAAACGATACCATATCGCAAAATTGAGGCTACCAAGCCGTGATATGCAACTAGTAGCGCATCCATATTTATTTTTCTAGCAATGTGGAAAAGTGCGTATGCTGATTTATTTATTTTCTTACTTATGTCATCTATGTGGGCCTTCCAGTTAAGTTGGTTATCAAGGAATAAAACTAAGAATTTTGCTCTTTAACGTCTTCAATGTCACAGTTACTATGTCTAATATTTACTTTTGGTACTTCAGTTCTTTGGTGAAAGTGCATTATTTTTGTTTTCTTTAAGTTTATAACTAAATTATTTTTGTTAAGCCAATTAATTATGTCAGATAGTGTATTATTTATGTCATCTTGATAAATATTGCGATCAATACATTTCACTATGGCAGTACTGTCGTCTGCAAACATCACCATTTGATGTTGAGTCGCCTTTGGGAGATCATTTATATAGATTAAGATAAGTGGTGGCCCAAGGACGCTACCCTGTGGGACACCAAACTTTATCAATCTCGAATGAGATAAAAAACTCTCTTCAAACTTTGTTTCACATACTCTTGCAATCTCCGTACATTGCATTCTGTTGGAGAGATAGGATTCGAGTAGTTTTAAGTTTGTCTAATAGGACGTCGTGCTTTACGTAATCGAAGGCTTTGGTCATATCTGTGTAAATAGCACAAATTGGAGCTTTTTGGTCTACTGCTAACAAAATGCTACGTAAAAAATCAAAAATAGCCATGTTGATCGTGGTATTCTTTCTAAAGCCATTTTGTTCCTTGCATAATAAGTTAAATTTATTGAGATAGCAATACAGAGACTTATAAATATTTTTTTCGAAAATTTTGGAAAAAACAGAAATTTTTGCTATGGGCCTATAGTTCTTCATATCGGTTTTGTCATCTTTTTTATGAAGTGGTTTAATAATAACTTTTTTTAAGTCTTCAGGATAAACTCCGTCAGCAATGCTAAGGTTCATAAAATTCAAAATTCAAAATTCAAAAGTCATTTATTCAAACTAGGCTGAGAAATCAGCACTTTTCGAACGTCAAAATGACATAAGACAGTCCCCCAAAAACGCCCACCTTAGCCTTAGCCCATAATATGCGCTGATACGGGTGCTATAAGTTCATTTACAAATTTTATCACCTTTGTTGACATACCGTCGAATCCTACAGTACTTGTATTTTTAAGTGATCCTATAGCCGAAACAATATCGGTTGTTAGAACAGGCTGCATAAACATGGATTGCCTTGTCAGATTGTCGAATTTATTGTCTAATTTCATATCAGTTTTTATATTATTCTCAATTTCATCTATAAAATAATTATTAAATGCATTCGCAATGTCAGTAGGTTTTGAAAAGGTCAGGTCACATTTCTTAATGGTCATTATTTGTTCTTTAGGAGAGTTATTTTTAGGTCTATTGACTATTTGCCATGTAGCTTTCGACTTATTCTGCGAAGTTTTTATAAAGTAATCATTTTGAGCTTTTTGTGTTAGTCTTATAACTTTCTTATATTTTAAAGAGTATTTTTTAAAATTAGTTTTATTTTTTAATACAGGATTTAGTCTGTTCTTTACTACAGCTTTTTATGCAATTTTAAATTTGTAATTAAATTTGCAATATTGCAATGATCTTAAAGTACTAGGCGCCCAAACAAATCAGATGGTAATGGTTCTTTGCGGTGCAGCACGCAGAACGAACCCTGCTGTCACTCAAAAGTAGTTTAAAATAGTGCGCACGCGCCGATGCGATGTCCTGAGATAGCGAGTACTAGGAGCGCAGACAGTAAGCGGAGTGATTGGAACGTTGCTAGTGACTCGGAGCGTCCCGTGCGTACAACAGAGATAGTACTACACCTCTAGGTTGCGCTGCAGATGGGTGTGGCTTCTGTGCACACGCGGCCGCGCAAAGTAGGTACTTGCTCGATGTACTTGAATCTGCTGACTCCTTGGAGAAATGCACTCCTATTTTCTTGATGGATATTTAATTTTGAATTTTGAATTTAAATGATAATTAAAATAAAACTGCGTAGATCTATGGCACGTCTGCTCATGTTCGAGGTCCGGGAGGAAGGGGATAAATAAATTTATTATTATTATTATAACTTTAGGTAAGGATGCAGTATTATGTATTTATTAACACAATACCTATTATAATTACACCATAATAACAGGTAAGTATTCTTTATTATATGTTTGTTGACTGAGCAACTAGTTTTTATAATTAAATATAAAAATAGAACACACATCTATATTATATAGCTGAAATCAACATAAAGACATCTTAATTTATGAGAAAATTACTTTTCAATAGGTAATACACTTATGCTTTGTAATGACCTAGTATATAATTTACCATTAGCTGTTTTTAGCTGCAAGGCTCGAACTTTGCCGTCATTTCCAGGAAATACATCCACTACACGTGCCATGAGCCACGACAAAGGAGGAGCATTGGGTTCTCTCATAAGTACAAGTGCACATAAGTATAAGTACAGTGTGCAACTGCTCATAAGTTAATGCAGCATCTAATACAATTCTTTTCAAATGGTACTTCATACTTTTCACAGCCGCTTCTGCAAGCCCTGCGAATACCGGTGCATAACTAGGCGTGAAATGAAACTTAATACCTTCTTTCGCGGCATAAGCTTGCATAAGTGTCTGGTGATCAGCAGCACTATTAAGCTTGTACAGCTCAGCTAGCTGGTTCCTTGCCCCACGAAAACAACCACCGTTATCGCAAAATACGTCGCTGGGCAAGCCACGCCTACTGATGAACCTTTTGAAAGACGCCAGGAATGCATCAGTTGACAAATCTGAAGTCAACTCTAAGTGAATTGCCTTTGTGACAAAGCATACATATATGCATACGTAACCTTTACTGACTATAGCTTTTCTTACAGGCGAATTCTTGACTTGGATTGGCCCAGCGAAGTTCATGCCTACTTTTTGAAATGGCCTGCATAATGTCACGCGGTGTTGAGACAAGGATCCCATTAATTGCTTCGGTGCACCAGCTTTCAGCCTAAAACAAACCAAGCATTTATGAGTAACTTTTTTGACTTGTCGTATGCCATTAATTAGCCAGTATTTTTGATTTAAGTTAGCTAGAAGGGACTTAGGTCCAGCATGTAATAACCTAACATGTTCGCTTTGTATGATAAGTTCAGTTATTCGAGATTTTTGAGGTAGAATGATAGGATGTTTCTGTGCAATCGGTATATCCGAATTGTCTGTATCCATGAATGGATGTAAAGTTTGCAGTGGCCCTCGTACGGAGTTACCTTTCCGCAACGAGTCTATCAAAATTCAAAAAAAAATCAAAAATCATTTATTTCAGCCCATAGGCCATAACGCTAGACAAAATTATAATCAATGTAAAGATATATAAAAAATTAAATAAATTGTTAATTAATTCAGTACATTATATAAATAAAATTAGCATGTCAAAATTTAAATTAAAATAATTAATAAAACGCCTGCCTCTGAGTCATTTGTTTGTTTGTCATTACATTAATCATATAACAATGATTAATGTACTGACAATCAAACCTGTTCGCAAAAATCCCTATTCATATTCATATTCCATCATTATTGTGTATCCCTTCACAATAATGTATTGACTGCTCATGTTTAATTATTGAATGTAATGCATGCTGGAGCTCATTAGGATTGAGAGTGCTTTTAAGTTTTGCATTATCTTTTAAGTTTCGACAAAATCTTTGCTCGTATGCAATAGGGAATATGCATGTATTTTTTTATTTTTTTTATTCGATACTTTACATCGCCAAATAACAGTAAAAAAAAAAATTACGCCAAAAAAGCAATTCAAAGTACTTTAAAAAAAAGTTAAAAATAACCATCCGACCCGGGCTATTTAAACGCCATTTTGGCGCCCTTGGTGTGGTGACGTCACAGTCTATGATAACAAACAAACAAATGTCAAATGTTGAGGTTATGTTGAAGAAGTATTTTGCTCTGTTGCAAATATACAGTGTTTTCTATTTTCGACTAATACATCATCATGGAACCAACTTCTCCCTCTATAGAACAATGCAAAAAACCGACATACAAATACTGCATTGTGCCTAAGTGCAGAAATACAATAAGAAATGCACCCGACGAAGTATTTTTTTTTGTCCTGAGAGGTTCGGACTAACGGAGAAAGTGGTGTAAAATGATGAAAAGAAACATGCTCATGAACATATCTCCCAACTTGTTTTCAATATCCTAGTATTATGACAACATTCTATACTTAACACAATCTAGATTTCCATATTTTGCGAAGCTGTTATTTATTATATATATTTAAAACTAAATTATTCCGGAAAAGGTGTGAAAGATAAAATAAACATTTTAAGTTATACTTAATTACCTTAAAGCTTTCACTCCTTTGATTTCAACAGACGTGAAATCGGTATTTGATGTAAAAATGAGGTCATCATGAACACATCAGCTTTCGGCAAACTATCCGATTGGGCTTTCACAAAACCGCTTTCAGTCATTTTCGAAAGAGTCTTTCGTGTATTAACAAATGTATTACTTCTAAATGTGTACCTACTAAAATCACAATAAAACGACTGAATCGCAAAAACTCCTACAAAACACATTGACATTACATTGTTGTCATAGATTGTTACGTCACATTCGCTCTGACCAATAGCGTCGCTTTTCAAGTATTTGAATTTCCCACAGACTTTTTGCACTTTAAAAAAATTAATTTCTTGCTGATTATTAAATTATAATAAAAAATATTGATGGAGGCATAATTCTGAAGTAATATAGTTTATAAAAAAAAAATATTTGACCCTTTTTTGAATTTCATGCATATTCCCTATTACCCTCGTCATCTTTCCTATATCTGAATATTTATTTATTATTTGAAATGTGTTATGTTGTATACCTGCTGTCAACACAACTTTAGCTGGAGGAGTGGACGTGGACTTCGTCTTCATTTCAGGTAAGTTTTCAGGTAAGACTAATTTTTCAGTATCAAAGTTGTACCTCGATTGCAGAAACTTCGGTCCCTCCCACCAGAGGGCGCAGGTCGGAAGCTCCTGAGGACTGATACCCCTACTAATCAAATCAGCAGGGTTCTCTGCGGAAGGTACATACAGCCAGCGCCACCTATCGGTTTTTTGCTGTATTACCGCCACTCTGTTCGATACATAAGCCTTTTTTTTTTTTTTTGAGGGTGGGAAATCATCAAATGACTTCTCCCGCTCTGGGCAGAGCGAGGGGGCGTGTCAGACTTTTACTGACTAAAACCCACCCGTGTTCCTTCCGTTGCCTGTGTGCCGGGGCCGCGATATCCCTTTCGGACAAACCCGCAACCCCAGCAGGCGTTGGTCCTTACGGGCCCCGTCAGTTGGTGCTGACATCCCTTTGAGGCGCGCGTGGAACACAACGCGCCGTCGACCCGGGCCTGGTCCTTATCGGACGGCAAGCTGCCCATTGCTCACCGTCCGCAAGCCCGCGCCTACGGTGGCCGGAAGTCGGCTCGCGACTCCCGACGCCCGGGGCATCACCTGCGGCGACTAGGGGCGCGAGGGCGCGAATCTTGCCTCTCCCTCGCGCGCTCCGCCTCCTCCTTCGCGAGCATTACTGCTTCGCAGAAGGAAGTGACGGCCTCCCATGCACTCTCGCTCCGGACCATGGGCTGAACCAGGGCCGGACGCGAGAGATCGCCGCCGCCGATCGCCTCCGTGAGGACACGGCGGTGCTCCGCCCAAGCAGGGCAGACCTCCACCGTATGGTCCACCGTGTCCTCCGGGCGATCCACACAGTGGTGACACCCGGGCGTTTCCTCCCGCCTTATACGGAACAGGAACCTCCTGAAACAGCCGTGTCCGGTGAGGACCTGCGTCAGGCGGAAGGTGAGGACGCCGTGGCGCTTCTCTAGCCACTCCTCAAAGAGGGGACTTATCGCCACAATTGTGGCGTGCCAGTGCCCAGCGCTGGGTTGCGACAATCGTACTCTCCATGCCGCCATGAGATCCCGCCGGAGCTCTGTCCGCTGAGCCGTGATTTCTCGCGGCAGCGGAGTGAAGCCCCGGCGTTTAGCCTCCTCGCGACACTCCCACATGTGCGCGAGGAGGCATAGGCCCTTCGATACATAAGCCTGTAGTTTAGTGAGCTCAGTTTGAATCCAAGCTAAAGTTATTTTGGAATCAGTGTACACATCATCAATTTAAATATTTTTATTTAAAGTATCATAAACTCGCTCCATTGAAATAGATAGAAGCAATGTAGCATTAAGCTCCAGCCTTGGTATCGTTAATGGGTTGGCATGTGGGTATATTCGCGACTTCGAACAGAGTAAGGATAATTCAGCCTTACCTGTTTTGTCGACCACGGGGAGGTATATGCAGCACCCGTACCCCGTCGTGCTGGAGGCATCCGCGAAGCCAATCAGCTGGACTGCTGCTGCGCTGATGGTTGGGATGTGCCGGTCTAAATTAATAGCATGCATGGCAGCTAGGCTTCTAGCAAATTGAAGCCACTCATGAACTAGCTCATTAGGTATATGTTCATCCCATCCAATATTATGTGACCATATTTTTTGCATGATACTTTTGGCCTTAATTACAATCGGACTAGCAAAAGTCAAAAGTCAAAAACATTTATTGCGAACTAAGTGTACAATGTTGGTGTTATCTTATGTTAGTACTTACGACTTAGCAGCCTTTTACAAGCATTGCAATTATCATTCGCCTGCCCTTATCATCCTTAATTAGCATGCATTAAACATTATTAGTGCTTAATTGTTTTCTTTTATATTAGTACAATTAAATTAAGAAATTATAGTTATGTCAAAATGTCAATAATAATGAATTTAAATACAAATTATTAATCAGCAATAGGAATGTCATCCTTTTCAGGTAGCACAAATTATAATTATAATTTTATATGAAGTTAAATAGGATAGACTAAATCGTATTGTTTGTGTATAGGGCAGATCGGCATTTTTGTACATGAGAGAAAATCTTTATTTTAAGCTAGATTCTAAATATTCTTTTACTGAATAGAAACATTTTTGGATTAGGTATAGTTTTAGCCTTTTTTGGAATATTGTTTCTGATTTTTCAGTTTTAAAGATGTTGGGCAACTTATTATATATTTTTATTGCCATATAATATGGGCTATCACTTAACATTTTAATTCTTGAGGCTGGAGCGCATAACCTCTTTTTATGGCGAGTGTTGACGTTGTGCGTATCTTCTACTTTAGTGAAATTTTCGATATTTTTAAAAACAAATACGCAAATGTCAAGTATGTATATTGACGGCAGAGTTAGAATCTGATATGATAAAAAATATGATTTGCAGCTCTCCGTATTATCAATTTGGGCTAGAATTCTTATACACTTCTTTTGCATTATGAATAGTTCATCTACGTTAACACTATTTCCCCATAGCATGACGCCATATCGCAGCCATGAGTATGCGTATGCGTAGTAAGCAGCTTTAGCTGTTTGTGTGTTAGTGCTTTGTTTAATTTGAAAAAGAGCATAAGAGAATCTGGAGAGTTTAATTTTTATATGTTCTATGTGCGACTTCCAGTTAATGTGTGTGTCAATATTTATGCCAAGTAGGCTAAAAATTTTAACTTCTTCTATTTGCGCGTTCCTGAATGTTGTTTTTAGATTGAGAGGTGGCTTTTTGTATGATCTAAATTGTATTATTTTAGTTTTATTACTATTAATTTCCAAGTTGTGGATCTGGAGCCAAGTATTCACAATTTGGAGGATATCTTGTATTTGTAGACTAGGGCTATTTATATTTCCACACTTGATTAGTATTGAAATATCGTCTGCAAATAATATTGGTAAAGCGTTTTCTTTATCTAATGTTTTGGGAAGGTCATTAATATAGATAAAAAATAGTGGGCATCGTAACACACTTCCTTGTGGGATTGAGCAAGTAATTTGTTTTTCTTGTGATCTAATGGTTTTGATCTCATTTTTATCATGGTCGTAATTTTCAATTTGTACTATTTGTGTCCTATTATGTAAATATGATTTGAACCACGCATAAGCTGGTCCTTGTACGCCGCAACCATATAGTTTATTGAGTAAGATGTCATAACGGACCTTGTCGTATGCTTTTGTCATGTCTAACAGTAGTCCAATTACATATTGTTTGTCGTTTATATGTTGTAGCGCTTGTTGAACATATTTATAAACTGCTAATGTTGTTGATCTACATTTTCTAAATCCATTTTGTGCGTCGTCAAGAACATTAAACTTTTCTAAGAACATGTATAGCTGATTACACATAGCATTTTCAAATATTTTGGAAAAGGTTGGTAGCAGTGCTATAGGTCTATAATTACTTGGGATATGCTTTTCCCCTTTTTTATGTACTGGTTTTACTAAAGCTACTTTAAGTGCATCTGGAAATTTGCCGTCTTGGAAGCTTTGATTAATTAAAAACATTAGAGGAATGGAAAGTTCTATTGCGCATTGCTTTAGTAAAATTGGTGGAACGTCATCGATACCGCTGCTATGTTTATTTTTAGTTGACCTTATTATATTAACTATTTCTTTTTGGTCTACCGGGCGTACATACATTGAAGAAGTACAGGGGTTGACCACGGGTTTTCCAATGTTATTGGTCGAGTTAATTGTTTGAGTTTGCCCTACCGTCGCAAAGAATTCATTAAATCTGTTGGATACATTTAACGGGCATTCCTCTTCTTCATTGTCTATCTTCAGTGATATATTTTCACGTCTATTTATTTTTGTCTTCCCTGTTTTTGTGTTAATTATATTCCACATTGTTTTTACCTTATTGTCAGATTTTTGCATTTGTTTAATATATGTTAGCTTTTTTGATTTTCTAATAGTCAATTTTAATATTTTACTAAATAATTTATAGTGTTTTTTTTATAACACAACTTTTGGATTCATTAAAAATAGTTCTTAACACTCTTTTATGTTCGCATGATTTTTTGAGACCTTTAGTAAGCCATCCTTTTTTTGGTTTGCTCTTTATTCTTATTTTTTGCAATGGAATATATTTATTTAGATTGTGTTTTATTATTGTAATAAAGGATTCGTAATTTGTGTGTAAACTATTATTTTTATTTAGTATAATTTCCCAATTTTCTGATTTTAGTGAATTTTTAAAACATTCGACGTTATTTTTTGTAAATAATCTTTTTTCGGTATACCAAGTTTTACTATTGATAATAGTTAAATAGTCTACATTTAACTGAACATTTAATGCTTTATGATCCGATAGTCCATAATCTTTGACAGTTGCTTTGTTTATGAGCGGTGGGTAGTTTGTAAAGAGTAGGTCAATGCAAGTGGATGTTGTTTTGGTTACTCGTGTTGGTTCACGGATTATTTGTTGCAGGTTATATGTTTTCATAAAGTTTAAGAACTCCAGAGTCTGTTTATTTTTATTGTACACGTTTATGTTAAAATCTCCTCCTATTATTAAGTGTTTATGTGATTTTTTTATATTTAATTTATGTAAAACTTTTCCCAATTGTTGAAGAAATATATCAATATGACGATCTGCTCTATAAAGTCCTATAATAATACAGTTTAGTTTGGAAACTTCAATAGCACTAAATTCTATAACATACTCCTTTGAGTGATTTACAATGTCTATTCGTTCAATAAAATCTAATGAGTCTTTAACAATAATACAAACACCTCCGCCTTCTCGGGTTTTGCGACAAAAAATGGACGCTATTTTATAGCCCTGGGGCAAGATTGATTGGCAATAATTTTAATTTTTCCACAATTCGGATAGTGAAATAAAATCAATGTCAGAATCTAAAAGTAATTATTCTATTAATTCTCCTTTGTTTCCGATGCTTTGGATATTTTGAAAAATTTGTGTAAACTTAGTCAGTTGACCTATCTTGTTTCTCTGTACTCTGTTTCGTTGATGTAATTCGATGTTAGAGAAAAAACTGAGAGCCATCACCTAGTTTTCCTTTTATCTTTGATTGAGTCTCTTGTTCGAGATCGCAGTTATGGTTTACAGCACTTATATCTTCCATTTGCCGTTTTATATCGTCAAATATGGTGCGCATTCCATTGTTATTCAGTCTTCCTGTCAAATTGCTAAACATTCTACTGTCATACGTAAGATGTAGGTTAGAGTCCAGTATGTATGCATGTAAATGTGTCATTATATCTAGATACAGTAAGTTGGCAAAGTTTTCTAATCGCCAGTTGAACAGGTTTGAATTGCTATTAAACTTAAAGGTAGGTAAGCATAGGACAATATTTGTATTTTCAATTTCTTTCAAGGTGTTTCTTATGTCATAGATTAAATCAAAGTAGTCATTTGTTGTTTTGAAGTCGTCTTCTCCAATTAATATTATACAAAAATCTTCCTTAGTGTAGTCTTTAAGCATGTTTTTTATTCCTTTGAGTAGTTGTTTGATTCCGCAGTTTGTTTTTAGGTAATAACAGATATTATAGTTATCTATTTTTTCCTCTGCAATCGATAATACTTTATTAGATTTGTTGGTACTGATGATACAAAGTTTATTTTGTTTGCTCTGATTTTGTTGCAATGTAGTTGTTGATTTGCTGTTTTCGTCTAAATCTTGGTTTACTAGTGCTATTAACCTTGAGGAACTACATGTCATGTTTTTATAATGTTCGTTTTGCTCAAGCAACTCCTGATTAATATGCTTGAGGTTAGTATTTTCAAGAGATAATGATTCTATTTTATTGTGAGCGCTGTTTAGTTCTGTTGTTAATTGTTCAAGTTGTTTTTTTAATTGAATAGTTTGGGTATCTTCGTCATCCGAAATGTCAGGTAAGCTTGTTGTGGTGCCATCTATAGGCGATTCAGTTGAAGATTTACTTGCATTCTCAATACTAGTAGTGCTTGAGTCGGACCTAGTACGGTTGCGTCGAAAGGTAAAAAAGGTAAAACCCATGGATCATAGAACTTTGATATATAGCTAAGAACTCCCCTTTTTGTCATTATATTTTCATCAAATGGTTCTAGGCTGTCTATTTTAAAACAATCCTTTTGAACATCAAGTGTAAGCCCCAAAGCTTTCATATTATACTTACCATTTTGAAGGTCAAGCTCACTAAATTGCTATTCACTCTCCAGTATGTCAGAGAGAACAGAAGGTGTGTTAAAGGCCCACTCATGCAAACTAAAGCTCCCATAACTTAACATTTCATATAACTGTCGTTTAGCTTCAAGCAATTCGTGCATATCGGAACATGAATAAATTACATCATCAACATACATACAATTTTTTTATTATAAATGATGCCAGCGGTAGCTCATGCTCAGGCCTTTGTGCAAGTTCAAGTAAACAGCGCGTTGCCAAATAGCTCGAATGAATGAAACGCATGGAATGCTAATGGCTTGTCAAATCACTCGGAAGAGTTAAAAATATTGCTTAAAATTCACCACATAGATGTTTTACTAATCTCTGAAACTCACTTCACATCCAAAAGCTACTTCAGGATACATGGATACAATATGTCAAAATCAAAATCAAAATATTTTATTTCACATAAACCTACATGGGCACTTATGAAACGTCAGAAGCTAGGTGCCCGGTTCCAATTGGTCGTTTCCTATGGAGAAGAGCCGGCAAGAAACTCCACGGTTACTCTTTTAAAAATAATTGTTTTTTACAATATTTTTAAATAACAGTAGGTATTAATAGGTATGGGAGGACAGTGTAGGTCTTTCAACAAGTACCAGGTACTTAACAAGATAGAAGATGGTCAATAAATCTACAGTCCACTAAACCTACAGTGTTCTCACATTCACAAAATAGAAAAAAAAAAATTAAGTATATAAAATATGAATAAATTAATAATAAAAAAAACCTATTTTAAACGAAATGACATGATTGCTATTACAACTGTAACAAATCTAAATAATTATCATGTACACAAAAGCCACTAATAAAGTGTTGAAATTAAATTGTAGGTCTATAATGTCAAATATTAGGATGATTATGTCAAGGAAGAATGTAAAAAAAAAATAAAGATGGTAATTTGGGAGCAGTTAATAGACTCTTACATAATGTGCCGTTAATGATGTACCAGGGAAGCACACTAACCACCCTGACAACAAAGCACATGGAGGATCTGCTGTACTCATCAGGTCTAACATCAAGCATCATGTACTACAAGACTACTGTAAAAACTACATCCAAGCAACAAACGTCGTAATAACGGACTGGATGAGTGACATTACAGTATCGGCCCTCTACTGTCCGCCGAGATTTACTATCAAGGAAACGGAGTTTAATGACTTTTTTCAATCCCTTGGAGACAGATTCATTGCGGGAGGTGACTAATGCCAAGCACACGTTTTGGGATTCTAGGCTTGTTCTACCCAGAAGGCGAGAACTCTTTAAATGCATCCAAACAAGAAATATGAACGTGATATCGTCTGATCAACCCACTTACTGGCTAACAGACAAAAGTAAAATCCCGGATGTTATTGATTTTTGTGTCAGCAAAGGAATCGTAAATAACAATATATCGTGTCGGACTTGCTGGGATCTGTCCTCAGACCACTCTCCAATCATAGTAGAACTACAAACTACCGCCCAAGAATGCGCCAAAAAATGCGTTCTGCATAACAAAAAAACGAACTGGCCCTTTCGAGATATTTCCCTATTTCGAGAGCTCATCGACAAAGCATTCCAGGAACCAGTTAGTCTAAAAACTGAAGACGAAATAACAGAAGCTGTTCTGTACTTCAACAATAGTGTGCAGGATGCAGCCTGGTCTTCAACCCCACCACTACCACATAGAAGCACGGACAACTATGTAGCGAAACATATATTAGATAAAATAATCCAAAAAAGGCGAATGAGGAAGCATTGGCAGCAAAGTAGAGACCCTGGTGTGAAAAAACAACTCAATCACATCAACAGACAGCTGAAACACATTTTAGACAAGGATCGTAATGACGGATTTCATAATTATCTCACTGGCCTAGATGCTACTGCTTCCACAGATTATTCATTATGCAAAGCCACCAGAAGACTGAAACGGCCTGTTAGTGTTTCTCCTCCTATAAGAAAATCTGATGGTTCCTGGGCACGGACAGTCCAAGAGAAAGCCGAAACCTTCTCAGAACATCTCTCAAAAGTCTTTATTCCTCATTCATATGAAGGCTCTCCTGTAGATGCCGCAGAAATTACTGACTATTTGAATACTCCTAAAAATACGGAGGAAATGCCCTTAAAATTTACAAAGACAGAAGTTGCCCGAATCATAAAAAAATCAGACCCAAAAAAGTCACCAGGATACGACCTTATTACAAACCGCATATTACAAGAACTACCAGAATCTGGCATAACTTCTCTGACGTCATTATTTAACGCCATGACAAGACTGCAGTTCTTTCCCCAGGAGTGGAAGGTTGCGCAAATTATAATGCTACTGAAACCAGACAAAAAACCAGAAGAAGCAAAATCACATAGACCCATAAGCCTGCTACCCATCCCATCCAAAATATTTTAATCTCTACTGCTGCAACGAATTCTACCAATACTCAAAGAAAAAAGACTAATTCCTGACCATCAGTTTGGATTCCGCAATAAAAATACCACTGTCGACCAAGTGCACAGACTAGCAAATAAGATCATGGAATCACTGGAGGCAAAGTCTTACTGTACCAGTGCATTTTTGGGTATATCTCAAGCGTTTGACCGCGTTTGACATGCAGGTCTGCTTTTTAAATTAAAAAACGCCCTACCAGATCACCTGTATGGAATATTAAAATCATTTCTACAACAGCGCCACTTCATAGTACAAAGTGGGGAAGCACTGTCTGATATTTGTCCCATAGAGGCAGGAGTGCTACAGGGTAGCGTACTGGGTCCCATACTCTACTTACTGTTCACTGCAGACTTGCCGACATCCGATTCACTAACTACTGGGACCTTTGCTGATGATACCGCCCATACTAGCTGCACATAGTGACCCAAAAATTGCCTCACAAATACTCCAAGAAGGACTAAATGACATATCAGACTGGCTTAAAAAGTGGCGGATAAAAGCCAACTTAACCAAATCAGTCAATGTTACGTTTACTTTAAGAAGAGGATCCTGTCCTCCAGTCACACTAAACAACATTGAAGTCCCACAAGCAGATCATGTGAGATATCTTGGACAGCATTTAGACAAAAGACTTACCTGGCAAAAATATATTTTCACTAAGAGGAAGCAACTTGGTATCCAAACACGAAAACTTTACTGGCTCATAGGGCGAAAGTCTCAGCTATCTCTCGTGAACAAAATACTCTTGTACAAGGCAATACTGGAGCCCATCTGGACGTACGGGATCCAATTATGGGGCACCGCATCTCACTCAAACATAGAAATCATACAGAGGTTTCAAAATAAAGCTCTGCGTATGATAACCAACGCGCCCTGGTTTGTACCCAACGAACTTCTACACCGTGACCTACGAATGCCCACTGTGAAGCAGGAAATCGTACGCCATACTAAGTCCTATAAAGAACGAATCCAACAACACCCAAATACTCTGGCTCGGTCACTAATGGAGAATCACAACAAAGCGCGACGATTAAAGCGCAAAATACCTCAAGACCTATTCCAATCACAGTAAATATAACTACTGTTTAAACAATGAGGATGTGACACAGGTCACATACTGAGCAAGCCAGCGATAGCACCAACCAACATACTTCTGAATGTCCCATGAAGGAGACAGATTGTAGTAAATAAAGAAAAAAAAAAAAAAAAAAAAAAAAAAAATTGCTCGAAGACTTCACACCATAAGTGACGGTGTCAAGACGCATACATTTTATAGCCTGACTAGGGTCGTCACGCCATAGTATGTTCTGGAGTGAAATGTGTTCCGGGTTCACCAGTATGTTGTGGAACATTTTCTTAATATCTGAACTCAAGGTGAATTTTCCAAATCTAAATAACATAACAATATCAAATAATTATTTCTGTATTGTAGGCCCATTCAATAAAATATCGTTCAATGAGATCTTTTTACTAGTTTTCATGGAAGTATCATACACAACCCTAGTACGAGTGCTTTTGCTTTGCTCGTTTATAACTGCATGATGTGGCATAAAATAAATAGGATCTTCATAGAAATTGTAAGAGCCAATATCGACAAAGTGCCCATGACCGAGCTCTATGTACTCATCTATGAACTTTTGATAATCAGTAAGTAAGTTAATGTTGCTTCGCAGTCTTTTTTCCAAACTGAGAAACATGTGTAAAGCTAGGTCAAATGAATTCCCTAGAGTCTCATTTATTTTGTAGGTTTCTAGCTTCAAAGGTTAGTCAACCATGATTTTTTTATTTTCAAGTTTTACTGAATTGATAAATATATTAGTAGGGTATTATTGGGCATTCTATTCCACTGACCTCCAGTAGCTCGGCGAGTTCGCCTTCGCTACGGACAGTGGTATAGAATACCCAATAGTGAACGATCGACTTGACTCTTTAGTGTATTACTGTACTCGACCAATGATCATGCGAGTTCGCTATCGCTCTGAAGGGTGGTACAGAATGCTCAATAATGAACAATCAACTCGATCAATGACCAGTATCGCGAAAGAAGTTGCGGTAAGTTTATAAATGTTAACGTACTATATACATTCACTCATTTTCAATCGGTTCATTTCCGACAGTAATCATGAAATTTGAAAAACAACCGCAATCGCTGCATGTTAATACAGGCTGCGATGATTTTCGTAAGACTAGTTTTCGTCATGGAGAATTATTACCCAACTCAGTACGATGTATCATTTGCGGTCCGTCCAATTGTGGAAAAACCAATTTATTAATTGGTCTTCTTATACACGAAAATGGATTAAAATTTGAAAATGTTTATGTTTATTCAAAAACTCTGCCCCAACCCAAGTACATTTTTTTAGAAAGAGTTTTGCAACAGGTGCCTGGTATTTCCCTCCAGAAATATCATGGTAATGACGAAGTACTAAGCGTTCAGGACGCAAAACCCAACTCCGTGATTATTTTTGATGATGTTGCTAGTGAAAATCAAAGTAACATGCGTGATTATTTTGCAATGGGAAGACACAAATACATTGATTGTTTTTATCTAAACCAAAAATATAGTAAAATCTCTAAGCAGTTAGTAAGAGACAATGCAAACTTAATCATACTTTTTAAACAAGATGAAATTAATTTACGGCATATTTATGAAGAACATGTCAACTGATATGACATGGAGTGAATTTCGTGAAATGTGTTCGAAAATATAGAGTGAACCCTTCGATTATGTAGTAATTAATAAGGATTGCTCCAAAAATAAAGGATGTTATAGAAATAAATTTGATACCTTTGTTGTCTTTGATTAAAAATACAAATATTTAAGACCGTTACCCTCGCGATATTATTATTCTTCAGACAACGCTGTTGGGATTCCAACACAACACCTTTCACGCGGTCTGCACGCGCAGCGCTTAATCAATTACGAACTGTAGTTTATTATTATTTTTATTATTTTTTATTATGGAAAAATCACTGAAAAGACAAATAGTTCATGCTGCAGAAGCTGTTAAGAAGAAAGTGCGAAAGATGAGAGAAGATCAAATTAACAATCAGCAAGTACTGGAATCAGTTTTCAAGCCGGTAACAGAACAACTCAACCTAATTGCTAATGTCAGTAAGCAGACTTCTCTCCTGCGTAATACAGAAAATGAAGAGACCGATGTTCCGTTTATCGATAAAACTTTGCTAAAAGAAGTCCCTATTAGTAAAGGTAGCAATGATGACAACGAAAATGTAGACGAATATGAATCTGATATCGAAAGTGACTCTTCATATAAATCATTGGTTGAAAACAACCAAGTGTGTGATACGTCATCCTGGTCAGTATCCTCAGAAGCACTGACAGATATTCCGTTTTGCGTCAGAGTAGAGAGCGGGAAATTGATGTTAGGTTCTGCTCGTATAACAATCAGCGATGAGTATATCACCGTGGCTGGACGCAAGTACCGAAATACCCCTGGGTTAAAACAGTTGCTGTTGAAAAAGAACGTAGATTTAAGCTTGGTTACAGAGAGTGATATGAAACATTATAAGTCGATGCTACGTGATACAAATGCACATCGACGAGATTATGAGCCTGGTAAACCCATAAAAAGTAATAAAGGACAAAAATATTTGCAAATTATTAAGCCTCTATTCAAACTACAAAGTACAATTCAGGACCACCAATCGAAGGGAAAAGGACTACCCTTAACAAAAACGTGGAAGAAAAACGTAGATTTTGTATATTGGGACGATCCAAATGAACTGGTGGATAGGTTAAAATTATTAATTGCATCTCAAGATGCTGGTAACACAGGATTAGATAATGAAATTATATCTATCATTGAAGAATTACGTGAAAGTAAAGTTATAAATAAATAAATATTTTAAAATGTGTTTATTTTATTATCAACCTCTCGATAAAATACACCTTAAACATGAACATAGACAAATTCGGACACTACATTCACAAAAAAATGCGTTCATCAGAGTTATTTGAGTTTAATGAGAATGCATTGTTAAAATCAGAAAGCGGAGATTTTGATTTAAAAACATCAAGACTGAGAGGAATTAGATCTCCAGTAGAAGCAGACGATGCTGTGAACAAGGATTATGTAGATCGATTGAATGCTAACATGTTAAAAGAATTAAATAATCTGACTGTGAACAAAGATTATGTAGATCGATTAAATGCTAACATGTTAAAAGAATGTAATAATATGTAAATGAAATACACAAAGCGGCACGAAGAAATTTCTTTCGACGTTCTGTTATTCTGAAAGGAATCCACGACTTATGGCAAGCAACATGCAAAACCTGAAAAAGTATAACAAAGGTTATAATTTCATCTTAGTAGTGATTGACTGCTTCTCAAAGTATGCCTGGGCTGAACCGTTAAAATCGAAAAATAAATTTGATGTTACTCGTGCATTTGAACATATACTGCTTAGTAGTCGTAATAATCCTGTTAACTTACAAACTGATATGGGGAAAGAATTGTATTACATCACTTTTCAAACGCTTATGAAAAAGCACAACATTAACCATTACTTATCGTTTTCTACAAAAAAAAAAACATCAATTGTAGAGAGACTGATTAGAACTGTAAAAAATAAATTATATAAATATTTTAGTCTCAATAGAAACTGTAAGTGGTTAGGTCAACCATTGGAAGATACATCGAATAGATATAACAACACAAAACATCGCACTATTTAATTTAAACCGGTTGATGTGAATAAATTTTATGAACAAATAATCAAAGAAAATATAAAAAAAATAAACAAACATGATTTACTTCAGTGGAAGCCTAAATTCAAAGTTGGTGATTGTGTTCGTATAAGTAAATACAAACATAATTTCGAGAAAGGCTACACTCCTAATTGGTCAACTGAATTATTTATTATAAAAAAGGTAAATAAAACCTTTCCAGTTACTTATCACCTAGAAGATCAACGAAAGCAAAACATATTAGGAGCTTTTTACGAACAAGAACTGCAAAGATCTAATTATCCTAATGTTTATTTGACAGAAAAGGTTTTGAAAAAGAAAGGAAATAAATTGTATGTCAAATGGTTAGGTCTAAACAGTGCAGAAAACAGTTGGATTGAAAAAGCTGCAATAATGGACTAAGATATTATATAAACATTTTTCATTTAAAATCATTTCATTGTAATTGGAGTAATACAAGGGGGCGGACTAGTTAACAGCATAATTAATAATCAACCATTCGAAGTTCATTTGCCAGGATACAATTATTGCGGACCAGGAACCAACCTTCACAAACGCTTAGCGCGAGGTGACCGAGGTATAAATAAGCTAGACGAAGCTTGCATGCAGCATGACATTGCATATACAAACCATACAGACTTACCAAATCGTCACAAAGCCGATTTACAACTACTTAACATGGCTAAACAAAGACTTAAATCAAAAGATGCAAGGAAAGGTGAAAAACTAAGCTCTTGGCTGGTGAACAAAGTTATGAAAGCGAAGCTTAATTTGGGATCCGGCATTAAAACATTTAAAAGCTTAGTTTCGAATATAAAATCAAAAATTAAGAAACTTAAATGCAAAGATTATGAGACTTTAATAAAAGCAGCTTACTTAACCGCAAAAAAGTTATTTCCAAACATTCAAAGTCAAAGTCAAACAATTTATTTCAATTAGGCACATAAAAGGCACTTATGAACGTCAAATTTACAAAAAAATAGAATTGATTCTAGTCGCCCCTTCCAAAAGGTAGTTTTCGTATGGAGAAGAATGGGCAAGAAACTCCACCGTTACTCTTTTAAAATGTTTTTACAATATTTTGTATACATTAATTATATAATTATATGTGAAGACGATGCATCTAGAATAAGATTATAGATACATGGTGCTCACATATTTACAAACATTGCAAAATTATACGATATTCCTAACATTTTAACAAGTAATACTAATAAGTAATACTAATAAGTCAGTGTGTGAGTTCAAGAAATCACAGAATGTAAAATCAGAGTTATAAAAAATAACAAACTATATAATTAAATAAGCAACCAGTTTGATTTTGTCTAGACTCTAAATTGTCCTATGGAGCAGGACCAGCATGTTTCCAAGCATTCTTATCTTGGATATAATCCTCTAATTTGTAATATGCTTGTTTACAGAGTGTACTTTTAATATGAGTTTTAAATTTTCTTTCATTTAATTGTAATATATCACAAGGTATTTTATTGTAACATTTAACACAGTACCCCATAAAAGATGTATGTACTTTAGATAATCTGAAAAATGGTTGATCTATTTTATCTTTATTTCTAGTATTAAAATTATGTCTATCACTTATTTTATTAAAAATATGAAGATTTTTTCTTACATACATAATATTTTCATATATGAATTGGCAAGGTACCGTCATAATATTAATCCTTTTAAATAGTTCCCTGAGAGATTCGCGACGATGTAGATTATAAATGGCTCTGACAGCTCTCTTTTGTAAAATAAATATGGATTCAATGTCAGCAGCCCGACCCCACAGTAAAATGCCATACGACATAATACTGTGGAAGTAACTAAAATAAACCAAACGCGCGGTTTCTACATCTGTTAACTGTCTTATCTTTCTAACAGCATAAGCGGCCGAGCTTAGGCGCCCCGCAAGAGATGTTATATGAGGTCCCCATTGTAATTTCTCGTCTAGCGTGATTCCTAGGAAAACCGTTTGATTAATAAATTCTAGTTTTTCTCCATTCAATATGATGTCACATTCGCTACTTCTAACATTAGGTAATTTAAATCTAATGCATTTGGTTTTTTTTTTATTTAGTACCAAATTATTTACCGTAAACCAATCTTGGACTTGAAAAATAGAGCTGTTAACGTCATCAAGATTTTGTGACCGTCGGTTTATTTTAAAGATCAACGATGTGTCATCTGCAAATAACACCATCGTCGGTTGATTTTGAAGTAATTGGGGTAAATCATTAATATAAACTAAAAAGAGGAATGGACCCAATATCGAACCCTGTGGAACGCCCATTGCCATTTCAGACCCCAATGAGTTTACGCCGTTTACTTGAACTTGAACTTTTCTATCTTTCAGGTACGATCTTAGTAAATCAAGAGCTGTATTCCTAATCCCATAGTGCTACAGTTTCAGCAGAAGTGTTTCATGGTCTACGCAATCGAACGCCTTCGAGAGGTCGCAAAAGATTCCAATGGCATCTTGTGCTTCTTCCCAGGCGTTAAAAATGTTCTTTATGAGGGTGACACCGGCGTCAGTGGTACAACGCCCTTTGGTGAAACCGTACTGTTGTTCATGAAAGGTGGAATTTGTATTAAAGTGACGTAACATTTGATTCAGCATCAACTTTTCAAACACCTTGCTGAGAACTGGCAGAATTGACACAGGCCTATAATTGTTGGGTTCCTTACTATCACCGGATTTGAACAAAGGAACTACTTTACTGTGTTTCATGAGATCCGGAAAGACTCCTTGGTCTACACTGGTGTTAAATATGAAAGCTAAATAAGGCGCAATGGTTTCGATGATACATCTACAGACTTTTACAGACATTCCCCATAGATCTTCTGTTGATTTAATTTTAAGATCTTTAAAAGCTTTTATAACAGCCTGGGGGTTTGTATGCTGAAACCTCAACTCCAAAGGGCATGACTTTACATTTTTTCTAAGTAAGGCAGCAGAAAGCGCGGGTGAGGAATTTAAAGTTTCCGTAGTTTTAAGGGGAATATTAGCAAAAAAGTTTTCAAATTCCTGAGCTATTTCTACATCTGAGTTGATAGGGCCATGTGCAGTCTCTAAGTTAAATTCAGTATTACGCTGCTTTTTCCTACCGGTTTCATTATTTATTATTTGCCAGGTAGTTTTTATTTTATCATCAGCTGATTTTATTTTATTGCTAATGTAAAGAGCTTTAGCCATTTTGCACACACTTTTAAAAGTTTTTGAATAATTTGCAACATGCTGATGAAAGCTTGTATTATTCATATGTTGCTTTAGGCCATACAGTTCAAAAAGTTTTTCCCTGCTTTTACGAATACCTGGAGTCGCCCAATCACTAAATAAGAACTTTGTGTAAATAGTTTTAGTCTTTAGGGGAAAAGTGTCAATAAATTGCTCATTTAATAGTGAAAAAAACTCGGCGTAGAACTCATTTGGGTCACATATATTATTAAAATTCTGAACACATAATTTACTTGCCAAAGAATTATTTAATTTGTCTAAATTTTTACATGTAATTGGCCTAAACCTTATTTGAATTTTTTGTAAAGGCATGTAGGAGCAAAATGTTATTGTTTGTCCACTGTGATCAGATGGCAACTTATTTACAATTTGTTTATGTAAGTAATCACAATTACAAAAAACATTATCTATACAAGTCGCAGAAGAAGCTGTCACTCGAGTTGGTTCAATAAAAACATTTGACAAGTCAAATGACCTAAAAAGACTTAATAGTCTGACAGTATTAGAGTTATTTTCTAATAAATTAATATTAAAATCACCACATATGATTATTGACTTACTACTACTCGTAACACTAAGTTTCTTTAGCACATCTTCCATTACAGAATCAAACATAGATAGATTCTGGTAACTGGGAGGTCTGTATACGCATACTATAACATGCTTATCAAGCTCAACACAGGACAATTCTATGGTGTGTTCAACAGACAGTCCGATTATGTCTTTTCGTTCTTTCGATTTAATTGAATTTTTGACTAATATTAATGACCCACCATGTATCATACGTTTTCGGCTGAAATGGCTAACTACACAATAATTTTCATAGTTAATTGACATTACTTGATGATCTTTTAACCTATGTTCTGTTAAACAAATGACATCAAACTTGGTATTTTCTAAAAACAATTGTATTTCCAGCAATTTGGAAGAGCAACCTTGGATATTTTGATTGAATAATTTTAAAGTATGTTGCCCCCCCTTCGGTTTTTTATTATTATTAATATGTGTAATATTGCCAGAAGATACCTTTTTATTATTCTCTAATAATAATTGGTTATTTGAAGGGGTAACTTCTGTTGTCTTACTTACTAGTTTAAAAAGTTATCCGGAGTGACCTCCACAACTACAACTGAAGAGTCTAGAATGTCTGAATGAATTCCAGCAGGAAGAGAATACCCTATCTGACTGGTAGTGGCCTCCAAAGATGTTGGTATTATAGGTGGATCCTCCTTCGTACAACATGATGATCCATAATTAATCACTATGTTGTTAGTATAACTAGACAACACAGACTCGTCACTAATACTACAATCTGTTATATTAGCTATAACCTCATTAATATTATATGCTATCAACATAGCAATCATATGTCTAGATTCCCAAGACAGAGATAAAGTTCTCTGAGTTAATTTAAAACCACTAATAAACTTGTTAGTGTCAAAATACAATAATTTGTCACTATGACAACATGTCAGCCTGTGAATAGTACTATTCAACTTATAAATATAATTATTTTCATAAACTGATAAAGTATCAGAGTAAGGGTCTTTATTTACCTACATTGCCTAATAAGCACACACTAATCCCCATGCTTGCACGAATACTTCTATCCTTGCATCCATATACACTCGTACATACAAATCCCCCACTCACTTACACACCAACACCACATCACCTACCTATCCTCACTCTTATACAAATACCTACACACCTACATTCACACTCATTCACCCTCACCCTCCCACTCTCACTAACTCATAAATAATTTAAATATTAAGTAAATTATAACTTGTTTCCCTACTGAACGTAAATCGACACAGTCCACTCATACATATATCAATTGGAACCTCACTGTGATACACTGTCTCTTAAGATACAGGATACCCTAGTTTAAGAGACAGAGTTCAATCTATTGTGTACAGATTTCTGCAGCATCCAAATGTTTTATGTTTATGTTCTCTACCACAAATTAAAAATTGTAGACCTATAGTGCGATTTTCTGTATATGTTTTTTTGGGAAATAAAGATAATAATAATAATAATAAAGGTAAAGCACACAACATTAGCTTACCTATATTTAACTTTAATAAGGTGTCCACACCATCCACTATGTCCTTTCTGGTAATACCAGTACTATTACCTAATAGCAAAACCATTGTAGAATAATTATCTAGGTTTGTGTTAGCCATTCTTTTA
This sequence comes from Agrochola macilenta, assembly GCA_916701695.1. Classification (NCBI taxonomy): domain Eukaryota; kingdom Metazoa; phylum Arthropoda; class Insecta; order Lepidoptera; family Noctuidae; genus Agrochola; species Agrochola macilenta. The sequence goes on along the minus strand of OU753583.1, from coordinate 907,279 downwards.
ATCATTTGTTTGAAACTTATGTTATGATAACTATGGTTGGTAAAACTATGGCTAAGGTAATTGAGTAATATTTTTCCAAAGCCTGAACCCAATTCGTCACAGAAAAATACAGATTTGTTATTATTATTCTGTGTACACAGGTCTCTGCTGGAAGAGCCAATACCGGCATAGGCAAGTCAGGCTGAGGCTGAGGAGGTGGTGGTTGATTGGCACAGCTGCATGAGAGATTATTAGTCAGAGACTCATACCTCTCAGCATTGCACTTCACCAAATCCAGCAGTTCCCCAGCCTCAAACAACGAATTCGAGTACCCCGAGTAATATCCATATCAAAGACTGGAGGAATTCTACCTTTAATCCCAATTTTCGCTGGTTTATCAGCTTTAGGAACTTTAGCTGGTGGTGCAGCTGGAATTGCAAAAACCGTCAATGATTACAAAGCAAGCAAACAAAATTTGCATGAAACAGAACGACATAATAAAGCAATGGAGGCTTTAGTGTTGGGCAAGGGTTTATACATTAAGCCGTATAAAAGTGGTAAAGGATTGTTTATAAAATCTTCAAAAAACTGAAAAATATGCTACCCAATCGCCCTCTAACTAACGTAGACATCCGCAAGTATTCAAGAGACGTCCCTTATTTTTGTGGGGTCTACATGAAGGATCAACTATCTCGGAAGTCGAAACGCATTGAATGTGGTATCGTTAACTTAGATGATTCTAAGAACGAAGGAACGCATTGGGTAGCTTATGCTAAAGTATACAATCACTGTGAATACTTAGATAGCTATGGAAATTTAAACCTCCAATGGAATTAATGCAATATTTTAAAAATTGTAATGTGTTTTATAACTACACAAGATATCAAAAATTTTACGCAGTCAATTGTGGTCATTTATGTTTAAATTATTTGTGGACTTTTTGGAATAAAAATGTATTATAAAATATATGCTTTTCTTTCATTTCAATCATTTGCAAGATGTCGCTCACTTTGTCGATAACTGGAGACTCGTCAGTGTTAACTACATACTATCCTAATACGTTGCAACTAGATGGAGAGTATGAGTGTGCTTTATTACACTTTTCAACATTTCATTCCATTCCAAACATTGATAAAAGTAATAGTAAGTTCTATTATGGCTCTAATGAAGTTATTGAAATACCAGAAGGTACTTATGAATTGCAAGATATCAGCGATTATTTAAAATCCGAAATAAAAGATGCAGCGATCAAACTACATTGCAATAATAATACTTTAAAAACTACAATATTCTGTACAAAAGATATTAATTTTATCAAAGACGACTCTTTTAGAAGACTATTAGGATTTAACAAACAAATCTTGAAAGCAAATAAATGGCATGTGTCACAGTCTCCAGTCAACATTCTACCTACGACCGTAGTCAGGATTGAATGTGATATTTTTTAGTTTCAGTACATTTCACTTTCAGTACATTTGCGCAAACCACAATAGAACTCTACGTTCAACACACAATCATCTTCTTCAATATCCCACTCACCGCACTGACTTCATTCACTCTTCCTTCTTCGTTCAATCTATCTCCTTGTGGAATGCGCTCCCCCAAGAAATCAGGATGGCAACCAACCGATTATCCTTTAAAGTTAAAATTTGCGAGCACATTCGTGAGAAGCTGGCAGTATCATAACAACGGTAATGTTTTCCCATTGTTTGTCTTATTTGTTTTAGTATATTCGTGTATTTATGTGTATTTATCTGTTCTTTTATTTACTTATATTTTATTATATATATAGGTTAATAGGTATATGTATATCCTTATATTTAAATAAATATTTATTCCACAATTTTCATATTGCACCTACCACTGTTTATCTCTGCATCACCCAAAGGATGACTGGTAGAAAATGCCTATGACATTAAGTCCGCCTCTGTACATTTGTGTGCTTAAAGTATTAAATAAATAAATAAATATTGTAAGCGGTTCATATGTAAATGGTGAACCAAGTCATATTATTCACGAATTTGCACTTAATGTGCCACCTGGATACAGGATCATAGAAATCCCAAAGAACGCAATATACTTTCCAATCAATCAAAATAACATAAGCTGCATACATATCAGATTGTTAGATATAAACAAACGTTTAATCAATTTACGTGGTGAAAAAGGGCAGGTATATCTGCATCTTAGAAGAAAAAAATGATTGACTACAATAAAAATGTGTCTCAACAAGTAAAGAATATCAGTTCTGTTCGACCTACCTATCAAATAAGACCTCTCTTTAAGAAGAAAATAAAATTAACTAAAGACAATAAAATATTCCTTACAGCAATCGGATTGTTAAAATGAATATCTTAGACGTTTTATCCGCTCCGACTTACGATAATACTATAGAAGGATTCGAATTTTATTCCTACAAGCCCTATGTAACGAGTTTCAACAGGAACGATGAAATCCGCATACCTATCAACCAACAGGACTTGTATATATTACCGTCAGCTAGCACCTTATATTTAGAAGGAACTGTTATCGTTAGCAAAAAAGATACGAAGGACAAAGCTAATAGTGTCAATTTCACGAACAATAGTCTACTCTACTTGTTCCAAGACATTAGGTATGAGCTAAATGGAGTGGAGATTGATAAGATAAAAAATGCAGGTATAACAACAACCATGAAATCAATCATTTCAATGAACGAAAGTGAATCAAAAATGTCTTAATGCCTAGGGCTGGAATATTCATGGCATAAAAAATATCAATGGAGGAAGATTTTCTGTTTCTATACCTCCTCGGTTTTGCTGAGGATTTAAAAAAAGTTGTGATAAATAGTAGACATGAACTGATATTGTTACGAAGTAACACTAATTTGAACGCAGTAAAACTTAATACTGGTGAAGTTGTGGATGATGTTCAAATCAACAAAATCGTATGGCGCGTACCGCATGTTGAAGTATCAGACAAAGATAAAATTGGTTTGTTATAAGTATTAGAAAAAGATCGCCCACTTCAAATGGTATACAGAAATTGGGATCTGTACGAATATTCAGCTTTGCCTAAAACTACAAAACATACCTGGTCTATCAAAACCTCATCTCAAATAGAAAAACCAAGATACATTATTATTGGTCTACAGACAAATAGAAAAAACAATGCAAGTTCTGACATGTCTCACTTCGATCACTGTCATATTCGAGACGTCAGAGTGTATCTCAATTCAACATATTTTCCATATGAAAACTTAAATGTGAGTTTTGCTAATAACAGAATTGCTTTATTATATGAGCAATACACCAGATTTCAACACTCGTATTACGGACGTCGCTCGGAGCCCATACTAAGCGAGAAACAATTTAGAGATTTAGCACCGCTGTTTGTAGTCGATTGGTCTAGACAAGCTGATAATCTAAAGACTGGACCTGTTGTGGATGTGAAGGTAGAATTTGAGAGTGATTCGGAAATTCCAGATCAAACTTCAGCATACTGTCTCATTCTCAAGGATTGTATTGTTGAATACAAACCATTAAGCAACATTGTGAAGAAGATATCATGAACGCGGACATCATCATTGTAGAACTCCAAGGATTTAAAGATTTATTTAATAATTTTATTGTGAAAGGAGTAGCCATCGTCAGTCAGAATCATACACAAACGTTCTTGGTTAAACCGCCGTATTCGTTTTATTACTTAACAAAAGAAGCAAGTGCGATGGTTAGAAAGAAATCGAGGAATTTTCTGGAGTGAAGGCTTCGTAGACTACAGAGAGTTTCAACACATTATCGTACCATATTTAGAAAATAAAAAAATTATCACAAAGGGTTTGGAAAAGATTAAATGGATTAAAGAGTTATGTGCAAGTTGTGAAGTGATCGACATAGGTGAGAAGGGATGCCCTAATTTACTGACATTAAAAAAAAAGTACTGTAAAAATAAAACTGATTTTAATTGTGCGAACCATAAAATGCATTGTGTATTAAATAATGCGGTGTGTATTAGAAAATGGTATGTGGACAAAAATATATCTGTTTTTAATTTATTTTAATTATAATTGTGTTGAAAAGTTAATAAAAAATGTCTATCTACTTAAGAGTGTTTTATTTAATATAACCAGGGTAACCTACATAACGAGCTTTAAATTACCTGTAGCAAAATGATATTTACCATGATTTTAAATGAATTATTCTTCTAAAAAAAAAATATTGAAAGAAAATAACCTATAATTTTAATATTTCACTAGAGCTAATTAAGAGTTCGAGTATAAATAAGTAATACAAAATAAAACATAATTTAAATTATAAAATAATATATTTTTATTTGCTTTTTTACATTATTTACAATTATTACATACTAATTATAATTACCTACCCAATAATAATAATACCTGTCCCCAAATAGTTTATTTAATGTTTTCTATACGTACCTACATACTTACTTAACTTTACAAACTTGTGATGTATTAAAATTATCTTAGATAGATTAAACAAAGAAATTCATATTATAAAGGTACATTCTATTTTTTAATTTTATTTTTTATTAAATATAAAAAAATAATTACAATAAAACTTACATATTTGAATTTATACTTTCAAAACTTATACTAACCAAGATGTTTAAACACTAAAGAATAAGAAAACAAATAAATGTTATACATACCTAATAATAATACCCTAATAACTATAATATTACTTAATAAATAAATAATGTAATATTGCTAATTACGAAAAATCTTACACATTAACTTTTAAAGTAGGTACTTACAAAATAATGATACCAGTTAATAATAACAACTGTCCCCACAAAGTTTTTTTGATATTTTATGATTTAACGATTGCGTCTCCTCCATAATATGGTCCACCGATTCAGTCACAATATACTGCGCACTTAACATCACCACATCCTGATTATCACTTGCAGGTTCTTGTTGATCATTGATATCCAACACTTGTACCTGGATTAGTCGTAAACCTTTTTTCTTCTCATTGTTTATGACGAATGATTGGCATGTAGGCAGAGATGACTTTTGTTTCAGACACTCCCGTTTTGTTCTAGGCTTCTTGTTGGTAGGTCCGCAATCTTGTCTTGCTCTACTAGGCTCCTTGTTGACAGGTCTTTGTTGTTCTGGGAAATCTGGGATATGCCAGCTTAAACTCGGAGTCGGAAAACCTTGAGCGTATTGTGAGAAGTCGATAATATCTGGAGAATCACACATTATCAATGATCTGAAACAAACGAAATAATAATTAATTATAATTACATAAACAACATGATGAAATAATGTAATAAGTAGATGGGTACTTGTACAATACTTACAATTCGTTTCGTTTTCATAATTTTATTTGATGTGACCGGTCCGGCTGACTGCCTGGTGATGTATGTACATATCATATTATTATGAAATGCAAACTACATAAAACTTTGCGATATGAATCAATTTCATGTTTCAACAAGTCCAACCTGATGGGCGCGACATGAAGAGACATGCGCGTGCACCTGATCGGTGTTATATTGCACAAAGCAGTCAGCGCAATGCGCTTTGTCATCAGGAATGGAAATGAAACAGATTATTATTATGAACATAAATACATATTGTTTATTTAAGTAAAATAATGTACACGGTTAATTTTAGATCGTTCTGGAACCGAAAGCCATAAAATCGATCATCGAACTCTAAACGATTGGGACTATTATTTTCAATAAATTACAATTTAAAAAAAACACGTAAAATCTAATTTATTGTTTTTTTGTGAAATAATGAGAACTCGAAGTAAAGGCTCGTACAGACCAGCGCGACTTGTCGCGCGACGCGATATTGCGATATTATATCAGTAGAACATTTTCTATGAAAGCGCGCGCGACACTTCACACAGGAGCGATCTGTAGCGCCGCGACACAGATATATCGCGTCACGTGATGCGAAAGCGCGGCACCAACAAAGGAGAATTTTCCTTTGTCGGTAGTAGGATATTATTGGGCATTCTACCCCACCTTCCGTTCCATCGGCTCACTCCGTTCGCCTCGTCACTCTCGGTGGAGTAGAATGCCCAATAATATAAACGAAATCCTATAAAGTGCAGTAAAATACTGGTTCGGCGCCTATTCCACCCGATGAACAAGGTGGAGTATGAATTTCTACATAGTACAGGAAAATACTGGTTCGGCGCCTATTCCAGTTCGACGTTATTCCACCCGATGGAACGAGTTATAAATGTCAATGTAATACATTAATTCAGTCATTATTAATATAACCGTTTCAAGCAGTCGTCATGAAATTTGTAAAACAACCACAATCGTTACATGTAAACAAACTTTGTGTTCATTCTCAAGAGACTGGTTTTCGTCATGGAGAATTATTACCTAAATCGGTACGATGCATCATTTGCGGGCCGTCAAATTGCGGAAAAACGAATTTATTAATTGGTCTTCTTATACACGAGAATGGTTTAAGATTTCAAAATATTTATGTTTATTCGAAAACCTTGCAACAACCCAAGTACGTTTTTTTAGAAAAAGTCTTGCAACGAGTACCAGGCATTTCATTTCAGAAATATCATGAAAATGAGCAAGTACTGAGTGTTCAGACCGCAAAACCGAATTCTGTAATTGCATTTGATGATGTTGCTTGTGAAAATCAAAGTAATATGCGTGATGTTTTTGCTATGGGGAGGCACAAGTCCATCGATTGTTTTTATCTAAATCAGACGTATAGTAAAATCCCTAAGCAGTTAGTAAGAGACAACGCAAACCTAATCGTACTTTTTAAACAAGATGAAAGAAATATGAGACATGTTTATGAAGAACATGTCAACACTGACATGACATGGATTGAATTTCGTGAAATGTGTTCAAAAATATGGAGTATACCTTTCAATTATGTTGTAATTAATAAAGATTGTTCCAAAAACAAAGGATGTTATAGAAGTAAATTTGACTAAGAACACGAATATATATATAAGGCTATTACTTGCCTGACATTATTATTCACCTTACGACGCTAAATCAATTACGACCTATTTTACCAATATGAACAAATCATTGAAACGACAAATTGTTGATGCGGCAGAAGCTATCAAGATAAAACTACGAAAAATGAGAGATACTGAGATTAACAATAAACAAACACTGGAATCTGTTTTCAAACCTGTAACAGAACCTCTCAACCTAATTGCTAATGCTAGTAAGCAAGCTCCTCTCCTGCGTGCTAGTGATGATTTTGCTGATATTCCGTTTACTAACGCAACTTTGCAAAAAGAAGGAACTGATAGCGCCAGAAGTAATGATAATAGCGATGAAGACAAATATGAATCCGATATCAACAGTAACTCTTCTTATGAATCAGTAGTTGAAAGGAATCAAGTATCTTCAGAAGCGTTGGTAGATATTCTATTTGGGGTTAGAACAGACCGCGGGAAACTGATGTTAGGTTCTGCTTGCATAACGATCAACGATCAATACATTACATTGGTTGGACATAAATATCGATATACACCTGGTTTAAAACAGTTGTTGCTTAAGAAAGATGTAGATTTAAGCTTGGTTACAGATAGTGATATGCAAAATTATAAGTCGATGCTACTTGATACAAATGCGCATCGCCGAGACTATGAATCAAGTAAGCCAATCAAAAGTAATAAAGGGCAAAAATATTTGCAAGTTATTAAACCTCTTTTTCTACTGAAGAATGCAGTTCAGGGAAAGGGTCTACCGTTCATGAAAAAGTGGAGAAAAAACATAGATTTAGTGTACTTAGATAATCCGAATGAATTAGTGGAAAGATTGAAATTATTAATTGCGCCTAGAGATGCTGGCAACACAGGATTAGATAATGAAATTCTATCTATCATTGAAGAATTGCGTGAAAGTAAAGTTATAAATAAATAAATATTTAAAAATGTGTCTATTTTACTATCAACCTCTCGATACAAATACACCTTAAACATGAACGTAGACAAATTCGGACACTAGATTCATAAAAGAATGCGTTTATCAGAGTTATTTGAGTTTAATGAGAATGTACTGTTAAAATCAGAAAACGGAGATTTTGATTTAAAAACATCAAGACTGAGAGGAATTGGATCTCCAGTAGAAGCAGACGATGTTGTGAACAAGGATTATGTAGATCGATTGAATGCTGACACGTTAAAATAATTAAATAATCTGATTGGTACCTTGCGTTCTCAAATCATAAAAGATGCAAAGGGTACAGTTCAAGCTGCTTTAAAAGCACGGATACCTGAGGTTTCAACTCATTTGCAAGATAAGTTTTATACTAAAGCAAAGGTAGATAAATTACTTTAAAAAAACTCCGTAATGGTAAAACAACAAATTGTAAATGAAATACACAAAGCGGCACGAAGAAATTTCCTTCGACGTTCTGTTATTCTGAAAGGAATCCACGACTTATGGCAAGCAGACTTGCTGGGCATGCAAAACCTGAAAAAGTATAACAAAGGTTATAATTTCATCTTAGTAGTGATTGACTGCTTCTCAAAGTATGCCTGGGCTGAACCGTTGAAATCGAAAAATAAATTTGATGTTACTCGTGCATTTGAACATATACTGCTTAGTAGTCGCAATAATCCTGTTAACTTACAAACTGATATGGGGAAAGAATTTTATAACATCACTTTTCAAACGCTTATGAAAAAGCATAACATTAACCATTACTCATCGTTTTCTACTAAAAAAGCATCAATTGTAGAGAGACTGATTAGAACTGTAAAAAATAAATTATATAAATATTTTAGTCTCAATGGAAACTATAAGTGGTTAGGTCTACCATTGGAAGATACATTGAATAGATATAACAACACAAAACATCGCACTATTCAATTTAAACCGGTTGATGTGAATAAATTTAATGAACAAATTATCAAAGAAAATATAAAAAAAATAAACAAACATGATTTACTTCAGTGGAAGCCTAAATTCAAAGTTGGTGATTGTGTTCGTATAAGTAAATACAAACATAATTTCGAGAAAGGCTACACTCCTAATTGGTCAACTGAATTATTTATTATAAAAAAGGTAAATAAAACCTTTCCAGTTACTTATCACCTAGAAGATCAACGAAAGCAAAACATATTAGGAGCTTTTTACGAACAAGAACTGCAAAGATCTAATTATCCTGATGTTTATTTGATAGAAAAGGTTTTGAAAAAGAAAGGAAATAAATTGTATGTCAAATGGTTAGGTCGAAACAGTGCAGAAAACAGTTCGATTGAAAAAGCTGCAATAATGGACTAAGATATTATATAAACATTTTTCATTTAAAATCATGTCATTGTAATTGGAGTAATACAAGGGGGCGGACTAGTTAACAGCATAATTAATAATCTACCATTCAAAGTTCATTTGCCAGGATACAATTATTGCGGACCAGGAACCAAACTTCACAAACGCTTAGCGCGAGGTGACCGAGGTATAAATAAGCTAAACGAAGCTTGCATGCAGCACGACATTGCATATACAAACCATACAGACTTACCAAATCGTCACAAAGCCGATTTACAACTACTTAACATGGCTAAACAAAGACTTAAATCAAAAGATGCAAGGAAAGGTGAAAAACTAAGCTCTTGGCTGGTGAACAAAGTTATGAAAGCGAAGCTAAATTCGGGATCCGGCATTAAAACATTTAAAAGCTTAGTTTCGAATATAAAATCAAAAATTAAGAAACTCAAATGCAAAGATAATAAGACTTTAATAAAAGCAGCTTACTTAACCGCAAAAAAGTTATTTCCAAACATTCATCATCGAATTCGAGTACCCCGAGTAATATCCATATCAAAGACTGGAGGAATTCTACCTTTAATTCCAATTTTCGCTGGTTTATCAGCTTTAGGAACTTTAGCTGGTGGTGCAGCTAGAATTGCAAAAACCGTCAATGATTACAAAGCAAGCAAACAAAATTTACATGAAACAGAACGACATAATAAAGCAATGGAGGCTTTAGTGTTGGGCAAGGGTTTATACATTAAGCCGTATAAAAGTGGTAAAGGATTGTTTATAACATCTTCAAAAAACTGAAAAATATGCTACCCAATCGCCCTCTAACTAACGTAGACATCCGCAAGTATTCAAGAGACATCCCTTATTTTCGTGGGGTCTACATGAAGGATCAACTACCTCGGAAGTCGAAACGTATTGGGTAGCTTATGCTAAAGTATACAATCACTGTGAATACTTTGATAGCTATGGAAATTTAAAACCTCCAATGGAATTAATGCAATATTTAAAAAATTGTAATGTGTTTTATAACTACACAAGATATCAAAAATTTAACGCTGTCAATTGTGGTCATTTATGTTTAAATTATTTGTGGACTTTTTGGAATAAAAATGTATTATAAAATATATGCTTTTCTTTCATTTCAATCATTTGCAAGATGTCGCTCACTTTGTCGATAACTGGAGACCCGTCAGTGTTAACTACATACTATCCTAATACGTTGCAACTAGATGGAGAGTATGAGTGTGCTTTATTACACTTTTCAACATTTAATTCTATTCCAAACATTGATAAAAGTAATAGTAAGTTCTATTATGGCTCTAATGAAGTTATTGAAATACCAGCAGGTACTTATGAATTGCAAGATATCAGCGATTATTTAAAATCCAAAATAAAAGGTGCAGCGATCAAACTACATTGCAATAATAATACTTTAAAAACTACAATATTCTGTACAAAAGATATTAACTTTATCAAAGACGACTCTTTTAGAAGACTATTAGGATTTAACAAACAAATCTTGAAAGCAAATAAATGGCATGTGTCACAGTATCCAGTCAACATTCTACCTACGACCGTAGTCAGGATTGAATGTGATATTGTAAGCGGTTCATATGTAAACGGTGAACCAAGTCATATTATTCACGAATTTGCACTTAATGTGCCACCTGGATACAGGATCATAGAAATCCCAAAGAACGCAATATACTTTCCAATTAATCAAAATAACATAAGCTGCATACATATCAGATTGTTAGATATAAACAAACGATTAATCAATTTACGTGGTGAAGAAGTGCAGGTATATCTGCATCTTAGAAGAAAAAAATGATTGACTACAATAAAAATGTGTCTCAACAAGTAAAGAATATCAGTTCTGTTCGAGCTACCTATCAAATTAGACCTCTCTTTAAGAAGAAAATAAAATTAACTAAAGACAATAAAATATTCCTTAGAGCGATCGGATTGTTAAAATGAATATCTTAGACGTTTTATCCGCTCCGACTTACGATAATACTATAGAAGGAATCGAATTTCATTCCTACAAGCCCTATGTAACGAGTTTCAACAGGAACGATGAAATCCGCATACCTATCAACCAACAGGACTTGTATATATTACCGTCAGCTAGCACCCTATATTTAGAAGGAACTGTTATCGTTAGCAAAAAAGATACGAAGGACAAAGCTAATAGTGTCAATTTCACGAACAATAGTCTACTCTACTTGTTCCAAGACATTAGATATGAGCTAAACGGAGTGGAGATTGATAAAATAAAAAATGCAGGTATAACAACAACCATGAATTCACTCATTTCAATGAACGAAAGTGAATCAAAAATGTTTAATGCCTGGGGCTGGAATGTTGATGGCATAAAAAATATCAATGGAGGAAGATTTTCTGTTTCTATACCACTTCCTAACCTCCTCGGTTTTGCTGAGGATTTAAAAAAAGTTGTGATAAATAGTAGACATGAACTGATATTGTTACCAAGTAACACTAATTTGAACGCAGTAAAACTTAATACTGGTGAAGTTGTGGATGATGTTCAAATCAACAAAATCGTATGCCGCGTACCGCATGTTAAAGTATCAGACAAAGAAAAAATTGGTTTGTTAAAAGTATTAGAAAAAGATCGCCCACTTCAAATGGTATACAGAAATTGGGATCTGTACGAATATCCAGCTTTGCCTAAAACTACAAAACATACCTGGTCTATCAAAACCTCATCTCAAATAGAAAAACCAAGATACATTATTATTGGTCTACAGACGAATAGAAAAAACAATGCAAGTTCTGACATGTCTCACTTCGATCACTGTCATATTCGAGACGTCAGAGTGTATCTCAATTCAACATATTTTCCATATGAAAACTTAAATGTGAGTTTTGCTAATAACAGAATTGCTTTATTATATGAGCAATACACCAGATTTCAACACTCGTATTACGGACGTCGCTCGGAGCCCATACTAAGCGAGAAACAATTTAGAGATTTAGCACCGCTGTTTGTAGTCGATTGCTCTAGACAAGCTGATAATCTAAAGACTGGACCTGTTGTGGATGTGAGGGTAGAATTTGAGAGTGATTCGGAAATACCAGATCAAACTTCAGCATACTGTCTCATTCTCAACGATTGTATTGTTGAATACAAACCATTAAGCAACATTGTGAAGAAGATATCATGAACGCGGACATCATCATTGTAGAACTCCAAGGATTTAAAGATTTATTTAATAATTTTATTGTGAAAGAAGTAGCCATCGTCAGTCAGAATCATACACAAACGTTCTTGGTTAAACCGCCGTATTCGTTTTATTACTTAACAAAAGAAGAAAAGAAGCAAGTGCGATGGTTAGAAAGAAATCGAGGAATTTTCTGGAGTGAAGGCTTCGTAGACTACAGAGAGTTTCAACACATTATCGTACCATATTTAGAAAATAAAAAAATTATCACAAAGGGTTTGGAAAAGATTAAATGGATTAAAGAGTTATGTGCAAGTTGTGAAGTGATCGACATAGGTGAGAAGGGATGCCCTAATTTACTGACATTAAAAAAAAAGTACTGTAAAAATAAAACTGATTTTAATTGTGTGAACCATAAAATGCATTGTGTATTAAATAATGCGGTGTGTATTAGAAAATGGTATGTGGACAATAATATATCTATTTTTAATTTATTTTAATTATAATTGTGTTGAAAAGTTAATAAAAAATGTCTATCTACTGAGTGTTTTATTTAATATAACCAGGGTAATCTACATAACGAGCTTTAAATTACCTGTAGCAAAATGATATTTACCATGATTTTAAATGAATTATTCTTCTAAAAAAAAAATATTGAAAGAAAATAACCTATAATTATATCATTACACTAGAGCTAATTAAGAGTTCGAGTATAAACAAGTAATACAAAATAAAACATAATTTAAATTATAAAAGAATATTTTTTTATTTGCTTTTTTACATTATTTACAATTATTACATACTAATTATAACTACCTACCCAATAATAATAATAATAACTGTCCCCAAATAGTTCATTTAATGTTTTCTATACATACATACCTACATACTTACTTAACTTTACAAACTTGTGATGTATGAAAATTATCTTAGATAGATTAAACAAAGAAATTAATATTATAAAGGTACATTCTATTTTTTAAATTTATTTTTGATTAAATACAAAAAATTAATTACAATACAACTTACATAATTATTTGAATTTATACTTTCAAAACTTATACTACCTAAGATGTTTAAACACTAAAGAATAAGAAAACAAATAAATGTTATACATGTTAGAGCGGTAGGGCTCGGGGATCTCAAATGATAACGATCAGACATCTTGTAAATACTTTTTATCACTCACAACCAACAATGATTCACACAACTTCATTTTACATCGAGATGCACACAGTACAAAATACAATTCAATACTGATCGCTTTGCCTTTTTTTTTTTTTTATATAGGGCATCTCGCAGTTAACCTCTGAGGAGGTCGTAGCTGCTTAACCAGACTTACCTGTGGCTGCCTTAAGCTTCTACACTTAAAGCCTCCAGCCAGGGGCAGAACGCTTTGCCACTCGAGCAACGCTATTTATACTTTCAAACAACTGTCAACGTCAAACAGCAACGACTTCCGGTGATATTTGTTTTACAATAAAGTTTAGTCCAAAAAAAACCCAGAGTCGATTCAGACAAATTAGGTATCAATAGCTTTATTAAAATGCACAATTTACCCCACCGAAAAAAAATTGCCCATATCCATGGGGTATATGAGTTATAGACGAACAAAGTATATATGGAAAAATCGTGAATAACTTGTTATTTTTACCAGTTTTTTCCACAGCATTATATTAATAATAATAATCATAAGACAATAATAAATATAACTAGCGATCATATGCAACTATCAAGTTCAAAGTCCTTTATTAATGAGATTACGTCTATTTTTTTAAGTTCTCTAGCATATTTACCTATCTTTGTTATTCATTATTTTGTTTTCGCTAAACAAATACACACAAATACTTCAGAATATGATGCGTTCATCTTACCTCTCGCTCTATTGAGTGAGCGAGAGGCTTACCTATAGGAGCGCGAGCGCGCCGACGGACGCCAGTCGCCATTTTCTATTCTTTTGTTCTTTAACTTGAACCGAGGTTCTAACGGCGCCGACGCACGCAGTCCTTCGTTTGCTTTGCTACCGTTGTGATCTGTGCGTTTCATTATTGGATTTTTAAGGCCTGCTTTTTCTACACCGGACACCGATTTTCATTATTGGACCTGCTTTTTTGACCTGCTTTTTCTACACCGGACACCGATTTACTCTTTGTTTTGGACATTGCTAATATGGAGGTGAACAATCGTTGTGTGAACTGTAGTCGCTCTGTGTTACGGAGACAACGTCATGTATTGTCGCTTCAGTTTTTGGAGTCACATCGAATCGTCGTGGAGCACCTACTGAATCATGGACAACCACAAGAAGTAAGTCTTAAGTTAAGTCTAGTTACCCGTTCGTGGTAGTATAAACTTAACACATAGTGTCTGACATTACCCGTATGTGAGTTTATGTATAGGATGATAACAATACTTAGAGGCTTTATGATTACAAGTGGTGCAATTAAGCTAGTCATAAACTTGTTGCACTGTCAGCCAATATACCTATGTGTATACGCTCCACTGTAGGGGCATCGCCTCCTCTCATGAAGAGGGGGACCAGGCCATAGTACCTACCTACCAGCTTTTTTACTAATAATAATGATAATATAGGTCACCGAGTAAAGTAATGATTCATCTCAATTCATCTCGATTCGCGGGTTCAATTCTCGCAGAAGACAAACATTTGTTTGTAGTTTCAAAAATATCTGTTTGTCTTGGTTTGGGTGTTAAATATGTATAATGTGTATGTATTTAAAAAAAAAAGTATTTAAGTATGTTTATTCAGTTGTCTAGTTACCATACTACAAGCATTAAGCTTACTGTGGGACTAGATGGCGCAGTGTGCAATTGACCACAAATATTTATTTATCTATGTACTTACAAAAATGGTCATATTAGGTTGATAATAAAATAAACGTTTGACAATCGTTTCATTGTGTAATATTATGTCTCGTTGATTTCAGATCGTCTTTGATGGGTCAAGATCTATTTGTCATCCTTGCTGGCAACGCATTGAATATGCATTGAGGCAACCATCAACACCTGAAGCTAGACCACCGCAATCGTTTTCTTTAACTGGATTTACACGTGCCGCGAATACTTCAAGAAGATGTCTCTTCGATAATTGTACTTCAACGCAACTTCGACAAGTGCCCGACAGTATAAAAGCGCACTTATTAAGCTATTATTCTTTTTACATACCAGAACTAGCACGAGTCTGTCGATTTCATATAATGAATTCATCATTTGAGGATTTCTCTGTAAATGTGAGTAATCGCCAAGATAATTTCAGAAACGAGAACTTACGCGAGATAGTTATGTTGTATACACGAGTGCTTGAAAGAAAAGGTAATGTTGACTTTGAAAGGCTTCATGAAATAAGTGAAGAAGATCTCCATTTTTGGACTGGAATGAACCATAACCAGTTTGAGAGTATCTTACAAGAAACACCGTCTTTACGACAAACTAATAAGTGCAATACTGTATTGGGCGTATACCTATGTAAACTTAGATCAGGTGAACCTCACGGGCCTCGACTTAGGGGGCTCCTAAGCGCATGTTTGGAGAGGGGCCAGTTCCCACTTCGCTGGAAGACGGGGAAACTGGTCCTCATTAAGAAGCCGGGGCGCCCAGCGGACTCTCCGTCCGCTTACCGGCCCATCGTGCTGCTCGACGAGGTGGGCAAGCTCTTCGAAAGAGTTATTGCGGACCGCCTTGTCGGGCGGCTGGTGCGAGTGGGGCCGGATTTGGCGGACAGCCAGTTTGGTTTCCGCAAGGGGCGCTCCACGGTGGATGCCATCATGCGCGTTCGAGCCCTCACGACGGGGGATGCTGTTGCCCGGGGTGGGGTAGTCTTGGCGGTGTCTCTTGACATCGCCAACGCGTTCAACACCCTGCCCTGGAGTTGCATTAGGGAGGCACTCCGGTATCACCGGATGCCGACCTACCTCTGTCGAGTGGTCGAGGCCTATCTGACGGACAGGGCCGTCATCTACCCTGGTCACCACGGAGAGTGGAACCGGCGAGAGATGTCGTGCGGTGTCCCACAGGGATCGGTTCTGGGGCCGCATCTGTGGGACATCGGCTACGACTGGGTGCTGCGCGCCGACCTCCCTAGCGGCGTCAGCGTAGTCTGCTACGCTGACGACACGCTGGTCCTGGTGCAGGGGAGGTCGCATGAGGCGGCGGCCGAACTGGCGACACGTTGGGTTGCGACAATCGTCGATAGGATCCGGCAACTGGGACTCGAGGTGGCCTTGCACAAGTCCGAGGCCATGTGTTTCTATGGTCCTCGGAACGCGCCACTGTCGGGTTCCCAGATAACGGCAGGAGGGGTTCACATCGGTGTCGAGTCGACGATGAAGTACCTGGGACTCGTCCTCGACACCCGGTGGAACTTCGTGGAGCACTTCCGACGTTTGGCTCCCAAACTGGATAGGGCTGGGGCTGCTTTGAAGCGGCTTCTGCCCAACCTAGGGGGTCCAAACGCCTCCTGCCGGAGGCTCTACGCGGGGATCGTGCGGTCCATGGCCCTTTACGGGGCACCGGTGTGGGCGCGTTCACTGAGGCTGCGACCGGCCCAGCGGTTGAACGCGTCCCAAAGGGTCATGGCCATCAGGCTGGTCCGGGGATACCGCACGGTCTCCCGCGAGGCGGCGAGCCTCCTTGCCGGACTACCGCCATGGGATCTGGAGGCGAAGGTCCTCGCGCACATGTGGGAGTTGCGCGAGGAGGCGAAACGCCGGGGTATAACTCCGCTGCCGCAACAAATCGCGGCACAGCGGACAGAGCTCCGGCGGGATCTCATGGCGGCATGGAGTGTGCGATTGTCGCAACCCAGCGCTGGGCACGCCACAATTGCGGCGGTAAGTCCCCTCTTTGAGGAGTGGCTGGAGAGGCGCCACGGCGTCCTCACCTTCCGCCTGACGCAGGTCCTCACCGGACACGGTTGCTTCGGGAGGTTCCTGTTCAGGATCAAGCGGGAGGAAACGCCCGGGTGTCACCATTGTGTGGAACGCCCGGAGGACACGGTGGAGCATACGGTGGAGGTCTGCCCGGCTTGGGCGGAGCACCGCCGTGTCCTCACGGAGGCGATCGGCGGCGGCGATCTCTCGCGTCCGGCCCTGGTTCAGGCCATGGTCCGGAGCGAGAGTGCATGGGAAGCCGTCACTTCCTTCTGCGAAGCAGTAATGCTCGCGAAGGAGGAGGCGGAGCGCGCGAGGGAAATGCAAGATGCGCGCCCTCGCGCCCCTAGTCGCCGCAGGAGACGCCCCGGGCGTCGGGAGTCGCGAGCCGACTTCCGGCCACCGTAGGCGCGGGCTTGCGGACGGTGGGCAATGGGTAGCTCGCCGTCCGATTAGGACCAGGCCCGGGTCGACGGCGCGTTGTGTTCCACGCGCGCCTCAAAGAGATGTCAGCACCAACTGACGGGGTCCGTAAGGGCCAATGCCTGCCAGGGTTGCGAGTTTGTCCGAAAGGGATATCGCGGCCCCGGCACACAGGCAACGGAAGGAACATGGGTGGGTTTTAGTCAGTAAAAGTCTGACACTCCCTCTCGCTCCGCCCAGAGCGGGAGGAGTCATTTGATGATTTCCCACCCAAAAAAAAAAAAAAAAAAAAAAAGACTGGCATTTTTGATAAACACATCGAAAACGTCTTTACAACGCATGTTAAAGCAGGCTAGACGATGTCTCAAAAATGAATACCTTCCTCGGCATCTCGGGTTTGACCACATCAGCCGACATGAAGTGATCGAAAGGAATAGGACACTTCCGAATTATATTTTTGGTAATGAAGAGCGAACAATGGCCATTTTAATTATCGACGGCACTTATTTATTTATTCAAAAATCTTCCAACTTTCTCTTTCAAAGATTAAGCTATAGCTTACACAAGTATAGCAACTTGATTAAGCCCTTCATGATTGTGTGTGCTGATGGCTACATCATAGAAGTAACTGGACCCTACGGCGCCAGAACTTCAGACTCCGACATAGTAAAACTAATATTAGATAACCATGATGGTCCCATGGAAGAAGCTCCAATGCGATGCTTTTTACACCCAGATGATGTATTTGTTTTGGATCGGGGTTTCCGAGACTGTTTGCCGGATCTAGAGGAATGTGGTTATAACGCTTACATGCCACCGTCTGTAGGACGTAATGAAAGACAATTAAGTACAATAGCGGCAAATAAATCCAGATTGATAACCATGGTTAGATGGGTCGTGGAAACCATTAATGGCACGATAAAAAGAGATTTTAAAATATTTAGACACAAATATTTTAATATAGCGCTAGGCAACGCAATGACAGATTATAGAATAGCTGCAGCGCTTACCAATGCAACTCATCCAACATATGAAGACAGCAGATTTACTGAAGAGTTTATAGAGATGATTGAAAGAAATAGGGACAGGCCGAACCTATTAGCCGATTACGTCGATGAACATCATTGGGATCGACAAAGAATTGTGTTTACCCGAATGGATGCAACACACCCCAATCTATCGGATTTTCCAAGAATGGATTATGACCAATTAATTGTGTTCGCAATAGGCACATACCACGTAAAACTTGCAAGGTCCTACTGTTGCGAACATATTAGAGAAACTGGGGTTTTTTCAATTGAAGTTTTTAGACACCCCGAAAGGATAAATATTAATAACGAAGAAAGTACATTAATTAGGTGTCGAATCCATTCCAGGCACGTCGGGACAAGAACATATTACTGTTATGTTTTATATAACACGAATAGGATTTCGGAATACTGTTGCAGCTGTATTCATGGTCGCCGCACATTGGGCAGTTGTGCCCACATAATAAGCATTATATATTATCTGGCCTGGGCCAGGTACCAAGACGACCTTATGCAACCTGCTGGGTTCTTAGATGATATATTAATAGACATTGAAAATAATTGAAATACATATTTTTCCCACAGTATTTGTTTTTTTTTTTAAATAAACGACTTAAAAAAATAAATAATCTGAGACAAAATAGGCACATTCAACTGTAAAAAGATTTCACGACAAAAGTATCTTGACATATGATTTACAAGCTGTGAAATATAAGATTTCAACTTGATAGGTTCATATAATCGCTACTTATATTTATTATTGTCCTATGATTATTATTATTAATATATTGCTGTTGAAAAAACTGATAAAAATAACAACTTATTCATTATTAATATAATGCTGTGGAAAAAACTGGTAAAAATAACAAGTTATTCACGATTTTTCCATATATACTTTGTTCGTCTATAACTCATATACCCCATGGATATGGGCAATTTTTTTTCGGTGGGGTAAATTGTGCATTTTAATAAAGCTATTGATACCAGATTTGTCTAAATCGACTCTGGGTTTTTGGTCCATACATTTTTGGACCATCACTTTTAGTAAACAATATGAAATAGCGCACAATATTTTGATTTGTAATTAATAACACTTTTTAAATACTTAAATTGTAAATTTAGTTAGGTAACAATTATTTTATTTAAACGGACTGTATTCCAATTTCCATTTTAGAGTTTTAAATTAAAACGGATATAAAAAGGAACGTTAAAATTAACAATACTTAATTTAATATGATTTTATAATGTAATGCAAAATCACTTATTTATATTTTAATGCTCTGATTCGTGTTTCCGTTACGTCATCATCCGTTATGACGTTTGTTTTAGTCTGTGGTACTGTTTTTGTTTGCCAGCGCTATCATACATACCTAATAATAATACCCTAATAACTATAATATTACTTAATAAATAAATAATTTAATATTGCTAATTACGAAAAATCTTACACATTAACTTATAAAGTAGGTACTTACAAAATAATGACACCAATTAATAATAACAACTGTCCCCACAAAGTTTTTTTGATATTTTATGAATTAACGATTGCGTCTCCTCCATAATATGGTCCACCGATTCAGTCACAATATACTGCGCACTTAACATCACCACATCCTGATTATCACTTGCAGGTTCTTGTTGATCACTGATATCCAACACTTGTACCTGGATCAGTCGTAAACCTTTTTTCTTCTCATTGTTTATGACGAATGATTGGCATGTAGGCAGAGATGACTTTTGTTTCAGACACTCCCGTTTTGTTCTAGGCTTCTTGTTGGCAGGTCCGCAATCTTGTCTTGCTCTAGGCTCCTTGTTGACAGGTCTTTGTTGTTCTGGGAAATCTGGGATATGCCAGCTTAAACTCGGAGTCGGAAAACCTTGAGCGTATTGTGAGAAGTCGATAATATCTGGAGAATCACACATTATCAATGATCTGAAACAAACGAAATAATAATTAATTGTAATTACATAAACAACATCATGAAATAATGTAATAAGTAGATGGGTACTTGTATAATACTTACAATTCGTTTCGTTTTTTTTTTTTTTTTTTTATGTGACCGGTCCGACTGACTGCCTGGTGATGTATGTACATATCATATTATTAACTGCGATATAAATCAATTTCATGTTTCAACAAGTCCAACCTGATGGGCGCGACATGAAGAGACATGCGCGCGCACCCTGATCGGTGTTATATTGCACAAAGGAGTCAGCGCAATGCGCTTTGTCATCAGGAATGGAAATGAAACAGATTATTATTATGAACATAAATATATATTGTTTATTTAAGTAAAATAATATACAATAATACAGATATTTTACTAAAATTAATTTTGAACTAACTAGTACCTACAAGGGACACCAAGAATACACAAATTTTAGAATTACATACACAACAATATTACATTTCACACTATAAGAGTAATAAACATCCAGCTATCCATCCTCACAAACTTTTTATAATAGTAGGCAGGTTGAAAGATTATCTAACTTTTCAATTAGAATGACATAGGTTTTACAATCAATAAATACCTGATAGAAATGTAACATGTAACTACTGTAGGTTCCTAATTACATCTAAAATTATGGTAATACATCAAATAAATATATTTGCATTACCCCAAGCTAAAGTAGTTACTTTATCAGATGATAACAACCGTTTATCATCATTGCTTGAAAGGGCTATTTTATTTAGATTCTGAGTGAATATTTCATGTTTTATTGACCTAAACAATAAATTTTTTTTGCGAATGACATTGCAATTGTATAAAACATTTTTATAATCAAACATACTTAAATTTTTCGTTACACATTTTTTTGTACCTTTGGTTTTTTTAATTGTTTTGTTGAAGGTTTTAATACAATAAAGCTTTGAGCGCAGTCCTACGAATTCTTTGATAACTTTGCCACCCATTTCGTCCTTAAACAGTCCGGGAATCTTCTTATTAATAATAGGCAAATCAAATTCATTGTTTAAGTCATAATTAGAGGTATCAAAATATTTAAAAAAATTGAGCTTGAAATCTTTATAAACGTTATTACTCTGCACATCATAGATTAGACTATCTGTGTCAGTATAGCACAATTCAATTCCATTACCATAAAAAGGTTTCATGATAGAGTAGTGAAAACCATACATATGCGTTTTAGATAATTCTAATACTGTGAACCCTATGTATATTGGTTTATTAAGTATAACACGCATAGGCTTCATTTAGATTGCTACTAGATCATCAGAAAATACAGAGGCGCTGTGAAAATATGGACTGGCTATCAATTTCTCAGCACAATTACTCTTTTTTGTTTTATTGTTTGAGTCACACAACTTAATTACTAACTTAACGTCTATTCGATTTTCATTATTTTCTAAGGTTTTTCCAAAAATACTATTGTTTAATAATTTGAAAAAATCTTGTTCAAAAGTTAACTCTGCTTTTTGACGTAACTGAGTGTTAATATCAATATATCGCTTTAAAAAACAACTTTGCTTAAACATAATAACGCGATGGATCCTTCTCAATATTAAACCGTATTGTAAGCATTTTTTTAAATGAACGTAATGAATTACATAGTGATATTTGTCAAACAAATTCGGTACCTATTAGTTTTTTATTTTTACCACCAGGTGGTATGCATTTTTCTGGACAAAATGGAAAGTCATTGTGTTCAATGTGCAAATTTTCCGGATATATTAAATCAACTTCAAGAATGTAACCGTTTTCCGCAGTATCACCGATGTCTGTCAAATTTGCTTGTAAAAAATCTATTTCTTGTCTATTCATAAATCTAAAACCGGAATAGGGCAGGGATTGACACATGCTGTAACCGTATAAATTGTTACAGTCTAAATAAATGATAAATGAATTTGGGCGGGTTGGATCGTAGGTATCTAAATATTTATGGTTGGCTTTGGCATGTCTTTTGGAACACATACAAACACCTCCACGAATATCTTGTTGTATCATTCTAAAAATTTCTACATCGCTAATTAATTCTAATTGAACTCCTGTTTTTAAAAGCATTGCATCAAAAGATAGACTTGGTGCTGTAAGATAGAACGCAGGATCGAGATTGTAATGTCGTTTACAAGTTTTTCGAAAATTTTCAAATACATCTGTTAGCAACAGAACGTCTATTTTAAGATATAAATCGGTGTACATACCCATGTTTCGAATATCAAATACTGACCAAACGGAACGAGCGTGTTCATAGTCTTCGCCAGTAATTGACTCATTAATCAATGAGTTAAAAAAAAAAAAATTTGAAGGCAAACATTTTTCTTTATATCGATCCCATTGAGACATATAGTCATAGGGATACACTCCTTTACGGGTGAGTAGGTTAAATTGTGTTTTTATTAGGAAAATAAGATTTTAATTGCTTGAAGTCTTGTTTTTTCATGGTACTAACTAACTTTTCTAAACTAGTGCCTAAAAACTTGAAAGAATCTACAACCCGAACCTGAATGCTTTCCTCAGGTGAAATCGGAATAAACTTTGTGAATGAAATATAGTTTTCTTTTGTTTTCGGTATCACTTTAATAGATCCAGGAGCTTCACCTAATTCTTTTATAAAAAGGTGACAATCGTATCCGGACAAATTATGAAAGAATACAGGTAAAAATGTTGGTAATCTGTATTGTAGGTTACAGTAACTATGAGCTGCGCCGCGATACTTTCCAGTCAAGTGACAGTGATCGCGAACCCTGTCGCCGAACAAGAAATGATCACAAATATGACAAGTCATCGCGTTTTCAAAGTTGTGAGCATTATCATCTGAGTATATCATAGGAACATTATTTTTTTAAATGGTATACATTTTTTGTGCATCTTTATAAATAGACTTCACAAAATTAGATACACAATCCGAACCGCGATAAGAAACGTAACGATTGTGGCTTTCGTCTAGCGCACACGTAATATGGTAAGCGTAAGCTATAGGCACGTGTCGCTGTCGCGTTACAGTGCTCGCCTTAGTGGGATCAAGGTCGCAGGACTCATACCGTTCTAGCATTGTTTCAAAATCTGCGTATATAACAAATGGTACAGACTGCTTTCTGTTATAATTTTCAAACTGTATGAAAGAACCTTTTGGAGGCAGTTCCGTAGCGACACCTTCACAATTATGTGAACTAAGATCGTCGCATGAATTAAAAAACATTAAACAAACATCACAAAAGTACAGTTTACTGTGGTGTTTTGTTATTTGATTCTTAACAAGTCGTGGCAAGTCTTTAATAAGACAGTAATGTGATAAATCATCACTTTCGAAATAAAGTAAACGAATCACCTTGCCGTTTAAGGATTTTGGTTTGTAAAGAGGTCCTACGATGGTATTATTTTTTAAACCATAAATATAAATACAAATTTCAGGGTTATTCCCTTCAAATCGCGTAACATCTGAGAAATTCATTGGGAATGACATATCCGTTACATTTAATACGTTACGAAATGTGAAATACGATGATTTTTAGCTGGATATAAAGCAGCAACAACAGACCATAAAAAACAATACTCATCATTATTGCGGATATTAATACATGCTTTTTTAGATTTTAATGATGCAGGCAATTCGACAAAACTTGAACCGCGCAAAGGTTGATATTTGTTAACATTGATTTCCAAATGGGAATTGTTTAAGAACGTCCATCCACTATCCCGGTCCTGAAATTCTTCTATCTTTTTTGTTACAGTGTTTTTGACTTGAGCTATTAATGAATCCAATTCATAATTCTGATGCAAAGTAAAGTTTTTTGTTGCAAATGATTTCATCTCCTGAGAAT
The DNA here is from genome assembly GCA_916701695.1 of Agrochola macilenta. Lineage (NCBI taxonomy): Eukaryota > Metazoa > Arthropoda > Insecta > Lepidoptera > Noctuidae > Agrochola > Agrochola macilenta. The sequence goes on along the minus strand of OU753583.1, from coordinate 882,771 downwards.
CATTTTTAACCATTAAAAACAAAGCGAAATATTCGAAGTTAACTTTTAGACAAGTGTGTTCTTTAAGAGACATATCAATTAAAGTTTTAATTTTGTTCTCAGTATTATTAAAAAACGATTCTATTGAACAATTCTCAGACGGATCGACAATTCTATAAGAAGCTATACGATTACGAAATGCAGAATGGATTATTTCAACACCTTCGCAAAAATGCGAAATATTTTTGTTTTTATGATTAGTACTACGTATATGACCTGTCCAGTGACTGCGCTCAACAGAGGTGTTACAAACGGTACCGAAAGGCATTTTAGATAATTATTACGTCAGTCAATTTTGTATGCTAAAATATGTTTAGATTTACATACGTATACATACATTAGATTCTGCAATAATCGATACAATTAATTTGGTGTCCCCAACAATTGAAAACTATATTATTTTATATTTATGCTATCGCTGTAAAAGACAGCCTCGGAATTGTCAAACAATTCGTGAGTTGATCTCATAAACATTTGCAGCCCATCCCACTGGGGAGTGTTACGATCTAACTGCGCTTTTAAAGCGACCTGAGCTTTTTTCCACCGTTCTTCCTTGGGGGTGGAAGCAACTTCGTCTTTCGAATAAACCTTGACTTCCACGTAGAAGTCTCCCCTAAGGTCTGCCGCTCGCCGTACTTTACCGTTGGCGACACGGGTGATGAGCGATGAACCGAAGCCCCCGCTTGAGGTCGTCGTCTTCTGTACGTCCTCCAGACCAAAGAGGTCCGAGCTCAGGCTGCGTCTTTTACTATAAACAATTACACATATTTTCATTTATAATAATTTACATTTATTTCATAACTAACGAAATTAAGGTGTATTATACACCTCTGTTGAAGCCTATGGGGAATACAAAGCGTGATAAACGCAATAAACGTGGTATATATTTGGTTATAATAATTTCAATAAGAATACCTAATGAAGTAACTGTCAACATTCCTGCATTGAATATAATCGGAAATTGATTTTACCGTTGTCTGCGTTACAGTTCCAAGTTCCCTAACCATCATGTACCAGTGCACATAACATTTTACTTGATTTATCATAGGCGCGCAACAAACACTAAACATACAAGCAATAATATAAATTACCTTGACTTAGAGTTTGACGGGTGGGCGGTGCTTTCAGGTGTTTGGCGCTTCACCGTCTTTTTCTTAGGCTGCTTTTTTGTCACCTCGGCTACTGCAGCTGTGGACCGTGGTGATTGGTATTCCGATTCCAAGTCAGACCTGAAATAGAAACACTAAGATTAATTTTGTAACTATAAGCAACCTCAATAATTATGGAGAGGAAAGTTTCCATGGAATATAGCTCGCTAGAAGATAACATGGATGGTATGAAGGTGATAGGTACACCAGCCGGCAGGCAGAAACCAGGTCCGTAGCTGAGTACCGATTAAACATTAAAATATTCAGTAAACTTAGTAGTACATACTCACATTTTATATTTGTAGGATGACGTAATATGTAACGAAAAAGGTAAGTAGATCACTGGAAGATACTGGAGCGAATGTAATTATATGATCGAAATTGATTGGTTATATACATAAAAAAATACCATTTCAGCAATATTTACCTCATATCAAAATTAAACCTTAACTACATGTACTCACAGGTGTATAACTAATTTATGTTACTTACGACAAATTAAACCGTATTGATTGAAAACCCCTTCTGTCAAATTGCAATTTTATCCTAAGAAACGAAATATAAAACCAGCTTTAACGCTCGCCGACAAAGACGAAGCCGAAGCCGATACCAGGCTGTTACTTATAATAAATACAATAGGTATTATAATAAGGTATGTATGTTTGTTTAATAAACCGTATTATAAAACTCTGCATGACAACATAAATCTATCTGAAATTAAAAAAAAAAAAATCTGCAAGTGTTTTTTTTATGTGTAGAACAATATATGTAAACGAACCCGTATCAAAAAGTAAGTTCACAGGTATGTTGTAGTAAACTTTAAATTGTTATAAAATCATCTAACGGCGAAAACGAACTTTTTATAATCATTCCATGCAAAGGTTCAGTACTGATATTAAGAATCATCTTTCAAACAATCCTAGATTGATAAAACTATCACCATATACATGAAAATAATAAACAAAAGAGAGAGAAATAGGAAATCCTATAAAAAATAAATTTTAATCAAAGACTGCAACATGCGCGGCGATCATCTTACAATATAATTGTTGAATACATAAAAAATATTCACACGTACACCTCACGTAACAACAATAAAGTTCGAATTCAGCAAATTTACATAATGCAATTTTGCAGTCTTTGAGATTTTAAAGACTCACTTACACCTATACTGCAAAAAATTAATACGATCGTTTCCGACGCCGTCGTCAGGCGGTTTACAAAGAGTATAGCACAATAATTAACCACGGGACGGCGCATGAACCGTTTCGAAGGCGAATGTATGAGTGTGAAAGCATCTTAATTAATCAAGCGCAACGCGGAGTAACAGCAAAGCAACCAGTAGTTGATTGGTTAACGTGTAAGGTAGTGTTAGCTGTATGTATGAATAAATTAAATTAACATTTGGATGTCCTTGGTGTGTCCAATCTGGGGTCATGGAAATAGAATGAGCGTGTGCCTGTAGGTGCATGCTATTTCTTGCTCTGTGAAGAGACATGAGTCAATCTGACCCAAATTTTAGTTTAATGTTTACGATATCCTAAAGTTCAGATGTCCTTGGTGCCCAATCTGGGGTCATAGAAATAGAATGTGTGTGTGCCTGTAGGTGCATGCTATTTCTTGCTTTGTGAAGAGACATGAGACAAACTTGTCCTGAATTTTAGGATAACGGTTCAAACAGCGAGCGTCCTTGTTTGTTAACGTATAAGGTATTGTATGAACAAATTAAATTAAAATTTGGATGTCCTTGGTGCCCAATCTGGGGTCATGGAAATAGAATGAGCGTGTGCCTGTAGGTGCATGCTATTTCTTGCTCTGTGAAGAGACATGAGTCAATCTGACCCAAATTTTAGTTTAATGTTTATGGAATCCTAAAGTTCAGATGTCCTTGGTGCCCAATCTGGGGCCACAGAAATAGAATGGGCATGTGCCTGTAGGTGCAGTCTATTTCTTGCTTTGTGAAGAGACATGAGACAATCTGTCCTGAATTTTAGCTTACTATGTTCATATAGTTCAATTAGTAAACGAGTTATGTGTGAAACTTGTTGTTATAAAACTTGTCAACTAAAGTCGTGGTTATGTGTGAAACTTTTTGATATAAAACTAGTCAAGTAAAGTAGTGGATATGTGTGAAACTTGTTGTTATAAAACTTGTTAACTAAAGTCGTGGTTTAGTGTTCAATCCGAGAATCTGCAGCAGTTGATCGAGGTAAGCCATCGGTAATAATTTTATACGGTAACGGTAAGGTAATATTTCGGTTTAGCACTAAAATAGTGGAATAGGCGCCGAACCAGTATTTTACTCCACTATGTAAGATTTCTACTCCACCTTCCGTTCCATCGGGTGGAATAGGCGCCGAACCAGTGTTTTACTGTACTATGTAGGATTTCATTTATATTATTGGGCATTCTACTCCACCGAGAGTGACGAGGCGAACGGAGTGAGCCGATTGAACGGAAGGTGGGGTAGAATGCCCAATAAAGGCTTGGGCAGACCAGCGCGACTTGTCGCGCGACGCGACACGAACAATACAATTTCTAAGAAAACTTCACAGTATAACAATAACCGGTGTCGCGTCGCGCGACAAGTCGCGCTGGTCTGCACAAGCCTTTAAGGCTTGTGCAGACCAGCGCGACTTGTCGCGCGATGCGATATTGCGATATTATATCCGTAGAACATTTTCTATGAAAGCGCGCGCGACACTTCACACAGGAGCGATCTGTAGCGCCGCGACACAGATATATCGCGTCACGTGATGCGAAAGCGCGGCACCAACAAAGGAGAATTTTCCTTTGTCGGTGTCCCGCTGCGAATCGCGTCGACATCGCGTAGCTGTGAAAGCTGGCGCGACGCGACACCAAGAGAGTATAAATGGCGGTGCATCCCGAGCTGAGCTCAGTAGTAGACGATCTTCGTCATAGGACGAAGGCAGGTCTGTGCTCGTTTGCTGAGCGTGGGGTCCTAGGTTTGATTCCCCGGTCGGTCAACATAACCCAACCTAACCTAGGTACCTAAACTTACCGGCTTAATCCAAAAAGTAATAACAGCCGCAGGTTCTATTAATCGTACCTGGTTTGGCCGGGGTTAATCAGTCGATGGGTGACGATCTTTACATAGGAAGGTACCGAGACTCCTCTATCGTGGTTCCGGCTGTCATTCGTCGATATTTATTAGGTACCTATATTTATTCGCGGATTTTGACATTATGTTTCTATCTAGCTGGCCCACCTGAGCCACACACAGCAACGAAACCGATGTAGACTGTTAGCTTATTGAATAAAAAAAAAAAAAACAAATAAAAAACCAAGACAGAGCGCTGTCAACAGTGAAGTGAACAGCACGGCACAGGTTGTAAAAATGTGTGCGTGTGAGCGAGTATGCACAGAGCGGCGGTGAGTTTTGGCATGCTTGTGAGTTATAGTACACCCGCATTTCGCCAGTTATGCGTAGGTAATTCATGTGTGTGTTTACATATTGAGCACTGTTTTATTAATTCAAGAAGATTTCACGAAGATAGTAGGTTCCGAATTTAAAAGTACCACAAATGAACCACATTTCGACTTCATACGAGCCTTTAAGGCTTGTGCAGACCAGCGCGACTTGTCGCGCGACGCGACACGAACAATACAATTTCTAAGAAAACTTCACAGTATAACAATAACCGGTGTCGCGTCGCGCGACAAGTCGCGCTGGTCTGCACAAGCCTTAAAGGCTCGTACAGACCAGCGCGACTTGTCGCGCGATGCGATATTGCGATATTATATCCGTAGAACATTTTCTATGAAAGCGCGCGCGACACTTCACACAGGAGCGATCTGTAGCGCCGCGACACAGATATATCGCGTCACGTGATGCGAAAGCGCGGCACCAACAAAGGAGAATTTTCCTTTGTCGGTGTCCCGCTGCGAATCGCGTCGACATCGCGTAGCTGTGAAAGCTGGCGCGACGCGACACCAAGAGAGTATAAATGGCGGTGCATCCCGAGCTGAGCTCAGTAGTAGACGATCTTCGTCATAGGACGAAGGCAGGTCTGTGCTCGTTTGCTGAGCGTGGGGTCCTAGGTTTGATTCCCCGGTCGGTCAACATAACCCAACCTAACCTAGGTACCTAAACTTACCGGCTTAATCCAAAAAGTAATAACAGCCGCAGGTTCTATTAATCGTACCTGGTTTGGCCGGGGTTAATCAGTCGATGGGTGACGATCTTTACATAGGAAGGTACCGAGACTCCTCTATCGTGGTTCCGGCTGTCATTCGTCGATCTTTCACAGTTGTTACGGGTCGTCAGAAGCCCGAAAGTGACAACCACTCTTACCAAGGGGTATCGTATTACACAGTTACTGGGTTGTCAGTTGTTGGAGGTCAGATAGGCAGTCGCTCCATGTTAAATACTGGTATTCAGGTAATCAGGTCGATCCGAAAAGACTGGAAGCCGACCGACCCCAACATTGGGAAAAGGCTAGGCAGACTGACAGACTATTGCCAAGTGAAATTAAATCATAAGCAAAATAGTAAGTCATTGTAATGTGACTGTTTTCTCATTGTTTGAAGGTATAAATCAGGATGTTTGACTATCTTTACGAAAAAAAATATCAATTCTCCATTTCAAACTAAATTACATTGCACTGAATTACTCATGGTATTGGCGGCACGCTGCGGCACGGTCAAAGGACTAGGTGCCTTTTGTAGCGGCCGCAAGTCAGCCGCTCAGTCCTGCGCCGCCGCGCCGCACTCGCCACTGCCACCTAGGTACCAGGTAGGTACCTATATTTATTCGCGGATTTTGACATTATGTTTCTATCTAGCTGGCCCACCTGAGCCACACACAGCAACGAAACCGATGTAGACTGTTAGCTTATTGAATAAAAAAAAAAAAAACAAATAAAAAACCAAGACAGAGCGCTGTCAACAGTGAAGTGAACAGCACGGCACAGGTTGTAAAAATGTGTGCGTGTGAGCGAGTATGCACAGAGCGGCGGTGAGTTTTGGCATGCTTGTGAGTTATAGTACACCCGCATTTCGCCAGTTATGCGTAGGTAATTCATGTGTGTGTTTACATATTGAGCACTGTTTTATTAATTCAAGAAGATTTCACGAAGATAGTAGGTTCCGAATTTAAAAGTACCTACCACAAATGAACCACATTTCGACTTCATACGAAGCAGACGTGTTATCGCTTATGTTAAAAATATTTTAATCAGTGTTCTTCAAAATTAAATAGTAGTACACTCAAAATAGAGTTCAATTTATTGAAAACCATAATTGTAATTACGCCGCTACGCCACTGTGTTCAATACCGCTAAAACAAAGGAGTGCCTGCCGTTGCGCCGGCACACCCCCGCGCTCGCCGTGTTTCACCTCTGCCCAACAAAGACGGGTATTATTCATCTCGCTTGCACAAGGACTCCGCGTTCGGCCGTAACGTACCTCACCTCCGCGAGAAAAAAGTGCAGTGGATATTTTTTGACTCTTTCGCACAGTGACTCTGCGTTTGTGTACTGAATAGTAAGTTGAATAATTTAATATAGATTACCTTATTATTTACATAAAAATTTTGTGTGAAGTTTTACATACGTTGATTGTTTTTGGATACGAATTGTATTAACTACAATGAGTGTACAAAGATCGCCACCATCACGTACACCCGGTACACCTATCGGTACGAATGCAAGTTGTAACATAGGCACTACACACAGCTCCCCCGACCTATCGAATCTAAGTGCGCTCGCAGCAGATTCTCAAATTACCTTCCGGTGTAAACGTAAACAACCGCCGTCAGATCATAACTGTGAATATGCTGATGAAATAAAAGAAATCAGATCGGAATTAGGACGTATCGGCCAATTACTAGAAAAATATGTAGGATCCAATGAGCAGATCATAAGTAAAATGCAGGAAAGCTTAATACAGGTCAATACGCAAATATCTGAACTAAAATTATCTAACGAGCAAACAATGCACTTGACTCGTGAAAACACAACTCAGATTAATGAGATCAAATCTTCAACGTCTAACATTGCACAAGGGCAAAAAGAACTACAGTCAACTGTGTCACACGTAGAAAAACAAGTCGGACAGGATCAACAGAAAATAGTATCACTTGAGTCAGACCTTAGTGCTCTTAAGCAATCATTCCTGTTCCAACCAGACTCGTCTAAAATAAATAACCAACTCTATTCGAATGAACAAGTAATTAAAGAGGTAACAGATCGGAAAGCCAGAGAAAAAAACATCATCATAGTTGGGGTACCGGAGCAAACTGCCAATGACGCACAAGACAGAATGTCTAAAGACGAACAAGAGGTCTGGGAAATTACAACCAAGGTGTGCCAAGATCTTCCAAAACCCATAAAGATTTTTAGAATTGGAAAGTACACACATGGAAAACACCGCAGCATTAAAGCATGGTTCAACACTTCAGATTCTGCTAAATACGTTCTACAAAACAGAGACAAGCTACCACAAAATATAAAAGTATTTTCGGACCAAACTCCGACACAGCAGCTATATCTGAAAAATCTGAAGGAAGAACTAGCACGCCGTCAAAATGATGGTGAGACTGACCTTACAATAAAATACATACACGGGACACCAACAGTTGTAAAAAAGTCTCCAAAAAACCCCAATTAACCAGCGACAATATAACTGCGGATATGTACTGTAACACCTATCAAGTACTTAATGACTATCGCACTATTAACACTGGCAAATCACGACTAAGATTTTTATACCTAAATGCTAGAAGTATAAGGAAAAGCGGGAAGTTAGACGAGCTAAAATGCATCCTAAAATCATTACCAAAAACCACACATGGCATTCTAGTAACAGAAACCTGGATAGGGTCGGAAACCCAAGCTTTGGTACTGCAAATTGAGAATTATACCCATTATTACAGTTATAGAACAGACTCAAAAGGCGGAGGAGTTTCAGCATTCATCCACAACGATCTGAAACATAGTTTATCGGAGTCTAAGTACTCAGGTGGAAATAATTACTTATGGATACACTTAGAAAGGCATGCTTTTGAAATCGGAGTAATATACGACCCTGGTAACACCAACTACAAGGAGTTCCTTGAAGAATATGAGTCCCAGCTACAACGAAGAAAGAGAGCAATCGTTTTCGGCGATTTCAACATCGATCTATTAGCTAAAACCAGCAAAGAGACTAAGCAATACAAAGCAGCAACTAAAGAGGCTGGGTACGTACTACTGAATAAGATAACCAAAAAATACTGCACAAGGGATTCGAAAACAAAAAAAAGTATTATTGACCACATCAGCACAAATTTAAAAGACGACAAATTCCACATGGTAATATTTAAATCTTCTATGTCCGACCACTATCAAATGTACTTAGAACTCAAGAAAGTAAAATCCCCCCGACAATTGCGAGCTCAGTACGAAGCAATAAATTACACAAACTTATACAACCTCATGGAAAGAACCGAATATGAGAACCCTCATAATGATTACCTGGCATTAGAGGATGTGATAAAGTCATGTGTAGAAAAAAGCAGAGTTACGAAGACTAAAATACTCAACCTACCACAAAAAGACTGGATTAACAAAGAGATTATAGCCGAAATCAATCTAAGGAATATTATGGGGACGGAACTTAAAAGCAATCCTGACAATGAAGTAATCAAAGAAGCATTTGTTAAAAAAAGAGACTGTGTAGCTAAACTAATAACAGGAACAAAAAATAACTTCTACTATGAAGCATTTACTAAATGTATCAAAAAACCCAAAAACATGTGGGGTCTAATTAACTCCTTAACAAATAATAAAACAAACCAAAGCTGTGTTCCTTCAAAACTAGTAATTAATTCGAAAAGCACTACAGAACCCAACGACATTTGTCAAATCTTTAATGATTACTTTTCCACGATAGGACCCTTGCTAGCGAATGAAATACCTGCCATATTTCATAATGATTGTGACCGCGCATTGCCGACTTCTTCTCCTAAAGACCACGAAGGGCTGTCCAGTTTTAATCCCTGTTCTGCTATAGAGATACTTAAAATAATTACAAACCTTGATTCAAGCTGTAGCACGGGCATAGATGGCATTAATACTAAAGTAATAAAATGCACCAAAAACCTAATTGCAAATACCCTAAGCAAATGCTTTAATAAATTACTAGCCGATGGAAACTTTCCTGAATCATTAAAAATAGCAAAAGTAACTCCGGTTTACAAATCGGGAAATACCACTGATCCGGGCAATTATCGTCCGATTTCAGTATTACCTGTAGTGTCAAAATTATTAGAGAAAATCCTCCACAACCGACTAGAAACATACTTAAACTCTATTAACTTTATCACCAATCGCCAATATGGTTTCAGGCCACAAAGTAATACCACTACAGCTACAATTGATCTCGTAAACAAAATTAAATGCAATATAGACTGTAAAAATATATGCTTAGGTATCTTTATAGACCTGAAAAAGGCGTTTGACACGGTTTCCCACAAGCTGCTTTTAAAGAAACTAGAATCCATTAATATTACCGGCAATGCTCTAAAAATATTCGAATCATACCTAACTAACCGCTCGCAAGTGGTTAAACTTGGTGACCATCAAAGTGGCGCAAGACCTATAACATACGGCGTTCCACAGGGATCAATTTTGGGTCCCTTGTTCTTCTTAATATACATAAATAATATAAATGAAATCAAGTTACACGGTCATCTTACCTTGTATGCCGATGATACATGCTTATTTTACTTCGGGCCTTCGATTCATGACATTATTTTACAAGCCCAAGAGGACTTAAATTCCCTATTCACGTGGTTTCAGCTGAACCTTCTAACAATAAATACCTCCAAAACGTGTTATGTAATATACAAGGCAAAAAATAAACACATTCCCCCATTTAACCCACTCACAATTAACAATGAGCAGCTACAGCTAAAAACTTGCGAAAAATATCTCGGGCTTAGAATAGACAGTTCCCTTACCTGGAACGCTCACATCGACTACGTAAAGAACAAGCTCTCGACACTAGTCGGAGCTCTGCACAACGTAGTAAGGTGCATTCCACGGGGTTTGCGATACACCATCTATAATGCCCTAGTGAAGCCACATCTACTATACTTGATCGAAATATGGGGTAGTGCTGCAAAAACTAAACTATCGCAACTACAAATTTCCCAAAACAAACTAATAAAATTGCTCTTCAACTATCCGTACTTAACATCGACGACTAAAATATACAGAGACACAAAAATAATGAACATAAAGCAACTTTACATCTATAACACATGTATCTTTATCAAAAAAGTTCTTAACAAAAACATTCACACAAATATCACACTTACTCAATACAAACAAGTTAGTCAACGAAGCACACGACGAGCAAGTTTATTAGTCTTACCAAAAACCAGAACCAATTATGGAAAAAAAATGCTTACATTTGAAGGAGCACAGCTATACAATAAAATACCCTCACGCATAAGAAATCTGCACTCATTCAATGCATTCAAAACCCAACTTAGCCTATATCTAATCGCAAACCGGACATTACTCGAAAAATGAATGCGTTGGGTGGGTCGAGTTTCGAGTACTTTCTAATTAGTCTGTGAAGGATGTAGTCGAACCTAAATTAGTATTTAAGTAATAGTATTGTTCTCAAGTAAGCGACATGTTATGTTTTTATTGAGAATAAAGTATCTTTAAACCTAAAGTAGGTAAGTAGGTACCTACCTAGGTTAGTTCCAATATACCTAATCTGCGTGCACAATTTATTTGCCAAACATGTAAACAAACACAAGTTTTCCACTTAGACCAACATGAACTTTATGTTTGTGTAAATAAAGTTGATTTTAGACCGACTAGTATTGTTAAAAAAGTCATAAACATTTTGAAGTTGTAGCGCAAACTGAACCTTATGTCTTAGGCATTACAGTTGTTTTTTTCTAAAACTCGTGTTTGTTTACATGTTTTTTTTTTTTTTTTTGGTTGGGAAATCATCAAATGACTCCTCCCGCTCTGGGCGGAGCGAGAGGGAGTGTCAGACTTTTACTGACTAAAACCCACCTGTGTTCCTTCCGTTGCCTATGTGCTGGGGCCACGATATCCCTTTCAGACAAACCCGCAACCCAAGCAGGTTGTTTACATGTTAGGCAAATGAATTGCGAACGCAGATTACCTACTCGTATGTTGTCAACTTTACGGGTGTGTCAAAAATGATAGTTCCTACCTACTCATGAAAAGGCCATAAAAAAATATTACGGCCGAAAGTAGGTACCTGCACTATACATGTAGAAATTAAATTATTTTTCCGAAATCATATTTATGTACACACGGCTACACATCAAGCTATACATTTCCAGTTTATACTGATCTCGCATTCTATCGGATTTCCATACCATGCGAGGTCAACTTATACTGGAAATGTATAGCTTGATGTGTAGCCGTGTGTACTACTTAAATTGATAAGTAAATTAAAAAATCTTGATTTTTAAATAAATAGGTACTTTGTAATAGCACGACAGAAATTGGCTAGTATCGTCATTCGTGCTTGCGTGGCAAGCTTAGGTACCTACTTGGGTTAGGTTGGGTTATATTGACCGACAGGGGTATCGAACCTAGGACCCCACGTTCAGCAAACACGCACAGACCTGCCTTCGTTCTATGACGAAGATCGTCTACTACTGAGCTCAGCTCGGAATGCACCGCAATTTATACTCTCATGGTGTCGAGTAGCGCCCGCTTTCACAGCTACGCGATATCGCCGCGATTCGCAGCGCGACAAGAACAAAGGAACATTCCTTTGTACCAAACGAAGAACGCAGCCATTCGTGCATACAGCAACTTTCCCTGCCACGCTAACAAAGTCCATATGCGCTATTTACAGAGATCTGTTAAGACACGCATACAGGAACTGCGTGACGCGAGCTGGGACAAGATGCTGAGCGACCTAGAGCCGAACCACCTAGCCTTCTGGGAACTTCAGAGGAAACTCAAGTCCCAGCAAGTCGTTTCCACACCACCCCTAGTCCGCCCCGACAAGACCGTAGCCTTCGACGACATCGACAAGGCTGAATGCCTAGCCGATAGTCTAGAAGCGCAATGGTCACCCAGCACTCTACCAGTAGACCAAGCTCACCTCCTAGAGGTAGACGCCAAAGTCGAACGTAGAGCCTCTCTCCCTCCCGTTGAAGACCCTGAAAGCCCTCTGCCCCCCGTCACACCAGACGAAGTGCACGACATTATCAAGGGTCTTAAAGTCCGTAAAGCCCCCAGCTCTGATGGAATCACTAATAGGGTGATTCAGCTATTCCCTGCCCACCTGATAATGCTACTGACCACCATCTTCAATGGTGCCTTAAGCAACAATTTCTTCCCACAAGTGTGGAAAGACGCCACCGTCATCGGTATCCCGAAGCCCGGCAAACCCAAAACCGAGCCTTCGAGTTACCGCCCCATCAGTCTGCTCAAAGTCCTCGGCAAGGTCTACGAGAGGCTTATTTATAAGCGTCTCAGAGGCTACGCCGAGACAAAGGGCCTCATCCCCAACGAACAGTTTGGGTTCCGCACCCAGCACTCTAGCGTGCATCAGGCCCACCGGATAATCGAACACATAAGCGCTGGCTTCCAGCGTGGTTTGTATACCGGTGCAGTATTCTTCGATATAGCGAAAGCGTTTGACAAAGTCTGGCACAACGGCTTAATATACAAGCTGTACCAACTCGGTGTGCCAGATCGTCTCGTGCTCATCTTACGAGACTTTTTGTTGAATCGCACATTCCGCTATCGCATCGAAGGCGCAATATCCTCTCCCCGTCCCATCCGCGCAGGCGTCCCTCAGGGCTCTGTGCTTGCCCCCCACATATTCACTCTATTCACCAGCGACATCCCGAAGAGTAAAAAGGCACAGTTGGCTCTGTTCGCAGACGATACTGCCATTTACTACAAGGGCGCTGGACCCGACTCGATAGCCCGCATTCTCCAAACCGCAGTCAATAACCTTGGCGCCTGGTTTAGGAAATGGAGGATCGAAGTCAACCCCGACAAAAGCCAAGCGGTCATGTTTTCAAAACTGCTGGCTCGATACAGACCCCCCTTGCCCCGACCCATCACCATGCTCGGCAAGCCGATCCCTTGGGAGAAGCGAGCCAAGTATCTAGGTGTGGTCCTCGACCAACATCTCACTTTCGCAGACCACATAAAGCAGGCCCGCGCGCGGGCCGCTTTCGCTCTCGGAAGACTCCACTCCATGTTAAATGCACGTAGCAAAATGTCACTTAGGTGCAAATTGCGAATCTACACAACGTGCATTCGCCCCATCCTGACCTATGCGGGCGCCGTATTCGCCCAAGCTAAACCCCGTCAAATCCATAGATTGCAGGTAATACAGAACAGATTCCTTCGTAAGGCCACGGGAGCCCCTTGGTTCTGTAGGAACGAGACCCTCCACCTCGACTTTAGACTCCCCACAATCCACCAGTTTCTAAAACGCAATTCCAAGCGTTTCTTTGATTCCGCCGCCACCCATCGCAACCCTCTGGTTGTCGAGGCCGCCAATTATCTCCCGAGTCAAATCAGTACAGTCCGCCGCCCGAGGCAAATCCTTTCCGACCCAGACGACCCCATAACCCTCCTCCAGGAGAGCAATAGGGAAACCAGTGCAGTTAGAAAACACACACACCGACACACTTTCCGACCTCGCCACCGAGGTCCGCGATCGCGACCCTCCCGAGTAAATGATACTCCCCCCCGACCCTTGCTCGACGATGCGCCAGCCCGCGTCGATGATGCTGAGCCTGTAGCTTTAAACTCCCCGATTAATAATAATAATATATCATTGATCCAGCCTGTCCCTCTTGCTGTCCTCCCCCCAGCGAACGCCCTAAGCCGAGGTTCGTACCCCACAGGGGGTGCCCTTAGCGAGCGTTCGCCTAGTTTTAATTAGCATAGTTTTTGCCCCTGGCTGGAGGCTTTGAGTGTAGAAGCTTAAGGCAGCCACAGGATTGTCCGGTTGAGTAGTCATGACCTCAGTGGTCAGCTTGAGCTCAGTAGTAGACGATCTTCGTTATAGGACGGAGGCAGGTCTGTGCGTGTTTGCTGAACGTGGGGTCCTAGGTTCGATTCCCCCGGTCGGTCAACATAACCCTTTTTTTTTTTTTCCGGGGTGGAAAATCCTCTTGGATGTCCTCCGCCCTGGGGCGGGCGGAGGGGTCTGTCAGACTCTTACTGACTAAAAACCACCCCGGTGTTCCAACTCACACCTACGCCGGGGGTCGCGGGAACTTGAAATCTTCCGCAACCCCCAGCTGGTGCCGGCCCGCCACTGCGGGCCTCCTCGCGGGTCAGGGGGGGGAGTGAGGTGTTAGACTCCCCCCGCGACGTCTCAGAGGGGCGCGCGTGGAACACTACGCGCCGCCACCTTGGGTCCTGATGTGTGGGGGGCGACGGACGTCCCCGAGTCTGTCACCCCTGGACCCATTTAGGGGCGGCTGGAAGAGGGCGTTATCCGCCCTCCGCCGACGCCCAGTGCGCCTGCTGCTGGCCGGGTGAGTGGACGAGATCTCCCTCTCCCTTTCCGCAGCCTCCTTCTGGGAGACGACTGTCTCGCAGTAGGAAACCACCGCGTCCCAGGACTCGCCGCTGCCGACCATCGCATTCACTACGGCCGGCAGCGACAAGTCACTGCCTACTTCTGAGATGAGGGCACGGCGTGGCTCCTCCCAAGCGGCACACTCACCCAGCGTATGGCGCGCCGTGTCCTCCCGGCAGTCGACGCAGTGGTGACACCGGGCGTCCGGCTCCCTGTTTATGCGACACAGGTACTTCCCGAAGCAACCATGCCCCGAGAGCACCTGCGTCACCCGAAACGACAGGGAGCCGTGCCTCCTCCCGAGCCAGCGGTCGAGCACCGGCCGGACCGCCTCGACGATGTCGAGGCCGGCGGCGGCGGTAGGGCGTGAAAGCCTGTCCCGCCATTCCGCCACCAGGACCTCGCGAAGCTGAGACCGATGCAGCTCCATGTGTCGCTGCATCGGTCGCTCGCCCCGCGCCCTCGCTTCCTCGCGCCACCGATACGATGACGCGAGTACTTTCGCCTCGAGGTCCCAGGGCGGGGATCCGGCCAGTGCACAAGCCGCCTCGTAGGAGATCGTGCGATACCCTCTGATGACTCTGACGGCCATCGCCCTCTGCGGCTTGCGCATTACGGCGATGCTACCGGCCGTCAGGTCAGCAGCCCAGATCGGGGCCCCGTAAAGGGCCATCGATCGCACGATCCCCACGTAGAGCCGCCTACAAGCGGCGCTCGGGCCCCCCAAATTGGGAAGCAGCGTTGACAGCGCCCCAGCGGCGCCCAGCAACTTGGGCGCCAGCCGTCGGAAGTGGGGCCGGAAGTCCCACCGGCTGTCGAGCACCAATCCTAGGTACTTCATGGTGGACTCGACAGCGATCCGAGCCCCCCCGACCACGATGTGTGAGCCGGGTGACGGCGCCCGCCGGGGGCCATGAAACACCATGGCCTCCGACTTGCTGAGGGCCACCTCCAGGCCTAGGCGACGTATGCGGCCCACCACCTGTGAGACCGCAGCCGTCGCCAACAACGCTGCCTCCCTGTGCGAGCTCCCCCGGGCAGTGACCAGCGTGTCGTCCGCATAACACGTCAGGTCTACCCCGGCACCGAGCTCGCCCTTCAGCACCCAGTCGTACCCGATGTTCCACAGGAGCGGGCCTAAAACCGAGCCCTGTGGAACACCGCACGACATGCGGCGCTGGTTTCCGCCATCACGTCCCATGTAGGTGACACACCTCTCCGACAGATAAGCCCCAACGATGTGGCGGAGGTAGGGAGGCACCCCATGATACCGCAGTGCCTCCCGAATACAACTCCAGGGCAGGGTGTTGAAGGCGTTGGAAATGTCCAAGGACACCGCCAGCATCACCCCGCCCCGGGACACCGCTTCCTCCGTCAGGACTCTAACCCGCGACACAGCGTGGATCGTGGAGCGCCCATGCCGAAACCCGAACTGGCTGTCGTCCAGGTCCGGCCCCTCTCTGCACAAATGGCCGACGAGGCGGGCTGCGATTATCCGCTCAAACAGCTTGCCCACCTCGTCAAGCAGCACTATGGGCCGGTACGCGGACGGCGAGTCCGCAGGGCGCCCCGCCTTCCTGAGCAGGACCAGACGACCAGATTTCCACAAAGTGGGAAACTGGCCCTGCTCAAGGCACGCTGTGTAGAGTCCTCTCAGTTGGGGCTCAAGCTCCTTCAGAGCGAGGGCTAGCACGCAGCCGTGGATCCCGTCGGGCCCCGGAGCCACGTTCTTGGCCCGGAGCCGCATCACGGCTGCCCTCATCTCTGCCTGTGTCACCTCTGGGACGCTGATGGCGTTCTCCTCTGTAGACTCTGCGGCTGTGGGCAAAGCCATCGGCGGCGGAGTCTGCTCCGCTCTCGCTGGGAAGAGGGCTGCGACCACCTCCTCCAGCAGCTCGGGTTGGAGACTCTCCGTAAGTGGAGGCGCCGCGGCTCGAAGTTTCCCTCGGACCGCGCGATAAGGGCGCCCCCACGGATCCCCGTCTAGAGTCTCCAACATCTCCTCCCTGGCTCGCGTCCTCGACTCACCGATGGCCAGCCACAGAATCTCCTTGGCCGCGCGGTACACCTCATACAGCGCGGCCTCTTCGTCAGGGACCCGACGACGTCTCCTCCGGTATCGGGTGTACTGGCGTCTAACCGCCACGCACGCGACGCGCATCTGCGCGATCTCGGCGGTCCACCAGTACACCTGGCGCCTTGCGGACTGTGTGTGGACCCGGGGCATGGACGCGTCGCAAATTTTTTGCCGTTGCCGACTCCCGGCTCCAGGCCTGGACAATAGCGGCCTCCTCGAGAAGCTCCCTGTCGATGCGCTTACGCGCCCAGCGCGGACCGTCCGTTCGCGGGGCCAGTGGACTGCGGCCGCCGGCGGTCTGGGTGGAGACGTCGAAACGGATGTATCGGTGATCCGACAACGTCTCCACCTCCACGGCGACACGCCAGTCGCGGACACGGCTCGCGACAGCGGGGCTAGCGAACGAGACGTCCACTATAGACCCGCCCCGCTGCCGCACACACGTGTGTACCGAGCCCCGATTTAGGACGGTCAAGCCAGTCGCGACCGCCCACTCCTCCAGCACCTCACCCCTAGCATCGGTCACAGGGGATCCCCACGCCGCAGACTTGGCGTTGAGATCCCCCAGCAACAGCACCAGGCGAGGGTGGAGTCGGCCCACGACGGCACCCAACTCGACAAGGAACCTCTCGAAGTCGGCGAGACTCTTGTTGGGCGAAAAATACGCTCCAACCGTGCCAATGCCGTCCGCGAGGACGGCTACCCAGCCATGACCTCGGGACGGGTTGACAAGAGCCCCGCCAATGATGGCCACCAAACCGTCCAAGTCTCCCACCCAGTTATCCCTGGGGGGGACAAAATACGGTTCGGCGACCACAGCCACGTGAATCGACCACTCTGCCATGCTCTGGAGCAAGAGATCCTGAGCTCTGGCAGAGTGGTTGATATTGCCTTGGAGGAAATGGTAGAGCGCCGTTATGCGCAATCCATTCCCTCCGCACCATTCCTAGGCCGGGAGTCGGCCAAAGAGCAGCCAGGCTGCGGGGGGGGTAAAGAGCCCCCGGCAGCCGTAGCAGCCCCTCCTCTCTTCTTCTTCTTCGTAGCGGGCGCGCCACAGGCCTTTCCGCCCGCTCTGTGCCCGGCGGGCCTCCCTGCAGCTGCACAGAGGCTGCAGTTTGGCGCTGCCGAACACTGGGCCGCCTTGTGGCCGGCCTGACCGGTCTATTTCAGCGGTGCACCGTGCCCTGACATGCCCAATGTCCAGGCACCGGTAGCACCGCAAGGCCCTGGGCTGCAGCAGCTTGACCCTCGCCGCAACCCACCCCACCAACAAACGCCCACCGTCAGCGACCTTATTCGCCGCCGCCACCGGGCACCGCACCCAAATCGTGCCGAGCCCGGAAGCGTCGGCGCGAATCTCGCCCGTCCGGACGTCTTCGGGTGGACATCCACCGACTTTGGCAATGGCCGCCACGACCTCAGCTGGGGTCGTCGAGTCGTCCAGACCATCGACGCGCAACTCCACGGTCTTCATTGGCCTGGACACCCGGACGTCCTCCGGGTTGAGGACCGCCCTCAGCTTGGCGGCCAGGATGTCCGCCTTTTCACCGCTGGAGACACCTGACACCTCGAGTAGGCGCGCCCCCGTAATTGCCGGCCTCATTTTGAAGCCGGACGGTGTGCCGAGGTCGGGAAACGCGACCTTTTCTTTCGCCGTTGTTAGGACAGCCTTATATGTGACGCCCCGTTCTGCGGCTCCGGGCTGCAGTGTAATTACTACAGCCGCGGTGCGTGGGGCTTTGACCTTAGGCGGTCCCTTCTTTGGTGCCGGTGCCGGTGCTCCAGCGGGCGCCGGTGGCGCTGTCTTCCTCCCGTGACGGCGGCCTTTTTTGACGACCGTCGTCCAGGCTTCCGTAGTAGGCCCGGACGCGGCCACCGGTGGTGCTGCTGGTGGCGCAGCTGGCGGCGCAGCCGCCCGGGAGGCGGGCACGGAAGTACCTTTCGCGGGCTTTTTAGTCCCCCTCCCAGACCGGCTCGACTCAGCCGCCGCCTCCTCCTTCCTCCGCTTGTCTGCAGCTAGTGGTGGGCGGAGATTTTGAGCCGGGAGGAGCCGGTTCTCTATCGCCTCCAGGCGGGCACACACCATCTTCCCACACTGCATCATGCAGATGCGCGCGATCTTCTCGACCTCCGCATCCGCAAGTGCAGGCGTCGAAGACGGGACCGACGACGACAGCGCCACGATGGCAGAGGAGCCGGCTGCCGCGGGAGCTGCACTCTGGGCGGCAACCTGCCGCTTGAGGTCCTCCAACTCGGATCGGAGACGGCCATTCTCCTCCCATAGATTCGCCGTCTCCTCCGTGCTAGTGCGATTAAGGAGGACCTCAACCGCCTCCCTAATCCCATCCGCCGCTTCTTTAAGAGCACGCGTGAATGTGCCCTTCAGATTGCCCGACTTGGTGGCAACCTTCAGGACGACATCCACGCCGTCCAAAACTTGGCGACTAAGCGCCACCGCCGTTACGCTCCCGCCGTCAGCCATGCGAGCAGTGCGCCGCTCTCGGGCCTGTTGGGCCAACTCGCTGACTTCGTCAGCCGCGACTGTCCTTTGCTGCGAACGCTTTGCAGCATTGGCCTCCGCTCTATTGGATCCCAGTAGGGAGACAGTGGGCCCGCCCCCAAGGTCCACCACCGTGGGCTCAAGGACCACTTCCTTGGACCCAGAGTCGCTTCCTCCGCTGGGTGCCGGCGTGTCAGAGGATCGCGCGATGATGAAGGAGCTGACGCTCCAGTAATTGCGCGACCTCGCCCTCTCTTGCCTGTCGGCACTTTGGCAACCGGTAAGTTTTCTTCGCTTGAAGAGAACCCTGCGTGCTCCTCATCCTCCTTGCGCGCGTGCGTCTTCCAAAATTTGGAAGCACGCTCAATCCTCTCCCCTTTAGTCCGCGAGCGCTTTGAGCTTACGCTCGCCACGCTCGCCACACTAATCCTATCAGATGTGGTGTCAGAATCTGACACCACACCCACGCCCATCTGCTCGACCAATACGATCGGCAATTTCGTCAATGCTGTGTTTTTTTTATTTTTATTAATTGGTTCCATGTAAATCCCACGAGTAGATATAGGTACTACAAGTCCACCGGGCAGAGCCTAGATACCCGGTAAGCCTACATACTACAGAGTGCGGCAGGTGCTCTGTAGGGGAAGCGCTCGCGACTGGACTCCCTCCAGCCATTCATCCACTCACCGCGCTTCAAAGCTTAGGATTGGGTGGTTTTTTATCTTAGAGGTAGCCTTCCTCTGGGCCAGACAATTAAGCCAAGCCCCCGGCGGCGGCATTAGACATGCCTCCGTTCGCTGTCCGGCCAACCCGACTCAGCGAACCCGCCGAAAGTTCTCTCGTTGAAGACTACTCCTCAACGAGAGAAACCCGTGCCACTTTGGTGCGCCTGCACCGCAGCGGCATGGTCGCATCATCTGTCGATCGACTATCATCGATCGATCAGGAGCGACCCCGTCCCGGTGTCTCTCTTAGTCTGGTCTCTCACTTGTGCCTTTCCGGCATGAGTAACTCTACCGGCAGAGCCCCAAGATCATTGAGAAGCCCCACCACGACGACGACGTGGAGACACATTCGGTGGGGCGGTCAACATAACCCTTTTTTTTTTTTTTTTTTTTTTGTCGCTGAGAAATGCTTTATGCATCCCCGGCTCGTGGGGGACGAGTCGGGGTATGTGGGACTCCCTGTCCTAGTGACAGTATACCCACTAAAACTCAGCGGTGTTCCCGCATCGCGGTGATGGGAGGGTCATGGGAAACCGGCTCAGCCTTTACATCCACAACCCTCCCGGCGCATGCTCGCCTAGCTGGCGGGCCCCGCATGCCCCCCGGGTTGGGGGGCTACGGGAATGGCCGGGAACACCTGGCCATTCCCGTCCGACACTGGTGGAGGTCTGTGCGATACAGGCAAGGGTGCCCCCGCACCCGTTGCCTGCTGACCTCCACCTGGGAGGAGTCGGAGATGACTATCATACTGACGTCTTCTTCGACCCCTCCTCCGCCTTCGGAGCGGCGCCTCGGCAGGATCGTCCTCCCGAGCGCGCTCCGCCGCCTCCTTCTGGGACATGACGTGTTCGCAGAAGGAGGCGACTGCCGCCCAGGACCCCTCATCCCTCAGCATGGCGTTAACCAGGCCGGGGAGCGAGACGTCCGGTCCGATCGCTGCGACGAGACTGCGGCGCGGCTCTGACCACGACGGGCACACCTCGAGTGTGTGCTGTGCCACGTCCTCCGCCGCGCCACAGTCGCGGCACGACGGCGTCTCCTCCCGTCCGATTCGGTGCAGGTACGATCCGAAGCAACCGTGTCCGGACAGCACCTGCACGAGACGGAAGGAGAGGAACCCGTGCGGACGCTCGAGCCAGTCTCGCAGGACTGGCCCAATCGCGTCGAGGGTTCGGCGGCCGAAGGCTGCGGGGGCGAGGTCCCCCGTCTAATGGACGACGATGGCGTCCCTCACCTCCCGCCGGACGGCCTCCCGCTCTTCCGGAGCTGAGCGTACGCCCCTCGCTTTCCGCTCCGCCGTCCATTCATACACTCTGGCGAGCACCCACGCCTCGAGTTCCCAAGGAGGGGTGCTGGCCAGAGCGCATGCTGCCGCATAGCCCACCGTGCGGTAGGCCCGCGCCGCACGCTGGGCTATGGCCCTTTGAGGTGCCCGCAAGGCCGCGGCGTTCTCTCGTCTCTGGAGGGACTCCTCCCAGATAGGAGCCCCATAGAGGGCCATGCTCCTCAAGATGCCGGCGTAAAGTTGCCGGCATCGCGCGCTGGGCCCCCCCAAGTTGGGAAGCAGCCACGAGAGAGCGCCCGCGGCCTTCAGCAGGCGCTACGACAGCCCGCTGAAATGCGGGCCGAAGCGCCACCTGCTGTCGAGTACAAGGCCCAGATATTTCATCTGGGCCTTCACCTCAATCCTGACGCCCTCCACGAAGATGTGGGCGTCAGGTGGTGGGTGGCGCTGCCGAGGGCCGTGGAAGAACACGGCCTCGGTCTTGTGCAGCGCCACCGTTAAACCAAGGCGGCGGATCCGCCCCGCGACCAAGGATCCGCCCGCCGAGGCCAGGTTGGCCGCCTCTCTGAAACTCTCCCCCCGGGCGGTGAGGAGAGTGTCATCCGCGTAGCAGACGACACTCGTGCCTCGGAGGAGAGTTCCCCGCAGGAGCCAATCATAGCCGACGTTCCAGAGGAGAGGTCCTAAGACTGACCCCTGTGGAACGCCGGCCTCAACGGCGTACCGCCGGACTCGGCCAGTCCTGTCTACCAGGAGGATCGCCCGATCCTCCAAGTAGCTGGCCAGCAGACCGCGCATGTACCGAGGCACTCCGTGGAATCGGAGCGCCTCGAGGATGGTGCAGTGGGGAACGGAGTTGAAGGCGTTGGCAATGTCGAATGACACAGCCAACAATCCGTCCCCCGCATCCATCGCCTCCTTCACCTGCCCCTTAAGGCAGGCCAGCGCGTCCACCGTGGACCGCTCAGCCCGAAAACCGAACTGAGCGTCCGACAAGTCCGGCCCGATACGCCGCAGATGGCCCTTTAGGCGGGCAGCGATTATCCCCTCGAACATTTTACCGACCTCATCGAGCAGAACGATGGGCCGGTATGCCGAGGGGGAGTCTGCTGGGCGGCCCTCCTTGCGGAGGAGGCACAGCTGCCCCTCCTTCCACGGTTTCGGGAACCTCCCAGACGCAAGGCATGCGCTGAAGAGGTCCCGAAACCTCTCCTCCATTTGAGTGGCGGCGATCGCCACCACTCTTGCCGGGACACCGTCGGGGCCCGGAGCTGTCTTCTTGGCGCGGATATGGAGAATCGCCGCACCAAGTTCCGACTCCGTGACACGAGGGGCCTCCTCTTCCTCCTCAGCTGGCGGAGCTGTCCCAAGCGGGGGGTCCATCACTGGTGGGGTGAAGTTGTCC
The DNA here is from genome assembly GCA_916701695.1 of Agrochola macilenta. Taxonomy (NCBI): domain Eukaryota; kingdom Metazoa; phylum Arthropoda; class Insecta; order Lepidoptera; family Noctuidae; genus Agrochola; species Agrochola macilenta. The sequence continues at coordinate 860,029 of OU753583.1, read as the reverse complement.
CTGCACGGAAACAGGGACCGAACCACCCCATCCAGAAACGAGGGCTCGAGGGTCTCGGCAACGGGGGGACCAAAGGGGCTCAATTTGTTGCGCGCCGCCTTGTACGGTCTCCCGAAGGGGTCGTTGTCGAGACCCTCCAGCATCTCCGCTCTCCCCAAGTCTCTGGCGGCGGCGATGGCTCTATCGAGGACCATTTTCGCCTCCAAGTACACCTCATAGAGGTGGTCCCCGACAGCCACATCCCGTCGACGCCGCCGCCGGCTCCGCGTGTAGGCCCTCCTCGCCTCCACACACGCCGCTCGAAGCCCCGCCAGCTCCGCCGACCACCAGTACACTGCGCGTTTGGGTTGTGGTCGGCGAGACCGAGGCATGCTGGAGTTGCATACCTCGGTCAGAGACTCCCTCATCAGCTCCGCCACGGTGTCCACGTCCAGGCCGGCGGAAGGCGGCGAAAGCCAGTCCTGGACGAACGCCGCCTCCCGCGCTGCCTCCCTGTCCAGGCGGGTGAGAGCCCACCGTGGGAACGGTGACGGCCCCGAGCGGGGCCGCGTCCTTCCGGGGCCACTGGTGGAGATGTCGAAACGCACGTAGCGGTGGTCTGACAAAGTCTCCACCAGGTCCACCCGCCAGTTCAGCACGCGCGCGGCTAACGCAGGGGTGGCGAAAGTGACGTCCACTATTGAGCCACCCTGCCGCCGCACGCATGTCTGGACGCTCCCTCTGTTCAAGAGGGAGAGTCCAGAGGAGGCCGCCCACATTTCCACTGCCCGCCCGCGTGCGTCGGTGGCCGGGGAGCCCCAGGTCACCGACTTGGCGTTCAGGTCTCCCAGTACGGAGACCTGACGCGGCGCCGCCCTGTGGTCAACATAACCCAACCTAACCTAAGTAGGTACCTAAGCTTGCCACGCAAGCACGAATGACGATACTAGCCAATTTCTGTTGTGCTTATTACTTACAAAGTATTTATTTAAAAATCAAGTTTTTTTTAATTTACTTATCAATTTAAGTAGGTAGGTACATAATATATGATTTCGGAAAAATAATTTAATTTCTACATGTATAGTGCAGGTACCTACTTTCGGCCGTAACATGTTTTTATGGCCTTTTCATGAGTAGGTAGGAACTTGCGTATCATTTTTGACACACCCGTAAAGTTGACAACATACGAGTAGGTAATCTGCGTTCGCAGTTCATTTGCCAAACATGTAAACAACCTGCTGGGGTTGCGGGTTTGTCTGAAAGGGCGGCCAATATCGCGGCCCCAGCACATAGGCAACGGAAGGAACACGGGTGGGTTTTAGTCAGTAAAAGTCTGACACTCCCTCTCGCTCCGCCCAGAGCGGGAGGAGTCATTTGATGATTTCCTAAAAAAAAAAAAAAAAAAAAACGACAAAATGTAAACAAACACGAGTTTTAGAAAAAAACAACTGTAATGCCTAAGACATAAGGTTCAGTTTGCGCTACAACTTCAAAATTTTTATGACTTTTTTAACAATACTAGTCAGTCTAAAATCAACTTTATTTACACAAACATAAAGTTCATGTTGGTCTAAGTGGAAAACTAGTGTTTATTTACATGTTTGGCAAATAAATTGTGCACGCAGATTAGGTATATTGGAACTAACCTAGGTAGGTACCTACTTACCTACTTTTAATTTCGGAACCTACTATCTTCGTGAAATCTTCTTTAATTAATAAAACAGTGCTCAATATGTAAACACACAGATGAATTACCTACCCATAACTGGCGAAATGCGGGTGTACTATAACTCACAAGCATGCCAAAACTACACCGCCGCTCTGTGCATACACGCTCACACGCACACATTTACAACCTGTGCCGTGCTGTTCACTTCACTGTTGACAGCGCTCTGTCTTGGTTTTTTATTTGTTCTGAGGATTAGACATGTACATTCAATAAGCTAACAGTCTACAGTCTACATCGGTTTCGTTGCTGTGTGTGGCTCAGGTGGGCCAGCTAGATAGAAACATAATGTCAAAATCCGCGAATAAATATAGGTACCTACCTGGTATCTAGGTGGCAGTGGCGAGTGCGGCGCGGCGGCGCAGGACTGAGCGGCTGACTTGCGGCCGCTACAAAAGGCACCTAGTCCTTTGACCGTGCCGCCGCGTGCCGCCAATACCATGAGTAATTCGCATTTCGCCAGTTATGCGTAGGTAATTCATCTGTGTGTTTACATATTGAGCACTGTTTTATTAATTAAAGAAGATTTCACGAAGATAGTAGGTTCCGAAATTAAAAGTAGGTAAGTAGGTACCTACCTAGGTCAGTTCCAATATACCTAATCTGCGTGCACAATTTATTTGCCAAACATGTAAATAAACACTAGTTTTCCACTTAGACCAACATGAACTTTATGTTAGTGTAAATAAAGTTGATTTTAGACTGACTAGTATTGTTAAAAAAGTCATAAAAATTTTGAAGTTGTAGCGCAAACTGAACCTTATGTCTTAGGCATTACAGTTGTTTTTTTCTAAAACTCGTGTTTGTTTACATTTTGTCGTTTTTTTTTTTTTTTTTTTAGGAAATCATCAAATCACTCCTCCCGCTCTGGGCGGAGCGAGAGGGAGTGTCAGACTTTTACTGACTAAAACCCACCCGTGTTCCTTCCGTTGCCTATGTGCTGGGGCCGCGATATATCTTTCAGACAAACCCGCAACCCCAGTAGGTTGTTTACATGTTTGGCAAATGAATTGCGAACGCAGATTACCTACTCGTATGTTGTCAACTTTACGGGTGTGTCAAAAATGATACGCAAGTTCCTACTTATTCATGAAAAGGCCATAAAAACATGTTACGGCCGAAAGTAGGTACCTGCACTATACCTACATGTAGAAATTAAATTATTTTTCCGAAATCATATATTATGTACCTACCTACTTAAATTGATAAGTAAATTTAAAAAATGTTGATTTTTAAATAAATACTTTGTAATAGCACGACAGAAATTGGCTAGTATCGTCATTCGTGCTTGCGTGGCAAGCTTAGGTACCTACTTAGGTTAGGTTGGGTTATGTTGACCGACCGGGGAATCGAACCTAGGACCCCACGCTCAGCAAACACGCACAGACCTGCCTCCGTCCTATGACGAAGATCGTCTACTACTGAGCTCAGCCATCGTCGGGATGTCGTGGCGAGCGGATGCTATACAGTGGCCCGCTAAAACGGGCCCCTCAATGTATTTGCCTCGGACGGCATAATAGAAATGACGCAATAAATTGCGTCTGTGTGATTGGTTGCTCTGAATTTTCTGTAGGCGCGCCACGACGCTATGTACTATAGCGCCGCTTCTTCACGGCATCTCGGCGGTCTGTCCCCGCCAGGTGAGACCCCCAGTTGCCTGGGGGAGGCCCAGGGGGTGTCGACTCTTACGTCGAATCAGCGACATACCTACCAGGGTTTTTACAAGTGTGGCTAGAGTAAAAAAAAAAACCGGAAGCTGGAATTCCAGACTAAAAAAATACGTTTAACATACCACTAATGTCACTGATGACGTTGACGTTGACGGCGATGAGGTTTTTATTTTTTCAAATTGCGTGTTAGTTTGTTTTTTTTGCCGTTTTTCCTGTATTTCGTGTGATTTTCCATTCACAGTGGATCGAGTTGAGTATTTTCCGCTTTTGCATCGAAACTCCGCATACGGGAAACATTATCAATAACCAAAAAAAAAAAAAAATATCGAAAATATGCAAAATGCAATGCATCACAGGACATTATTCGGCACTGGTCTTTGCATCGTTTTCCGAAACCAGCACCTTCCAACAAGCGGTATGTATAATATAATCCAAAGTACCAATCTCAGTCGGTATTATCATTCTGTTGTTGATTAACAAATTCAACCCTGAAATCATGTTTTCAGGTTATTAGCATGGGCGCAGTTTTATTACCAAGAGGAGAACTGGAATTCTATGGAATTTCAGAGAAGCCTGTATGTAATCCATAAAATGCTTTGTTGTAAGCATTTTCCCGAAAGTGCATTTGTTCAAGAACATTTGCAAAAGAAAAAGCTACATAGATACGCCATTCCGTCTGAACTCTCCACCACATCATACACAACTCTCAAGTTGAGAAGTCCATTGCTTAAACTGGAACCAGTCAACAGCCTGGAACCTCAAGAGCATCTGATTTAATTGATTCATCTGATGTAAGTTCTCTTTGTTATTACGGAGTACCAAGAAAATACTTTATTTGAATTAAAATCTAGCTGAGCCTAGGCTAATAAGTAATCATGAATTTAATATGTATGTCTATAAAATGTCGTAACTTTGATTTGGCTAAGATAAGCTATAAAGAGTGTATTTATAAATTCAACTCGTCCTAGAATTCAAAATAGCTTTTCAAATATGGCTTCAGGGCTGCTTAAGTTTACTTAGAATTTCAAAATCCATTCATCATAAACTTAGTCTTAGGTATGTCCATGATAAAAATGCTATTTAAGCAGTCATGTACTCGTGTATTCTGAACACATAATTTTGAAAGAACAAGTTAATACTTTATTGAATTATGAAGAAAGTTTTAAACCTATACGAAGCCAAATCACTTAATTTGTCCCTAACTCTGACTTACTAAAACCATATTGTCTTTACACATACTTAGTTTAGATAATAAGGATTTAACTTCATTATAAACTAAGTAAAATATAAACATATTAGTAATCAATTCTGTTTTTCGTCACTTAAGCTTGTTTTTGTTATGTTATTGGGTTTGGTTTCCGCACTTACTCCTTCAGATGCACCATTACTTTAGGCTTTTTTTGATCAAACGTAATTTTACAATGCATCACGAAACAAAATACAAATAAATATTGAATGACTATGCTTTTTAAGACATGTCAGTTCTACTTGGGTATTTTAATGTTGATAATATCATTAGCACAGCAACATGAATAACCTTAATTTTTAGCTTCTTTAATAAGGAAGAAACTTGCAGCACTTATCATTACATTTTTATTTCTTCCACTAATTCAAATGGTTTTGTCTGTTTTAGTATACCGAGAACTTCAAATGCAACTAGTTCAACTATTGATATTATACAGACTCCAAACTCAACTGTTGTAAGTAAAATGTTTTTATTCATAGTTTTTTAATCGCCACCCTTATAGGATAACTCTTGCAAACGTCTGTCGCCACAGCTGTTTTTTAACCTGCGAAAAAAAGGAGGAGGTTCTCAAGTCGACGCGCTTAAATAAACTTTTTTTATTTTTATGTATGACCATGCAGAACTTTTTACAGTGTAGTCCGATTTGAACGATTCTTGTATAATTGGGAATACCTCAAAGTTGGTCGCATGTAAAATTTAAAACTAAAATCCACCCGAAGAGAAAAAAATTGTGGTTGATGGATTTTTCACTTACTGAATTTTCAACTGTTAACCGATTCTGTTGAAATTTCGCACACATACTTATGTAGTTCTGTTGACAGACAGACAGATGAAGACGATAACTGGATCAAAAGATAACTTAATATATTCTAAACATATTTCTTTTTGAAAATAGGAATAGGAATATTGTATAGAAAGAAAATTGGTCCTCAATCAAATTCAAGGTGAATTTGATTGATGTCGGAAAATATGGAAAGAAAATTGCATGAAACTTACTTACTAACACTTGCAATAACTTACCACTTTAAACTTTTCCTTTCTCACTAGTTATGTACGAGAAACACCGGCTTGCGTGTTTTCTGCACCATCCTAACTAATATTATAAATCCGAAAATAAGTTTGTTTGTTTGTTACGCTCTCACGCTAAAACGGCTGAACAGATTTGGATGAAATTAGGCACATAGGTAGACCATGACCTGGAAAAGGACATAGGATACCTTTTATCCCGATATCCCCACGGAATCGAGAGTCATGCAGGTGAAACCGCGGGGTGCAGCTAGTTTATCATAATAACCGAACCTCGTCATTACTACATAGTCATCGCAAATCAAACAGCTGTCAGTTCATGTATGTATTTATTTTCTGAGTTTATCTCGGACATTACTGACATCAGTGAAGGATAAACATTGTGAGGAAACCTGAACTTATAGTTAATATAAGTCTGAAATCGCCAACCCGTCTTGAGCTTGAGGAATACAGCTCTTGATTTACTAAGATCGTACCTGAAAGATAGAAAAGTTAAAGTTCAAGTAAACGGCGTAAACTCATTGGGATCTGAAATGGCAATGGGCGTTCCACAGGGTTCGATATTGGGTCCATTCCTCTTTTTAGTTTATATTAATGATTTACCCCAATTACTTCAAAATCAACCGACGATGGTGTTATTTGCAGATGACACATCGTTGATCTTTAAAATAAACCGACGGTCACAAAATCTTGATGACGTTAACAGCTCTATTTTTCAAGTCCAAGATTGGTTTACGGTAAATAATTTGGTACTAAATAAAAAAAAAACCAAATGCATTAGATTTAAATTACCTAATGTTAGAAGTAGCGAATGTGACATCATATTGAATGGAGAAAAACTAGAATTTATTAATCAAACGGTTTTCCTAGGAATCACGCTAGACGAGAAATTACAATGGGGACCTCATATAACATCTCTTGCGGGGCGCCTAAGCTCGGCCGCTTATGCTGTTAGAAAGATAAGACAGTTAACAGATGTAGAAACCGCGCGTTTGGTTTATTTTAGTTACTTCCACAGTATTATGTCGTATGGCATTTTACTGTGGGGTCGGGCTGCTGACATTGAATCCATATTTATTTTACAAAAGAGAGCTGTCAGAGCCATTTATAATCTACATCGTCGCGAATCTCTCAGGGAACTATTTAAAAGGATTAATATTATGACGGTACCTTGCCAATTCATATATGAAAATATTATGTATGTAAGAAAAAATCTTCATATTTTTAATAAAATAAGTGATAGACATAATTTTAATACTAGAAATAAAGATAAAATAGATCAACCATTTTTCAGATTATCTAAAGTACATACATCTTTTATGGGGTACTGTGTTAAATGTTACAATAAAATACCTTGTGATATATTACAATTAAATGAAAGAAAATTTAAAACTCATATTAAAAGTACACTCTGTAAACAAGCATATTACAAATTAGAGGATTATATCCAAGATAAGAATGCTTGGAAACATGCTGGTCCTGCTCCATAGGACAATTTAGAGTCTAGACAAAATCAAACTGGTTGCTTATTTAATTATATAGTTTGTTATTTTTTATAACTCTGATTTTACATTCTGTGATTTCTTGAACTCACACACTGACTTATTAGTATTACTTATTAGTATTACTTGTTAAAATTTTAGGAATATCGTATAATTTTGCAATGTTTGTAAATATGTGAGCACCATGTATCTATAATCTTATTCTAGATGCATCGTCTTCACATATAATTATATAATTAATGTATACAAAATATTGTAAAAACATTTTAAAAGAGTAACGGTGGAGTTTCTTGCCCATTCTTCTCCATACGAAAACTACCTTTTGGAAGGGGCGACTAGAATCAATTCTATTTTTTTGTAAATTTGACGTTCATAAGTGCCTTTTATGTGCCTAATTGAAATAAATTGTTTGACTGTGACTTTGAATGTTTGGAAATAACTTTTTTGCGGTTAAGTAAGCTGCTTTTATTAAAGTCTCATAATCTTTGCATTTGAGTTTCTTAATTTTTGATTTTATATTCGAAACTAAGCTTTTAAATGTTTTAATGCCGGATCCCAAATTAAGCTTCGCTTTCATAACTTTGTTCACCAGCCAAGAGCTTAGTTTTTCACCTTTCCTTGCATCTTTTGATTTAAGTCTTTGTTTAGCCATGTTAAGTAGTTGTAAATCGGCTTTGTGACGATTTGGTAAGTCTGTATGGTTTGTATATGCAATGTCGTGCTGCATGCAAGCTTCGTCTAGCTTATTTATACCTCGGTCACCTCGCGCTAAGCGTTTGTGAAGGTTGGTTCCTGGTCCGCAATAATTGTATCCTGGCAAATGAACTTCGAATGGTTGATTATTAATTATGCTGTTAACTAGTCCGCCCCCTTGTATTACTCCAATTACAATGAAATGATTTTAAATGAAAAATGTTTATATAATATCTTAGTCCATTATTGCAGCTTTTTCAATCCAACTGTTTTCTGCACTGTTTAGACCTAACCATTTGACATACAATTTATTTCCTTTCTTTTTCAAAACCTTTTCTGTCAAATAAACATTAGGATAATTAGATCTTTGCAGTTCTTGTTCGTAAAAAGCTCCTAATATGTTTTGCTTTCGTTGATCTTCTAGGTGATAAGTAACTGGAAAGGTTTTATTTACCTTTTTTATAATAAATAATTCAGTTGACCAATTAGGAGTGTAGCCTTTCTCGAAATTATGTTTGTATTTACTTATACGAACACAATCACCAACTTTGAATTTAGGCTTCCACTGAAGTAAATCATGTTTGTTTATTTTTTTTATATTTTCTTTGATTATTTGTTCATAAAATTTATTCACATCAACCGGTTTAAATTAAATAGTGCGATGTTTTGTGTTGTTATATCTATTCGATGTATCTTCCAATGGTTGACCTAACCACTTACAGTTTCTATTGAGACTAAAATATTTATATAATTTATTTTTTACAGTTCTAATCAGTCTCTCTACAATTGATGTTTTTTTTTTTGTAGAAAACGATAAGTAATGGTTAATGTTGTGCTTTTTCATAAGCGTTTGAAAAGTGATGTAATACAATTCTTTCCCCATATCAGTTTGTAAGTTAACAGGATTATTACGACTACTAAGCAGTATATGTTCAAATGCACGAGTAACATCAAATTTATTTTTCGATTTTAACGGTTCAGCCCAGGCATACTTTGAGAAGCAGTCAATCACTACTAAGATGAAATTATAACCTTTGTTATACTTTTTCAGGTTTTGCATGTTGCTTGCCATAAGTCGTGGATTCCTTTCAGAATAACAGAACGTCGAAAGAAATTTCTTCGTGCCGCTTTGTGTATTTCATTTACATATTATTACATTCTTTTAACATGTTAGCATTTAATCGATCTACATAATCTTTGTTCACAGTCAGATTATTTAATTCTTTTAACATGTTAGCATTCAATCGATCTACATAATCCTTGTTCACAGCATCGTCTGCTTCTACTGGAGATCTAATTCCTCTCAGTCTTGATGTTTTTAAATCAAAATCTCCGCTTTCTGATTTTAACAATGCATTCTCATTAAACTCAAATAACTCTGATGAACGCATTTTTTTGTGAATGCAGTGTCCGAATTTGTCTATGTTCATGTTTAAGGTGTATTTTATCGAGAGGTTGATAATAAAATAAACACATTTTAAAATATTTATTTATTTATAACTTTACTTTCACGTAATTCTTCAATGATAGATATAATTTCATTATCTAATCCTGTGTTACCAGCATCTTGAGATGCAATTAATAATTTTAACCTATCCACCAGTTCATTTGGATCGTCCCAATATACAAAATCTACGTTTTTCTTCCACGTTTTTGTTAAGGGTAGTCCTTTTCCCTTCGATTGGTGGTCCTGAATTGTACTTTGTAGTTTGAATAGAGGCTTAATAATTTGCAAATATTTTTGTCCTTTATTACTTTTTATGGGTTTACCAGGCTCATAATCTCGTCGATGTGCATTTGTATCACGTAGCATCGACTTATAATGTTTCAAATCACTCTCTGTAACCAAGCTTAAATCTACGTTCTTTTTCAACAGCAACTGTTTTAAACCAGGGGTATTTCGGTACTTGCGTCCAGCCACGGTGATATACTCATCGCTGATTGTTATACGAGCAGAACCTAAAATCAATTTCCCGCTCTCTACTCTGACGCAAAACGGAATATCTGTCAGTGCTTCTGAGGATACTGACCAGGATGACGTATCACTCACTTGGTTGTTTTCAACCAATGATTTATATGAAGAGTCACTTTCGATATCAGATTCATATTCGTCTACATTTTCGTTGTCATCATTGCTACCTTTACTAATAGGGACTTCTTTTAGCAAAGTTTTATCGATAAACGGAACATCGGTCTCTTCATTTTCTGTATTACGCAGGAGAGAAGTCTGCTTACTGACATTAGCAATTAGGTTGAGTTGTTCTGTTACCGGCTTGAAAACTGATTCTAGTACTTGCTGATTGTTAATTTGATCTTCTCTCATCTTTCGCACTTTCTTCTTAACAGCTTCTGCAGCATGAACTATTTGTCTTTTCAGTGATTTTTCCATAATAAAAAAAATAATAAACTACAGTTCGTAATTGATTAAGCGTTGTCTGAAGAATAATAATATCGCGAGGGTAACGGTCTTAAATATTAGTATTTTTTATTTTATTTCAAAGAAAACAAAAGTATCAAATTTATTTCTGTAACATCCTTTATTTTTGGAGCAATCCTTATTAATTACTACATAATCGAAGGGTTCACTCTATATTTTCGAACACATTTCACGAAATTCACTCCATGTCATATCAGTTGACAAGTTCTTCATAAATATGCCGTAAATTAATTTCATCTTGTTTAAAAAGTATGATTAAGTTTGCATTGTCTCTTACTAACTGCTTAGGGATTTTACTATATTTTTGGTTTAGATAAAAACAATCAATGTATTTGTGTCTTCCCATTGCAAAATAATCACGCATGTTACTTTGATTTTCACTAGCAACATCATCAAAAATAATCACGGAGTTGGGTTTTGCATCCTGAACGCTTAGTACTTCCTCATTACCATGATATTTCTGGAGGGAAATACCAGGCACCTGTTGCAAAACTCTTTCTAAAAAAATGTACTTGGGTTGGGGCAGAGTTTTTGAATAAACATAAACATTTTATTTATTTTATTTTTATTTATTTATTCAAATCACAATTATAACACCTTTACAGACTCATCCAAGGCGATGTTATAAGTTACAATGTCTTCGCAAATTTACAAAAAAGACAATATAAAATAGAATGACCTGTAAGCCAAAGAATTTCAAACATTCAATATGACAAATACTACAAACATGGCAACCTTTATAATATCATACCCCTTTCAATTATAATTTGTGCCACTTGCATGAATTTCGGCAGGTTTTGCCCAAATATATCCTCCGATACCGCAATAAAATTAATAATACGTGCGGCTCGTGAGATAGGGGTAAACTTGAGCAGGTTAGTCCTAGCCGCTGGCACGTCTAATAGAGCGGGGCGGCGGCGCGCACCTACGCACCCGTCTGGCGCGCGCAGCCGCAGCGCTGCCAGTACCTCCGGGTGGTGCAGCAACCCAAGCAGTACGCGAGCCACGTACTTGACCAGCGCGACGTCTCTTCTTACTGCCAGCCTGGTGTACCCGACCATGCCCAGGACGAACAGACTCGGGTACATCAGAGGATAAAAGGGGTAAACCCCGTACTGTTGACGGTAAAGAAACCTTGTAAACTTGTTTTGGATTTTTTCCAACATGAGGCTGTATTTCCTTTCATGCGGGTTCCAAATGATTGCACTTGTTTCGAGATGACTTCGCACAAGTGCATTATATAAAACTTTAACCGCTGCAGTTTCGGAAAAATCCTTACACTGTGTCAAGATGAAAGCAAGATTTCTGAAAGCCCTGCCGCACATCTCAACTATGTGTTTGCGGAACGTCAGCTCAGACACCATCTGTACGCCCAGGTCTCGTACTTGCGAGACGCGCGGTATCACTTTGCGGTCCATCTCGTACTGATGCTGCAATGGAGCACGCGAGCGGCTGTAGCTCATCACACAACACTTTTCAATATTAAAATACAGCTTGTTGGATTTACTCCATTGGATTATACTATCAATGTCAGACTGGAGCCTATTACAGTCTGTAGTGTCCTCAATGTTTAGGAATAATTTTAAGTCATCTGCAAACAGTAGACACTTCGCCTCTTTCACGACTGTTGGCAGATCATTAATTATTAAAATGAATTCCAAAGGTCCTATATTACTCCCTTGACTTACCCCGGAGAACGTGTAATAAGGCCTAGATTCATGGCCCGCAAAGTCGACGTACTGTCGGCGCTCGCCAAGGTAACTAGCAAAAAACTTAAGCAAATGCGGTGTTAATCCCATAGCCGAGAGTTTGCATAAAAGTACATCGTTATCCACGGTGTCAGAAGCTTTCCGGAAGTCGAAATACGCCACATCCACCTGCCCCCCGGCGTCAATGACGGGCGTCAGGTAGCTAACAAATGATAACAAGTTACCCCCCGTACTGCGACCCGGTCGAAAGCCGTGTTGAGCATCTGACAGTTGTGAGCTCACTTGTGTATAAATACTTTTATGCAACACAGATTCAAATACCTTAGCAAACGCCGACGGCACCGCCACCGGTCGGTATCCACTCACATCAGTGCCTGTACCCCCTTTAGGGACTGGGATAACTCGGGTGATCTTCCACTCGTCCGGGTAGTGACCCTCCCGCAAACACAGGCTGAAAACATGCAACAAGGGCTCCTCAAAAACCATACGACAATCTTTGACAATGTAAGGTGGTATGCCGTCAGGACCTACTGAGCGTTTGGGCTTGAGACGCAGGAGCGCCGCGCGCAGTTCTCGCGCGCTGAGGCTGTCAACATGCACGCGCGCCGCCCCCGCCGGCTCGCCACCCGCGCGCTCCGCGGCTACCGGGTCCAGCGCCGGCCGCTTCTCATTGTATACCGAGTGGAAATACGAGGCAAAACATTTCGCACACTCCTCCTCCTTCAGCAATAAGCCGTCCTTTGTGACTTTGGGTTTATTGCGCCTAGATTGTTTACGCCTAATATAATTCCAGAACGATGTCGGATCCCCTTGTAGGTTCTTGTGAAGTCTGTTTTGGTAGACTTCATAGGTTGATGCTATCTTTAATTTGACACTTGTTCGAAAACAGCTAAACATTTCATAATCACTCTTGGATCCAGTTGTTTTATATAATTTGTGATATCGCCACTTATGTTTGATATCCCTTATCAAATCAGGTGTGTACCATTCTGGATAACAAAACCTAGACCCATGCGTATTAACTTTAATATTTTTCTTAGGAACGCACTCGTCAAGGATCTCGTTCACTATTTTATAAAAGTAATTTAAAGCCGCCTCGGAGCTTTGAATGTTAAACAAGAACTCCCAATTTACTAGCCTAAAAGAATTATACAATCCTAGAAAATCAGCTTTATTAAAATTCCACTTGTGTCTATTGAGTGACGAGTCACTTTCATTGTCAGAAAGCCCCCGGTTACCCTCTGGTTCCCGATGAGAAAGCCTGGCGCTAATTACCAACGGCGGATGTTGTGTATCAATAATAACTAAAGGTTCTTTCGAGAGTTGTACCCCTAAGTCACTTAACTCAAACGTAGACAATACCAAATCTAAGGTACGATTATTAATATTAACAACATTATTTACCTGTCGAAATCCACCGTAGGCAATAAAATATTCCAAATAACTTTGAATTTCCACCGTCGTAGACGGCATATTAAAATCACCCATCACTAAAACTTTGTCATGTTTAACACAAACATTCTCTAATATATGAAATAAATGCATATACTCGGTAGCCTCACATTTTGGAGGAATGTAAACAACACAACACAAAAACAGAAAATTATTTTGTCTGTGTACCGTCGCACACACAATCTCAAATAAGGCATTGTCGACATTGTCAACAGAAACGCGATTTAAACCAAAACGCGGGGAAGCCGCCAAAAATACTCCTCCTTGTTTCCGCCCGTCTGCTCGATCACATCGTATTATGTTGAATTCGGTTGGAATTAATTCTCCGTCATGAATCCCTTTATTGAGACCTGATTCTGTAATTGCAAACAGATCATACGTCGATGCCAATAAATTATTATGGAACGTATTTGTTTTCGTTCGTAATCCTCTAACATTCTGATAATACACTTGAATGCACTTATTACTAGGATTGATTGCCTTTTGCTGGTTTGCGGGAGTTTCGAAACCACACCCATTGGCTGAATTGAGCATTTAATGGCCATTTAATCCACATTATTTAGTTTATCAAAAAGGGATTCCGGAACTCCAATCATAAATGACGCATAGTCTCTTGCACTTTTCGGAACAATTTTTTCAACCTTAATATCTGCAGATCCACAGATTCCCTCCACATGTTCACCTATTGCCTTCTCCGTTGTATCCGGATATAGTGACCAAACATGCAAAAACTTCTTCCTCTGAATTGCTTGAAGCGTAGCAATTTGAGTGTTTCCTCCTTTTTGTATGGCAGTAACCTTTTTTGTTCGTTTTTTATTATCAGCTACTACTTTCCATTCTTCGGACACAATCTTATCATCCGATACTCTCTCAGCGGTTTCCAATAAACTCACGCTGGTTTTCTGCAGTGTGGACGCAGCCTTATTCTTGGCTCGCTCAGTCGCTCGGCGCGTACGTTCCGTCACCTTTTCGTATGATTCTTTACCAACACTACCAACGTTTATCTCACTCGCACGCTGCGTAGAAGGTATCCCGACTGGTTTTTCCCTCTCGCTCTTCGAAGTACCCATTGAAGCAACGTGAACTTCGATCTTCTCAATTTTAGTGGACAAATCTGCAAGTACCCTCGTCTGTTCCGTGATTGCGACAAAATAATTTCCAATCGTCTGCTGCTGATCTTCAATTTTCTTGTTTTGCGACTCAATCACTGCTGTTTGAGCCGCAATTTTTGGTGTCAATGCTGACACTTTCTTCATCAAATCGTTGAATGCTAATTCGACATTAAATTTGGACATTTTAACCGTTAATCGGAACAAAATCACGGAGACGAAGTTCGCGTGTCAAAATGTTTAAGTGCTATTTTTTTATATATATATTTTATATATTTTCAATTTTTAATCCATTTTCGTGTATAAGAAGACCAATTAATAAATTGGTTTTTCCACAATTGGACGGACCGCAAATGATACATCGTACTGAGTTGGGTAATAATTCTCCATGACGAAAACTAGTCTTACGAAAATCATCGCAGCCTGTATTAACATGCAGCGATTGCGGTTGTTTTTCAAATTTCATGATTACTGTCGGAAATGAACCGATTGAAAATGAGTGAATGTATATAGTACGTTAACATTTATAAACTTACCGCAACTTCTTTCGCGATACTGGTCATTGATCGAGTTGATTGTTCATTATTGAGCATTCTGTACCACCCTTCAGAGCGATAGCGAACTCGCATGATCATTGGTCGAGTACAGTAATACACTAAAGAGTCAAGTCGATCGTTCACTATTGGGTATTCTATACCACTGTCCGTAGCGAAGGCGAACTCGCCGAGCTACTGGAGGACAGTGGAATAGAATGCCCAATAATACCCTACTAATATCTTTATCAATTCAGTAAAACTTGAAAATAAAAAAATCATGGTTGACTAACCTTTGAAGCTAGAAACCTACAAAATAAATGAGACTCTAGGGAATTCATTTGACCTAGCTTTACACATGTTTCTCAGTTTGGAAAAAAGACTGCGAAGCAACATTAACTTACTTACTGATTATCAAAAGTTCATAGATGAGTACATAGAGCTCGGTCATGGGCACTTTGTCGATATTGGCTCTTACAATTTCTATGAAGATCCTATTTATTTTATGCCACATCATGCAGTTATAAACGAGCAAAGCAAAAGCACTCGTACTAGGGTTGTGTATGATGCTTCCATGAAAACTAGTAAAAAGATCTCATTGAACGATATTTTATTGAATGGGCCTACAATACAGAAATAATTATTTGATATTGTTATGTTATTTAGATTTGGAAAATTCACCTTGAGTTCAGATATTAAGAAAATGTTCCACAACATACTGGTGAACCCGGAACACATTTCACTCCAGAACATACTATGGCGTGACGACCCTAGTCAGGCTATAAAATGTATGCGTCTTGACACCGTCACTTATGGTGTGAAGTCTTCGAGCAATTTTTTTTTAATTTTTTTTAAATTTTTTTCTTTATTTACTACAATCTGTCTCCTTCATGGGACATTCAGAAGTATGTTGGTTGGTGCTATCGCTGGCTTGCTCAGTATGTGACCTGTGTCACATCCTCATTGTTTAAACAGTAGTTATATTTACTGTGATTGGATTAGGTCTTGAGGTATTTTGCGCTTTAATCGTCGCGCTTTGTTGTGATTCTCCATTAGTGACCGAGCCAGAGTATTTGGGTGTTGTTGGATTCGTTCTTTATAGGACTTAGTATGGCGTACGATTTCCTGCTTCACAGTGGGCATTCGTAGGTCACGGTGTAGAAGTTCGTTGGGTACAAACCAGGGCGCGTTGGTTATCATACGCAGAGCTTTATTTTGAAACCTCTGTATGATTTCTATGTTTGAGTGAGATGCGGTGCCCCATAATTGGATCCCGTACGTCCAGATGGGCTCCAGTATTGCCTTGTACAAGAGTATTTTGTTCACGAGAGATAGCTGAGACTTTCGCCCTATGAGCCAGTAAAGTTTTCGTGTTTGGATACCAAGTTGCTTCCTCTTAGTGAAAATATATTTTTGCCAGGTAAGTCTTTTGTCTAAATGCTGTCCAAGATATCTCACATGATCTGCTTGTGGGACTTCAATGTTGTTTAGTGTGACTGGAGGACAGGATCCTCTTCTTAAAGTAAACGTAACATTGACTGATTTGGTTAAGTTGGCTTTTATCCGCCACTTTTTAAGCCAGTCTGATATGTCATTTAGTCCTTCTTGGAGTATTTGTGAGGCAATTTTTGGGTCACTATGTGCAGCTAGTATGGGCGGTATCATCAGCAAAGGTCCCAGTAGTTAGTGAATCGGATGTCGGCAAGTCTGCAGTGAACAGTAAGTAGAGTATGGGACCCAGTACGCTACCCTGTAGCACTCCTGCCTCTATGGGACAAATATCAGACAGTGCTTCCCCACTTTGTACTATGAAGTGGCGCTGTTGTAGAAATGATTTTAATATTCCATACAGGTGATCTGGTAGGGCGTTTTTTAATTTAAAAAGCAGACCTGCATGTCAAACGCGGTCAAACGCTTGAGATATACCCAAAAATGCACTGGTACAGTAAGACTTTGCCTCCAGTGATTCCATGATCTTATTTGCTAGTCTGTGCACTTGGTCGACAGTGGTATTTTTATTGCGGAATCCAAACTGATGGTCAGGAATTAGTCTTTTTTCTTTGAGTATTGGTAGAATTCGTTGCAGCAGTAGAGATTAAAATATTTTGGATGGGATGGGTAGCAGGCTTATGGGTCTATGTGATTTTGCTTCTTCTGGTTTTTTGTCTGGTTTCAGTAGCATTATAATTTGCGCAACCTTCCACTCCTGGGGAAAGAACTGCAGTCTTGTCATGGCGTTAAATAATGACGTCAGAGAAGTTATGCCAGATTCTGGTAGTTCTTGTAATATGCGGTTTGTAATAAGGTCGTATCCTGGTGACTTTTTTGGGTCTGATTTTTTTATGATTCGGGCAACTTCTGTCTTTGTAAATTTTAAGGGCATTTCCTCCGTATTTTTAGGAGTATTCAAATAGTCAGTAATTTCTGCGGCATCTACAGGAGAGCCTTCATATGAATGAGGAATAAAGACTTTTGAGAGATGTTCTGAGAAGGTTTCGGCTTTCTCTTGGACTGTCCGTGCCCAGGAACCATCAGATTTTCTTATAGGAGGAGAAACACTAACAGGCCGTTTCAGTCTTCTGGTGGCTTTGCATAATGAATAATCTGTGGAAGCAGTAGCATCTAGGCCAGTGAGATAATTATGAAATCCGTCATTACGATCCTTGTCTAAAATGTGTTTCAGCTGTCTGTTGATGTGATTGAGTTGTTTTTTCACACCAGGGTCTCTACTTTGCTGCCAATGCTTCCTCATTCGCCTTTTTTGGATTATTTTATCTAATATATGTTTCGCTACATAGTTGTCCGTGCTTCTATGTGGTAGTGGTGGGGTTGAAGACCAGGCTGCATCCTGCACACTATTGTTGAAGTACAGAACAGCTTCTGTTATTTCGTCTTCAGTTTTTAGACTAACTGGTTCCTGGAATGCTTTGTCGATGAGCTCTCGAAATAGGGAAATATCTCGAAAGGGCCAGTTCGTTTTTTTGTTATGCAGAACGCATTTTTTGGCGCATTCTTGGGCGGTAGTTTGTAGTTCTACTATGATTGGAGAGTGGTCTGAGGACAGATCCCAGCAAGTCCGACACGATATATTGTTATTTACGATTCCTTTGCTGACACAAAAATCAATAACATCCGGGATTTTACTTTTGTCTGTTAGCCAGTAAGTGGGTTGATCAGACGATATCACGTTCATATTTCTTGTTTGGATGCATTTAAAGAGTTCTCGCCTTCTGGGTAGAACAAGCCTAGAATCCCAAAACGTGTGCTTGGCATTAGTCACCTCCCGCAATGAATCTGTCTCCAAGGGATTGAAAAAAGTCATTAAACTCCGTTTCCTTGATAGTAAATCTCGGCGGACAGTAGAGGGCCGATACTGTAATGTCACTCATCCAGTCCGTTATTACGACGTTTGTTGCTTGGATGTAGTTTTTACAGTAGTCTTGTAGTACATGATGCTTGATGTTAGACCTGATGAGTACAGCAGATCCTCCATGTGCTTTGTTGTCAGGGTGGTTAGTGTGCTTCCCTGGTACATCATTAACGGCACATTATGTAAGAGTCTATTAACTGCTCCCAAATTACCATCTTTATTTTTTTTTTACATTCTTCCTTGACATAATCATCCTAATATTTGACATTATAGACCTACAATTTAATTTCAACACTTTATTAGTGGCTTTTGTGTACATGATAATTATTTAGATTTGTTACAGTTGTAATAGCAATCATGTCATTTCGTTTAAAATAGGTTTTTTTTATTATTAATTTATTCATATTTTATATACTTAATTTTTTTTTTTCTATTTTGTGAATGTGAGAACACTGTAGGTTTAGTGGACTGTAGATTTATTGACCATCTTCTATCTTGTTAAGTACCTGGTACTTGTTGAAAGACCTACACTGTCCTCCCATACCTATTAATACCTACTGTTATTTAAAAATATTGTAAAAAACAATTATTTTTAAAAGAGTAACCGTGGAGTTTCTTGCCGGCTCTTCTCCATAGGAAACGACCAATTGGAACCGGGCACCTAGCTTCTGACGTTTCATAAGTGCCCATGTAGGTTTATGTGAAATAAAATATTTTGATTTTGATTTTGACATATTGTATCCATGTATCCTGAAGTAGCTTTTGGATGTGAAGTGAGTTTCAGAGATTAGTAAAACATCTATGTGGTGAATTTTAAGCAATATTTTTAACTCTTCCGAGTGATTTGACAAGCCATTAGCATTCCATGCGTTTCATTCATTCGAGCTATTTGGCAACGCGCTGTTTACTTGAACTTGCACAAAGGCCTGAGCATGAGCTACCGCTGGCATCATTTATAATAAAAAAATTGTATGTATGTTGATGATGTAATTTATTCATGTTCCGATATGCACGAATTGCTTGAAGCTAAACGACAGTTATATGAAATGTTAAGTTATGGGAGCTTTAGTTTGCATGAGTGGGCCTTTAACACACCTTCTGTTCTCTCTGACATACTGGAGAGTGAATAGCAATTTAGTGAGCTTGACCTTCAAAATGGTAAGTATAATATGAAAGCTTTGGGGCTTACACTTGATGTTCAAAAGGATTGTTTTAAAATAGACAGCCTAGAACCATTTGATGAAAATATAATGACAAAAAGGGGAGTTCTTAGCTATATATCAAAGTTCTATGATCCATGGGTTTTACCTTTTTTACCTTTCGACGCAACCGTACTAGGTCCGACTCAAGCACTACTAGTATTGAGAATGCAAGTAAATCTTCAACTGAATCGCCTATAGATGGCACCACAACAAGCTTACCTGACATTTCGGATGACGAAGATACCCAAACTATTCAATTAAAAAAACAACTTGAACAATTAACAACAGAACTAAACAGCGCTCACAATAAAATAGAATCATTATCTCTTGAAAATACTAACCTCAAGCATATTAATCAGGAGTTGCTTGAGCAAAACGAACATTATAAAAACATGACATGTAGTTCCTCAAGGTTAATAGCACTAGTAAACCAAGATTTAGACGAAAACAGCAAATCAACAACTACATTGCAACAAAATCAGAGCAAACAAAATAAACTTTGTATCATCAGTACCAACAAATCTAATAAAGTATTATCGATTGCAGAGGAAAAAATAGATAACTATAATATCTGTTATTACCTAAAAACAAACTGCGGAATCAAACAACTACTCAAAGGAATAAAAAACATGCTTAAAGACTACACTAAGGAAGATTTTTGTATAATATTAATTGGAGAAGACGACTTCAAAACAACAAATGACTACTTTGATTTAATCTATGACATAAGAAACACCTTGAAAGAAATTGAAAATACAAATATTGTCCTATGCTTACCTACCTTTAAGTTTAATAGCAATTCAAACCTGTTCAACTGGCGATTAGAAAACTTTGCCAACTTACTGTATCTAGATATAATGACACATTTACATGCATACATACTGGACTCTAACCTACATCTTACGTATGACAGTAGAATGTTTAGCAATTTGACAGGAAGACTGAATAACAATGGAATGCGCACCATATTTGACGATATAAAACGGCAAATGGAAGATATAAGTGCTGTAAACCATAACTGCGATCTCGAACAAGAGACTCAATCAAAGATAAAAGGAAAACTAGGTGATGGCTCTCAGTTTTTTCTCTAACATCGAATTACATCAACGAAACAGAGTACAGAGAAACAAGATAGGTCAACTGACTAAGTTTACACAAATTTTTCAAAATATCCAAAGCATCGGAAACAAAGGAGAATTAATAGAATAATTACTTTTAGATTCTGACATTGATTTTATTTCACTATCCGAATTGTGGAAAAATTAAAATTATTGCCAATCAATCTTGCCCCAGGGCTATAAAATAGCGTCCATTTTTTGTCGCAAAACCCGAGAAGGCGGAGGTGTTTGTATTATTGTTAAAGACTCATTAGATTTTATTGAACGAATAGACATTGTAAATCACTCAAAGGAGTATGTTATAGAATTTAGTGCTATTGAAGTTTCCAAACTAAACTGTATTATTATAGGACTTTATAGAGCAGATCGTCATATTGATATATTTCTTCAACAATTGGGAAAAGTTTTACATAAATTAAATATAAAAAAATCACATAAACACTTAATAATAGGAGGAGATTTTAACATAAACGTGTACAATAAAAATAAACAGACTCTGGAGTTCTTAAACTTTATGAAAACATATAACCTGCAACAAATAATCCGTGAACCAACACGAGTAACCAAAACAACATCCACTTGCATTGACCTACTCTTTACAAACTACCCACCGCTCATAAACAAAGCAACTGTCAAAGATTATGGACTATCGGATCATAAAGCATTAAATGTTCAGTTAAATGTAGACTATTTAACTATTATCAATAGTAAAACTTGGTATACCGAAAAAAGATTATTTACAAAAAATAACGTCGAATGTTTTAAAAATTCACTAAAATCAGAAAATTGGGAAATTATACTAAATAAAAATAATAGTTTACACACAAATTACGAATCCTTTATTACAATAATAAAACACAATCTAAATAAATATATTCCATTGCAAAAAATAAGAATAAAGAGCAAACCAAAAAAAGGATGGCTTACTAAAGGTCTCAAAAAATCATGCGAACATAAAAGAGTGTTAAGAACTATTTTTAATGAATCCAAAAGTTGTGTTATAAAAAAAACACTATAAATTATTTAGTAAAATATTAAAATTGACTATTAGAAAATCAAAAAAGCTAACATATATTAAACAAATGCAAAAATCTGACAATAAGGTAAAAACAATGTGGAATATAATTAACACAAAAACAGGGAAGACAAAAATAAATAGACGTGAAAATATATCACTGAAGATAGACAATGAAGAAGAGGAATGCCCGTTAAATGTATCCAACAGATTTAATGAATTCTTTGCGACGGTAGGGCAAACTCAAACAATTAACTCGACCAATAACATTGGAAAACCCGTGGTCAACCCCTGTACTTCTTCAATGTATGTACGCCCGGTAGACCAAAAAGAAATAGTTAATATAATAAGGTCAACTAAAAATAAACATAGCAGCGGTATCGATGACGTTCCACCAATTTTACTAAAGCAATGCGCAATAGAACTTTCCATTCCTCTAATGTTTTTAATTAATCAAAGCTTCCAAGACGGCAAATTTCCAGATGCACTTAAAGTAGCTTTAGTAAAACCAGTACATAAAAAAGGGGAAAAGCATATCCCAAGTAATTATAGACCTATAGCACTGCTACCAACCTTTTCCAAAATATTTGAAAATGCTATGTGTAATCAGCTATACATGTTCTTAGAAAAGTTTAATGTTCTTGACGACGCACAAAATGGATTTAGAAAATGTAGATCAACAACATTAGCAGTTTATAAATATGTTCAACAAGCGCTACAACATATAAACGACAAACAATATGTAATTGGACTACTGTTAGACATGACAAAAGCATACGACAAGGTCCGTTATGACATCTTACTCAATAAACTATATGGTTGCGGCGTACAAGGACCAGCTTATGCGTGGTTCAAATCATATTTACATAATAGGACACAAATAGTACAAATTGAAAATTACGACCATGATAAAAATGAGATCAAAACCATTAGATCACAAGAAAAACAAATTACTTGCTCAATCCCACAAGGAAGTGTGTTACGATGCCCACTATTTTTTATCTATATTAATGACCTTCCCAAAACATTAGATAAAGAAAACGCTTTACCAATATTATTTGCAGACGATATTTCAATACTAATCAAGTGTGGAAATATAAATAGCCCTAGTCTACAAATACAAGATATCCTCCAAATTGTGAATACTTGGCTCCAGATCCACAACTTGGAAATTAATAGTAATAAAACTAAAATAATACAATTTAGATCATACAAAAAGCCACCTCTCAATCTAAAAACAACATTCAGGAACGCGCAAATAGAAGAAGTTAAAATTTTTAGCCTACTTGGCATAAATATTGACACACACATTAACTGGAAGTCGCACATAGAACATATAAAAATTAAACTCTCCAGATTCTCTTATGCTCTTTTTCAAATTAAACAAAGCACTAACACACAAACAGCTAAAGCTGCTTACTACGCATACGCATACTCATGGCTGCGATATGGCGTCATGCTATGGGGAAATAGTGTTAACGTAGATGAACTATTCATAATGCAAAAGAAGTGTATAAGAATTCTAGCCCAAATTGATAATACGGAGAGCTGCAAATCATATTTTTTATCATATCAGATTCTAACTCTGCCGTCAATATACATACTTGACATTTGCGTATTTGTTTTTAAAAATATCGAAAATTTCACTAAAGTAGAAGATACGCACAACGTCAACACTCGCCATAAAAAGAGGTTATGCGCTCCAGCCTCAAGAATTAAAATGTTAAGTGATAGCCCATATTATATGGCAATAAAAATATATAATAAGTTGCCCAACATCTTTAAAACTGAAAAATCAGAAACAATATTCCAAAAAAGGCTAAAACTATACCTAATCCAAAAATGTTTCTATTCAGTAAAAGAATATTTAGAATCTAGCTTAAAATAAAGATTTTCTCTCATGTACAAAAATGCCGATCTGCCCTATACACAAACAATACGATTTAGTCTATCCTATTTAACTTCATATAAAATTATAATTATAATTTGTGCTACCTGAAAAGGATGACATTCCTATTGCTGATTAATAATTTGTATTTAAATTCATTATTATTGACATTTTGACATAACTATAATTTCTTAATTTAATTGTACTAATATAAAAGAAAACAATTAAGCACTAATAATGTTTAATGCATGCTAATTAAGGATGATAAGGGCAGGCGAATGATAATTGCAATGCTTGTAAAAGGCTGCTAAGTCGTAAGTACTAACATAAGATAACACCAACATTGTACACTTAGTTCGCAATAAATGTTTTTGACTTTTGACTTTTGCTAGTCCGATTGTAATTAAGGCCAAAAGTATCATGCAAAAAATATGGTCACATAATATTGGATGGGATGAACATATACCTAATGAGCTAGTTCATGAGTGGCTTCAATTTGCTAGAAGCCTAGCTGCCATGCATGCTATTAATTTAGACCGGCACATCCCAACCATCAGCGCAGCAGCAGTCCAGCTGATTGGCTTCGCGGATGCCTCCAGCACGACGGGGTACGGGTGCTGCATATACCTCCCCGTGGTCGACAAAACAGGTAAGGCTGAATTATCCTTACTCTGTTCGAAGTCGCGAATATACCCACATGCCAACCCATTAACGATACCAAGGCTGGAGCTTAATGCTACATTGCTTCTATCTATTTCAATGGAGCGAGTTTATGATACTTTAAATAAAAATATTTAAATTGATGATGTGTACACTGATTCCAAAATAACTTTAGCTTGGATTCAAACTGAGCTCACTAAACTACAGGCTTATGTATCGAAGGGCCTATGCCTCCTCGCGCACATGTGGGAGTGTCGCGAGGAGGCTAAACGCCGGGGCTTCACTCCGCTGCCGCGAGAAATCACGGCTCAGCGGACAGAGCTCCGGCGGGATCTCATGGCGGCATGGAGAGTACGATTGTCGCAACCCAGCGCTGGGCACTGGCACGCCACAATTGTGGCGATAAGTCCCCTCTTTGAGGAGTGGCTAGAGAAGCGCCACGGCGTCCTCACCTTCCGCCTGACGCAGGTCCTCACCGGACACGGCTGTTTCGGGAGGTTCCTGTTCCGTATAAGGCGGGAGGAAACGCCCGGGTGTCACCACTGTGTGGATCGCCCGGAGGACACGGTGGACCATACGGTGGAGGTCTGCCCTGCTTGGGCGGAGCACCGCCGTGTCCTCACGGAGGCGATCGGCGGCGGCGATCTCTCGCGTCCGGCCCTGGTTCAGCCCATGGTCCGGAGCGAGAGTGCATGGGAGGCCGTCACTTCCTTCTGCGAAGCAGTAATGCTCGCGAAGGAGGAGGCGGAGCGCGCGAGGGAGAGGCAAGATTCGCGCCCTCGCGCCCCTAGTCGCCGCAGGTGATGCCCCGGGCGTCGGGAGTCGCGAGCCGACTTCCGGCCACCGTAGGCGCGGGCTTGCGGACGGTGAGCAATGGGCAGCTTGCCGTCCGATAAGGACCAGGCCCGGGTCGACGGCGCGTTGTGTTCCACGCGCGCCTCAAAGGGATGTCAGCACCAACTGACGGGGCCCGTAAGGACCAACGCCTGCTGGGGTTGCGGGTTTGTCCGAAAGGGATATCGCGGCCCCGGCACACAGGCAACGGAAGGAACACGGGTGGGTTTTAGTCAGTAAAAGTCTGACACGCCCCCTCGCTCTGCCCAGAGCGGGAGAAGTCATTTGATGATTTCCCACCCTCAAAAAAAAAAAAAAAGGCTTATGTATCGAACAGAGTGGCGGTAATACAGCAAAAAACCGATAGGTGGCGCTGGCTGTATGTACCTTCCGCAGAGAACCCTGCTGATTTGATTAGTAGGGGTATCAGTCCTCAGGAGCTTCCGACCTGCGCCCTCTGGTGGGAGGGACCGAAGTTTCTGCAATCGAGGTACAACTTTGATACTGAAAAATTAGTCTTACCTGAAAACTTACCTGAAATGAAGACGAAGTCCACGTCCACTCCTCCAGCTAAAGTTGTGTTGACAGCAGGTATACAACATAACACATTTCAAATAATAAATAAATATTCAGATATAGGAAAGATGACGAGGGTAATAGGGAATATGCATGAAATTCAAAAAAGGGTGAAATATTTTTTTTTATAAACTATATTACTTCAGAATTATGCCTCCATCAATATTTTTTATTATAATTTAATAATCAGCAAGAAATTAATTTTTTTAAAGTGCAAAAAGTCTGTGGGAAATTCAAATACTTGAAAAGCGACGCTATTGGTCAGAGCGAATGTGACGTAACAATCTATGACAACAATGTAATGTCAATGTGTTTTGTAGGAGTTTTTGCGATTCAGTCGTTTTATTGTGATTTTAGTACACATTTAGAAGTAATACATTTGTTAATACACGAAAGACTCTTTCGAAAATGACTGAAAGCGGTTTTGTGAAAGCCCAATCGGATAGTTTGCCGAAAGCTGATGTGTTCATGATGACCACATTTTTACATCAAATACCGATTTCACGTCTGTTGAAATCAAAGGAGTGAAAGCTTTAAGGTAATTAAGTATAACTTAAAATGTTTATTTTATCTTTCACACCTTTTCCGGAATAATTTAGTTTTAAATATATATAATAAATAACAGCTTCGCAAAATATGGAAATCTAGATTGTGTTAAGTATAGAATGTTGTCATAATACTAGGATATTGAAAACAAGTTGGGAGATATGTTCATGAGCATGTTTCTTTTCATAATTTTACACCACTTTCTCCGTTAGTCCGAACCTCTCAGGACAAAAAAAAATACTTCGTCGGGTGCATTTCTTATTGTATTTCTGCACTTAGGCACAATGCAGTATTTGTATGTCGGTTTTTTGCATTGTTCTATAGAGGGAGAAGTTGGTTCCATGATGATGTATTAGTCGAAAATAGAAAACACTGTATATTTGCAACAGAGCAAAATACTTCTTCAACATAACCTCAACATTTGACATTTGTTTGTTTGTTATCATAGACTGTGACGTCACCACACCAAGGGCGCCAAAATGGCGTTTAAATAGCCCGGGTCGGATGGTTATTTTTAACTTTTTTTTAAAGTACTTTGAATTGCTTTTTTGGCGTAATTTTTTTTTTTACTGTTATTTGGCGATGTAAAGTATCGAATAAAAAAAATAAAAAAATACATGCATATTCCCTATTGCATACGAGCAAAGATTTTGTCGAAACTTAAAAGATAATGCAAAACTTAAAAGCACTCTCAGTCCTAATGAGCTCCAGCATGCATTACATTCAATAATTAAACATGAGCAGTCAATACATTATTGTGAAGGGATACACAATAATGATGGAATATGAATATGAATAGGGATTTTTGCGAACAGGTTTGATTGTCAGTACATTAATCATTGTTATATGATTAATGTAATGACAAACAAACAAATGACTCAGAGGCAGGCGTTTTATTAATTATTTTAATTTAAATTTTGACATGCTAATTTTATTTATATAATGTACTGAATTAATTAACAATTTATTTAATTTTTTATATATCTTTACATTGATTATAATTTTGTCTAGCGTTATGGCCTATGGGCTGAAATAAATGATTTTTGATTTTTTTTTGAATTTTGATAGACTCGTTGCGGAAAGGTAACTCCGTACGAGGGCCACTGCAAACTTTACATCCATTCATGGATACAGACAATTCGGATATACCGATTGCACAGAAACATCCTATCATTCTACCTCAAAAATCTCGAATAACTGAACTTATCATACAAAGCGAACATGTTAGGTTATTACATGCTGGACCTAAGTCCCTTCTAGCTAACTTAAATCAAAAATACTGGCTAATTAATGGCATACGACAAGTCAAAAAAGTTACTCATAAATGCTTGGTTTGTTTTAGGCTGAAAGCTGGTGCACCGAAGCAATTAATGGGATCCTTGTCTCAACACCGCGTGACATTATGCAGGCCATTTCAAAAAGTAGGCATGAACTTCGCTGGGCCAATCCAAGTCAAGAATTCGCCTGTAAGAAAAGCTATAGTCAGTAAAGGTTACGTATGCATATATGTATGCTTTGTCACAAAGGCAATTCACTTAGAGTTGACTTCAGATTTGTCAACTGATGCATTCCTGGCGTCTTTCAAAAGGTTCATCAGTAGGCGTGGCTTGCCCAGCGACGTATTTTGCGATAACGGTGGTTGTTTTCGTGGGGCAAGGAACCAGCTAGCTGAGCTGTACAAGCTTAATAGTGCTGCTGATCACCAGACACTTATGCAAGCTTATGCCGCGAAAGAAGGTATTAAGTTTCATTTCACGCCTAGTTATGCACCGGTATTCGCAGGGCTTGCAGAAGCGGCTGTGAAAAGTATGAAGTACCATTTGAAAAGAATTGTATTAGATGCTGCATTAACTTATGAGCAGTTGCACACTGTACTTATACTTATGTGCACTTGTACTTATGAGAGAACCCAATGCTCCTCCTTTGTCGTGGCTCATGGCACGTGTAGTGGATGTATTTCCTGGAAATGACGGCAAAGTTCGAGCCTTGCAGCTAAAAACAGCTAATGGTAAATTATATACTAGGTCATTATAAAGCATAAGTGTATTACCTATTGAAAAGTAATTTTCTCATAAATTAAGATGTCTTTATGTTGATTTCAGCTATATAATATAGATGTGTGTTCTATTTTTATATTTAATTATAAAAACTAGTTGCTCAGTCAACAAACATATAATAAAGAATACTTACCTGTTATTATGGTGTAATTATAATAGGTATTGTGTTAATAAATACATAATATTGCATCCTTACCTAAAGTTATAATAATAATAATAAATGTATTTATCCCCTTCCTCCCGGACCTCGAACATGAGCAGACGTGCCATAGATTTACGCAGTTTTATTTTAATTATCATTTAAATTCAAAATTCAAAATTAAATATCCATCAAGAAAATAGGAGTGCATTTCTCCAAGGAGTCAGCAGATTCAAGTACATCGAGCAAGTACCTACTTTGCGCGGCCGCGTGTGCACAGAAGCCACACCCATCTGCAGCGCAACCTAGAGGTGTAGTACTATCTCTGTTGTACGCACGGGACGCTCCGAGTCACTAGCAACGTTCCAATCACTCCGCTTACTGTCTGCGCTCCTAGTACTCGCTATCTCAGGACATCGCATCGGCGCGTGCGCACTATTTTAAACTACTTTTGAGTGACAGCAGGGTTCGTTCTGCGTGCTGCACCGCAAAGAACCATTACCATCTGATTTGTTTGGGCGCCTAGTACTTTAAGATCATTGCAATATTGCAAATTTAATTACAAATTTAAAATTGCATAAAAAGCTGTAGTAAAGAACAGACTAAATCCTGTATTAAAAAATAAAACTAATTTTAAAAAATACTCTTTAAAATATAAGAAAGTTATAAGACTAACACAAAAAGCTCAAAATGATTACTTTATAAAAACTTCGCAGAATAAGTCGAAAGCTACATGGCAAATAGTCAATAGACCTAAAAATAACTCTCCTAAAGAACAAATAATGACCATTAAGAAATGTGACCTGACCTTTTCAAAACCTACTGACATTGCGAATGCATTTAATAATTATTTTATAGATGAAATTGAGAATAATATAAAAACTGATATGAAATTAGACAATAAATTCGACAATCTGACAAGGCAATCCATGTTTATGCAGCCTGTTCTAACAACCGATATTGTTTCGGCTATAGGATCACTTAAAAATACAAGTACTGTAGGATTCGACGGTATGTCAACAAAGGTGATAAAATTTGTAAATGAACTTATAGCACCCGTATCAGCGCATATTATGGGCTAAGGCTAAGGTGGGCGTTTTTGGGGGACTGTCTTATGTCATTTTGACGTTCGAAAAGTGCTGATTTCTCAGCCTAGTTTGAATAAATGACTTTTGAATTTTGAATTTTGAATTTTATGAACCTTAGCATTGCTGACGGAGTTTATCCTGAAGACTTAAAAAAAGTTATTATTAAACCACTTCATAAAAAAGATGACAAAACCGATATGAAGAACTATAGGCCCATAGCAAAAATTTCTGTTTTTTCCAAAATTTTCGAAAAAAATATTTATAAGTCTCTGTATTGCTATCTCAATAAATTTAACTTATTATGCAAGGAACAAAATGGCTTTAGAAAGAATACCACGATCAACATGGCTATTTTTGATTTTTTACGTAGCATTTTGTTAGCAGTAGACCAAAAAGCTCCAATTTGTGCTATTTACACAGATATGACCAAAGCCTTCGATTACGTAAAGCACGACGTCCTATTAGACAAACTTAAAACTACTCGAATCCTATCTCTCCAACAGAATGCAATGTACGGAGATTGCAAGAGTATGTGAAACAAAGTTTGAAGAGAGTTTTTTATCTCATTCGAGATTGATAAAGTTTGGTGTCCCACAGGGTAGCGTCCTTGGGCCACCACTTATCTTAATCTATATAAATGATCTCCCAAAGGCGACTCAACATCAAATGGTGATGTTTGCAGACGACAGTACTGCCATAGTGAAATGTATTGATCGCAATATTTATCAAGATGACATAAATAATACACTATCTGACATAATTAATTGGCTTAACAAAAATAATTTAGTTATAAACTTAAAGAAAACAAAAATAATGCACTTTCACCAAAGAACTGAAGTACCAAAAGTAAATATTAGACATAGTAACTGTGACATTGAAGACGTTAAAGAGCAAAATTCTTAGTTTTATTCCTTGATAACCAACTTAACTGGAAGGCCCACATAGATGACATAAGTAAGAAAATAAATAAATCAGCATACGCACTTTTCCACATTGCTAGAAAAATAAATATGGATGCGCTACTAGTTGCATATCACGGCTTGGTAGCCTCAATTTTGCGATATGGTATCGTTTTTTGGGGCAATTCTACCGATAAAGATATCGTTTTTAAGGCACAAAAAAGGTGCATAAGATCAATGTGTGGTCTGAAAGTTGATGATAGCTGTGTACCATTCTTTAAATCGCTGAAAATACTTACCCTATCCTCATTATATGTTTTTGAAATTAGTGTTTTCGTCAAGACAAACATGAGATTGTTTGAAAAGGTGTCAACGTTACGAGATGTTGCGATTCGTAGCCAATACGCAAACTCTTTAAGCAATCAGCGTTGTAAGACTACCTTAGTGAGAAAGAGCGTTTTAGGCATGGCACCGCGCATTTACAATAAATTACCAAATGTCATAAAAAATTTGAATATAACACAATTCAAAAAAAAATTAAAACTATTGTTAATTGAAAAATGTTATTATACGACTGATGAATTTCTAAATGATAAATTAATGTAGACTTGTTTATTTATTTGACTGGAGAAATAATTTTTAATTGAATATTGTGACTAATTGTAATTTATGATAATTTATTTAGGCATTGACTGGAGAAATAATGTTTAATTGAATATTGTGACTAATTGTAATTTATGATTATTTATTTAGGCATTGACTGTAGAAATTGTTTTATTGTTCGTATTTCGCATGCCACCATATTTGTACGCCTCTTGGCATAACATAGCGACATATATCTTTAATTTAAGAACTGTATTCACTACCTATGTTACACAAATAAAGAAATGATTATAATTATGATTAATACATACCCTGAACATCAGTCATCATCGCTGTTTAAGATTATCTTAATAATAATATAACCGAGTGTCGTGAGAGTATTCGGATACGCAATTACTGCAGATTTCACACTAAATACAGTAAAGGTTATACTCCTTCCTCAGCCTGTTGCCCTAGTACTATACAAGAGGAAGCATGCCGCTAAATCGCACTCCACCACCAGTATCACCCGTCCCGTTAACGCCTACGGAAAGCACTCGTAGTGCACTAATGTTTGCGTCGACAAAGGAAAATAGTGCGTCATCCCTACTACACTGCGAGTCAGAACCCGATCTTCATACCCTAGCGGCAAACATAACGGAAAGAAAAAAGTGGAAATATGACGGAGAACAATCTGATCTTTTAGAAATAATTAAAAAAATGTTCTCTTCGTTCTCCAATGAACAAGAAAAACGTTTTTAAGACTTGCAAGCAAGTATAGACCTAATGTCAAATAAATATGATCAGTTGCTATCGAAAATAGCTTATCTTGAGAAAGAAAGACACAATAACAATCAGACAAATTATTAATTAAAGAACTGGAGGACAAACTGGAAACATTAGAACGGAAAGCTCGTGGGGTTGGGATAGAAATTCGAAACATACCTAAACAAAATGGAGAAACTAAGGATACTCTGGTTAATGAGATTTCAAAATTGGGAGAAATATTAAATGTGGATATTAACAGCAGTAATAAAAAAGATATATACAGGTTAAAATCAAAAGATTCTTCAGATCCCATCGTAGTCGATTTCACCACCGTGCTCTTGAAAGAAAAGGTCCTCAAATCTGTAAAAACCTTCAACAAAATTAAACAAAAAGGCGACAAATTAAACTCGACCCACTTAAACCCAAGTTATATAAAAAAAACCGATGTACATATCAGAGGCCCTCACTCATAAAACCCAGAGACTGTATTACTTAGCCTGCCAATTCCGGAAAAGTCATGGGTACAGCTTCTGCTGGACAGCAAATGGTATTGTTTACCTAAAAAAACTTTTTTACAAAAAAAAACAACCGACTTCCAAAAAAAACACTAAAATAACTTTCTTACAAAACAAAAACCACCGAATTCCACAAAAATACACTTAAAAGTGAAAAATAACTTTAATTTCGGAAGTCGGTGGCAAAAACGAAAATATTTTATACTAAATTTAAACCAAAATATACCACATGGTGCTTGATAACGCTTCATAAGTATATCACGGCTTCAACCATCTTACTGCGAACCATATTAATGAATGTATAGGTATACTAAGTATATGGTTCTGTATTTTCATTTTTGCCACCGACTTCCGAAATTAAAGTTATTTTTCACTTTTAAGTGTATTTTTGTGGAATTCGGTGGTTTTTGTTTTGTAAGAAAGTTATTTTAGTGTTTTTTTTTGGAAGTCGGTTGTTTTTTTTGTCAAAAGATTTTTCAAAAATGACACCTAGTGGGGTTACAACTAGTGGGGCAAGTTATCCATCAAGATTTTAGACTAGTGAAATCTGCCCTACCAAATCGAACTAGTGGGGCAGATTCCACTGCAAATTTTAGGCATTCCACTTTGGACCAGTCGACTTGGTTGGGCAAAGTGGAATGATTTAAATTAACCGCTTTGTGGGTGAACAGGGGGATACATTTTCTATGAAAGATCTTATTAATTTGGTTTAGAAAACGTGGTATAAACTTATATAGGTAATAATAAAGATTTAATCATACATTTTTCAAAACTGGCTTGAAGGTGTAGAAAGGGCGTAAAATAATTTTTTTGCCTCTCAATGACATCTATTGGTCCAAAATGGTACTAACGAATGCATTTTTCTACATACAATTTAGAAGATATAACATTTTTGAAATTTAATTACAGTCCTATTAAACTTGTAAATAGAATAAAATCACGATGTAACATTTAGTTTTTGTTTCATTGCAATAGTCTCATCCAATAAAAAGATATGCTTATTTATAGTTTTCAAAGTGATACCCATATATACCACCAACAAGCACTACGTTCCAGGCGGCAAGGGGTTACGGAGATGTGGAGCATCGTATGCTGCCTCTAATATTAAGCTGGGCGGTCACAGTCCATAAATTACAGGGTACCATCCTCGAAAGATCTGTGATCTACCTTGGTAAAAAAAATTGCAAACGGGCAAATATACGTCGTACTTAGTCGTGTCAGAAGTTTGGAAGGCATAGTTTTATCACATTTGGACGCGAACAAATTATTAAAGCGACCACCAGGATCATTGACGGAAATAACGAGGCTACGAAATCTGTCTTCTGACAATCAAGGCCACACATAGCAGACGACTCAAGTAGCGCAATTTGATGCCAGGATACTACCATTAATCATTTATAGGCCGAGTGCACCTCATGGCAATTCCAATAAGCCCAAACACGGCTAGGATATATTGTTTTATGACGGAGTTCCGGTGCTTTCCTTCCGGCTTCATCTTCAGATCAGTTCAATGGTACTATTTTCATCAGAATGTGCTTCATAGTCGCTTAACTATTTTAATCGAGATATCTTATCGCCACCCGTAAAATATTTATCATTTATTAGTTCCGGTGGCCATCTGTGGTCTTCCTCATCAGTTCCACTTCACCAAATCTAGTCTTAATTTAATCTTTCTGAAAGCAAATGCTTAATTCATTGCTAAAAAATACCAAAATCGCTATGTGTATGCCTATAATATTTGAGGAGTTCACTCAATTCCTCATAGATTCCATCATCAAAACTGAATGTTGATAAAAATGGGACCAATCTGGAAGTATATCGTTTCAAATAACAAAATATTTTTCCAAATCGCTTCATAAATGGCGCCACCCGTGAAATACTTTTCATTGAGGAATTGTGGTGGCCATCTGTGGTCTTCTTCATCAGTTCCACTTCACCAAATGATACTTTCTGAATGCATATGCTTAACTTATTGCTGAAAATACCAAAATCGCTATGTGTTTGCCTATAATATTTGAGGAGTTCCCTCAATTCCTCATGGATTCCATCATCAGAACTGAATTTTGATAAAAATGGGACCAATCGGGACGTATATCCTTTCAAATAAAAATAAAAAAAATCAAATCGGTTCATAAATGACGGAGTTATGAGGAAACTCGACCCACTTAAACCCAAGTTATATAAAAAAAACCGATGTACATATCAGAGGCCCTCACTCATAAAACCCAGAGACTGTATTACTTAGCCTGCCAATTCCGGAAAAGTCATGGGTACAGCTTCTGCTGGACAGCAAATGGTATTGTTTACCTAAAAAAACTTTTTTACAAAAAAAACAACCGACTTCCAAAAAAAACACTAAAATAACTTTCTTACAAAACAAAAACCACCGAATTCCACAAAAATACACTTAAAAGTGAAAAATAACTTTAATTTCGGAAGTCGGTGGCAAAAACGAAAATATTTTATACTAAATTTAAACCAAAATATACCACATGGTGCTTGATAACGCTTCATAAGTATATCACGGCTTCAACCATCTTACTGCGAACCATATTAATGAATGTATAGGTATACTAAGTATATGGTTCTGTATTTTCATTTTTGCCACCGACTTCCGAAATTAAAGTTATTTTTCACTTTTAAGTGTATTTTTGTGGAATTCGGTGGTTTTTGTTTTGTAAGAAAGTTATTTTAGTGTTTTTTTTTGGAAGTCGGTTGTTTTTTTTGTCAAAAGATTTTTCAAAAATGACACCTAGTGGGGTTACAACTAGTGGGGCAAGTTATCCATCAAGATTTTAGACTAGTGAAATCTGCCCTACCAAATCGAACTAGTGGGGCAGATTCCACTGAAAATTTTAAGCATTCCACTTTGGACCAGTCGACTTGGTTGGGCAAAGTGGAATGATTTAAATTAACCGCTTTGTGGGTGAACAGGGGGATACATTTTCTATGAAAGATCTTATTAATTTGGTTTAGAAAACGTGGTATAAACTTATATAGGTAATAATAAAGATTTAATCATAAATTTTTCAAAACTGGCTTGAAGGTGTAGAAAGGGCGTAAAATTATTTTTTTGCGTCTCAATGACATCTATTGGCCCAAAATGGTACTAATGAATGCATTTTTCTACATACAATTTAGAAGATATAACATTTTTGAAATTTAATTACAGTCCTATTAAACTTGTTAATAGAATAAAATCACGATGTAACATTTAGTTTTTGTTTCATTGCAATCGTCTCATCCAATAAAAAGATATGCTTATTTATAGTTTTCAAAGTGATACCCATATATACCACCAACAAGCACTACGTTCCAGGCGGCAAGGGGTTACGGAGATGTGGAGCATCGTATGCTGCCTCTAATATTAAGCTGGGCGGTCACAGTCCATAAATTACAGGGTACCATCCTCGAAAGATCTGTGATCTACCTTGGTAAAAAAAATTGCAAACGGGCAAACATACGTCGTACTTAGTCGTGTCAGAAGTTTGGAAGGCATAGTTTTATCACATTTGGACGCGAACAAATTATTAAAGCGACCACCAGGATCATTGACGGAAATAACGAGGCTACGAAATCTGTCTTCTGACAATCAAGGCCACACATAGCAGACGACTCAAGTAGCGCAATTTGATGCCAGGATACTACCATTAATCATTTATAGGCCGAGTGCACCTCATGGCAATTCCAATAAGCTCAAACACGGCTAGGATATATTGTTTTATGACGGAGTTCCGGTGCTTTCCTTCCGGCTTCATCTTCAAATCAGTTCAATGGTACTATTTTCATCAGAATGTGCTTCATAGTCGCTTAACTATTTTAATCGAGATATCTTATCGCCACCCGTAAAATATTTATCATTTATTAGTTCCGGTGGCCATCTGTGGTCTTCCTCATCAGTTCCACTTCACCAAATCATACTTTCTGAAAGCAAATGCTTAACTCATTGCTGAAAATACCAAAATCGCTACGTGTATGCCTATAATATTTGAGGAGTTCCCTCAATTCCTCATAGATTCCATCATCAAAACTGAATGTTGATAAAAATCGGACCAATCTGAAAGTATATCGTTTCAAATAACAAAATATTTTTTCAAATCGGTTCATAAATGGCGCCACCCGTGAAATACTTTTCATTGAGGAATTGTGGTGGCCATCTGTGGTTTTCTTCATCAGTTCCATTTCACCAAATGATACTTTCTGAATGCATATGCTTAACTTATTGCTGAAAATATCAAAATCGCTATGTGTTTGCCTATAATA
Source organism: Agrochola macilenta (assembly GCA_916701695.1). Lineage (NCBI taxonomy): Eukaryota > Metazoa > Arthropoda > Insecta > Lepidoptera > Noctuidae > Agrochola > Agrochola macilenta. The sequence continues at coordinate 823,427 of OU753583.1, read as the reverse complement.
TTTGAGGAGTTCCCTCAATTCCTCATGGATTCCATCATCAGAACTGAATTTTGATAAAAATGGGACCAATCGGGACGTATATCCTTTCAAATAAAAAAAGAATTTTTCAAATCGGTTCATAAATGATGGAGTTATGAGGTAACAAACATTTGGGCACGCCACAATTGCGGCGGTAAGTCCCCTCTTTGAGGAGTGGCTGGAGAGGCGCCACGGCGTCCTCACCTTCCGCCTGACGCAGGTCCTCACCGGACACGGTTGCTTCGGGAGGTTCCTGTTCAGGATCAAGCGGGAGGAAACGCCCGGGTGTCACCATTGTGTGGAACGCCCGGAGGACACGGTGGAGCATACGGTGGAGGTCTGCCCGGCTTGGGCGGAGCACCGCCGTGTCCTCACGGAGGCGATCGGCGGCGGCGATCTCTCGCGTCCGGCCCTGGTTCAGGCCATGGTCCGGAGCGAGAGTGCATGGGAAGCCGTCACTTCCTTCTGCGAAGCAGTAATGCTCGCGAAGGAGGAGGCGGAGCGCGCGAGGGAAATGCAAGATGCGCGCCCTCGCGCCCCTAGTCGCCGCAGGAGACGCCCCGGGCGTCGGGAGTCGCGAGCCGACTTCCGGCCACCGTAGGCGCGGGCTTGCGGACGGTGGGCAATGGGTAGCTCGCCGTCCGATTAGGACCAGGCCCGGGTCGACGGCGCGTTGTGTTCCACGCGCGCCTCAAAGAGATGTCAGCACCAACTGACGGGGTCCGTAAGGGCCAATGCCTGCCAGGGTTGCGAGTTTGTCCGAAAGGGATATCGCGGCCCCGGCACACAGGCAACGGAAGGAACATGGGTGGGTTTTAGTCAGTAAAAGTCTGACACTCCCTCTCGCTCCGCCCAGAGCGGGAGGAGTCATTTGATGATTTCCCACCCAAAAAAAAAAAAAAAAAAAAAAAAAAAAAAAAAAAAAAAAAAAAAAGGTAACAAACATTAAAAAAAAAAAACATACAACCGAATTGATAACCTCCTCCTTTTTGGGAAGTCGGTTAAAAAATAACGAAGACTCCTCACTATCCGGATAAACAGCGATGCTGATTTAGATAAATTACGCAATAATGTTAAACCGCTGTGACTAATTGTTGCACTTGTATACAAATTTTGTCTCACGAGTACACTACTTTAAGATTGCATGCAAATTTTAAGTTTATTTTTAAATCGATGGATTTTTTCTACACCTACAAATTAGTACTTAACGTCCACACTTACCTCTCACATGTATTCAGGGAAACCAAAAATCAATTACAACACTCCTTAATCATAACCATAACCCAACTGAACACTATTTCAGAAATACACACAACCTATTTTTCAAACATACTTCGATTACACAATTCACTTACTCATCAAATTACAATCTCATACACTCTACACCTAAAACATACTCACAAACACTTTTTAACAATTTACATACAAACTCTTTCCATAATCGGTGTACCTACCTCGACACTATCTCTCTTGTTAATCATTCGATCACGTAACTGATTTATCTGAAAATATTGACCAGTTATCCGTATCTCGATTGTCAAAGTATTGTTACTTCTTTTACGGACAACCTTATTATATTGACACAAAATATACGAAGCATAAACCGAAATCTGCCCGGTTTAGAGGTTTTACTACACAGACTAAAACTTAAATGCGATATACTCGTACTCATTTTAACAGAGTGTTGGCTAAAAGGTGCAATGGTAATCCCTCACTTATCTGGTTACTCTCATGTAGCAACAAATATAAATCCCATACAAGATGACGGAGTAGTTATCTACTACAAAAAAAACATTAACCTAACTATAATAGAACCTGAATTCCAAGAAAGCAATTGCCTACTAGCCACCGTTGGAAAACAAGTTGCGATAATGGCCCTATACAGATCACCTTCCTACACTAAATTGGAGCCGTTCCTCTTGTCGTTGGATAATATGTTACAATCAGTGTCTTCTTTCGAGCACATCGTTGTTATAGGCGACATGAATCTAGCAATAAACTCGAATAAAATTAAATCTGAAGGGGAACGCTATCTCACCTTAGCTGCTTCGCACGGCTTACTGCCAGCGCACACTTTAGTTACACGCAGCGCCCGCCAAACATGCAAAGACCATGTCCTTATAAAAACTCAGGCCTCCTCCAACACCATAGTCTGTAATGCAACATTAACAGATCACTATCCCGTTTTATTTTGTGTAAATTAAAAAAAAACTGGCCAAGTGCGTGTCGGACCACGCACAATGAAGGGTTCCGTAGTTAGGGCGCGTTTGCAAATTGGACAAAATTATGCTGTTTTTCAGTACATTTTGTGACAAAACTAAACCGAATCAAATATAACTAATAACTACTACATATAGGATGGTTCTTCATCTTCAAATTATTGCAACTTTTTTGTTCAAAATAATAGTTTTCATACTGTAAAAACGATCTTCCGTTGCCATTTTCCACAAAATTAACGATACCGGGTTGAGTTTAGGTACATGTTTTGTTCTATTATCAATATATTTAAAGATTTCTAAAAATACTATTAGTAGGCAGACATATTTAATTGTAAAACTTTGTTTTTTTTTTTTTTAAATGTCACAAATAGCCGCAAAACAAAATAAAAACCGAAACTAACTTTTTCAAATATTTTACTATTACGGGTGAATCTTAGTCGATTGCATTAAGGGTTATTTTATTTTTGGTCTGTTTTAATTCATTTCACAAATATTTCGAAAGAAACCTCAGTCCGCCCTTGGTCGCTATCATGAGTGGACCCTGTGTTTTGCGTGTTTGCAGCGTTTCGTGTGGAAAAAGATCGCTGTACAAATAGTAAATATTTGATAAACCACATTTGATATATGGTAAGATAATATTGTATTCACTGATTTTAATTACCATTATAACTTTATCCTCACAGATTTTTACAGTTTATAAATGCCTATTCGACTGGGACTTGATGGTGACCTGGAGGTGTACTTCGGTGATTGCTACTGGAACTCCTCGACGAGTAGAACTAGGTGTGCCAAGCTTGGGCTCGTTTTGTTAGTTATGATGAGACCAAAATATTTGTGTGAGTATGTGACGAATGTGCTCTTAGCTCCATATTTCTCACCTGTCTGTGTGGGTCAATCAATTCCAGGAGGAGACAATTAGACCTAACTTAAAGTTATGTCTACAGGCACGAATTATTTTACGAGAGCTTTTCCCAAATGCCTTATATCTCGGCATCTAAAACCACAATTCAGTTTTGAAAGTTACACAATATGCACTTTATTATAAACAAGATAAACGAGTAGTATTCATACTTACTAATAGAAGCATTTAGCGAAGCACACCTTCAAGTCACTCTATCAAGTCCGGAGGTAAGGTCTCATCATAACTAACAAAACGAGTCCAAACTCGGCAGACCTAGTTCTACTCGTCGAGGCGTTTCAGTAGCAGTCACCGAAATACACCTTCAGGTCACTCCATCAAGTCCGGAGGTAAGGTCTCATCATAACTAACAAAACGAGCCAAAACTCGGCACACCTAATTGTACTCGTCGAGAAGTTTCAGTAGCAGTCACCGAAGTACACCTTCAGGTCACTCCATCAATTCCGGAGGTGAGGTTTCATCATAATTAACTAAACGAGCCCAAACTCGGCACACCTAGTTCTACTCGTCGAGGCGTTCCAGTAGCAGTCACCCAAATACACTTTCAGGTCACTCCATCAAGTCCGGAAGTAAGGTCTCATCATAACTAACAAAACGAGCCCAAACTCCCGACCCCTAGTTCTACTCGTCGAGAAGTTCCAGTAGCAGTGTCCGAAGTACACCTTCAGGTCACTCCATCAAGTCCGGAGGTTAGTAAAAATTAAAAGAACAGTACGAAATATATTTTGGAGGCACAAAAAATATTTCTGTAAAAAAAAAAAACCAAAGTATCAAAATTAATTCACTTGACCACTATTCCCGCAGCTGGCTCGTGTCAATGTAACGTAGTAGTTCGATTCAATACCTACCAATTTTGCAAACGCGTCCTTAATCCCAAGAACAAACTTAACATTACAACAACAATATTGAGAGATTTACTATGTTATTTTAAGACCATAGACTTCATATAGGTTTTCCTGTAATCTATGAGTAAAGAACCACTCTCTGCATTTTTTTCAAAATATTTGGCTCAATAGTTTCGGAGATAATTCCCCCCGAATGGTCAATTTTCAGAAATTTTCTTAAATATCTTTAAAAGTATTTAGATTAAAATTATAAAAAAAAATATTTGAGATCCTCGCAACAAGTCCTTTCATTTGATATGTCACAGGTTCAGTTTGCAAAACTTTTTATTTTTATTTTCTAATTTGCCCCCGAAAAGTAACCCCAATATTCAAAATTCATTTATTTACGTTACACTTCCGTGTTTGGGTCACATAAATACATATGTGTACCAAATTTCAACTAAATCGGTCCATTAGATTCGGAGCAAATGGGCTGTGACAGACGGACAGACAGACACACAAGTGATCCTATAAGGGTTCCGTTTTTTCCTTTTGAGGTACGGAACCCTAAAAACTACTAACTAAAAAAATAATACTAACGAAAATAGGTTAATATTAATTACATGTTTAAAATTTGTACCAAGTGGAAAATAAAGACAAAATAAATGCCAAAATAATATTTAATAATTAAAATAATATTTAATGACAAAATAAATAAAAATAAGACAAAATAAAGACGTTTTATTACATGGGTGTCCCATGTAATAAAATATCTTTATTTTGCGTAAAATGAGTTATCCCAACTGAAATATTTGACTACATAAAAATGGTAAAAGTACTAGTTGGTAAACAAGTTATTGTTTAAACGTTCACTTGCAAAAGGTTCATTAGGTTTGCGTTACAATTATTAGTGAAGAGATTTTTTGCAAAGTAATAATTTGGCAAATGAAATATTGCGGAAAATTGTTTAGGAAGTGATAATTTGGCAATTTATTTTCGATGAAACAAGGGAGATCCTGCATGCCCGCTTGCATGTTGCATGCTTGCTTGCAATTTTTTAATTTCGGAATTTTAGTGATTGGTATTTTAATAATCGGAATTCGTATTTTTGATGTTTCGAATTATCATTACATCGGACTTTTTGTTATTCGATCTATTGAAACTCGGTATTTTGAGAATAGTAATTATAAACGTTAGGAATATTGAAATTTTGGAATTATAAAAAATAGGAGTAATGATAAGTCGGAATTGTTATAGTCGGAATTTTGAACCATTCGGAATTATGATAATCGGTATTTTGAAATTCGTATTTGTGACTGACGGAATAAAGTTTTTCGTATTTATGTAGTGTACCCGTGAGAACCATGTATGTATCACATAAGTAGTTAATTTATCTGTTGTTGCTTTCTTTTTAAAATTATTTTTACCTATTGTGGTATAGTAATTATTTTTTTTATTTTTAGATGCATCGTATTCACATATATAACTAATGTACCTACATATACAAAATACTGTAAAACATTTTAAAAGAGTAACGGTGGAGTTTCTTGCCCATTCTTCTCCATACGAAAACTACCTTTTGGAAGGGGCGACTAGAATCAATTTAATTTTTTGTAATTTTTGACGTTCAAAAGTGCCTTGCAAGCCTATTTGAAATAAATGATTTGGTTTTGACCTTGACTTTGACTTTCCTAATGCATCTCTATAAAAGAGCTATCCGAAAACATGAAACAGGAACCCAGAACTCTGACTCAGATGTCAGCAGAGCATGGCCGAAAAGTTAGATTAGAAGAAATCAAGGTTTAATTCTCTGTTTCAGTAAGAAAGCTCAAAAGAAAAACTCCTAATTTCTTGATAAAGCTATAATAAGGAAATGCAAAAACATGATTAAGAAATCCAGAATAATCACTCAAGTATCAGCAGGGCATGGGTAAAGATTTCAGTAACTTAAAATTAATGTAAAATTTAGTGTATCAGAAAGAAAAAGAATTAAACAAAATTAATTGCATTAAGGAACCGGAACTCTTAGTTCCCTGATACATCTATAAAAGCACTATCAGAAGTCATAAAATAGGAACCCAAAACTTGGACTCAGGTATCCGCAGAGCATGGGTAAAAGTTTCATACTCCATTGCTTTATTATTTCTTTCTGTTTCTTGCAAATTTTGTTTGCTGGCTTTGTAATCATTGACGGTTTTTGTAATTCCAGCTGCACCACCAGCTAAAGTTCCTAAAGTTGATAAACCAGCGAAAATTTGAATTAAAGGTAGAATTCCTCCAGTCTTTGGTATGGGAGTAGGGTATTATTGGGCATTCTATTCCACTGTCCTCCAGTAGCTCGGCGAGTTCGTCTTCGCTACGGACAGTGGTATAGAATACCCAATAATCAACAATCGACTTGACTCTTTAGTGTATTACTGTACTCGACCAATGATAATGCGAGTTCGCTATCGCTCTGAAGGGTGGTACAGAATGCTCAATAATGAACAATCAACTCGTTCAATGACCAGTAACGCGAAAGAGGTTGCGGTAAGTTTATAAATGTTAACGTACTATATACATTCACTCATTTTCAATCGGTTCATTTCCGACAGTAATCATGAAATTTGTAAAACAACCGCAATCGCTGCATGTTAATACAGTCTGCGATGATTTTTGTAAGACTAGCTATCGTCATGGAGAATTATTACCTAACTCAGTACGATGTATCATTTGCGGTCCGTCCAATTGTGGAAAACCAATTTATTAATTGGTCTTCTTATACACGAAAATGGATTAAGATTTGAAAATGTTTATGTTTATTCAAAAACTCTGCACCAACCTAAGTACATTTTTTAGAAAGAGTTTTGCAACAGGTGCCTGGTATTTCCCTCCAGAAATATCATGGTAATGAGGAAGTACTAAGCGTTCAGGACGCAAAACCCAACTCCGTGATTATTTTTGATGATGTTGCTTGTGAAAATCAAAGTAACATGCGTGATTATTTTGCAATGGGAAGACACAAATGCATTGATTGTTTTTATCAAAACCAAACATATAGTAAAATCCCTAAGCAGTTAGTAAGAGACAATGCAAACTTAATCATACTTTTTAAACAAGATGAAATTAATTTACGGCATATTTATGAAGAACATGTCAACACTGATATGACATGGATTGAATTTCGTGAAATGTGTTCGAAAATATGGAATGAACCCTTCGATTATGTAGTAATTAATAAGGATTGCTCCAAAAATAAAGGATGTTATAGAAATAAATTGATACCTTTGGTGTCTTTGATTAAAAATACTAATATTTAAGACCGTTACCCTCGCGATATTATTATTCTTCAGACAACGCTTAATCAATTACGAACTGTAGTTGATTATTTTTTATTTATTTTTTTATTATGGAAAAATCACTGAAAAGACAAATAGTTCATGCTGCAGAAGCTGTTAAGAAGAAAGTGCTGTAGCCACCACGTTTTGACCTCGTGTAAAAGAAACATTGAAAAGAACAGTTCTCAAAAGAACTATGGTCACAGCACGTTTTAGACATTCTGTACAAGAAACACGGAATAAATATTGTACAGGAACTGCCGACGCCACACGCCGTCGGCCTTCGCCCCAATCTTCAGCCGCACGCACGAGCACAACACACACATCTTCACTGGACACTGCCGCATCGATGAATGCGGGCGCCAGCTTGTGTCACCTATATTTATAACCTCAGCGCCACGAGCGGCGAGGTGCGCCCGTGCGCGAGCTCGCGACTGCAGTGACAACGTGCGGAACAAATGGACAACAGTGTGCTGCGATCTGATTGGTTCAAACTCTTGAAGTATCCTTAGTTGTACTGTTTAGCCTGTATTTGTAAATAGTATTTAAGTAGGAACATTTTATAATAAAAATACAGTATTATTTTCAATCTTTACAATCTGGAGTCCGAGTTTCCTTTCAACCAACCTACGATACTCCTCCAAAGTGGTGACCCCGAACAAAACACACCTGATCTGAAGAAAAATTTTCAACCGTCGAAGAATTATCGCTGCGCACCGATTTCAAGATGCCGAATCCCTGTCCAACTGAAGAACAATCAAGCCCGTCGACATCACACAACGTCACGAAGGCTGAAGCTGCCGGTATATCTCTCACCATGCGCATTCCACCATTCTGGCGCGATCGACCACGACTCTGGTTTATAAGCTTCGAGGCCGCAACCAACGATCTCAAGAGAGGCCAAGCACAGCTCGCCCAGATGGTCATAGCACAGCTGGAAAAGCAAGACATCGAGCAGATCGTGGATTTACTGTACAACCCACCAGAGACGGATCAGTACAAAGCCATCAAAGAAAGGCTCATATCCGCCTATGAAGAATCTGATAGCCGTCAGTTCCAGAAGTTGCTATCTGAGATGGAACTCGGAGATCAGAAGCCGACCCAATTACTCCGCCGCATGAGAAGCCTTGCCAGAGACAAAGTTCCCGACTCCACCCTACGTCTCATGTGGACCAACCACCTTCCATCACACGTCCGCTCAGTCCTGGCAGTCAGCGAATCATTCAGTACTAAGACAGTGCTCGAAGAACTCGCGCTACTCGCCGATAAAATGATGGAGCAGACTGCATCAACAGAAGTCGCAGCCGTGCACTCAACCGCATCACTTCCACCATCCGCACCGCAAGCAGATACGCAGTTTCTCATCAACGAGATAAAAAAGTTATCGCTAGAAATAGCTGAGTTAAAAGCGAGACCACAATACGACAACCATCGTCGCAGCCGCTACCCATCTCGTCACCGCCACTCATCGCGATCACGCAATCGATCAGCATCGCCATCACCATTCTGCTATTATCACCGACGTTTCAAAGAGCAAGCTAGACGCTGCACATCACCGTGCTCATTCAAGAAGCAAAATGCGGAAAACTAGACAGGACGTTGGCAGAGGCGGACACCGGCGTTCAAGATAAATCACACCGCCTATATATCACTGATAGAAGCTCAAAGCTATCATTCTTGGTTGACACGGGAGCCAACATTTCCGTGCTACCGAGAAGAAAGGGACAAGTAGCAACGCCGTTACCATTTCAACTATACGCAGCGAACAACACTACTATAGCTACGTATGGCGAGAAAACACTATCTCTTGACTTCAATCTACGACGCCCTTACAAATGGAAATTCATCGTAGCTGACGTTTCGAAGCCAATACTCGGAGCCGATTTCCTCAAGCATCACCAACTCATCGTCGACTTGAAAAACAGAAGATTAATCGACGGTGTTACGAGCTTAAAGGTAAATGCCCCGGTACGAGTATCAAACGTGCCTACCATACGCAGTATCGACATGTCGCAATCATACCACGACATACTAGCTCAATATCCCGGCATCACGAGATTAACATCGATGAAATTAAACTCCAATATCAACGTGCAACATTTCATCGAAACGCAAGGGCAACCTATACATTGCCGTGCCCGACCAATCCCACCACATCGCTTCGAAACAGTCAAGAAGGAATTTGAAAACATGATCGAACAAGGATTATGCAGACCCAGTAAAAGCCCGTGGGCATCACCTCTACACATCGTACCCAAGAAGAATGGCGATATTAGAGTTTGTGGTGACTATCGCCGACTCAACTCCATCACCATACCAGATCGCTACCCCGTTCCACGCATCAAAGACTTTACTCATCATCTATCCGGAAAAACTATCTTCTCAACAATAGACCTCAACCGTGCATACCAACAACTGAGTGTAAGAGAAGAAGACATTGAGAAGACAGCGATCATCACTCCAATGGGATTATTTGAATTTCCACGTATGTGCCCTGGTTTGAAAAACGCGGGACAAACGTTTCAACGGTACATCCATGAAGTACTACGAGGATTGGATTTTGTCTTTCCGTTCATCGACGATTTGTTGCTGGCATCAGAAAACGAAGCCCAACACCGAGAACACCTTCACAGCGTTCTGAAGAGATTAGAAGATAATGGCATCACTATCAACCCCGCCAAATGCAATCTAGGACAACCACAAGTTCAGTTCCTAGGATACACCGTATCAACAGAAGGTATCAAACCACCAGAACATAAAATTCAAGTGATCACCAACTATCCTAAGCCGACGACAATCGAAGAGTTAAGAAGATTTCTCGGCATGATAAATTTCTATCGCGATCACATACCAAACGCCGCATCACTACAAGCACCACTAAATTCATACCTACATAATGTCAAGAAGAGGGACAAAACTCCAATCACGTGGACCGATGACGCAACTCACGCATTCGAGCATTGTAAAGCTAGCATAATAAACGCAGCTCTCCTCGCTCACCCATCGCATCAAGCAACACTTGCCTTATTTTGCGACGCATCCGACAACTCAGCTGGCGCCGTACTACAACAATACATAAATGAAACATGGCAACCGCTCGGATATTATTCCAAGAAATTCACCGATGCGCAAAAGAAGTATTCTACTTTCGACCGTGAGCTAGTTGCAATCTATATGGCAGTCAAACATTTCCGCAAAACATTCGAAGGACGTCACCTCATCATATTCACTGACCACAAGCCGCTAACATTCGTAATGTCGAAGACTAATTTAAACTCAGAAACACCGAGGCGAACGAGACAACTTTTGTTTATCAGCGAATTCACTACCGACATACGGCACGTAAGCGGTAAACAAAACGTCGTCGCCGACACACTCAGCCGCATAGAAACAATCTCATGCCCATCTACAATCAACTACAACGACATAGCTAGCGCGCAAGAAAAGGACAGCAACATTCAACAATTATTATCACAAACAAACATCACTCTCAAGAAGATAATGATACCTAACACCGACGTCGAGTTATTGTGCGAAACATCTACCCCATATATACGTCCGTACATACCTGAGCAATACAGACAAGAAGTTTTTGACAGCGTGCACAATATCAGTCATCCCGGTACGCGCACGACTCGCAAACTTACAACGCAAAAATACTTTTGGCCATCAATGAACGCAGACATCAGCCGCTGGACTCGAACCTGTATACATTGTCAGAAAAGCAATATTCAACGACACACATTCTCGAACGTCTCATCCTTCCCGCCAAGCGAGCGATTTCAACATTTACATGTTGACATCGTCGGACCGCTACCTACAACAGCTCAAGGTCATCGTTATTTAGTAACAATGATCGACCGACTAACGAAGTGGCCCGAAGCAATTCCTACCGACGAAATAACAGCTGATCGAATAGCCGATATCGTCTATCAACATTGGATTGCAAGATTTGGGTGCCCGACCACATTAACAAGCGACCAAGGTCGCCAGTTCGAGAGCCAATTGTTTCAAAACCTAATGAAGCAAATGGGAATCAAGAAAAATCGCACAACACCATACCATCCACAAAGCAATGGTATCGTCGAACGGTGGCATCGATCCCTCAAAACTGCATTACGCACCAGAATCTCTGACTCAAGTAAATGGATCGACGAGCTACCTACCGTCCTACTTGGATTGCGAGCCGCACTTCGCACTGACACCGGTGTGAGCGCCGCAGAACTTACCTATGGTTACAATTTGCGTCTACCCGGCGAATTTTTTTCTGCAAGTACCCACACACCTGCGATGGATTATACTTACGTAGAAAAACTGCGTGATATTATTCAAGCAAACAAGCCGCAAGCCATCACAGAGCATCACAGCAATAATAAACGCATGTTCGTGCATGAAGATTTACGCAAGTGCAGTCATGTATTTGTCAGAACGGACGCAGTTAAGAAGCCATTACAGACTCCATACGAAGGCCCATACCGAGTTATAAGCCGAACAGAAAAGGTACATTCCATTCAGCTACCAAATCGGCAAGCAAACATATCAATCGATCGACTGAAGCCTGCATATGTCGTCACCGAATACACCAGTACCTTACAATCAACCAACGTTACCATTACCAACCGAACCAAGAGCTGTACCACTCCAACCGTTACCAAGCATCAAGCAACTCCAACTCAACAAGTACCTCCGGCCAACGTGACGTCACAGCCCGCCGTCATCAAAACAACACGCACGGGCCGTGCCATCAAGCTGCCGGTACGCTTCGCTTGAAGGGGAGTACTGTAGCCACCACGTTTTGACCTCGTGTAAAAGAAACATTGAAAAGAACAGTTCTCAAAAGAACTATGGTCACAGCACGTTTTAGACATTCTGTACAAGAAACACGGAATAAATATTGTACAGGAACTGCCGACGCCACACGCCGTCGGCCTTCGCCCCAATCTTCAGCCGCACGCACGAGCACAACACACACATCTTCACTGGACACTGCCGCATCGATGAATGCGGGCGCCAGCTTGTGTCACCTATATTTATAACCTCAGCGCCACGAGCGGCGAGGTGCGCCCGTGCGCGAGCTCGCGACTGCAGTGACAACGTGCGGAACAAATGGACAACAGTGTGCTGCGATCTGATTGGTTCAAACTCTTGAAGTATCCTTAGTTGTACTGTTTAGCCTGTATTTGTAAATAGTATTTAAGTAGGAACATTTTATAATAAAAATACAGTATTATTTTCAATCTTTACAATCTGGAGTCCGAGTTTCCTTTCAACCAACCTACGATACTCCTCCAAAGTGCGAAAGATGAGAGAAGATCAAATTAACAATCAGCAAGTACTGGAATCAGTTTTCAAGCCGGTAACAGAACAACTCAACCTAATTGCTAATGTCAGTAAGCAGACTTGTCTCCTGCGTAATACAGAAAATGAAGAGACCGAAGTTCCGTTTATCGATAAAACTTTGCAAAAAGAAGTCCCTATTAGTAAAGGAAGCAATGATAACAACGAAAATGTAGACGAATATGAATCTGATATCGAAAGTGACTCTTCATATAAATCATTGGTTGAAAACAACCAAGTTTGTGATACGTCATCCTGGTCAGTATCCTCAGAAGCACTGATAGATATTCCGTTTGTGTCAGAGTAGAGAGCGGGAAATTGATGTTAGGTTCTGCTCGTGTAACGATCAGCGATGAGTATATCACCGTGGCTGGACGCAAGTACCGAAATACCCCTGGTTTAAAACAGTTGCTGTTGAAAAAGAACGTAGATTTAAGCTTGGTTACAGAGAGTGATTTGAAACATATATAATAATAAGTATAAGTCGATGCTACTTGATACAAATACACATCGACGAGACTATGAGCCTGGTAAACCCATAAAAAGTAATAAAGGACAAAAATATTTGCAAATTATTAAGCCTCTATTCAAACTACAAAGTACAATTCAGGACCACCAATCGAAGGGAAAAGGACTACCATTAACAAAAATGTGGAAGAAAAACGTAGATTTTGTATATTGGGACGATCCAAATGAACTGGTGGATAGGTTAAAATTATTAATTGCATCTCAAGATGCTGGTAACACAGGATTAGATAATGAAATTATATCTATCATTGAAGAATTACGTGAAAGTAAAGTTATAAATAAATAAATATTTTAAAATGTGTTTATTTTATTATCAGCCTCTCGATACAATACACCTTTAACATGAACATAGACAAATTCGGACACTACATTCACAAAAGAATGCGTTCATCAGAGTTATTTGAGTTTAATGAGAATGCATTGTTAAAATCAGAAAGCTGAGATTTTAATTTAAAAACATCAAGACTGAGAGGAATTAGATCTCCAGTAGAAGCAGACGATGCTGTGAACAAGGATTATGTAGATCGATTGAATGCTAACATGTTAAAAGAATTAAATAATCTGACTGTGAACAAATATTATGTAGATCGATTAAATGCTAACATGTTAAAAGAATGTAATAATATGTTTGGTTCATTGGGTTCTCAAATCATAAAAGACGCACAGGGTACAGTTCAAGCTACTTTAAAAGCAAGGATACCTGAGGTTTCAACTCATTTGCAAGATAAGTTTTATACTAAAGCAGAGGTAGATAAATTACTTCAAAAAACTCCGTAATGGCAAAACAGCAAATTGTTAATGAAATACACAAAGCAGCACGGAGAAATTTCCTTAGACGTCCGGTCATTCTAAATGGGATCGATGACTTGTGGCAAGTTGATCTGATGGACATGCAAAACCTGAGAAAATATAATAAAGGTCACAACTACATTTTAGCGGTGATTGACTGCTTCTCAAAGTACGCTTGGACAGAGCCGTTAAAATAAAAAAATAAACTTGATGTTACTCAAGCATTTAAACGAATACTGATTAACAGCAAGCGCAAACCTGTTAATTTACAATCTGATATGGGAACAGAATTTTATAACAATTCATTTCAAACGCTTATGAAGACGTACAATATTAACCATTACTCATCGTTTTCTACCAAAAAAGCCTCGATCGTAGAGCGAGTGATTAAAACTCTTAAAAATAAATTATATAAATATTTTAGTCTGAATGGAAACTATAAGTGGGTAGGTATACCGTTAGAAGTTACGTTGAAGATATATAATAACACAAAACATCGTACTATTAAATTTAAACCAATCGAAGTAAATAAATCTAGAGAGTCAGTTATAAAAGAAAATATTAAAAAAGCCTTAAATCATGTAACCGTCCGTAGAAAACCTAAGTTCAAACTGGGTGACTTTGTTCGTATCAGTAAATACAAACACAATTTTGAGTAAGGCTATACACCTAATTGGTCAACTGAAATATTTACTATAAAAAATATTAATTATACCATACCGGTAACATATCACATAGAAGATCAGCGAAAGCAAGCCATATTGGGAACCTTTTATGAGCAAGAACTTCAAAAATCTTACTATCCTGGTATTTATTTGATAGAAAGGGTTTTAAAAAGAAAAGGAACAAAAATGTTTGTGAAATGGTTGGGTCTAAACAACGAAGAAAGTTGGATCGATAAAACTGCAATAGTAGATTAAAATAATTATATAACAATTACTTTTGCATTATTTCTATCATTACACTTTGGACAATCAAAGGGGGTGAACTTATTAATACGTTAATTAATAATCTACCGTTCGAACTTCATTTACCAGGCTACAATTATTGCGGTCCGGGAACAAAACTCCAGAAACGTTTACTACGAGGTGACCGAGGTGTAAATAAGCTAGACGAGGCTTGTATGCATCACGATATTGCATATACAAACCATACAGACTTACCCAATCGTCACAAAGCTGATTTACAACTACTAAATATGGCTAAACAAAGACTTAAATCGAACGATGCTGGCAAAGGTGAAAAACTTAGTTCATGGTTAGTGAGCAAAGTTATGAAAACCAAACTGAAATCTGGTTCTGGCGTTAAAACGTTTAAAAGTTTCGTGTCAAAAATAAGAGCAAAAATAAAGAAACTAAAACCAAAGAACAGTCAAACTTTAATTAACGCTGCTTACTCAGCAGCTAAAAAAATATTTCCTAACATTCAGAAAATTCGTTTACCGCGAGTGATACCCTTACCAAAGACTGGAGGTATTCTACCTTTAATCCCAATTTTTGCGGGCTTATCAGTATTATCTTATCATTAAAATTGCTGCGAACACAATCGATAGTTACGAAACAATACAAAAAAAAACTAGTTAAATATATTTAACTTACCGACATGATTACGATGCACTCTAAAATTGTACAAGTACTTCAGGTGAGTAATATTTCGGAAATGACAAAAAAAAATGTATTTATACTATCACGAGTACGTCAATACACAAGTTAGAACGCGTTATCCATAAAAATGTTAACTAAGCATTTGTGACTCCATGTCGAGGGTATTGAACTGTCGTGTGTTTTTAAATAATTATATTATGTACTAACGAACAGCGTTATGATCGTATTACTTGAACGTTAGCTCTTTGAAAATCAATCTTATTGTATTACGTACATAATACAAATTACGTGGTTGCCAGTATGAAAGGTGCATGACGAAACTTGAGTCTCGGTTTGATTTCATTTTATTTAACCGACTTTAAAAAGGAGGATGTCTTATAATAAATAACACGTAAATTAAATAAGATGGTTAGTTATAATCATTCACATTTATTTATATTTTTACAAAACAGTAGAATTATTAAAATTATACCTAAATTATATTTATCATACCTTAATTACATATATTTTATAAAAACTAAAGTAAGATTATTACATACATAAGTAGATGTAAGTAGGTATACAAAACTAGTTTATAAACTATAATATTTATTATAATACATTCTGAGTCTAAAAATCCACATCTTCATTCTTTAAAATTGCAGAGTGACCCCAAGCTCTCGTTGATATTTGATCTACAGATATCGATCGTTTATCGTCATTGCCAGATAAGACAATTTTTTTAACGCTCCGAGTAAATATTTCGTGCTTTATTGATTTAAACATAACATTTTTTCTACGGATAACTCCACCATTAAATAAAATATTTTGATAATCTGTTATGTTCAAGTCCCTTACTACGCATGATTTGACTCCCTTTGCTTTTTTAATGATTTTATTAGGAGTTTTTATAGAATAAAGTTTTGATCTCAAACCAACAAAATAAGATATATATTTTCCTTCCATTTCATCTTTGAACAGACCTGGAACTTTTTTGTTCAATATTGGTATCTTAAAATAATTTTCTTCGTCATAGTTACTCGTATCAAAATATTGCAAAAAATTATACTTTAAGTCATGATAAAAATCATTAGTGAATATTTTATAGACAAATGAATCGGTATCTGTATAACACAACTGCACTCGGTCTTTATAAAAAGGCTTTACAATATTATAATGAAAATCATACATATGTGACTTAGAAAGTTCTAATACAGTGAATCCAATATAAATAGGCTTATCTAAAATAATTTGATCAGGTTTCATTTGTATTGCAACTAAATTTTCAGATAGAATAGAAGTACTATGGAAATAGGGGTTGGCTACAAGTCTCTCGGCGGATATTAATTTCTTGGTTCGATTAGATTGATCGCACCATTGATTAACTAGATGAACGGTTACTCTATTTTCAGTATTTTCTAAAGTCTTGCCAAAAACACTGTTATTTAACAACTTAAAAAAGTCTTGTTCGAAGGAACTTTTTGCCTTTTGTCTTAATTGAGTGTTTAATTCTATGTACTGTTTTAAATAGGGACTCTGTCTGAAAGTAATAGCTCTGTGAACTTTACGTAATAATAAACCGTGTTCTAAACACTTTTTTAAATGGACGTAATGTATCACATATTTGTACTTATTATACAAATTTGCAATTAATTTCTTTGTTTTACCCCCGGGGGGTATACATTTCTCAGGACAAAATGGTAAATCATTATGGTGATTGTGTAAATGATCAGGATACAAAAGATCGACTTCTAATATGAAGCCCCACTCAGCGTTATCCTCAACATTTTCAACACGCAAATTAGCTAATTCATTTCCACTGAGAAATCTAAAACTAGAATACGGTAAATACTGACACATGCTAAAGCCGTATAGATTATTACAATCTAGATATACTATAAAACACGGAGGCTGTGATGCATTATATTCTGGCATGTATTTATGATTCGCTTTTGCATACCGATGGGAACACATGCACAAACCCCCTCGTATACCGCTTTGAATCATTCTAACGATAGCCAAGTCCGACACGAGTTCTAACTGGACACCTGTTTTTAGCAACATTGCATCGAAAGATAAACTAGGTGCAGTTATGTAAAACGCAGGATCTAGTTTGTAATATTGTTTGCATGTTTTTCGAAAATTTTGAAATATGTCTGTCAACAAAAGCACATCTGTTTTTAAGTATAGATCCGTATACTCGCCGAGGTCATTAATATTGAATTCACTCCAAACAGTCTGAGCGTGATTATAATCTTCATCGCTGATATCTTCGTTGGTCAAAGAATTATGAAAACAATACTTAGATGGTAATGATTTTTGTTCGTAACATTTCCAATCGGTCATATAATCATACGGATATATACTTTTTCGAGTCAGCAAACTAAATTGTCTCTTATTAGAAAAATGAGATCGAAGATTAACAAAATTTTCTACGTGCAATGTTTTAGCAAGTTTGTCTAAACTTGTTCCTAAAAAGTTGAAAGAATCTAAAAACCTTATTTGTATAAACTCGTTATCAGCTGTAGGAATATACTTTGTAAATGCTATATATTTTTCCTTGTTCTTGGGTATTATTTTAATTTGCCCTGGAATTTCACCTAACTTTTTTATAAATAAATGGCAATCGTAGCCAGATAAATTATGAAAAAATATTGGAACGAATTATAGTACTTTATGTTGCAGATTACAGTGTCGATGTGCTGCGCCTCGGTATCGACCTGTAATATGACAGTGATCCCTTACTCTATCGGTCAACAGTAAATGTTCACAAATGTAGCACTTAACAGAGCGTTTAAAATCGAAAGCATCTTCCTCTGTGTATATCATAGGCTCGCTTTTGGACAGAATTCTATGTATTGCTTTTACATCTTCAGTCACAAAATGTACAAATTTTGAAACACAATCTTTTCCGCGATAACTTCTATAACCGTCAACCCTATCATTAAATGATGATACTACATTGTAGGCGAACGCGGCCGGCACGTGACGTTGTGAGTATGACGTGTTAGCGGTGTTGAATTCATCGCCGGAAATCGGTTCGAGTAATGTTTCGAAATCAGTGGCGATTCCCCCACACAGGTGTGATTGAATTTGATTGGGCGTTGGAAAAAACAATAAGCATGTTTCACAGAAGTATAGTTTACCATGATGTTTGGTCATCTGATTTCTGACTAGACGAGGCAAATCTTTGATAAGACAGTAATGAGAATTAGTGTTATTTTCTAAAAGCAATAGATGGATACTCTTAGATTTATTATTCGTTGATGTATACAAAGGTCCAATGATTGTCTTATCATTTTTTAAACCATACACGAATATATTTAGAAAGAGATTATTTTTCTCAAAGACAGCTTTGTCCGAAAATGTGATTGGAAATGTCAAATCATCAATATTCAAAACATTCTGGAAGTAGGGGTAAGACGAAACTCTGTCGGGATGTCGGATTGTGGGGTACAGGGCCGCCACAACACACCATAAAAAGCAATACTCATCTTTGTTTCGAATGTTCAAACAAGCTCTTTTATTTTTTATAATGTTTGGCAAAGTTATAAATTTAGATCCGCCGAGAGGTTGATATTTATTAATATTTACTTCTAAATGCGAATTGCATAAAAATGTCCAACCACTATCTCTCTCCTGAAACTCTTCAATTTTTTTTAACAGTAAATCAACTGTTGATTTATAAGTTAAATGAAAATCGTAATTAAAATGAATGATAAGGTTTTTCGTAGCGAATGATTTCATTTCCTGTTGATCATTTTTATACATAAGAAAAAAAGAAAAAAGTTCAAAGTTAATTTTGACAGCTGTATGTTTCTGTAGTGAACGATCTATTAGATTTTTAACTTGTTCCCTTATATTATGGAGAAACACTTCAGGGAAATTATTTATTTGTTCGCTAGTTGCAATGATCTTGTAACTAACGATTCGTGCTTTAAAGGAAGAACTAATCATTACAGCGTTATCATACATAGGGATCGCGCTTTTGTTTTTATGAACATTGCTACGTAAATGACCAGACCATCGACGATTATCTACAAATACTTTGCAAACCGAACAGTGAGGCATATTAATATTACTTAGGTATTGAAATTAATTAACATGCAATATCGTCACTAAATTCAACATAAATAGATTAATACTTACAACTAACATTCACGAGCTTACCAAGAATACATAAACAATCGAAGTAAGTAGCGTAGCAGAATTATCTAATAGAGGTCCGTTTTTCTCACGTTTGATGATCACTTCTTCATGAAGTAATCCAAATGTTCACCAAAATATTTCTGAAAAGTTAAAAAAAGTTAGGTAAGTACCTACTCATAGTGAAAAAATTTACAATATTTTAAACAAAAATAATGATTTATTAATTACCTGTAAAACAATTAGTAAACATAAACAATCGAAGTAAGTAGCGTAGCAGAACATTATCTAATAGAGGTTCATTTTGCTCACGTTTGATGAGTACTTCTTCATTAACTAATCCAAATGTTCATCAAAATATTTCTGAAAAATTAAAAAAAGATAGGTTAGTACTTAAACTGAAAAAATTAACAATATTTGACTTTTAAATAATACAAATGTTACTCATAATTAAAGTAAAAATCGTAACAGGATGTTTATACAAGTAGTCATGCGACGTTTTTGCAATAAAGCAATAAAATATTTCAGTGTAATGCTTGTTAATGCACAAAATATTACACGTGTGCTCAACCAAATAATTTTTCCAGTCAGCTAAGTCACACTCGCAATAATCAGCTATTTTGGGTAAGGTTGACACGCATTCACATTTCTGTATGGATAAGTATTTTTACACACATCTTTAAACCTAAGTCAAACTAATTAACTTATTTCCTATGCTTTATTCAAGCATATAAAAATTAATGCAATTACAAGTAAAACTTAGAAATTCTACCTATAAGATATGTGAAATAGCCAATAACCTACTAGACCTCAATGCAATGTTAATTATTTTATTAATTACTTGCAAGCATAATTATTAGCGTTGCTTGTTATTTACGCGTTATCATTTTGTCAGCCCTAAGCCGTTTCGCTGCATCGACATTCGATGCTACCTGAATAATCCTTAGTCTTTATTTTTGATTGGGTATAATACGTTCATAGAAAAAGTTGTTTCACGCAACAGTAATTGATCGGTTGATCGGTTGGTTTTAACACAAATAAAATCCTTCATGATCAACAGTATGGTTTCACCAAAGGACGTTGTACGACCGACGCCGGTGTAACCTTATTAAGACACATTTTTAGCGCGTGGGAAGAGGCCCGAGACGCCATATGAATCTTTTGTGACCTCTCCAAGGCATTTGATTGCGTCGATCACGAAACCTTACTCTTGAAACTTGAGCATTACGGACTTGGAAAACTTGCGCTCAATTTAGTAAAATCTTATTTAAATGATAGACAACAGAAAGTCCAAATAAACGGTGTCAATTCACTAGGTTTAAAAGTAAAAATGGGCGTGCCACAAGGCTCGATATTGGGTCCATTCCTCTTTTTAGTTTATGTCAATGATCTACTCCATTTATTAAAAAATCAACCACAAATGGTGTTATTTGCTGACGATACTTCCTTAATTTTTAAGGTAGATAGACGTGCCACAAATTTTGACGACGTAAATAACGCCCTAATGCAGGTCCAAAGTTGGTTCACTGCTAATAATTTAGTATTAAATGGAAAAAAAACGAAGTGCATAAAATTTTCTTTACCAAATGTCAAAAGTATTGATTGTGAGATAGTATTGAATCAAGAGAAACTAGAATTCGTCGATAAAACTGTTTTCCTGGGGATTACGCTCGACTCAAGGTTACAATGGGGTCCTCATTTAACATCTCTTGCAGGACGGCTAAGTTCAGCAGCATATGCTGTCAGAAAAATCCGTCAATTTACTGATGTAGATACCGCGAGGCTGGTCTATTTTAGTTACTTTCATAGTATCATGTCTTACGGTATTTTACTATGGGGACGGGCTGCAGACATCGAGTCTATTTTTATTCTACAGAAAAGAGCGATTAGAGCCATATATTATCTCCGCAGGCGTGACTCTCTAAGGGAACTGTTTAAGGATATTAACATCATGACGGTACCTTGTCAATATATCTATGAAAACATCATGCACGTAAGAAAAAATGTACATCTTTTTAGTAAAAGAGGTGATAGACATAATTATAGTACAAGAAATAGAGACTTATTAGTTCAACCAGGTTTCAGACTGGCTAAAGTGGACTCATCTTTCATGGGATACTGTTTAAAATGTTATAACAAAATTCCTCCCCACATACTTCAACTGAATGAGACGAAATTCAAATCTTGTATAAAACGCACACTATGCAGGCAGGCATATTATAAGTTGGGGGATTACATCGCTGATAAAAATGCTTGGCTCAATGCTGGTCCTGCTCCACAACCACAACTATTTGATTAACATTGGAAAACACTGTTGGAGCTGCTGAAGAGTTTAAGACTATTTTTGCATTGTATAAAATCAATTTCCTTTGTATTATATAATTTCAGAGCACAGGTGTGAGTACTATGTACTAAAGAGCTAACATTTACCGGGTAATACGCATTTTAATGACTTGAATGTGCCCTGGCGGCTGTGAGTATGTCATGCTCACTCAGATGTCTCGCTGATGGTGGCGCGTGTGTTGGATCATTTAGCTCCCTTCAAAATGGTTGAGCTGAATGGTGCTAATCCATGCGTCATGTTCGTGATCGGGCGCCGTCAGTTGGGACAGGTCAACTCTTAGCTGCCTTGGCTGATTTAAATTTTTGAATTGTTCTTTGTTTTATATTTTTATTACGGACGCTTCTAACGTGCACGTCTTTCTACATTGTTCTCACATGTTTAATTTAAACATGAATTGATGTAACAAATAATTTGTAACAATTTATTTAAAAGAGTGTCCGTGGAGTTTCTTGCCCGTTCTTCTCCATAGGTACCTACCTACTACGCTTTGGAATGGGCAACTAGCTTCATATTTCTGACTGACCGATTCCTTGACAATTCAAAAGTGCCTGTAAATGGTTTAATTGAAATAAATGCTTTGAGTTTGAGTTTGCAGTGTTTTTTAATATAGTGAATTATCGTTCATTTGTGACTTATAAGCTACATGTTTTCGGAGTACTCGATACATACTAATGACAGTTTGCAAGTGTGGAAGTAATCTGCAAGAAGTGCTCTGCGATCAGTCTTACTATATACTACGAGTTGTCAATATCAGTGTTGATAGCTATCCACTGGCACCGTCACCTGCTGTCGTCAGTCACTGCGCCTGCGCTCACCAACAATCAAACCCATTGGAACATAATTGGAAAAATGTAAGTCGATATATTCCAACCGTTTCATGGTTCAGAGTCGTATTTGTATTGTAATATGTATAACTAAATGTTTTTTTTATTGTCTTTATTTCAGGTCTGACTCTGAGTGTGAATACTTTCGACAAACTCCGGTCACTGAGCTGAAAACTAAATCCAGCCGCAAACCGTCTGCAGAGAACAATGGGAAACGCAAGTCGCGCATGCCTTCAACGAATTTAACTCGTCCGAGGTATCTATACAAAATATTTAATTATTTAGTGTTCAAAAAGTCATCGAGCTCAAAGAAGGTTCATCGAACATAACATGTCTATCATCATTCTTCGTGAACCGAGTGGCCAACGGCTGCGAGCGGCGAGCAGCGAGCACCGACGGAGAGTACTACATCGACTGCAAGGTGTACAATTCTGACGACGCGCACCACACCAACTCACTGGAGCTGTGGAAAAAGGCGCTCATCCGACTCAAGTTCCAGACCGAAACGGATTCTCCTCAGTGGCGAAAACTACAAGAGTTCGTCCGTTCCGCTGATATGTTGTTCCCAGAAAAACCAATGTTTTATGATCAATAAACCAAATAATGAACTAAATAACACGAAACTAACACTAACTAACTAGAAAGACATGTATGAGTTAGGTACTATTGTCAAGACGCCATATTTTGCCTCCTAAATAAAATCTTATAAACAAACTCGCGTTATTCAATTATAAATTCACTTATCTGATCATTGACCAAGTCAGTCGTTCATTATTACTCGCATGATCATTGGGCGAGTACAGTAATACACTAGAGAGTCGAGTCGATCGTTCATCATTGGGCATTCTATTCCACTGTCCGTAGCGAGCTACTGGAGGACAGTGGTATAGAATGCTAGTCGAGTACAGTAACACACTAGAGAGTTGAGTCGATCGTTCATTATTGGGCATTCTATGCCACTGTCCGTAGCGAAGGTGATCTCGCCGAGCTACTGGAGGACAGTGGTATAGAATGCTAGTCCAGTACAGTAACACACTAGAGAGTCGAGTCGATCGTTCATCATTGGGCATTCTATTCCACTGTCCGTAGCGAGCTACTAGAGGACAGTTGTATAAAATGCTAGTCGAGTACAGTAACACACTAGAGAGTCGAATCGATCGTTTATCATTGGGCATTCTATTCCACTGTCCGTAGCGAGCTACTGGAGGACAGTGGTATAGAATGCTAGTCGAGTACAGTAACACACTAGAGAGTCGAGTCGATCGTTCATTATTGGGCGTTCTATACCACTGTCCGTAGCGAAGGCGAACTCGCCGAGCTACTTGCCGACAGTGGAATAGAATGCCCAATAATACCCTACTTATGGGTATTACTCGGGGTACTCGAATTCGATGATGAATGTTTGGAAATAACTTTTTTGCGGTTAAGTAAGCTGCTTTTATTAAAGTCTTATTATCTTTGCATTTGAGTTTCTTAATTTTTGATTTTATTTTCAAAACTAAGCTTTTAAATGTTTTAATGCCGGATCCCGACTTTAGCTTCGCTTTCATAACTTTTTTCACTAGCCGAGAGCTTAGTTTTTCACCTTTCCTTGCATCTTTTGATTTAAGTCTTTGTTTAGCCATGTTAAGTAGTTGTAAATCGGCTTTGTGACGATTTGATAAGTCTGTATGGTTTGTATATGCAATGTCGTGTTGCATGCAAGCTTCGTCTAGCTTATTTATACCTCGGTCACCTCGCGCTAAGCGTTTATGAAGTTTGGTTCCTGGTCCACAATACATGTATCCTGGCAAATGAATTTCGAATGATAGATTATTAATTATGCTGTTAACTAGTCCGCCCCCTTGCATTACTCAAATTACAATGACAAGATTTTAAATAAAAAATGGTTATATAATATCTTAGTCCATTATTGTAGCTTTTTCAATCCAACTGTTTAGACCTAACCATTTGACATATACAATTTATTTCCTTTCTTTTACAAAACCTTTTCTATCAAATAAACATCAGGATAATTAGATTTGTGCAGTTCTTGTTCGTAAAAAGCTCCTAATATGTTTTGCTTTCGTTGATCTTCTATGTGATATGTAATTGGAAAGGTTTTATTTACCTTTTTTATAGTAAATAATTTAGTTGACCAATTAGGATTGTAGCCTTTCTCGAAATTATGTTTGTATTTACTTATACGAACACAATCACCAACTTTGAATTTAGGCTTCCACTGAAGTAAATCATGTTTGTTTATTTTTTTTACATTTTCTTTAGTTTATTTGTTCATTAAATGTATTCACATCAACCGGTTTAAATTGAATAGTGCGATGTTTTGTGTTGTTATATCTCTTCAATGTATCTTTCAATGGTAGACCTAACCACTTATAGTTTCCATTGAGACTAAAATATTTATATAATTTATTTTTTACAGTTCTAATCAGTCTCTCTACAATTGATGTTTTTTTTTAGTAGAAAACGATAAGTAATGGTTAATGTTGTGCTTTTTCATAAGCGTTTGAAAAGTGATGTAATACAATTCTTTCCCCATATCAGTTTGTAAGTTAACAGTATTATTACGACTACCAAGCAGTATATGTTCAAATGCACGAGTAACATCAAATTTATTTTTCGATTTTAACGGTTCAGCCCAGGCATACTTTGAGAAGCAGTCACTACTAAGATAAAATTATAACCTTTGTTATACTTTTTCAGGTTTTGCATGTCAATCAAGTCTGCTTGCCGTAAGTCGTGGATTCCTTTCAGAACAACAGAACGTCGAAGGAAATTTCTTCGTGCCGCTTTATGTATTTCATTTACAATTTGTTGTTTTACCATTACGGAGTTTTTTTTTAAGTAATTTATCTAGCTTTGCTTTAGTATAAAACTAATCTTACAAATGAGTTGAAACCTCAGGTTTCCGTGCTTTTAAAGCAGCTTGAACTGTACCCTTTGCATCTTTTATGATTTGAGAACGCAAGGTACCAATCAGATTATTTAATTCTTTTAACGTGTTAGCATTCAATCGATCTACATAATCCTTGCTCACACAGGCGCGGTCGCATCCTAAGATTTTGAGGAGAGGGGGGGTCACCGGGTGCCGAAGAATATTAGGGAAATATTTAATTGATACTCTAAAAAATTTTTGAACTTTCTAATGATGATTTTTAACTTTCTGATCTTTTCTCACAGTTAATCGCAGTAACTTAGCTAGGGTACCCCGACCAGAGACTCTGAACAGAGACCCGTGGGGACGCCCATATAAATGGGCGCGAGATAAGCTCCGCCCATAGGCTCGCCCGCTGACGCAGAGTCTCCGGCCCCAGCTCGTGGAAGACGTGGTGAGAGACTCTGTTCCCCTCGAAGGGAACATACACCCCCACCCATGGCTCCGCCTCCTGCGGTGCCCGATGCGGACCACACAAGTGACGACGACGACGAATCTCCGGAGGTGACCGGGGTAGATTTGAGAGTGGCGGTACGTAGGCTGAGTGCCAAAAATACCGCCCCAGGATCCGACGGCTTACCTGGAAAAGCCTGGGTTCTGGCCTTAGAGGCTCTCGGGCCTCGACTTCGAGGGCTCTTTAGCGCATGCTTGGAGAGGGGCCAGTTCCCACTTCGTTGAAAGACGGGGAAACTGGTCCTCATCAAGAAGCAGGGGCGCCCGGCGGACTCTCCGTCCGCTTACCGGCCCATCGTGCTGCTCGACGAGGTGGGCAAGCTCTTTGAAAGAGTAATTGCAGACCGCCTTGTCGGGCAGCTGGTGCGAGTGGGGCTGGATTTGGCGGACAGCTAGTTTGGTTTCCGCAAGGGGCGCTCTACGGTGGATGCCATCATGCGCGTTCGAGCCCTCTCGACGGGGGATGATGTTGCCCGGGGTGGGGTAGTCTTGGCGGTGTCTCTTGACATCGCCAATGCGTTCAATACCCTGCCCTGGAGTTGCATTAGGGAGGCACTCTGGTATCACCGGATGCCGACCTACCTCTGTCGAGTGGTCGAGGCTTATTTGACGGACAGGGCCGTCATCTACCCCGTTCACCACGGAGAGTGGAACCGGCGAGAGATGTCGTGCGGTGTCCCGCAGGGATCGGTCCTGGGGCCGCATCTGTGGGACATCGGCTACGACTGGGTGCTGCGCGCTGACCTCCCTAGCGGCGTCAGCGTGGTATGCTACGCTGACGACACGCTAGTCCTGGTGCAGGGGAGGTCGCATGAGGCGGCGGCCGAACTGGCGACACGTTGGGTTGCGACAATCGTCGATAGGATCCGGCAACTGGGACTCGAGGTGGCTTTGCACAAGTCCGAGGCCATGTGTTTTTTTATGGTCCTCGGAACGCGCCACTGTCGGGTTCCCAGATAACGGCGGGAGGGGTTCACATCGGTGTCGAGTCGACGATGAAGTACCTGGGACTCGTCCTCGACAGCCGGTGGAACTTCGTGGAGCACTTCCGACGTTTGGCTCCCAAACTGGAGAGGGCTGGGGCTGCTCTGAAGCGGCTTCTGGCCAATCTAGGAGGTCCAAACGCCTCCTGCCGGACGCTCTACGCGGGGATCGTGCGGTCCATGGCCCTTTACGGGGCACCGGTGTGGGCGCGTTCATTGAGGCTGCGACTGGCTCAGCGGTTGAACGCGTCCCAAAGGGTCATGGCCATTAGGCTGGTCCGAGGATACCACACGGTCTCCCGTGAGGCGGCGAGCCTCCTTGCCGGACTACCGCCATGGGATCTGGAGGCAAAAGTCCTCGCGCACATCTGGGAGTGTCGCGAGGAGGCAAAACGCCGGGGCGTAACTCCGCTACCGCAAGAAATCACGGCTCAGCGGACAGAACTCCGGCGGAATCTCATGGCGGCATGGAGAGTACGATTGTCGCAACCCAGCGCTGGGCACGTCACAATTGTGGCGATAAGTCCCCTCTTTGAGGAGTGGCTAGAGAGGCGCCACGGCGTCCTCACCTTCCGCCTGACGCAGGTCCTCACCGGACACGGCTGTTTCGGGAGGTTCCTGTTCCGTATAAGACGGGAGGAAACGCCCGGGTGTCACCACTGTGTGGATCGCCCGGAGGACACGGTGGATTATACGGTGGAGGTCTGCCCTGCTTGGGCAGAGCACCGCCGTGTCCTCACGGAGGTGATCGGCGGCGGCGATCTCTCGCGTCCGGCCCTGGTTCAGGCCATGGTCCGGAGCGAGAGTGCATGGGAGGCCGTCACTTCCTTCTGTGAAGCAGTAATGCTCGCGAAGGAGGAGGCGGAGCGCGCGAGGGAGAGGCAAGATGCGCGCCCTCGCACCCCTAGTCACCGCAGGAGACGCCCCGGGCGTCGGGAGTCGCGAGCCGACTTCCGGCTGCGGCTCGCGACTGCGATTCGCGGGCTTGCGGACGGTGAGCAATGGGCAGCTCGCCGTCCGATAAGGACCAGGCTCGGGTCGACGGCGCGTTGTGTTCCCGCGCGCCTCAAAGGGATGTCAGCACCAACTGACGTTGGTTATCGGAGAGCGTGTCAGACTCTTACTGACTAAAACCCACCCATGTTCTTTCAGTTGCCTCTACGCTGCCAAGGGCCACGGTATCCCTTTCGGACTTTCCCGCAACCCCGGCAGGCATCGCTGACACAACAACGGCACTAGAACCAACCAACTGAAAATCCACCGAGCAACTGCCTCGATAACGTCATTACAATCCTTTTTATGTCAAACATCTACCGCCATTTTAAATAAATCACAGATGTCATACTAAGGCTTAATAACCTCCAATACAGGTAATAATAAACAAATTTTATGTAGTGAAACCGTTTTAAAACATTGTAAAGTAATTCAGCAATTTAATAACAGCCGATTTGTTATTCTTAGATATAATTTAATAGAATATCAACACTAACTGAAAGTTTTGTGTCAATAGTTTAAAACAACTTATTTTATTAAAATAGCAATATAAAATCAAAGATAAACTACAAGTATCATTAAATATTTTATGTATTAAAAAAAAAAAAAAAAAAAAACTCTAATATTATAATAATTTTAAATTAATTATCTAACACACGCAGGAGAGGAGCTTGCTTAATAGCATTAGCAATTAGGTTGAGAGGTTGTTACAGGTTTGAAAACAGATTCCAGTGCTTGTTTATTGTTAATCTCAGCATCTCTCATTTTTCGTACTTTTTTTATCTTTATAGCTTCTGCCGCATCAACAATTTGTCGTTTCAATGATTTGTCCATATTGGTTAAATAGGTCGTAATTGATTTAGCGTCGTAAGTTGAATAATAATGTCAGGCAGGTAATAGCCTTATATATATGTTCTACTAATGTTCGCAACGGAGCTCGAGTCGCGGTGGACAGCGGCCCTATGGGGCTAGATGAATTTACAATACAACCGAATGATACCACAACAATCACACTGGCGATTGAGCCACAAACAATGTCTGCTATATCGAACGAACATAGCAACAAGGCTTCCCATGGTGATCCTATAAAATCCCCCACTACTATTCCTCAATCGATAAAACGAGACGCAATCATTGCCACCACAAACAACATAGACACTGATGGTTTTCAGTTAGTTACTAGGAAAAAACATTGTCGCAAGAGCCGAAACATTATAGGTAATGCTACGAACACTGGTAAAATCAAAGCAGCTCCACGCACGGCGTATGTTTATGTTGCAAATCTAGACAGCACTGTCACTACTCATGACCTAGTTGAATACATGCAAGATATAGGTGAGTCCGTAATCAACGTAGAAAAGCTACCTGATAATAGAATGGTCGCGTACAGCGAGTATAAAATCACTATACCCTGGGATAGACTACCCTCGATAATCAAAAAGGAAATCTGGCCACCCGGTGTTATTGTTGGTCGTTACCACGAAAAGAATGCTCGCAAGGGCATTAAGAAGAATAATTTAAATTAATATGGATTTAAGTATAATAGAAATCACATCTATTAACTGTAGATCCGTTCGAAGATCAGCAAAATTTCTCCAGGATCTGTGTGTTACAAATGATATAATATTGCTGCAAGAAACCTGGCTATTGCCAACCGATTTACACTTTCTTAACACCATCCAAAATGGATTTGATAGTATTGGAACGTCAGCTGTTGACATCTCAAAAGGAATATTAATAGGCAGACCTTACACGGTGGCGTCGCAATATTGTATAAAAACACCTTAAAATGCAAAACCATAGAATGCGACAACCCACGTCTCTATGCAGTTGAAATACATACCAGTGATACGAACACTGTTCTACTTATAAACGTATACATGCCTACTGCTAGCACTGACAACTTTCCGGAATATTGTGAGATACTTGGCAAAATTCACTCGATTGTAGAAGACAGTGAGATCGCCGACTGCTTGATAATCGGCGACTTCAACGCAGACCCTAGACATTGTTTCGGCACTGAATTAGAACAATTCTGCACTCAATATAAATATAAATATGCAGATAAACTAAGATTACCGAGCTGAACATACACATACGTCAGTGACGCGCATAACACAACAAGCTGGCTAGACCACTGCCTAGCTACTGAGAACGCGTACAGCGCGATAAAGGACATTGTCATAGACCTAACAACGGATTGGACGGATCACAGACCGCTGACGGTTAACCTGCAAACTAAAGACTTGACGATCTGCACTAATATAACATTAAAAGCTCGACCACCGTGGACCTGGAAAGGACACTCCTCTAATATACATTTTTATACTTCATCGGTGACAGAAGAAATTAATCTACTGATGTCTGGAAATATTGAGATGAATGACACATTGTTGATTGACCATCTGTACAACTCGCTGGTAAAGATAATGCAGAGATGTGCTTCAGACTGCTTTAAATCACCGAGGCACAACACTAAAAACAAGAACAATATAGTACCTGGATGGAATGTTTACGTTGCGGACAAATATGCCGCCTCGCGTCACTTGGTTTGTGGCACCAAACCGGTTGCCCCTCCTGCGGGCCTATAGCCGAGGAACGTAAACAGTGTCGTACTGCGTTCAAACGCGCTCTTAATTATTGTCAACGAAATTACGATCAGATAATTATGGACAAGATCGCGTTAGATATGAAACACAAAAACTTTGCCAAATTCTGGCAAAGTATTAATAGAATTGTCAAGCCGTCGACGCAATATCCATCGCACATCGATAGCTTATCAGACGATAAGATTATAGCCAATCGTTTTGGCAATATATTCTACCAACCTGCACCCGCGAAACAACTTAATTTTAAAACAAAATACACTTATGACGACAGCTGTATAACAATATCTGTACAGGACGTAGCGGATGTTGTGAGACAAACAGCCGGCGGTAAATCGCCAGGGTTAGATGGCTTGACAATTGAACACATTCGCTACGCAGGTCTAGGGATGTACCATGTTTTATCGGTTCTATTTTCTACCATTTTAAAATCTGGGTATGTGCCGAAGGCCTTCACAGACACAGTTATTGTTCCCATATGCAAAAACCGATGAAAGAACATCTCCAGCGCGGCAGCGCTAGTAATTATCGCCCCATTTCACTTGCTAATATAATAGCCAGACTGTTGGAGAAGATTTTGCATAAACAAGCAGCACCTTTTATAATATCTTCGGACTGCCAATACGGCTTCAAAAGTCACGTATCTACAAGTACTGCTATATATGTACTCAAACAGGTTGTGGGATATTACAAGAGTAGAAAGAAATACATCTGTAATAGCCTGTTACCTGGACCTCAGCAAGGCTTTTGACCGTGTTGACCATGACCTCCTATGGCAAAAGCTATACGACCGTGAAGTTCCCAGCCAGGTGGTGCGGGTACTGACAATCTGGTACCAGCAGCAGGAAAATAGAGTCCGATGGAAGAATGAGCTATCGACGCCCTCTGGCCTTAAGTGCGGAGTGAGCCAGGCTGGAAGCATGTCCCTGGCACTATTTAACGTCTACATGGATGGGCTAACGGACAACCTCAACCAAACAGGTGTAGGCTGTTCGATTAACGGGACTAACAAATCATATTTCATATGCAGATGATATGGTTCTGCTAGCTCCGTCGATATCGACGATGCGCAAGCTATTGTCTGTGTGTGAAAATTATGCGAAAGACCACAACATGTTGTACAACCCGGAAAAATCACAATACATGGTGTTTGAAAGCCCGAACAGCTGGTCGGATCTGCCGCCACTTAAACCTTACGGTACTGCGCTTGAGAAAGTAGACGTGGTCAAATACTTAGGTCACGTAATAACATCCGACCTCTCCGATCACGCCGATATAGAAAGGCAGCGAAGAGCCATATCGGTGCGCGGCAACATGCTAGCTAGGCGGATTAGCCGCTGTAGCAACGTGGTGAAGGCACAGCTGTTTACCGGTTACTGCACAAGTGTCTACACAGTCGAGTTGTGGACAAACTACACCAAGGTGGCGCTGAGTGACATGCGAGTGCAATACAACGACGCGTGGCGAGCTATGTTTCGACTGCCTCAGTGGAGTAGCGCGAGCGCCATGTTCTGCGCGGGCCGCGCGCCCTGCTGGCAAGCGCTGCTGAGGAGCCGGTCAGCCGCCGCACGCACCGCCATACATCGCTCGGCCAATTGTTTGGTGGCCGCGGTAAGACATTGGAACCAAAGCCCCTTATATAAAAGGTGGCAGTTCTACCACACACCGATTACGGTTACCTATCATAAGTTTGAAAAATATTTGACCGAATTTCATTTCACCTAAAACTTTTCAACTATTATCGTTTCGTTTTTTTTTACTTCATCGAAGTCACGTCTGCCACAGTATCAGTTGACCTATTATCAATTCGATTTTTTTCGTTACTCCGACGTTTCATTTGGTCGAAAAACTTTTTACCGAAGTTACACTAAGCCGAAATAACATTTATTTATTTATTTATTATTATTGCATAATGTACACTCAGTTACAGGCTAGGCTAAAACTTATGAGTAAATGACCCTGTTAGGGCGCAGCAAGTATTATTACATTTAACTTACATCTAGGTTAGATACATATTTGGAAGTTAACGTTATATTGCATATCTACTAAATATCAATATCACAACATTCATTATTATTACTACTAATGTATAATCTCTTTGTAAACATATTTAATTTAATTTATATTAATTTATACATTTGAAATATATAGTAACATTAATAAAATCATTCTATACATAGATAAATAACATTTGTGCTTTATTATAGCTTTTTATCTTCCATAAACTCGTTAATACTATAATAACTTTTTCCTAAAAGTAATGACTTAAGTCTAAATTTAAATAAGCACAGTGTTTTTGTGGATCTTATATGTTCAGGTAACTTATTATATATTTGGATGCTTCGGTATTCTGGGCTATTTTTATACATCTCTAGTCTAGGTGCTGGTAGAATTAATTTAGTTTTGCGGCGCTCGTTCTTATCAAAATTAAAGAGTTGTATATTCTTTTTAACAAATGTGGCTATTTCAAGAATATAAATTGAGGGTAATGTAAGGATTTTTCCCTTGATGAAGTGGGGTTTGCAGCTATCTCTAGGTTTTATGTGATAAATTATTCGTAGACATTTCTTTTGGGAAATAAATAGGTATTTAGCATCTACACTGTGCCCCCACAGGATGATTCCGTAACGTAGCCATGCGTAGGCATACGCATAATATGCAGTAAGAGCACAGTCTTTTTTTGTGTTTTTTTTAGCTCTCAGTATACGTTGTTCCGGTTGGCAGCAAAATGGCGACGCCTCCGCCGCGGCGCTGCTGGCGACAATATGTTGCGGCGAACTCGTAGCCGTCGATTTGCACGAAGGGGCGTTGTTTTTCAGTTATCCAAGTTTCTGTTAGGCATACAGCTTGGTATTGTTGTTCTTGCAATAGGTTTTCTATTAAGTGGGTCTTGTTTTTTATGCTTTGTATATTTTGAAGTATGATATTGTATTTAGTTTCGAAAGGAATGTTTTTTGGAGTTTTGGGATGTGTTGTTCCTGATGGAGTTGTTGTAATCGTTTTTCGTATTGATCGGCGTCATAGGTGTCATATTTCCTTCAATATTTACTTGACTTTTCCCGGGCAGAACCGTGGTAGGTGTGTTTTGTAGGTTGATTCCGATGTCTTCATTTTCCATCTTACTGTATATTTGACCATTTACTATAAGTTGATTATTTCTGATCACCGCATAATGTCCTTCTTTCCTTGCTTCATATAGCATTTTCCTTAGTTCGTTTCGTTTTTGAAGTGCCTCATTTTCTAGGAACTCACCAATCATAACGCCAGATCCCACAAGAAATTGTCTATTTTGAAGGACGTGTCTGGTCATTTGTTTGCTTATTAACTCTATTACGATTGGTCTGCGGTATCCTTGCCTTCCTAGTCGTGTTAGATCTTCAATATATCCTTCTAAGTTCACGTTCATATTATCATAAAAGATATTTAGGATGCAGTCATGGAGCTGGTCTTCTGTCTCCCAGTTGGATTCTTCTAGCCCATATAGAACTAGTTTTTTTGAGTGGTTCCTATTGTAGCTTGGCTGATGTTTAGAGATACCGAGGTTTTGTAGCGATTTTATTTCAGTGTTTAGACGATTGCATTCTTTTTCTAAATTATTAATTTTCCCTGATAAGCTTTGTATATCACCGAGTAGTTTGTGTTGTTCGGTAGTTACATTACTCAGTTTGTTTGTTATTTCAGTGCTTAAATTCCCCATAAAATTCTTAATTTCCTCTTGTATGAGAGATTTTAGCTCAGTCTTGATCAATGAAACTATTTTATTCTCGTTGTTCTTCAGTTTGTTGTCTAAAAGTTGGCCGAGTTGCTGAAGTGTAAATGTGGGTGTGGATAACCGTTCTTGGGTTGACATCACCGCCTGGGTGTTAATCGTGTCTCCCAAGAAGCTCTCATCAAAGTTGGATATATTATTATATGAGGAGTCGTCATTTTCTTTCCGTCCGACTGATAGTTGCCTGTCGGATAGTCTGGGTTTTCTCATTGTGACATTGGGATCCTGGGACACTGTTTTGGTGTTTTCTTTGGAAGAAGAACAAGCTGGCATATTCTTATTTTCCATTTTTGGTTTCTTGGCTGTGCAAACAGGACACTTCCATATCTTCCTGAGATCGGCAATACTAGAAAGTCATTTTTCTGAGATATTCGCACATTCTAGGTCGTAGCGTGTCTGCTTACAATGATCATATTAAACGTTGAGTCAATGGACGAACATTCTTTTGAAATCTTATTTTTTAGAGCTCACTTTGTTTAAGTTATGAACTTATAAGACTACTAAAAATTTCACATTCATTCATATTTACTCCGCTAATGATCCTATGAGGTATAAGTTGAGTTGTTTAGCCTAAGTTGTAATCCTGGATGCTAGAAAATTTACAATAGGAGATCGGAGTCTAGCAATGTGCATGGTGGACAGTAATAATTACATATCAATATACTATAGTTTACATTTATTAGTTTCCATAATAACGCTGTCCCACTGCCAAGTACGGACCTCTTCTCTCAATGAGCAGAACGCCCCAATCAACGGTGCGAAGTTCGACTCGTTTGTTCAACTTAAGTCTCTAATGTTTTGATCCAGACTCATACATGCCCATTTTTCAGAGTATTATTATTATTTATATTAATTTAAATAATGGCAAAAACAAAACATGAAAACCAAATCCAGACCGGAACAAATACTTATTTGTTCCGTGCGGGAATTGAACCCGCGACACTGAGCGCATTAAGTAGCAGCACGTTTATAAACTAATATTTACATTGTGATGCAGCGACACAAACTTTTAATCAATCCGCCAAACGTGTCGTCGAAAACGTGACAAAATACTGGACCACTTTGAAGATTGGGGAGATTTACGATGAGCCCCGGATGCAACATGCCATACTTTTCCTAAATGTTTTTTTTTTTAACAAGGGGTCGAAGCCAATTCGCAGAGGCCTCGTTAGACATTTAAAATGAATGGGGCACCAACCGACGATTATCCCCGTGTGCACTATGAAAATATACCCAAAAACAATCCCCGGTTGGTGCAGGACTATTACAGATTATGGAAACAAAAGATGAGAGTATGTTTTTTTTTCTTTCTTTTTTTGGTAATTTAGCGGACCGGTTACCGTCTCCTATGGAAGAGCTATTGGCCCATTCCTGACCACTAATAATAATTATTGTGTGTATACTGTGATGAAAAATAATAAATTTTAGCCGACTTCTTAAAAGCAGGAGCTGTTATGCTCTCCTATTATTTTATTTTTTCATTTGTGTTTAATGTGATTTGGTTACAAGTATGGATAATTTTTGGTAGGTAAGTATTTATTATCTATATCTATATTATTAAAACAGTCATAATAATGCTAATTTGTGCAAAAGTAGAAAAAATAATGAATAGAATTATCTAGACTTGACTAGACTATCTATACTTTTAAAATTTCCAAAATATTGATGTTTCAAAATTGTATTAATTTTGTTGTTGTAATACGAAAGTCAATTTATAATGGAAACTTCATTAAGTTAGTACTACAAAACTATTTTAAATTAAGCTGCTTCAAACATTTAGTGTTACTTGGTAAGTACATATCATTACCTTATAAAAATTTCGTCTCGAATTGCAGCGACAGAGCGTCGCCGAGATAGTATTGCCTCCAAATATGGCTGCTAAGACTATGTTTACATTGAAGTGTCTAATATTAACATACGATAATTAAAACTAATCCCTGCACTAGATGGCTATAGAGCCTAATTTTAAATAAATACATTTCATTGTCCTAGCTTGAAAATTAAAATCAATATAAGAAGTAATACTCTGATCGCTGCTTTATAATCTTAGGCTATAAAATATAGATGCTTGAAGTATTTTGCGACATATCATAGATACCATTTGTCATCCATAGATATTGCTCAGGTGCTAAGTATGTACGTAAAAACATTTGGTTCATACAATATAATATTTCTGTTTAACTTTACTAACTTATTTTTCGTTACAGGTCTTCAATCAACCCATTTGAATCAGATGAAGAAGGGCCTTCTACATCAAAAAATAAAAAGGTCAAGCCCCGTACCTCGAAAAAACAGCCTCAACAAGCTGGAAAAACTAAGAAAAAAGCATCAGCTTCGTTACTAGAAAGTGACACAGAGTCGGAGATTGACGCAGGACCAACCACCATTAAGACAAGGAAATTAAATATCTTCCTTGATTCTGAGGTGAGTCGGACTTAAATAATATTTACGCAGTGTTAATTACTATATTTTTATTGTCTTGCTAGTTCAGTGGCATAAGTTTGTGCTGATGACGCTGGCGTTTGGTTTCGATACCGAGCAGTGAGTAAAGTGTTATCAGAAAATCTCACTAATAACTCGAATCTGGAATTCGTGTATATACTCATCAGACATCAGCAGGTTCGTCCCTTATTGAGAGTCGCTGGTCTGTTACGCCCTGCCAAACTCTTTGAGAAATAGGCATAATGCTATGTATTTCATGTATGGTGTGTATGTAGGCAGGAAAGCCAGTTAATAAAAATATACCTACTAATAATTTTCACTTTCTTTATGTTGGGTACAAATTTTGTGATAGATTTTTAAGTTACTCCTTAATTACTCTGATTTATGTAAACTACTTGGTCAACGATAAAGTTCATTCAACGGCACGGTTGGCGCAGTGGTTAAGCGATTAACTACGGTGCTGCGTGTTGCGGATTCGAACGATGTTGGAACAAATATTTGTATGACCTACAAGTAGTTGTTCAGGGTCTGGATGTTTGCGTATGTGAGATTAAATGTTTGTTAACGCACCTACAATACAGGAGAAATTCCTAGTGTGGGGCAAAGTAACAAAAAAGTATGTCCTATAACTTATAATTTATTTTTAATAATTACAGGATGACGAGGCTACACCCGTTCGAGCTGCAGCATTAAAGAACTTTCTGTCCCGTCGCGTTGCTTCCGGTAATACTTATCAGAGTGATCCTATCAAGCAAGGCGAGTACTACATAGAAGTACGCATCTCAAGCTGTCGCGAGCTAGAGGCGATTACAACCAACAGGTGGAAGCATTCCCTTATTAGTTTTAAAACTGCTACGGATGTTAAAACACCCACGTGGAAAGCAGTTACCCAGCTGGTCTTAGCGGTAAAACAAGATTTTCGCAACAATTCCCCGGTTCTGTACCCCTCTAAACAATTAAAACTGTTTTTATAAGTAATACGAGTATATGTCAACTCTTGTTTCTACTCTCTTTCTATAATGAATATTATTAATATAATTTTAGAGTAAGATAAAATAGGTCTA
The DNA here is from genome assembly GCA_916701695.1 of Agrochola macilenta. NCBI lineage: Eukaryota > Metazoa > Arthropoda > Insecta > Lepidoptera > Noctuidae > Agrochola > Agrochola macilenta. The sequence goes on along the minus strand of OU753583.1, from coordinate 785,334 downwards.
ATTTAATTTAATACAACGTTTCTTACAGGATCACTATAAATCAAGCAATAAACCAAAATACAGGAAAAATAAATAAAGCAAAACTAATAAATAAAGATATAAAGCAAACTAAGAAATAAAAGCATAATAAAAGCTTACTAAGTAAATAAAAAGTAAGAAATATATGATATACCTACTAAATATAAATCTATAAAGCAAAACCAATAAAATTATATTAAACCAGTAAAATAAAAGCATAAAAATCGGATTAAGAAGTATATATTAGATAAATATTGAAATATATTTAAAAAAAAAAAAAATACTCTTTAAGTAACAAATATATTTGAAGACCATTTAAGCAATTAATTAAGCAAAACCTATTAAATAAAAATAACAAATATATTTGAAGACCATTTAAGCAATTAATTAAGCAAAACCTATTAAATAAAAATAACAAATATATTTGAAGACCAATTAATTAAGCAAAACCTATTAAATAAAAACCAAAAAAAAAAAAAAAAGAAATATCACTAAAATCTTTTAATACTAAATATGAAATAATTTTACAAAATACTGATTTGACATCCATTTGTAATACATTTGTCCAAAAAATTATAAACAAATGTTCAGAGTTTGAACTTTGCGAGTCAGGCTGGGCGATCGAATCAATAAGTCACTTAGAAATAAATATTTTAAAATACAACCCATTGCGAGCTGGTTCTTACGTTTCATTACCTAAAAATATTCGCAACACAAAATCTTGTCTAAATATAATTAATTATGACGAACACTGTTTTATCTGGAGTATTGTAGCTCATATGTATCCGGCTATGGCTAATCCAAATAGAGTAAAATCATATCCTCATTATTCTAAAGTTCTGAATACAACTAATATGTCATTTCCTCCGAGTTTTGAGGATATAAAATTATTTGAAGATTTGAATGCTAACGTGAGTGTGAATATTTATGGTTTGGACTCAAAAAATCAAGTTACTGGACCATTGTATAAAACTGTTAAACGGAAAATAATGCATGTTAACTTACTTTATATTAATAAAAAAGGGAAAAATCATTTTTGTTTAATAAAAAAATTCGATAAACTGGTACATAAACAGTTGACTAAACATAAGTCAAAAATACATTTATGTGATGAATGTTTCACATATTTCGATACATCGGAAAAATTATTAAATCATAATTGCGCTAGAGTGCAAACTGTACTACCTGAAGACAACACAAAACATTATTTTTCTAATTTTGAAAGAACCCAAAGAATCCCTATTGTTATTTACGGTGATTTTGAGAGTTTATTACGCAAATATTCAGACAAAAATAAAACTTTATATGTTGAAAATGTTCAAATTCATGAGGCAAGTTGCTTTGCATATTATATTTCTTGTTTTTCTAAGCCTGAACTCAACAAATTCGTGTCATATAGAGGACCAGATTGTTCAAAGAAGTTTACTAAATCGATTATCAAAAGCGTAAAAAACCTATATAAAATACTTTCACATTCAAATCCAATGGTTATAAGCCAAAATGAACGTAATTCTCTTAATAATGCAAAGAAGTGTTATTTATGTAAAAAAACATTTTCTGACACGGATATAGTTGTTGCAGATCATGATCATTTCACAGGAAAATATAGGGGGCCAGCACATAACAAATGTAATTTAAATGCTAAAACATGTTCATTTATACCTATAATATTTCACAATCTTTCTGGTTATGATTGCCATTTGTTTATTAAAGAGCTTTCTACTATTTGCGGACGAATAAATCTAATTCCCAAAAATAAATAAAAATATATTTCCTTTACAAAATTTGTTCCAATCGATTGTAAAAACGTAGCCCAGTTAAAGTTTATTGATTCTTTTAATTTCTTAAGCTCAAGTCTAGATAATTTAGTTAAATCAATGAAACCAGAAGATTTTCAAAATATGCGTAAGTTTTTCGAAGATGAGCATTTATTTAATTTAGTTCGGAAAAAGGGTATTTACTGTTATGATTATATTGATTCATGGAATTGTTATGAAGAAAGCAAATTACCTGATCAAAAACATTTTTATAATAATCTTACATCTGAAAATATTTCAGACGAAGATTATATGCCTGCATTAAAAGTTTGGAATGAATTTAATATTTCAAACTTAGGAGAATATACTGATCTATATCTAAAATGTGATGTCCTACTATTATGTGATGTGTTTGAGAAATTTAGATCTATGAGTTTAACATTTTACAACCTTGATCCATGTTATTATGTATCTTCACCTTCATTAAGTTGGGACGCTATGTTGCTATATACCGGAATTAATTTAGATTTAATTCCAGATATCGAAATATATCAAATGTTAGAAAAAGGTATTCGAGGTGGTCTTGCTCAATGCTCATTAAGATATGCAAAGGCAAATAATAAATACCTTCCTAATTATAAGGATGAGGAGCCTAATTGGATGATCTCTTGCTAGACTATACATTACTTTTAGATGAGGGATTAATGTGAATGAAAGAAGGTAAAGTATCAAAACACTATTGTATTGTTCCAAAGATACTTATTGGTTAAATGAGCTTAATGGACTGATGGTGTGGAAATGAAGTGAGTGACGCAGCCCTTGTTGGCTGTAACGAGAACGCCTGGCTGCCTTGATAGCCCAACGCGAACTAACATTAGTATATGAGTTGAAATGAATGTGTTGCGTAAACTGCTGAATTGCAGAATATGCGGTTGCACCGTACATGCTCCCGAGCGGGAAGATGAATATGGGATGAACATGAAAAGATGAGTAACAAGGTGATGCCAATTGGTCCTTATACTAGATGATTAACAAGGTGATTCCAATTGGTCCTTATTCTGTCTAGAGCCTTTACTTGAACTCCGTTTTACGAGACATAGGCACTGTACACTTGTCTAACTTATGCACCTTTTGAATTTCGCTGTAATCTGATACACACGGAATCTCACACTGATTACGCGCACTAGCACTATATTTAACCGTGGAAATAGAGGCCCCAGCCTCTGCCCGTGCCGGTGTCGCATGTTGCGCGGTCTGTAGACTCGCCAATGCGGCCCTTGCCACCTCGAGAGATGCGGTTCGCCTGTTACGCAGACGTCGTACCAGGAAGACTGCTCCAACCACCAACACAACTCCGATCACCACATAAAATACTGTGTAGTGATGGATATCGTGATATGAAACTTGATTTGGAAAATTTTCACTTGCTTTAAGAATGCGGAGTTGCTTCTTGATTTCGTCGAGCTCCTTGTTGCTCGAGAGGAGTGTATAGTTTTGTATCAGTGGAGTTGGGATGCCTACTTCTATGATATGATTGATTGGTTCTATCTCAGGCAGCTTGAAAGATGGTTTTATGTCTAAAGTGCTAAAACCTTCATTGCGTGAGTAAACCGTAAAACTTTCGGTTTTAATAAGACAGTCGTGTTCGACTCCCAATATGCCTGCTTTTACTAACTGCCCCGGCGACACATTATCGTCGCATAGAACTCGTATTTGACACTGACTACAACAGAAAAATGCATACTTGTTTATTTTGCTAAGAGCTTGTCCATTGATTCGAACAAGTCGTAATGCTGATCTTGCATTTGCTGGAATCAGGTTCTGCTTCACATAATTTTTCATCATTTTTGAGATGATAAATCGGCTTCTCTATATGACATAGATAGTTATCGACATTGTCACGTAGACATATCTGGACTTCGTTTATAGACATCGGTATATACGAGTCCTTCTTCAAATTGATTGCAACATGTTCTGCAATCGGAGTTAAAGTAGCCATGCTTGACTTACCTACAAGTTGAGGTATTGGAATAATTTTCATGATTGAAAATGTATCTCTAGACACCAGAGGCAATTTTAATTCGAAGATTAAAAATTCTTCAGTCATTCTTGCTTTGACTGTCAATAAAGAATAAATATTTTTAAAGTTACTTTGTAAGTTATTGATCGGTAACGTAAGATCCTTTGAAAGATGACTCGATATTGTATTCAGAGTGTCCTTCAGTTGTTCTGGTGACAATAAATGAAAATTGAGTCTCCCGTGATAAACATCTGTTATGGTATCTAATAAACTTGTTTGGAGTGTTTTTAGTTGTCTTAAAACATTGCTGGTAGCAATTGCTCCCGTACTGAAATCGTTCATGATTCGATTTCTCTTTGATTCGGTCAATAAAACGTTCTCCATCTTATCTAACTTGATTGATAGTGAATTAAGCATCTTGTGTTGCTTATTAATTGCTTGGCCGTTCCTTTTCAAAACGTTGTATTCTGCTTCAATGACCGTTGTTTGTTGTTTCAAGAGCGAAAGTAAATGATTTTCATTGTCATGTATTGATTGAATATCTTGTTTATATTGCTCTGCGAATCTCTCATCAAGTACACCGAATAAGCTGTTTGCTAGATACCCTATACCATTGATAAGGCCTCGCTTGCGACGGCGCAGGTCTCGTGTGCGGCGCGTGCTGGAATGCTGACTCAGCAACAGGTGGTTATAGTACTCGAGTTCTGAGAATTCTTGCTGCAATTGAACTTGTATGACGTCACAATGTGATGATTCATTAAATTTGTTGCATAACTGATCCAAGTAGCTAAGGTATTTACTGCATGCTTCTGTACCTTGCCAAAATGAATTCATATCATAGTATGTAACTATCTTCCATTGATCTCTGATTAATTGCATGTTTGCAATTTTGTCAAAATAAAGACCTTGATTGTCTTTTAATTGTGTAACATTGTATACACAGTGAGCTATGGTCAAAATGCTCATGAAAGACAAAAGTAACATTACCAGCGATGAGAAGCTGTAGTTTACTTTTTTGTTTTGATATGGCTTGCCATCTTTCATTTCCTTAGAACGCAACTCTTGTTTGTCGGTTCTATCATTCACGGGGAGAATAGACAGCTTGAGAATAGGCCTCTTGATCAGTCCATTCTTTGTTTTCAATGTGACCACCCTGATGTGGCCATCGCCACCGGGGTGCAGCTGGACGACGCGGCCAACAGCCCACTTCCCAGGAGGTAAGTTTGCATCGTTAATTGTAACAATGTCATTTAGTTGAATGTCTGGTTGAGAATGTCTCCACTTGCTTCTTGTTGACAGCTGAAGCCAACGTTTCCAAATATCTTGTACTATTTTTTGAGTTAAATGCCATCTCGTCCGCATATCTGTTTCTGTTTCTAATATAGTCATGTCTTGATTTAGATTGATAAAGCTTGACGGAGAGAGGAAATCTAAGTCGTTGGGATCTTCAGTCAGAGGACACAGTGGCCTCGAGTTAAGTACTGCTTCTAACTGAGCCAGAACTGTGCTGAACTCTTCAAATGTGAGCTTTTGCTCTCCAACTACTCTTCTTAAATGATATTTTAAACTTTTGACCGCAGCCTCCCACAGCCCTCCTGCTGTAGGCCATGAGGACGCATTAAAATGCCATTCGATCTTCATGCTAGTAATTTCTTTGATAAAATCTTGATCGAATGTTTCTTGTATCTGCTCCAATTCTTCTTGTAAAATTTTGTTGGCGCCGACAAAGTTTGTACCGTTGTCGCTGTACAAGTGTTTCGGCGAGCCCTTTCTTCCAGCCATTCTTCGCAACGCAGCTATGAATGCTGATGATGTGAGGTCTGACACCAAATCTATATGAACAAGCTTGGTCACCATACAGACAAATACCGCCACGTAGCCTTTTGTGGTCTTAATACCACGGCCCTTGTTGGCCTTTATGAGCACATGCCCGGTAAAATCGACGCCTGTATGTTCAAAAGGCTTTGCAATGTTACATCTCTGCGTAGGTAAATCACCCATCAACTGTGTCATCTTGCTTGGATTGTGTTTACGACAGGTAACACAGGTACGTATACGCTTTTTGACCGCTCGATTACCGCCTATGATCCAGTAATTCTTGCGAATGAATGCCGATGTCACCCGTGCTCCACCATGGAAGGTAAGTTCATGTGCTTGATCTATAATTAAGTTTGTTAAGTGTCCTTCGTGAGCTATGATAATCGGATGCATCATATCTTGATTAATGTTGGCCTTGCTTAGTCTTCCTCTGACTCTGAGAAGTCCCTCGCTGTCAAGGAATGGATTGAATTGCAATAACTTGTTTTTTGCTGATAGCGGCTTATTTTCTTGTAAGTTATGTACTTCCTGCGCAAATTCTCTCTGCTGTACATATAATATTATTTTATGCTTAGCATTTATTAATTCTTGTAATGTAAAATAAGTTTGCATGCGGTTTTTCTTGTATCTCGCTTGCTTGATAAATCTTAATATCCATGCTAAAACTCTTGTTAGTTTTGCGAGTGAACTATATCTTGCTAATAATTCACCCAACATGTTATCGCTTTCTTGCTGCGATATGTGATTAATATGCTTGGCTTTTCTGGTTTCTTCGTCTGTGGTAAACACTGCTTGCCCAGTTTCTTGGTCTAGGTCGTAGTTCCGTAACCACGATGGTCCTTCCCACCATAGCGAATGTTTTTTCAATTGATCGATACCCAATCCGCGGCTTGCACAGTCCGCTGGATTTTCTGCTGACTTGACGTAATGCCAGCTGTTTGTAGGTATGATGCTGGATATTTGTCGCACCCTGTTAGCGACAAAAGGTTTCCATCGTCCTGGTTCTCTTTGTAACCAGGCTAGGACTACCATTGAATCTGTCCAACTAAATATCTTGATATTATGACTGCTAAGGCATTGTTGAATTTTTGACAACAATTTTGCCAGTAATAGAGCACCGCTAAGCTCTAATCTTGGTAGGGAAATTGATTTGTTTACTGGAGTTAATCTTGCTTTTCCTGCTACTAACGAGATCTTTGTTTTGCCGTTGTTTTCAGTCTTGCAATAAACAACGCATGCGTAGGCTTTATTAGAAGAATCGCAGAATCCATGTAATTCTAGCGTGTTGTTTTCTCCTGTACCCAACCAACGCTCCAACTTGAATTGATTGATTTTGTGCATGTCACCTTTAATGTTTAGCCATTCTTTGCTAATTTGATCGGGTAACTTGTCATCCCATTGAATACTTGACATCCAAACTTGCTGAAATAGCAGTTTTAACTTGGTTGATATCGGTGACAGCCAACCAAGAGGGTCGAACAACTTTGATATGTCTGACAACATGGATCTCTTAGTTGGTGTTTTGTTAGATGGTTCCATCTTCGATTGAAATGTAAATAAGTCTGCTTTTGAATTCCAACGTAGTCCCAAGGTTTTTAATGTCTCCATTTCCTTGAAATCGAAATTTTCTTGCTTGCTACTTGCCCCGATTGTATCTTCTTGTAAGGCTAATGCGTTGGAAGACCACTTTCTTAAATTGAACCCCCCTGATTTTAACAACTTGATTAAATCTTGTTTTAGTTTTACTGCTAACTCGACAGAATGAGATCCGTGTAGAACATCATCCATGTAAAATGACTGCTCCAATGTTTTGATTGCTACACTGTTGAAATTGTGTCTCTCATCTTCAGCCAATTGTTTTAAAGTCATCATGGCTAAAAATGGTGCGGCCTTGGTGCCGTATGTAACAGTGCATAGCTGGTATATCTGATGACGCATGTCAATGGTATCCCTCCAAATGATTTTTTGAAATCTTTGATCCTGTTCATTTAACCAAATGAAACGAAACATTTTTTCAATATCTGCTGTAAAAGCTACGCGATATTGTCTCCATCGTAATAGTAAAGATTGGAGATCTTGCTGTAAATTTGGGCCTTTTAACATGACGTCATTCAAACTTATTCCTGTTGTTGTTTTTGCAGAAGCGTTGAAAACTACGCGAAGTGCTGTCGTAGTGGAATCGCTTCGCAATACACAATGGTGCGGTAAATAATAATCCGGTTGCATGTTACCGGACGCTGGTATCATATGTCCTAAAGTTTTATATTCTTGAATAAATAATTTATATTGTTTTGCTACTTCTTCATTATTGCGAAATTTCCTTTCTAATTGTTGAAATTGCGCCATAGCTTTATTTTTTGACAATCCCAACTGTGTCTCAAAGTTTTCTTGAAAAGGCAATCTTACTTCATAAATGCCATTTTCATGTCTTGTTGTGGTTTTCTTGTAATACTCCATGCATTGTAGATCTTCTGCGGATAAACTGGATGATTCTGTTATGTCTTCGATCTCCCAATATCTTTGTACTTCGTCCACTTGATTCAGGACTACGTTACAGTGAAAATTCTTGAAATTTCCGCATAAGATCCATCCCAGTCGTGTCTGTTGCGCGACCGGTAATGATAGATCAGCCCTGCTAATGCCTTCTAAAATGATTTGGGAATACACATCGGCTCCCAATAAGATGTCGATAGGACGGCTGACATTGTATTCTGGATCGGCTAGTTGCATGCCGGCCAGGTGTGCCCATGTTGGCTTTGTAAATGTACATCTTGGTAATTGATTAATTAGCGTATCCATGATTACCACATCTGTGTTAAATGCAAAATCATTAAAATGCGAACAACATGTTATGTTCGTAACGCCCTTGCTACTGCTCTCCTTCTCTCCTATCCCGCAGATGACGGCCCTGCAATACTTTCTTGATAAAGCTAGCTGTTGTGTCGCTCTGGCTGAGATAAGGGAGGCTTGAGAGCCTTGATCTATTAGCGCACGCATTTTGTGGTATGATCCGTCACTTGCTTGAACTTTGATCATTGCAGTTGCTAATAATGTTTCGATCACGTTGTTGCCTTGTTGCGAAACGTGATTTTCTTGTGATTCTTGTTTTTGCGTTCTAGTTGCATGAACTGCTGTGGTGTTATTCTCCGTAATTGGGTTACATGAATGCTTATTGTTTAACGCTTCATGTTAAAGTGTATTATGTTTGCCACGACATTCGCGGCAGCGTCTTTCTGACGTACATTCTTTATCCCCATGCGAATAAAGACAATTTTTGCACAAATGCAATCGTGTTAAAGCTTGTCGTCTTGCATTTGGTGTCATATTTAAAAACTTACTGCAATAGTATATTCCGTGTGACTCTTTACACAACGGAAATGTTAATTCGATATTATTTACCGAAGTCTTACTTGCTGAATATTTATTCTTGAAATTTGACGATGATGATTTATTTTGCTTGCTTGTTGATGGTTTGGAATTTTCGATTTTCTTGCGCGAAGATTCCAATGCGTTGAATCTGCTCTCTAGGAAGCTTAGAAACTCCGTCAATTTTGGCAGTTCTCTGGGTTTCTTCAGAGATTCCAAATAATGATCATGCGTGTCCGCATCTAATTTTAGCAATAAAATACGCACGATGAATGGATCCCAGCTGTCTATATTAACGCCTAGGTTCCTTATTGAGTTTAAACACTCTAGTGTAGTATCGTGAATTTCCTTGATCTGAGGGACGTTAGCTTGTTGAACTACTGGAAGATTTAGCAGGAGATCTATGTGAGATGTAAAAATCAACCATGCGTTGTTGTACCTGTTGTTCAATATCTCCCAGCAAACAGTGTAGTTGTCAGTACTGATTTGTAGATGCTGTATCAAACGTTCAGCTTCACCCCGCACCTTACTTTTAAGAAACTGCATCTTGTGGGCGTTTGATAAGGAGACGTTACTGTGGATAGCTTCAACAAACAAGTCCTTAAAAGACACCCAAGTTCGATAGTTGCCATTGAAAAACGGGATGTCAATTTTTGGTGTCTAATTCTCTTTGTGAACTACGGACCCTAGTTTTCTATTAATTGTATTTTTTAATTCATTGTAAATAGTTTCTTGCTTCGTATAAGACACCTCATATTCTTGATTCGTACCCTCCAATTCGTTGTCTAATTCCCAATGTAAGGAATCTATGGTTGACCATCGAGACTGTAATGTACGTAAGGCATCTTTCAACTCCCACTTTTCGGACATAAAATCCAAATTTATCCCTGCCACAGTGCGCTGCAGAGCCCTGAAATTGCTTGCTTGTTTCTTCAACAGTTCATCAAGCTTGCTAGATGAACCTCTGGAGCATACCTCGACGGGCGGCGATTGACGTCCCACCGGATCTTCTTGCTCAGACCGTGCCGGACCTTGTTCCTCCTGTGTAGAACCTCTCTGTTGAGTTTCTTTCATCTTAATCAACAAAACTTGATATTGTTGATTGATGAGTGCCTTGGTTGATATGTATAGCTCTTCTGTTCGTTCGTATGCACGGCCACTAAAATACGGATGAGACTTGCTTTCTTCCGTAAGAAGACGGTCGTGATTGTACTGGTAATCGGACCAATACTGATTTAAGGTTTCTAAACGTCGCTTGAAATAGTCGGCAGTCTTACGATCCGCTGAGTCCTTTTTTATATTTGTAGCCAACTTTAGGATGGCTGTGTAAAGTTCGTTCTGATTTTCGTGTATGGCCTCCATGACGAGGACTTATTTAAAGTAAGAAATAAATGGAAAGATCTTACTTGAATGTTCTTGATGATAGCTTACGGATCCTTGGTGATCCCCTGAGACACCTGCTAGCCTCAGCTCTTGATAATGAAACGTTCCCTGAGACACCTGGTAGTCCCAGTCTAAATCCCTGCACTGAACTCCTGATAAATTACGGATCCTTGACGATCCCTGAGACACTTGTTAGTCTCTAAGTCTGAAATCTCCACGCTCAGCACCTGATAGTCTACGGGTCCTTGTTGACCCTGGGTCACTTGTTAGTCCCACAGTTTTATAGTCACTCAACACAGTACACACTTAGTCACTGGAAAGTTTCCCGCTACACTGTCCACGCGCGCGAAATGGACTATATAGCGAGCGATGTTCACCGTCGAAGGACCAAAAAGATGTATGATCTCTTGCTAGACTATACATTACTTTTAGATGAGGGATTAATGTGAATGAAAGAAGGTAAAGTATCAAAACACTATTGTATTGTTCCAAAGATACTTATTGGTTAAATGAGCTTAATGGACTGATGGTGTGGAAATGAAGTGAGTGACGCAGCCCTTGTTGGCTGTAACGAGAACGCCTGGCTGCCTTGATAGCCCAACGCGAACTAACATTAGTATATGAGTTGAAATGAATGTGTTGCGTAAACTGCTGAATTGCAGAATGTGCGGTTGCACCGTACATAATAGTTACTTAGTTTATCTTGATTGTGTTAATTTATATGGTTATGCTATGATGCAAAGGTTACCAACCGGGAACTTTAAATTTCTCAATAGAAAAGAGATAAATAAATTCGATTTAATGACTGTTTCCAACGATACTGATATAGGATTTATACTCGAAGTAGATTTGCATTACCCTTCCGAAGTACATGATGATCATGTTGATTTACCGTTTGCAGCTGAAAAGTTTGTACCACCTGGTAGTAAACATCCAAAATTAATTGCTAACTTGTACGACAAATATAAATATGTTATTCATTATATTCACTTGAAAGAATGTTTAAAAAATGGTATGATTTTACTCAAGATTCATAGAATATTATCATTTAATCATGATGCATTTTTAGCGCCTTACATATTATTAAATACAACATTGCGTCAACAAGCCAGTTCAGATTTTGAAAAAGACTTTTTTTTAAAACAAAATTACTCTATTTTTGGCAAACCAATAGAAAATAAAAGGAAACACGTTGATGTGAAATTAGTTAATGTATGGAAAGATGAATTAAATAAAACTAATAAAATTTGTGGAGCAGAAAAATACATAAGCGCACCAAATTTTAAAAATTTGTCCATTATAACTGAGTCGCTGATTGCAATTCAATTACAGCAAACAAAATGTATTCTTGATCGTCCAATTTACATCGGCTTTTCAATTCTAGAACTAGCTAAGTCTCATTTGTATAATTTTCATTATTCTGTAATGAAACAAATTTACAAAAAATTTATTAAACTATGTTATACTGATACTGACAGTCTTTTGTATTTAATACATACAGAAGACTTTTATAAGGACATGAAAAAACATATTAAATATTTCGATACAAGCACCTTTGAAAACAAGAAATGTACTATGCCTAAACTCAACTGTAAAATACCAGGGTTTTTTAAGGTCGAAATGGGTGGTGATGTCATAACTGAATTTGTAGGCTTAAGAGCAAAATTATACTATATAGATTCTATAAATACCTCAATAAGAAAAGCAAAAGGTATCAAAAAGTGTGTTACAAAAAAACTTAATATTAAAAATTATAAAAGAACTTTACAACATAATGATAAGACAACAGAAGATACCAGTAACACTATAGTTATACCTACCAAGAACAAGGTGTCTTCTTGCTCTCAAATAGTTAATTGTAAAAAAAAGTCTAAGCAGAATACCTTGAAATTATTTCATCAAAATATTCAAGGATTTTCTTCAAAACAATTAGAAATTGAATTATTTTTTGAAAAAACCATGTTCGAAATTATTTGTTTAACTGAACATTGGTTGAAAGATTATGAGATGCTAATTAATTATAAAAATTATAGTGTGGGCAGTTGTTTCAACCGAAAGTATATGCAACGTGGGGGTTCACTAATCTTAGTTAAAAATTCTATTAAATCTAAGACTCGTAAAGACATAGTTGACCTGTCGGTTGAACATACCATTGAATTGTCCTGTGTTGAGCTAGATAAGTATGTTATAGTGTGCGTTTAAAGACCCCCAAATTATCTAAACTACTCCACATTTGAGTCAGTAATGGAAGATGTTCTAGCAAAACTTGCAACGGATAAAAAATCACTGATTATCTGTGGTGACTTTAATATTAATATCTTAGAAAATAGTTCAAATAGCAGTCGATTATTAAGTCTCTTTAAATCATTCAATTTGTCAAATGTGTTTTCAGAACCAACCCGTATAACTATAAATACTTCTACATGTATTGATAATGTTTTTTGTTGCTGCAACTACTTAGACAAAGCCATTGTTAATTATCTCCCTTCTGATCACAGCGGTCAAACCGTTGCTTTCAAGTCCAACACACCATTACAAAGAATTCAGATACAATCTAGACAAATAACAACAAGCAATTTAAGTAGATTTAATAATAACTTAATTAGTAAATTAAGTATACCGGGTCATAATATAAAAAATGTTAATGAATTATATGAGGAATTCTTTTCGGTAGTGCGCACCGAGTTCAATAATACTTTAAAAAAGAAAACTAAAACGATTTGCCCACATTTTTTTTTCAGTGACTGGGCAACTAAGGGTATTAGGAAAAGTAGGGAAAAATTGTTTGAGCTGTATGGCCTTAAGCCTTATATTAACTCTGAAACTTTTAATAAATACGTTGCTACTTACTCTAAAACTTTTAAAAAAACCTGCAAGGTTAGCTAAAGCCTTGTACATTAGCAACAAGATCAAATCAGCCGATAATAAAATAAAGACTGTTTGGAAAATTATCAATGACGAAACAAACAGAAATAAAAGACATAATAATGATTTCACACTAGAAACTTCACGGGGTCTCATAAGCTCTGACAAAGAAGTTGCTCAAGAATTTGTAAATTTCTTTACTGGTATCCCACTTAAAACTACTGAAACCTTACATTCCTCTCCCTCGCGTTCAATTGATTTATTAAGAGCAAACGTTTCATCCTGCCCGATTGAAATTAAATTCAAGCATATAAACCCACCTCTATCGTACTACTCAGCCAAAAGGCGCCGGTTTCCGCGCATTACCGTCAAGTCCCGCCGACTCCTTTAGGAGTCGGCTCGCGGCGCCACAGTTAAAATATTATTTTTGCATCAACTATGCAATTAAATCGATTAGTCGATTTTTCTTACACTGGCAATAATATTTGTAAGCCATAGAAAATAAATAATGCCAAAAATCAGGAGTACAAAACTGTCAAAAAAATATTGAAAGACGTAATGTTTGAAGTTGTCAAATAATGGCGGCTAGTCGTGACTCTGTGTTTGTGTTTATTTATTGTGAGGTGATTGTGATGGATTTTTCGAGTAAAACTTAGGTAAGTACATGAAAAATCACGTAGTAGTGTATTGTGCAACTTTTTAGGTAATCGTTTGCATGAAACAATATAATAAAAATGATTTTCGAGCCAATACACTTACGTAAATTCGATGTAAACAAAACACCATATAAAATCTGATTTTTGACTGTTTTTCAATGAATTTGTGTCTTTATACGGTGATTATCTATGCAAAAACTAATTCTAATTAATTATTTCATGCATTCGAGGCGTATTCATTTATTTTTATCAATTTTTCAAAGATTTTTGACTAGAACTACGCGGTACGAAACTATAGCCGCGCACTATGAAGTTTGAGTTGGTATATTATGGGAATATTGTACGTAATTCTTATAAGAAAAAAAATCTTATTCGATTATATGTGTATTCATGATATTATTACCAAAATTTTACGTAAATTGATTCATTACTTTTGCCAGACATCAACATAATACAGCAACAAGTCGTATGTCAAGTCGTTTAATATTTAAATGAGATTGTTTATAATTCTAACATGCGGTTATGAGTGTTATTTTTATCATCATAAGTGGCACTACTGTTCAAGCACCGGCATCTGTTTACAGAATGTAAATAGACGCAATAGGATCCGAGTGCCAGCGTTTTTTGTGAGCGGGGTCAGCCCGGGTCAAATTACATCGCGATAAGCCGCGCGCCGCGGTCCTTTACGGAAGTGGCGCGTATTTTTTTCCAGTACGCTGGAGGTTAACAGTAATAAAAGCTTTTAGGCAAATCAAGATCAAATTAACCGAAGATCTATGGGGAATGTCAATCAAAGTTTGTACCTCCATTATTGAGACTATAGCGCCGTACTTAGCCTTAATATTTAATTTGTGTGTGGATCAAGGAGTCTTCCCTGATCTAATGAAATATAGTAAGGTAATACCACTTTTCAAATCCGGGGACAGTAAAGACACTAATAATTATAGACCCGTATCTGTGTTGCCAGTTTTAAGCAAGGTGTTTGAAAAGGTAATGCTTAATCAAATGCTCAATCATTTTAACACCAATAAAATCTTACACGATCAACAGTATGGTTTCACCAAGGGACGTTGTACGACCGACGCCGGTGTCACCTTATTAAAGCACATATTTACGGCGTGGGAAGAGGCCCAAGACGCCATAGGAATTTTTTGTGACCTCTCGAAGGCATTTGACTGCGTCGACCACGAAACCTTAATCTTGAAACTTGAGCATTACGGACTTGGAAAACTTGCGCTCAATTTAGTAAAATCTTATTTAAATGATAGACAACAGCAAGTTCAAATAAATGGTGTCAATTCAATCGGTTTAAAAGTAAAAATGGGTGTACCACAAGGATCAATATTGGGTCCTTTCCTCTTTTTAGTTTATATTAATGATCTACCCCATTTGTTAAAAACTCAACCACAAATGGTGTTATTTGCTGACGATACTTCCTTAATTTTTTAAATTAATAGACGTGCATCAAATCTTGACGACGTAAATAACGCCCTACAGCAGGTCCAAAATTGGTTCACTGCTAATAATTTAGTATTAAATGGGAAAAAAACGAAGTGCATACGATTTTCTTTACCAAATGTAAAAAGTAGTAGTTGTGAGATAGTATTGAATCAAGAGAAACTAGAATTCGTCGATAAAACAGTTTTCCTAGGGATCACGCTCGACTCAAGGCTTCAATGGGGTCCTCATTTAACATCTCTTTCAGGACGGTTAAGTTCAGCAGCATATGCTGTGAGAAAAATCCGTCAATTTACTGACGTGGGTACCGCGAGGCTAGTCTATTTTAGTTACTTTCATAGTATTATGTCGTACGGTATTCTACTATGGGGACGGGCTGCAGACATCGAGTCTATTTTTATTCTGCAGAAAAGAGCCATCAGAGCCATATATGGCCTCCGCAGGCGCGACTCTCTAAGGGAACTGTTTAAAGATATTAACATCATGACGGTACCTTGTCAATATATCTATGAAAACATTATGTACGTAAGGAAAAATCTGCATCTTTTTAGTAAAAGAGGTGCAAGACACAATTACATCACTAGGAATAGGGACCAATTAGTTCAACCGGGTTTCAGGCTGGCTAAAGTGGACTCATCTTTCATGGGGTACTGTTTAAAATGTTACAATAAAATACCTCCCAACATACTTCAACTAAATGAAACAAAATTTAAATCTTATATTAAACGCACACTATGCAGCCAAGCATATTATAAGTTGGGAGATTATATCGCTGATAAAAATGCTTGGCTCAACACTGGTCTTGCTCCACAAGGGCGCATAAACGAATAGATTAGCATTTTAAAATACTGTTGGAGCTGCTGAAGATGTAAAAAACTATCTTTGCATTGTATAAATTCAATCTCATAACATTGTATAATTGCATAGCACATGTTGAGTACTATGTGTAGGGTAGGTTAATAAATGTTGTATATGTTATTGTGGGTATATGAAAATAAACCAGTTGTCACTCGGAATCGCAGTTTGATTCATCGCTTCCCGCTATTATACTTCACAAACACAACTGGCGACGAGGATAACAATTAAATTCGTGTGGTTTACATCGTTTAAGTGTGGGACTTCAAGATGCCTATCGGGAAAATTGAAGAATTTGACCTATCAAGCAAAAAGTGGCTGGCGTATATCAGACGCGTGGAACAATTCATAACCTTAAATGGAATAAAACCAGAGTTACAAGTTGCAACGTTGGTGACGTTGGTGGGAGCGGCAACTTATGATCTAATGTGTGATTTATGTGCACCTAATCATGCAGAAAATAAAGCATTTCGTGAATTAGTAAAAATTGTGGGTGATCATCTTGAACCAAAACGATCCGAAATTGCAGAACGCCATGTTTTTAGACAAAGACGTCAGAACACGGGTGAATCTCTCAGTGAATATCTACAAACACTGAAACACTTGGCCAGTACATGTAATTTCAATACAACACTGGAGGAAAACTTACGCGATCAATTTGTGTCGGGTTTGGCTAGTGATGAAATGAGATCACGCATTTTTGCGGAACCAACGATTACATACAAAAAAGCCGTCGAATTGGCGTTAGCGTTGGAAGCGGCCGAGCGACACTCACAGACCAGCGGTGCAAACGCCGCGGGCGCAGCGAACGCGTCGGCGGTTGGAACGCGAACGTTTGAGGCGGTGCATCAAGTGGTGACGGCAAAGCGGGCAGACCGGCCGCCCGAGCGCGGAACTGCGAGCAGCGGTAACTCGTCTACCGAGGGGAGCGCGGCAACATCTCGCTCAACGCGTGCTTGTTGGAGGTGTGGCAGAAATCATCGTCCAGACGTTTGTCGGTTTAAAAATTATTCGTGCGATATATGTGGCCAGAAAGGTCACATTAAAATAATGTGTAAATCAAACAAAAACCGTGTGGTCGAGTCAAGCCAGAACACTTCAACGCGACGTAATAATAATTATCTCGGAAGTAGTGATAACGAATCGAAATGTGATTTTTATAATCTAAGCGTGTGTGGCGTTAACGACAAACCTTATATGGTTATGGCGCAAGTGAACGGCAGAAAGATAAGTTTTGAACTGGACACTGGAAGTAAGTTATCAGTTATAAGTTTAGATTATTATAATAACAACTTTTGTGACTTACCAATAATAAGCAACGATATTTCTTTGTATTCCTACGTCGGTTCAGTTATAGAACCGGTAGGTTTTGTGTCTGTTCATGTTGTTATTGGTGAACATTCAGTCGGAAATCTCAAACTGTATATTGTTAAAAATGGTGGACCACCACTTTTAGGTCGGTCGTGGCTTACTAAATTAAAAATAAATAAGATTAGTATTGATGAATTTTTATTGAGCTTAAATGAAAATAACTTTGTTGAACTATTGCAACGTGAATTTCCGACTGTATTTGCGTCTGGGCTGGGAACATGTATAAAAAAAATTACTTTAAAATTGGCGGATAAAAATCCCGTATTTATCAAAGCTAGGTCGTTACCGTTGGCGTTACGTAAACCCGTCGAGCGGGAGTTAGAACGACTCGAGACTGAGGGTACAATTACAAAAGTTGAGTTTTCTGATTATGGCACGCCTATCGTACCAGTAATTAAAAAGAACGGAGAAATAAGAATTTGTGGTGACTACAAGGTCACGGTTAACCCGAAACTTATGCGCGAACCTTACCCTCTACCACGAATAGAGGAACTGTTCGCAGCGCTGAGTGGGGGTGAACAGTTTTCAAAAATTGATCTCACGCATGCTTACCAACAATTACTTTTAGAGGAGGAATCTCAGGCATGTACTGCTATAACGACACATATCGGAACATTTGTGTACAATCGCACACCATTTGGACTTACGTGTATTCCAGAAAAGTTTCAGAAATTTATGGAACAAACGGTTAAAGGACTCAAAGGAGTAGCTGTTTTCATCGACGATATAGCATATACTGGGACGTCCCGTGGTGAACATATTAATAATTTAAAAGCATTGTTGAGTCGCTTGCGTGAGGTTGGTTTGAGGATCAAATTAAATAAGTGCGTATTTATGCAGGATAGTATTACTTATGTTGGGTTTGTTATTGACAAACACGGCTTGCATCCCGATGAGAACAAAATTAAAGCAATCGTGGACGCACCGACGCCAAATGACGTGACGCAACTTAAGTCTTTTTTAGGTATGGTGAACTACTATGCAAAGTTTATTTCCAACTTGAGTTCAATATTATATCCCTTACATAAGTTGTTGCGCAAAAATGCGGAGTGGATTTGGTCGCATGATTGTGACGACAGTTTTAACAAAGTTAAAAAGGCTATTTCAGGTAGCAAAGTATTAGTACATTACAACCCGGAACTTCCATTAGTATTGGCAGTGGATAGTAGTTCTTACGGCATTGGTAGTGTGTTGTCGCATAGATACCCCAATGGCGAAGAACGCCCCATATGTTTTGCTTCTCGAACGTTAAATTCGGCAGAGCGCGCTTATAGTCAATTAGATAAAGAGGCGCTGGCAATAATTAGTGGAGTCTTAAAACACCACCAATATCTTTATGGTCGCGCTTTTATAATTAAAACAGACCATAAAGACATTCATTTTTGGTCCCAAGTTTGGTTTGCCGCAGGCTGCGGCAAGCAGATTACAAAGGTATGCTACAAAGCTAGCAGCCTATGACTTCACTATAGAATTTGTAAAATCCAAAGATAATTATAACGTGGACGCATTATCACGCTTGCCACTGCCGTATGAACGTAAAATACAAACGGGGCAGGATACGGTGTCATATATTAATTACGTAGAACAATCAATTCCTATTAGAGCAAAAGACGTTGCAAATAAAACACAGGAAGATGAGGTTCTTAAAAATATTTATGATTATATTATTAATGGCTGGCTAGCAGAAGTTACACGAAGTGAAGAAAAGCCTTATTTCTATCGAAAGGACAGCCTTACTGTCGACAGAGACTGTATATTATACAATCACAGAGTGGTCATTCCTAAGGTACTTAGGCAGCAAATTCTACAGGAATTGCATGAGGGACACTTAGGCGTTGTCAAAATGAAAAATCTATCTCGAAACTATGTTTACTGGCCACAATTGGACAATGAAATTGAAACATTGTGTCGAGAATGCAGTGCATGCCTACAACAGCGCGATGCGCCGGCGCGTGCACAGTTGCATCCGTGGGCTTTTCCCACACGACCGTGGCAACGATTAAATATTGATTTTGCTATATTTCAAGGTAAATATTATTTAGTGACGGTAGATGCACACAGTAAATGGATTGAAGTCCAAAAAATGTTAGGAACTAATGCAAACTCCACTATAAATAAGTTAAGAGAACTTTTTGCACGTTTTGGAATGCCTTCACATATAATTAGTGATGGGGGACCTCCATTTAGCTCGTTTGAATTTACTAACTATTTAAATAAAAACTTAATAAACCACACAATCACAAGTCCATATCGACCAGCCGGTAATGGGGCGGCTGAAAATGCAGTAAAATCAGTCAAACGGGCAATGAAAAAGGCAATACATGAGGGCAAAGATGTAGATGTTGCCCTCTCGAAATTTCTGTTTCAATATCGCAACTGTGAGCACGCCACTACCGGAGTGGCACCAGCAGTAGCTATGTTTGGTAGGAGATTGCGAGGTCGGTTGGACATTATAAAACCATCTACTGAGCGTGCAGTGGAGTCGTCTGCTGAGCGAGCGGGGCGCGCGCGGCCCGGCGCCGAGCGGAATGTGGAGCCGGGCGAGCAGGTGCTGGCGCGGGACTACCGTGCCCGCGCTGACAAATGGGCAGCAGCCACTGTGGTTGCACGGACTGATCCACTAACTTATAAAGTACACGTGTCTGATGGACACGAGTGGAAGCGTCACGTCGATCAATTATTACCAATTAAGAGACGATACTCTGGACATTCCATAACGAATAACACGGATAAGTCCGTAACTGAGATTGATGTTTCTGAATCCAGTCCGGACAATCAAATTAAGAACTCTTCATCATCATGTGAAAACGAAACATTTCAGAATCAACAAGTACCAGACGTTAATACTGCAGTCAGTCCCAAATATTTGACAGCAGAACCAGTTCCGATTTCTGATATAGAAACTGTTAAACTGAGGCGTAAATGCTTATACCAAGGCAAATACGCAAAGTAATTAATTAGTAATAATATTAGTTTATAAATAAAAACAAAAAATATATAAAAAAAAATATTGTACACATTGTTGTTTTATAATGTAACATTGTAACATTACACATAAGTACGCTATTAAATTTGTCTACCTAACGTTTTAAGTAATCTTATATCTACTATACGTACTTGTATGTAATGTTTTTAAAGGGGGAGGTGTAGGGTAGGTTAATAAATGTTGTATATGTTATTGTGGGTATATGAAAATAAACCAGTTGTCACTCGGAATCGCAGTTTGATTCATCGCTTCCCGCTATTATACTTCACAAACACAACTCTATGTACCGACTATAAAGCTACCATTTAGGTACTGGATATGTCTTTCATTGACTTGAATGTGCCTTGGCGGCTGAGAGTATGTCATGCTCACTCTAATGTCTCGCTGACGGTGGCGCGTGTGTTGGATCATTTAGCTCCCTTCAAAATGGTTGAGCTGAATGGTGCTAATCCATGCGTCATGTTCGTGAACGGGCGCCGTCAGTAGGGACTGGTCATCTCTTAGCTACCACGGCTTATTTTAATTTAATTTAATTTTTGAATTTTTATTTTTGCTACGGACGCTTTTAACGTTTTGCATCGTTCTCACATGTATAACTTCAACATGAATGATGTAACCAATTTTTTGTAACCATATTATGATTTAAAAGAGTGTCCGTGGAGTTTCTTGCCCGTTCTTCTCCATAGGTACCTACTACGCTTTGGAATGGGCATCTAGCTTCATCTTTCTGAGTGACGGACCCCTTGACAATTCAAAAGTGCCTGTAATTGGTTTTTTTGAAATAAATGCTTTGAGTTTGAGTTTGAATGAACGTCTGAGAGAAAATATTTATTTATTTATTTATTTATATATACTTTATTGTACACCAGAAAATACATAGTTAATCATAAATTTAACACAAAAAAAAAAAAAAAAAAAAAAAAATAATTATAAATATAATTATTAATTATTAATATAATAATTTAAAATATGTGTATTATTAGGTCAAAAAATCATAATATTTTTACTCAAAAAATTAATAAACTTGTACTTAGTAGAGATGACGACAAACGACAAATACTACCAGATGGTTGTAAAACTTTACCTTGGGGGCATTATAAAACTGTATTTTAGAGAAAAGTTATGTTTTTATTAGATATTATTATTTCTAAATTTTTACGATCTCGGGACCCTCGGGTCCCGGCCCTTATTTTTTTTTTTTGTTTTTTTTGTTACCTTTTGTATTTCTCGTATTTTACGTATGTAAACTAATTTTTATTGTATGAATGTAATAAAAGCTATTCATATAAAAATATGTTACTTTATGATAGGTATTGTAAGATAATATTTCATTAAACAAAAGCTAAGTGTGTAAGCTTATTGTATCAATTTAATTGTACTAAATTTTTTTTTTTTTTTTTTTGTTTTTGTTTAACTTTACCCTTACCCTTGACAAATAGACACTGACCCACATTGCTTGTAGACAATTACACAGTCTACCTAATAAAAATCGAATTACACTATGTCGCACTTTTTGGAACAAAGGGTCACTTTTCCAACTTTATAGGAAGCGCATAGTTAAAGTTTATAGGGATTATTGAAATAACTCTACTGTTTACAGTATTAAGGCGATTCTCACAGTCTTATATTGATTAGTTCTTCAAGGATAATCGTCACTATTCAACAAAAAAATTAAATTAAAAAATATGCAATTGTAAAGTTAAAAACATGCAGAATTGACCTTTTGTTTCTAAACGGGCGACATAATGTAATTGAAGGAAATGCAATAAAACAGCTATATTTATGTTAAGAATTCATTTTTATTTTAGTTAAATCATTTCCGTATCATTTAACTTACTACTAATTTTTTTAATAAGAGTCTCAGTAATATTCATAACTTCGTCATAGTTTTCGCGCACCACATATTGAACACTAACACAAGCATTATTATTATCACTTATAACATCACACACATTTTCACAGTTTTTATCTTTAATGTCAAATATATTCAATTTAATAAGATATCGCCCTTTAGATGCATTTCGACGAATGATGTATGATGATGACGAGTCCGATGAAAGTTTCCTCTTTTTCATCTTTTTCAATGTTTGAACTTGGTTAGCTTTGTTGATGAGAAGGTCTTCATTTAAACGTCGCTGTTTTGCCAAGTCTTCGAAATACGTGCTGTAATTTCCCTCGGCGTAAAGGCTTGTGCAGACCAGCGCGACTTGTCGCGCGACGCGACACCGGTTATTGTTATACTGTGAAGTTTTCTTAGAAATTGTATTGTTCGTGTCGCGTCGCGCGACAAGTCGCGCTGGTCTGCACAGGCCTTAATACAGCGGATTGCCGGTATTGAGGCCCTCAGAGTGTTGCTGTAAAAAAATAAAAAAATAAATGAGAATGCAATTAATAATTAACGAGAAAAGGAAACATTACGTGAATATATTCTACAATCTGCAGGTATCTAGCTAAATACTAACCTCGGATATTCTTTAGCTGCTACTTCCATATCCCAGCTCTCCCTATCTTGAGCATAGTAAAAAGGATTGGTAACTGGGTCTGAGTCTTCTATCTCGTTCTGAAAGAATACCAAGAATATTATAACTAAACAGCGTGAACTAAGGATTTAATGTTTGATTTAAGATAATCATAATAGTTACATACCCCTAAATTTTGAGGGTCGACGATATCTAAAACGGGGCTGTAGGATGGTGAGTGTGGCATGATTCTGTAAAAAAGAAAAAAAAAAGTTGCATTAGATAATAATAATTATTAGTTTAAATAATTAATTAAATAAAAAACAATAAAATAAATAATACTTACGTTGAAAATATAAAATAGTAAACGAAACGATCTGCTTAAGCAAAGAACACCTGCGAAGTGATCGTTTATTTTATAATACATACAAAAATTATTTGATGCGCGATGACACGAGTCATTACCTAGCTCATATTTCTACATACCTATCTTGTTAAATGAGAATAGAATCGTTCCTGTAGTGACAAGTCTAAACACACTCCAAAATAAAGTATATATGTCTATGTTAGGTAATAATTAAACTAATTGACAAGATGAAGTTGATCAAACAACCCATATCACTAAACGTTAAAAATATAAATCTTGGTGAGTCTCCTCAAGAAATTAGACATAGCGCTTTGTTGCCAAATACGATTCGTTGTATAGTTTGTGGTCCCTCAAATTGTGGTAAAACAAACGTTGTGATCAGTTTGTTATTGCATGAAAATGGACTCAAATTTCGAAACCTTTACCTTTATTCGAAGACTAATTTTCAGCCAAAATATTGTTTTTTACGAGAAGTCTTAAGAAGAGTGCCTCAGATAAAGTTCAATGAGTTCAATGACGATAAGGATGTCATATCTCCGAGTGAGGCTTTACCAAATTCTGTATTTATATTTGATGATGTCGTATGTGAAAATCAAATAAACATCCGTAATTATTTCTGTATGGGTAGACATAAGCAAATTGATTGCTTTTACTTATCGCAAACCTACTCAAAAATCCCGAAACAGTTGTTACGCGATAATGTTAACTTTCTTATAATATTTAAACAAGATGATGTGAACTTAAAGCACATCTATGAAGAACGTGTAAATTCTGATCTACTGTGGAATCAGTTTAAAGACATTTGTAAAACTGTTTGGAGTAACCCGTATAATTTTCTACTTATTAGCAAAGAGTCATCATTAAACAATGGAAGGTACAGACAGAATTTTGATATTTTTTTAAACTTTGAATGACGGTTCATACTTTTATATGAATAACACACATAAATGCTCTTAGTATTATTCCTTTCTTAGCTGAACACAGTCGTTATTTATTGTAAGATGGAAAAAAATATTAAAATGGAATTAGTGAAGTCTGTCGACTCCATAAAGAATAAAATAAAACAAATGAAAAATCAGGAACATACAATGAACTTATCACTTTATAAAATATTAAAACTTGTCACAGATCCTCTAAAAACTCTAGTTGATTCTAATAGATATGCAGAAAAAATTAATAAAATTGAAAATACAATTCTAAATAATTCTGAAGGAATTGAAACTGATGAAAATAATACTAGCTCATCTGCAAAGATCAATGGCTTTTATGATCCCAAACTAAATTTAACCCAATTCGTCGAACAAAATGCTAAAAAGGAATCGATAGATAATTTAGAAATGTCATTAGAAGGTGATGATATCTATGGTATTTATGATGGTATTAGTATACCGTTTGGAATTAGAAGTGAAAACAAAACTTTATTAATGGGTAATTCAGCAGTATCTTTTTCTAAAATAGATAGTTTGAATAACGATACCATCATTTTAATTAAAATCGGTGACAAGGCTTACAATTTAACGACTGGTCTAAAATAACTTTTACTCCGAAGAAAACCTGATTTAAAGTTGATATCGGGCGAAGATAAAATTGTCTATAAGGATATGTTACACTATACACATGCCCATAAAAGAGACTTTAATCCTAAAGGTCAAATTAGAGGTGACAAAGGTATAAAATATTGTAAAATAATCAAACCCCTATTTTCCGAATTATCAAACGATGATAAACATGTACACACTAAACTTGGAGGAAACTTACCAACGCTAAAAAAATACAAAAACAACACCGACTTGGTATATTGGGATGATCCTAACGAATTAGTCGAGAGATTGAAACTATTAGTAGCTTCAAGAGATGCTGGCAATACAAACCATGATAATGACATTTTATCGATTGTTGAAGAATTGAAAGAAGCTGAGATAATTAAAGAATAAATAGTCGTAAAAATATGCTTTACATTCAGTATTATTATACATTGATTCAAGACAAATGTACTGAATTCTGAACATGAGCAAAGCCGACGTGGTAAACGAAATTCATAAAAATGCAAGGGTAAACTTTCCGCGAAGACATGTTGTTGTTATGAAAGATATAGACGACCTGTGGCAAGCAGATTTAATTGATATGCAATCAATTTCAAAAGAAAATAAAAATTATAGATTTATTCTTGCTGTTATTGATACATTTTCGAAATATGCTTGGGTCTTTCCTCTGAAAAGTAAAACCAAAGATGATGTATGTAACTGTTTCAAAATTTTCCTAGCTATAGGACGTGTTCCTAAAAATCTGCAAACGGATAATGGAGCAGAATTTTATAATAATAAATTCCAAAAGCTTATGAAATCTAATCAAATTAACCACTATTCAACCTTCTCAACAAAAAAGGCTTCGATAGTTTATATAACGTTTATATAACGTATATATAACGATTTATCAGAACATTGAAATCTAAACTTTATAAGGAATTTAGTTTAAAAGGCAGCTATAATTGGGTAGCTAATACCCTTAATGATGTTATTTATAAATACAATTATACTTACCATCGGACAATTGATGAAATCCCCGCTAACGTGGATAACATTAATAAAAAACGAATATTAGAAAGATACTTAAGATTGGTAAAAAATGATAATATCGGAAGCAAGTTTAAAGTAGGTGATTATGTACGTATCAGTAAGTACAAAGGAACATTTGAAAAAGGATATACCCCCAACTGGTCATCGGAAATATTTAGAATTCGAAAAATACAAAAAACAACTCCTATCACCTACTTAATTGAAGATACAATTAGAGGTCAACCTATTTTAGGGGCATTTTATACGCAAGAGCTTCGAAAGACAAAACATCACAATGTATATCTAGTCGAGAAAGTTCTTAGAAGAAAAGGAAACAGGGTTTTAGTAAAATGGTTAGGTTTGTCTTCTACTGAAAACAGTTGAATTGATAAATCGAATATATTATTATAAATAAAAATAACATTAAATCACCAACAAAGTCATTAATGGAGTGTGTAGATAAGTATTTATTATAGCGCTCGATTCAGATTCATTAGTCGTATGATGTGTATTGGAGAGAGTAGTCTTCTCAATTGGCTTATTAACAATTTACCATTTGAATTACATTTACCAGGATACAACTATTGTGGTCCTGGTACAAAATTAATTAAAAGGCTTACACGTGGAGATAAAGGTATTAATAAATTAGACGAATATTGCAAAGAACACGATATTGCCTATCACAAATCATCAAACTTAAAAGATCGTCGCAAAGCTGATTTAATTTTGTTAAAAAGGCTAAAATAGCGAATAGTTGCGTCGGATGCGAGTGTATGCGAAAAAATCATGGCACACTTAGTAAGCAAGGCAATGTTTACAAAAATTAAAACTGGCTTTGGCCTAAAAAAAAGCAACAAAAAGTGTTCTCGGAAAGTTACATCGGGTAAAGGGTTAAAAAATAAATTTAAAAATGTTTTAAGTAAAACAAAAAGACACATGAAAAAATTAAAACCAAAATGTAAAAAAGTGGCAATAGAATTAGCTATGGCTGCAGCCAGAGAATTAGCTGATGATTCATCCATTAAACTTCCTCGGATTATTCCTATACCAAAAACTGGTGGAGTATTACCTTTGATTCCTATTTTTGCTGGATTATCAGCGGCGGGAGCGTTAGCAGACGGTGCAGCTGGTATTGCCAAAACAATAAATGAATTCAAGATAGCTAAAAAGCTATTGGCTGAATTGAAGAGACACAATGAAAAAATGGAAGCTCTTTGCATTGGCAAAGGCTTACCTTAGACCGCATAAAAATGGACTTGGAATTTTTGTATCAAATAAAAAAAACTAAGATATCGGCTACCCAAACGAGCCTTAACTAACTTTGACATTTTGGAGTATGGAAATAATATTCCTTATTTTCGAGGTGTATTTATGAGAGATGAGCTCCCTAAACAACCTTTTAAAAAAGAGTGTGGAGTTGTTAATTTAGATAGTTCTAAAAATCCAGGTTCTCATTGGGTAGCATATGCAAAAAACAATGATTATATTGAATATTTTGATAGTTATGGAAATCTAAAACCGTCGAAAGAATTTATAAATTACTTAGGTGCTAAATAAAGTACACTATAATTATGATAATATACAACGCAACCACCCTTACAATTGCGGACACCTATGTTTACATTTTTTAAATCATTTTTGGTATAGTCAATGAATAAAATAACAGGATCTTCTAAAAGTGATCAGTCTGCAAGCATGTCTATAGCGGTAACCATCTCTGGAAATAAATCAGAATTGGATACATTCTTTCAACCACCTCTGTATTTAACTGGTCAATATGAGTGCGGTTTGTTATACTTTTCAGTATTCAATTCAATACCAAATGTGCGTATTAATAACGATATTCTTCCTGTGATCAGAATCGAATGTGATCTTGTACATGGTTCATACTCTAATGGGTTACCAACTCATATAATTCATGAATTTGTATCATCAACAGGTCACCGAATAATAGAAATACCGCAAAACGTTATTTACTTTCCAGTGAACAAAAATACTATTACATCGATATCTATTAAGATAATTGATCAATTTGGTTTCTGTATTAACTTTAGTGAAGAACATAAAAATATTGAATTACGCCTACATTTAAGAAAAACAAAATGATATTATATTATAAAAACCCTGTAATTAACAAAAAGCGTCCTATTTCTTGTACAACCACTAAGGTGCAAAGACGTAAGAAAAAAGTTATAAAATTAACTAAAGCAAATAAAGAATTTTCTTAAAGCCCTAGGTTTTAAAGTATGAATATACTACAGATTACTGAATTACCGCACTTCGATACTTCGATTGAAAGTTATGAAGTCCATTCATACAATCCCTACAACAACAGCTTTAGAGAAAAGGATGAAATCAGAATCCCCATACACCAGCAAGACATATATGTGTTACCGTCAGCCAGCTCAATTTACGTCGCAAGCTAAGTTCTTGGGTAAAGATGGAAATCCTATTAAGAAAACTATTACGTTCAGTAACAACCCTGTTATGTTTTTGTTTCAAGATATCAGATACGAAATAAATGGTATAGAAATAGATCGCATTAAAAATTCTGGAATAACGTCAACAATAAAGTCATACGTTTCAATGAATGATGGAGAAAATAAAGTTGCTGCCTTGTGGGGTTGGAATATAGATGGATTTAAAAGCGATGGGCATTTTAGTGCTATTGTACCTCTTAATAAGATTTTAGGATTTGCAGAGGATTACAATAAAATTGTGATAAATTGCAAACATGAACTTATTCTGAATAGAAGTAACTCCAACTTGAACAGTTTTATAGTAACTGACGATGTTGCACATTTTCAAATAGATATACAAAAAGTGCAATGGCGGGTGCCGCATATAAAAGTATCAGATTGTGAACGACTGACACTTCTTAAACATTTAGAAAGAGATAAACCTATTCAGATAGCCTTTAGAAATTGGGATTTATACGAGTATCCTTTGCTCCCTAAAACTACAAAACATTGTTGGTCTGTTAAGACTGCCTCACAATTAGAGAAACCTCGATATGTAATTTTTTGCTTGCAAACCAATAGAAAAAATAGTAAAACCAGAGACAGTTCTCTATTCGATCACTGCGGGATTACTAACGTAACATTGTTTTTGAATTCACAATATTATCCTTACGAGCCTCTAAGCTTAAATTTTTCCGAGAACAAATACAATATATTATATGAAATGTATGTGAAATTTCGTCAGTCGTATTACAACTGTCCTGCAGACCCCTTGCTTGACTTATTCGGTTTCAAGGAAAAGGCTCCTCTATTTATCATAGACTGTTCAAGGCAAAACGATAGTTTGAAAACAGGCCCCGTAGATGTGCGGTTGGAGATTGAATGTTCAGCACCAATACCTGATAACACAACTGGATATTGTTTAATTATTAACGATCGACTTGTGGAATACAAACCTTTGAGTAACATAGTGCGCAGGTTATCATGACTGCCATTGTAGATGTTCAAGGTTTTAAAACAGAAGCAAATGAATTCATAGTAAAATAAATTGCAATATTGTGCGATAATAAAATACAGGTGCTTTTGATTAAACCACCTTTTCCATATCACGAATTGACAAAACAAGAAAGGAAGCAAGTAAATTGGATTGGACGTAATAGAAAGATATATTGGAGTGAAGGATTTGTGTCTTACTTAAATCATCAGAATTTGACTGTAGATATTTTAAGAGATAAAAGTGTGTACACCAAAGGTTTAGAAAAAGTGTTGTGGTTAAAAAATATTTCGAATAATAATAATATAAATAATTTAGAAGACAAAGGCTGTCCTAGTTTGTTAAATCTTTATGACCAATATTTATATTCTCAAGATATGTATAGTTGTATTTATCATGAAAAAGTATGTGCTTTAAGAAATGTTCTGTGTTTAAAAAAATGGTGTTTTGAGAATAAATGTTTTAAATGAAATGTTCTTTTTTTTTTTTTTTTTTTTTTTTTCAAACTATTATGTCACCATAGTTGACCATACTTACCCCCTCCTAAAACATCTAATGAATGTCTATATAAATTGTTAGCAACAGAATGCGACTTCATTATATTTTCATTAATATTTGTTTGAAGTACTTATTGCATGACGAAAATGTTAAAAGAAAACTACAATCCCCGCTATGATATATATCATAAGCAAAAAATGCGTTTACATTCATTTAATTATTATTGGGCAACAACTGACTCTCAGAAAAGGTTGGTGATGGAAATGGCTGACGCTGGATTATTTTATTGTGGTAATGGAATTAATGATAGAACTGCATGTTTCTCATGTGGAGGTGTTATTGAAGATTGGGAGATTTATGACGATCCTTGGATGCAACATGCTATAAACTTTCCTCATTGTTTTTATTTGAACGCTGTGAAAGGAAGAGATTATATCAATAAGTGTCTGAACCAGAAATATTAGCTACAATGCAAGATTCAGTGAAATATAAGCAGACACGCTACGAACCATAATTACTTAATGACCGCTACTCATTATTCACGATAGTAAAATTGGGGCTTCTGCATCACTTGTTCTCGCGCCTCATGGCGCTCGAACTGCGTGATGCAGAAGCCCCAATTTTACCCTACTCATTTCATAAAGCTTTCATTAGAAATATACTGGTGGCATCCCTCGCATAATAATATATTTCCATGTGAGTTTTCCATTTTATTATTATACTATTTTGAGTAGTAACTGGTGCTGCTTTATTTACTGTTTATCTGTTGGAGTCACTTAGTATTGTTTCACTTCACTTGGTTATTGATCTCATTGCAGTATTAAGTGTAGCAAGCTTCGTAGCAAGTAACCAGTGCTGCCATCTTACGGCTACTGTTTGAAGAATTTAGAATATTTTTGAAGACTGTTTTAGTTAATCTATTTTTATACTATTTCGGTGAGCCAGAGGTAACTTTATTTTTATGTAACAACAAATTTTGCAATTTTTTAGAATACAAAAAGTTGAGAGTTTTGCTGAGGATGGAACTCACGACTCCTAACTCCACAGTCGTAGCTGGTTCCCCTTGGTCACTTAGGTGTTAGAGAAACACGTTGAAATTACTATGAAATTTTATTCTTATAAACGTTAGTGGCGTGGGTGCTCAAATTTAAATGTTTATACCACAACCGTCACTATTATTTTATGACTACAGTTTTAGCACTTGTAATGTTTAAGCACAGTAAATAACAATTGTTTCACATTTATTTGCTTGCATGTTCTTAGCACTTCAGCAGGTTTATAGATAATTAAACAGTACAGGACAGTTTGAATGTGACTGTTTATGATGCACTACTGTGATGAGGTTTTTGGGCACTTTTCTTGAACATAACGTTTAAATAACACTTGCACTTGTTTATTAGTCTATTTTTTCCATATTTCACTATTTATTATTGGCGTATCTTTGTTAATAGTATTTTAGACAAATAAAATGCGTGGAGCTGATGTAATTCGTGGCACTCCTTATACAAAGTTGATACGACAGAGGGGCTTTCCTTTAAACTGCCTATACTAGGTACCATTTTCAAGCTCTGTACCAAAAATCAATTAAATAGGAGCAGTAGTTTAGTCGCAAATGATTTTTTAAGTTTTTGCCCCGTTTGAACACGATGTATCTTTCCTAACAGCTGATTATGTCTATACGCATAGGTCATGCACCTTAAAACGATAAATCTGAGTATAACCTATGCGTGGTTGCCGCTGTGACGCAAATCACAAGTACAACCAAATATTCTCGCTAAAAAGATGACAATGCAAACAAGGAAGCAATAAATACACACACACACTTGCATTTTCATTACGAGTGTGAAAATCATAGCAAACACCCCGTGGGTAAAAGAAATAGAAATAGGTCAGTGTGTTGCTATTGCATCCTAGCGACGAGGGGCAGGGGTTGCGATCGGTAAGTGAGTGGGGCTTCTAAAAACAGTTTTTTTCAGTGCGCCGATACTATTCATCCGGAACGTACTTATGTTACGTAACACGGAAGTACCTGCGCCGCCTCCGTATTGTCGAACTCGCGCGCTGACAATTGGGATTTAGTTTTGTTATTGTGATAGGACACTAAACAAGTTTAAGACAGTATTTCTTTTTTTATTGTGACAGGACACGTAACTTGGGATTATTATTATTTAGTGTTAGTGTTTTTTTTTGTGATCGACTGCTTTTATTGTGATACGACACGTAATTAAACTTTGGTTTTGTGTGTGTGTGTGTGTAATTAAAGTGTTCAACAATGCCTCGTGTAACTTACACGGCGTTAGAATACACTGACATGATTTTTAATTAGAAAAATAAGTAACAATATTCTCCGTCGGTATAATTTGTGCATTCGTGTGAATGAAGGACACATCGAGAATTTAAAATTTTAGTGTTTTTGTTGTTGCGCGCGTACTTCAAAACCATACCTAAAAGCCGCGAGTGAAGGCCTAAGCCGCCGCCCGCACCACCGCCGCCGGCCGCCCGCTTTGAAATGAGATAAAACACGCCGCGCGGCGCGGGCGCGGCGTTGCCACTGTTACCTAGGTATCTTCTAAGGTCAGTTAAATTTATTTACAAAGGGTGGTTGCGTTTTACTCTGATTCATAAGCTATTTAGTTTGTTTGAAAAAAAAAAAAACTCATTTTTGATGCTTTTTATTTTTATACCGTATCGAATTAATACTAAACACGTATAGTATACGTAGTGTAATTTAATGCCCCTCTGTCATATCAACTCTGTATATTTATTATATCTATACATGTGTTCGAAGTATTATGTTTCCGAACATTTATTATACCACGAGGTATGGATGGGTGAAGGAAGGATGCTTGCTTCAAGCATGCATGCAAGCATACAGCATGCAAGCAGGCATGCAGCGTGCAAGCAGGCATGCAGCATGCAAGCAGGCATCCAGCTTGCAAGCAAGCATGCAGCGTGCAAACAAGCATGCAACATATACGCAGGCGTTTATTCCCGTTGTCCCCGTACACCGTGTCCCCGTCCTACGGGGAGAGCGGTACTTCAATTAAATATTTAAAAATACTTCCTGTTGTCCCCGTGGTTCAAACTCAAACTCAAACTCAAAGCATTTATTTCAAATAAACCAATTACAGGCACTTTTGAATTGTCAAGGGGTCGGTCAGTCAGAAATATGAAGCTAGTTGCCCATTCCAACGCGTAGTAGGTTCCTATGGAGAAGAACGGGCAAGAAACTCCACGGACACTCTTTTAAATCAGAATATTGTTACAAAATATTGGTTACATCATTCATGTTGTAATTATACATGTGAGAACAATGTAGAGAGACGTGCACGTTAAAAGCGTCCGTAATAAAGAAAAAAACAATTCAAAAATTAAAATAAATTCAAAATAAGCCTTGGCAGCTAAGAGATGACCAGTCCCCACTGACGGCGCCCGTTCACGAACATGACGCATGGATCAGCACCATTTAGCTCAACCATTTTGAAGGGAACTTTATGATCCAACACACACGCCACCACCAGTGAGGCATTTGAGTGAGCATGACATACTCTCAGCCGCAAGGGCACATTTAGGTCAATGAAAGACGTAGGTACCCAGTAAATGGTAGCTTTAAAGTAGGTACATAGTGCTCACACATGTGCTATGCAATTATATAATACTATGAAATTGAATTTATACAATCTAAAGATAGTCCTACAATCTTCAGCAGCTCCAACAATATTTTCGAATGCCAATCAATTAGTTTATGCGCCTTGTGGAGCTGGACCAGCGTTGAGCCAAGCATTTTTGTCAACGATGTAATCCCCCAACTTATAATATGCTTGGCAGCATAGTGTGCGTTTTATACAAGATTTAAAATTCCTTTCATTCAATTGGAGTATGTGGGGAGGTATTTTATTGTAACATTTTAAACAGTACCCCATGAAGGTTGAGTCTACTTTAGCCAGTCTGAAACCCGGTTGAACTAATTGTTCCCTATTTCTAGTGCTATAATTGTGTCTATCACCTCTTTTACTGAAAAGACTTAGATTTTTCCTAACGTAAATGATGTTTTCATAGATATATTGACAAGGTACCGTCATGATGTTAATATCTTTAAACAGTTCCCTTAGAGAATCGCGTCTGCGGAGACCATATATTGCTCTGATGGCTCTTTTCTGCAGAATAAAAATAGACTCGATATGTGCAGCCCGTCCCCATAGTAGAATACCGTAAGACATGATACTATGAAAGTAACTGAAATAGACTAGCCTCGCGGTATCTACGTCAGTAAATTGACGGATTTTTCTCACAGCATATGCTGCTGAACTTAGGCGTCCTGCAAGAGATGTTAAATGAGGACCCCATTGCAGCCTTGAGTCGAGCGTAATCCCCAAGAAAACAGTTTTATCGACGAATTCTAATTTCTCCCTATTCAATACTATGTCACAATCACTACTTTTAACATTCGGTAAAGCAAATCTTATGCATTTAGTTTTTTTCCCATTTTATACTAAATTATTAGCAGTGAACCAATTTTGGACTTGTAGTAGGGCGTTATTTACGTCGTCAAGATTTGATGCACGTCTATTTATCTTAAAAATTAGAGAAGTATCGTCAGCAAATAACACCATTTGTGGTTGGTTTTTTAATAAATGGGGTAGATCATTAATATATACTAAAAAGAGGAAAGGACCCAATATCGAGCCTTGTGGAACACCCATTTTTACTTTTAAACCGAGTGAATTGATTCCATTAATTTGTACTTGCTGTTGTCTATCATTTAAATAAGATTTTACCAAACTAAGTGCAAGTTTACCTAGTCCGTAATGCTTAAGTTTCAAGAGTAAGGTTTCATGATTTACGCAGTCAAATACTTTGGACAGATCACAAAAAAAATCCTATGGCATCTTGGGCCTCCTCCCACGCTGTGAATATGTGTTTTAATAAGGTGACACCGGCGTCAGTCGTACAACGTCCTTTGGTGAACCCATATTGCTCATCGTGTAAGATATGGTTGGTGTTAAAATGATTAAGCATTTGATTGAGCATTACCTTTTCGAACACCTTGCTGAATACCGGCAGCACGGATACTGGTCTATAATTGTTGGTATCTTTACTGTCCCCAGATTTAAAAAGTGGAATCACCTTACTGTATTTCATTAAATCCGGGAAGACTCCTTGGTCCACACACAAATTAAATATTAAAGCCAAATATGGTGCTATAGTTTCAATTATGGATGTACAAACTTTGATAGATAATCCCCATAGATCTTCGGTCAATTTTATTTTAATTTGCCGAAATGCTTTTATAACTATCATAGGGTTTATATGTTTAAATTCAAATTCAACCGGGCAGCCTGCAACGTTCGCTCTTAATAAATAAAGTGAGACATTGGGTGAAGAATTTAAAGCTTCCGTCGTTTTAGATGGAATATCTGTAAAGAAACGTACAAATTCCTGAGCTACTTCTAAGTTAGAGCATATGGCACCATGTGAAGTCTCCAAAGTGTACTCAGTGTTTCGTATTTTTTTCCTATTCGTTTCATTATTTATAACTTTCCAAACTGTTTTTATTTTATTTTCTGCTGATTTGATCTTGTTGCTAATATACAGGGCTTTAGCTATCTTGCAGGTATTTCTAAAAATTTTGGAATATGTAGCAACATACTTGTTGAAAGTTTCAGTTTTAATGTAAGGCTTAAGGCCATACAGTTCGAACAGTCTTTCCCTACTTATCCTAATACCTCTAGTTGCCCAGTCACTTAATATAAAATGAGGGCTAATATTTTTTGTTTTCTTTTCAAAAGTTTTATTGAATTCAGTGTCGACTACTGAAAAGAAATCCTCATACAATTGATTTGCATTGACCATATTATGGCCCAGAATGTTTAATTTATTATTTAGGGTACTATTGAATCTATTTAATTTGCCAGTTGTTATTGGTCGAAATTGTATTTGTACTTTTTGCAAAGGTGTTTTGTACTTAAAAGTTACCGTTTGTCCACTATGATCAGACGGCAAATAATTTACAATGGCTTTAGCTAAATAATCACAATCGCAGAAGACATTGTCGATACAAGTAGCAGAAGTTGGAGTTATTCTAGTCGGTTCTGTAAAAATACTAAATAAATTGAACGATTTAAAAAGGCTTAGTAATCTACTGCTATTTAAATTATCTTCCAAAATATTAATATTAAAATCACCACAAATAATTGCAGCTTTGTTACTGGATGCAAGTTTCGCTAGGACATCTTCCATTATTGACTCAAATAAAGAAAAGTTCTGATAATTAGGGGGTCTGTACACGCACACTACAACATGCTTATCCAGCTCAACACAGGACAGTTCGATGCAATGTTCAACTGATAAACCAACTATGTCATTACGTTGCTTAAATTTTAAACAATTTTTTATCATGATTAGAGATCCTCCACGCAGCATAGATTTACGGTTAAAAGAACTGCCCATACTATAGTTGACATAATTAATTAGCATTTGGTAATCCTTTAACCAATGTTCAGTAAAACAAACAATATCAAACTTTGTTTTTTCTAAAAACATTTCAATTTCTAATAATTTTGAAGAAATACCTTGAATATTTTGATGAAATAATTTCAAGGCATTCTGCTCATCTCCTTTTCGGTAAAAACTTATTTTAGAGCCAGAAGACACCTTGTTGTTGTTAGTTATAAGAATATTCTTAGTGGTACCTTCTGTTGTCTTACAAACTAGTTTAAATCCGGAGTTGACCCCAAGACTTCAATGTCATCACAAGGCAGTGAGCTCATAGTGAGTGAGGTACATGGAGCCTCCTTCGTACAATTTGTATAAATATTTATAGCATTTGAGCTACATTTATTCAGGCTCACTACCTTATTATTAGTACTATTACTAATCATGATGGTGTTAATAACACAAGACTTCGACATACTACCTATGTCTGAGTTTATATAAAAAGCTAATAGCCATGCTATTATGTGTCTAAAACTAACAGGCAGATACACAGTACCCCTAGTCGATTTCAGCGTTTCAACAAAAATGTTGGTGTCAAGAAATACAAAATTGTCACTATAATGACTAACTAAAAAGTGCATATGCTTATTAAGCATATGAATATAATTGTTTTGTCTATTTGTCAATCTTTCAAAATATGGGAAAGCACACAATATTATTTTACTGCAATTTAACTTTAACAACTCAGTTACACAGTCAGTAATTTCTTCTTTTTTTACATTAGAGCTATTACCTACAAATACAGTAATGTTGGTTTTAGGATTATATACATTTCCTGTTACTGATGCCATTATTTGTTTATAATTAGACCCTGGCATACAATAATTTAGAGTAGAATAATGCAGGTTGTTACTAATTAATTTACCTAATCCTCTTCCTATACTATCTGAGAACATAACTGAATGATAACAATCATGACTACTAAAAGATGGACAACTAGCAATCTCAGGCTGTATCACTTGAGATAAATCTTGTAAAAAGACATCTGATCAGATCATCTAAGAATCTTGCAAAGACTACAAACGTGTCAAATTTACTTCTATAACATTCTTAGTTTTTGGAACAATCTTTATTAATTACAACATAATTGAAAGGTATACTCCATATTTTTGAACACATTTCACGAAATTCAATCCATGTCATGTCAGTGTTGACATGTTCTTCATAAACATGTCTCATATTTCTTTCATCTGGTTTAAAAAGTACGATTAGGTTTGCGTTGTCTCTTACTAACTGCTTAGAGATTTTACTATACGTCTGATTTAGATAAAAACAATCGATGGACTTGTGCCTCCCCATAGCAAAATAATCACGCACACTACTTTGATTTTCATAAGCAACATCATCAAATGCAATTACAGAAGAATTCGGTTTTGCGGTCTGAACACTCAGTACTTGCTCATTTTCATGATATTTCTGAAATGAAATGCCTGGTACTCGTTGCAAGACTTTTTCTAAAAAAACGTACTTGGGTTGTTGCAAGGTTTTCGAATAAACATAAACATTTTGAAATCTTAAACCATTCTAGTGTATAAGACCAATTAATCAATTAGTTTTTCCGCAATTTGACGGCCCGCAAATGATGCATCGTACCGATTTAGGTAATAATTTCTCCATGACGAAAACCAGTCTCTTGAGAATGAACACAAAGTTTGTTTACATGTAACGATTGTGGTTGTTTTACAAATTTCATGACGACTGCTTGAAACGGTTATATAAATAATGAGTGAATTAATGTATTACATTGACATTTATAACTCGTTCCATCGGGTGGAATAGACGTCGAACTGGAATAGGCGCCGAGCCAGTATTTTACTGTACTATGTAGAAATTCATACTCCACCTTCCGTTCATCGGGTGGAATAGGCGCCGAACCAGTATTTTACTGCATTATGTAGGAATTTATACTCCACCTTCCGTTCATCGGGTGGAATAGGCGCCGAACCAGTATTTTACTGCACTATGTAGGAATTCATACTGCACCTTCCGTTCATCGGGTGGAATAGGCGCCGAACCAGTATTTTACTACACTTTATAGGATTTCATTTATAATATTGGGCATTCTACTCCGCCGAGAGTGACGAGGCGAACGGAGTGAGCCGATGGAACGGAAGGTAGGGTAGAATGCCCAATATTATAAATGGGGAGAGAGAACTATTGAACAGATTAAATTGTACCAAAATGAATGCAACAGTAAATTAAAATCAATGGATTTTTCATCAGAATTGATTAATTGTGCAGATAAGTATTGTAATGAGCCTAATCATAGATCGGTTATAGATAAATTGTATGGAGATATTGTGACCGCACTCAGTGAGTCTGCGGCTGTAGGTCGAGGAAGTGCGCGACGCAGGGGTAAATCACGATGCATTGTGGGGTGGAATAGGCACGTAAGTGAGGCGTACGGGGTGGCCAGGTTGCAGTTTCGTGATTGGCAACGATGCGGGGGGGTCTTCAACTGGGCCTGCTTACGACGAGATGTGTCAGAGCAGAAGGATTTTTAAGTCCAGGCTTAAATGGTGCCAAGACCATCAGCACCAGATAAAAATGGATATCCTTGCTTCACATCATTCAAAAAAGGATTTCCGTAACTTTTGGAAAGGCACAAATAATAATTGATAAGGCACATCGGCCTGGCCTCTCCGTAGGCGTCAATAGGACGAGTGACCCCAAGGACATTGCCAATCTCTTTAGAGAACATTTTCATGTGAAATCGCCTCTCGGGCCGCCTTCGCTGGGGATGTTTAATGTTGAGACATGTTATGGTCAGATGGGTACGAGAATTAGCTCTAAAAATGTAGCGTGTGCCAGAGGCAAGTCCCCTGGCCATGACGGTCTCGGCGTTGAACATCTTCAGCAGGCTGGACATCACCTACCTAGAGTGTTGGCAATGCTCTTTAATTTTTGTATTAGTCATGCATACTTACCTTCAGAACTCGTTAAGACAATTGTAGTACCAGTGGTTAAAAATAAAACAGGGGACCTGTCAGATAAGGGTAATTATAGGCCTATTTCATTAGCGACTGTTATTGCGAAAGTGCTTGACGGCTTGCTTGACACACAGTTAAATGAATATTTGCATCTGCACGATAATCAGTTTGGTTTTCACCCAGGATTGTCCACAGAGACTGCTATACTGTGTCTTAAGTATGTCGTCAGGTATTATACGGACAGAGCGTGCTTTCTCGACTTATCCAGGGCTTTGATCTGGTCTCCTATGACATTCTATGGAAGAAGTTGGAGAACATAGATTTCCCCACAGAACTTATTAACCTGTTTAAAGGTTGCTATGGAGGCCAGATCAATAGCGTGAAATGGGCGGGTTTTCTGTCGGAACCATATGGGTTGGAGAATTTTATTTTTTACTATAAAAGAGGGGTCATTTTGGCTAGAAAACACACTCCGATCCCAGCGCTCAACAAGAGTACCACTAAGAAGAAACTCTGCCAAGCTCCCTACTAGTTCCTCGACGCCGTTTGCCTCCAGAACAAATCCTTACTACGCGTTTTCCGTCAAGGCCAGCTATCCCGCACATAATGTAATGTACAATGCAAATATATAATATTTCTATTTATATGC
This sequence comes from Agrochola macilenta, assembly GCA_916701695.1. Lineage (NCBI taxonomy): Eukaryota > Metazoa > Arthropoda > Insecta > Lepidoptera > Noctuidae > Agrochola > Agrochola macilenta. The sequence goes on along the minus strand of OU753583.1, from coordinate 745,375 downwards.
CTATAAAGTAAATAGCTAATTCAAATATCTGAATTATAAATAAATCCCTTGCCCCTTAGTATGTCTATTATTTTTAACTCTTCTAAATACATTATTTTCTCATATCAGAAGTGGGATAGTTCCCTGGCCTATTAAAACAATTTTCTAATGAATTTTATTTTGTTACTTTCATGATCAATGTTGGAGCTATTGAAAATCATTTGGAAACCATTGGACGGCAATTCGCTGATTTCACTCACACCATAACGATGACATCGCGCTGCCGCTTCTAACATCGGAGCTGCGGAGATACAAGTTACCGCATGAGCATTGAGACTGCGGAGCCTCAAGTTCCCTGTAAGAATATTGGAAAGCTGCGGCAATAAGAAGTAACTAAAGTTGGTAAAGCCCTTTGAGGCTCTTTTACATTAAAACTAAATAAGATGATGAAATTGAAAGGTTAAGGTATTGCGAAATACTTCATTATTATGTAAACAGTTACTCGGTTCACGCTTGGCTTATAAAGGATGAAAATTAGGATGTTTTACTATATTAAAATCATTGAATCAATTGCTTTGAAAGATAATTTGAAAATACAGTAGAAAAAGAAATTTGCTTATAAAGGATTAAAATTAGGATGTTTTACTATATTAAAATCATTGAATCAATTGCTTTGAAACATCATTTGAAAATACGGTAGAAAAATAAAAAAAGGAGTAGGTTGTATGGTGCAAGTGTTCACTATAGTGAAATTTCACGCTTAATATATTGCTTATAAATAATTTTCCAAAGTAGTGTAGCCTCATTTAACTTCGTGATAAGATACATTATGAAGTACTTCAAAAGTTCTGCTAACATGAAACAAAAATAAATTGCAAAATTTATCGGTTCATTCAGTTATGGCAAAAAAATAAAGAAAAAAAAAAAAAATATAATAAAAGAAATTCCTCAATCGAGTCAAGTCAATGACGGGCCTCTGAATCTTTATGTTCAAGCGACGATTTGTGACCTCTGAGTTTGATTTTGAAAAAAAAAAAGAGAAAGAATAAGAAGGTAAAAAATTCGCTGGGCAATCGTTTACTTGGTGCTTGTCTATCTCACCAGCAGCGGGTGAATGGGACTTGTATGACGAGGTAACCGACAAAATTTGTTTCCGCTGGTCGGTCATTTGCTTGGTGCAAGTCTATCCCACTAGCAGCGGGTGGAGAAAACTTGACACGTCTTGGAAATTGGCAAAACAAAAGTAAATCAATTGGCAAAACAAAACTAAATTAATTAACAAAACAAAACTAAATTAATTGGCAAAACAAAAGTAAATTCAATTTTAGAAAAAGGATATCTAATGTGCTTCGAGAGCAAAGTTCTTGTTAGGTTGGCCGTGATATATAGAGGGAATTATATGTCTAATATTTAAACACTCTACGCTCGACACCGCTCGCGGACGGACGTGCTGCGCAGTGTGTACGAGATTCCTGTTTCCGGCTCAGTGGTTCCTGCAGTGGTTCTCGAGTCGTCTATCGTCGCGCCCTGCGACGAGTTCTTCTATAGTCTGTGGACTATCATCGACCTATTAATTGTTTATCTTTTTCAAGACACAATTAATAAATATTTCTTAATCAGAGTATTGTCTCAGAAACGTAATCGTCGCGTTTTTGGCCCCTTCTGGGTAAAATCCACAGTTTCGTGGTTCTCGGTGGAAACCTATACGGTGCCAACGAAACCGAGACGGTGTTGCCCCAATTACACCCGCCGAACCCCTTCAGGGCTAGGCAGTCAGTTGGACGGGTCCCAGTGTTCGGCCTTGGGGATCTCCTAGTCGACATTGGTGACAGTTTTCCCTTCACAGCGACTCACCTAGTGTCGATCGGGTGTGTCTACACCCAGCACACTAGACTGGTTAGGATCTCGTTGCACAATAAGATAAGCAACGGGCAAAAGCAAGCTTAGGGCTCACCACTACATAAGTACACAACCTCCCTGTCTATACCCGACAGGAAGGCTTTACACATCCCCGGCCAATCCGCCCGGGGAGTTAGTGTTAGAAATTGTTAGGAGAAATAGGAACCATTCCTCTTATTAATTAAATTAGTTTATTAGTTTAAAGCCATTATAATGGAGGCATTATTGAAGTCTCTTCAAGACGACATTAAGTCGCTTAAAAGCGACAATGCAGCCCTTACTAGCATCCTTAAAAGGATAATTACCGACTCGCCCTCCCTGAATGATGAGTTTGGCCCGGAAATAATTGCACTACGACGGCTTACTCCAAAAATTCCCTCCGACCCAATCATCGCTGAAAGCAGCAATGATAGCCCATGCTCTCCCCAGCTAGAGAGCCCTCTTAACCCGCTGATGTCTATGGACACAGACGAAACAGTCGTTTCAACGAAACGCGTCACGACCCCTTACCCGTACAGCTCGGAACCTGAGGCTAGATTTTCTTCTTCCTCCGCTTCATCCCACTCTGATGACGATGGGTTCACCCCAGTCAACGGAAAAGGGAAAAAGCGGAAGAATAAGAAACAATCTTCCACCCAGGCCAGCAAAGTAGTAGCGTTTGAGGATCGTGACTCATTCTCACTTTCCCTGCTATCGCCAGTCTCACCCGCTACTTGCACTACCGTAGCTACCCCCTCCCCCTCCCCCCGCCCGACCGCGTCATCCTCTTCGCAGGTTACCCCCTCCCCCAACCCTTGCCCGATTGCCTCATCCTCTTCGCAGGATACTCCCATCCCACCTACTTCTGGCTCTAAGAAGGTCTCTCCGCCACCACCCATGTTCATACAGGACAAGGGCAAGTGGACGGACGTGTCTAAATGGTGTTGCGATCAAAAAATCGCATACACCAATGCTCGGAACACCCAACACGGTATTAAAGTAAATGTCCCTACGTCCCGCGATTATAGGGACCTCACTAGTCTTCTGAGACAGAGAAAGGTGGCATTCCACACATTCTCTCTCCCAGAGGATAAAGAGACCCGCGTAGTCATCAAAAGGATGCCGCGCAAAATACTAGCCGCCGATATATTAGCCGACCTTCAGTCGCAAAATATCCCCGTAGACGAAGTCCACCGTATGCACCGCGCTAGAGGCGGAGAGCAATATGACATGGTACTTGTCATATGTCCCCCAGTTCAGGGTTATCACCCTATTTTCAAAGTCAAATCCATCTGCCACCTCACGGGTCTCGAGATCGAGAAACCCAGGGAAAATGGCATAGTAGGGCAATGTCACAATTGCCAACTTTACGGTCACTCGCAAAAGTTTTGTCACGCGACACCCAGTTACGTAAAGTGCCTGGGTGCGCATGGCACTACTGAGTGCACCCGACCAAAAGACCGTTCCCTTTGCCTCACGCCACCTAGCTGCGTGCTATGCGGGCAAGAGGGCCACCCTGTCAACTACCGTGGCAAAAGGCCCAAAGCTCCCAAGTCGTCGTCCCCTAAATTGACCAAGCGCGCAGGCGCCCATCAACAGAGGGAAACTCCCTCAAATTATAGAATCCCATCCTCTCAACTTCCTGAGAGATTAAGCCCTCAGAGGCCCACTCCGTGGAGTTACCTTCACCACCAGCAGGCCTTTCCAGCCATGGCTACCTTCCAACCCCCACCCCCCACTATCTCCCCCCCCCTTATGGGCCCCCGTAATCACGCCCCCGCGCCCCTCACTATGCCCGCACCTGCTCCTATAGCACCGCGTCCGTAATCCGCGAACACTCCCGTAGCCTCTTCTAGCATGCCTCAAAACATGCATCAAAATGTGCTGTCCTCCGCGATGACATTCCTCTCTCCTCGCACTTTCCAAATGGCCAACCAACTCGAGGCCGCTCTAGATGCCTGTGATCTCATAAAGATCCAAGCTATTTTCAACGCGTATCCAGACATTACGCGTGCTCTAACATCCCGCGCCTTCCATAGAACCCACAATGTCTAACACCGTCTTAGCTAGGTTCAAACCCCGATTCCTCATGTTAGGCATCTTCAATGCAAACGGCATTAATGGTCAACGCGACGAGATTGCGAAATTCCTCCGCGATCATCACATAGACGTCTTCCTCTTACAGGAATCCTTCCTCAAACCTAATAAACGAGATCCGTCAATCGCCAACTATCGTGTAGTTCGCAACGATAGGACTCGTTGTCACAAGGGCGGCACCCTTATCTATTATAAAAAAGACCTCTATTGCATCCCCATGGATCCTCCCCCGCTCTCAGTATTAGAAGTCTCCATCTGCCGCCTAGGTATGTCAGGCCATCAGCCGATCACCCTTATATCGGTCTACCTTTCTCCCCAACCCACTTCAGAGGACCCCCGACTCTTTGCAAACGATCTCTCTATCTTATTTGGCCTGAGTGACTCCGTTATCATAGCAGGCGATCTCAACGCCAAACATCCCTCCTGGAATAGTACCAGAACCTCCACCAGAGGACAACACCTGTTTGACCTCTCTGCCTCTATGATCTTTAAGATAAAATAAGATAAGATAAGATCATTTATTTGTCCAAAACATAAGTATACACACACATGGCATGCAAGATGTTACATTCAATTAATAGGTAATAGGTAATAGGTAATACGGGCTGGTATCCGCAACTCCACGTCTAAGCGCGTATTTTGCGTACGGGTGGGAAAATCGGTTATTCGATCCACCCCAGCTCCTCAAAGAAGGCCAGCAACGCCTTGGTGTCACTGACAATCTCACGTAGGGTACCTGGGTTACCGAAGTACTTTGCCCTGTATGCGTCGACCGCCGGGCAGTATAACAGCACATGAGCTGCTGTCTCGTCGTCCTCCATGCAGGCTTTGCACAGCGGACTGTCTGTGACTCCTATTACAAAGAGGTGTTTATTAAATGACCCATGGCCAGTTACAGCTGCTGTGACTGTACGCAGCTGTTGTTTCGTTAGTCGGAGAACCTTTTTCGTGAGCCGGCCATCAATTGTAGGGAGTGCCTCCTTAGCCTGCCTGCACTCTCCGTGATCCAACCATAGTTTGTGATGTTGGTCCCTGGTTCGTTTCCTTACCAGAGTGCGTAAGTACCCGAAGGGGAGTGGCGCAGTGGGTTCGGGGCCCACTGGTGCCATGCTCGACCCCCTTCTGGCAAGTTCGTCGGCTGCGTTATTGCCCCGCGAACCGCTGTGTCCTTTAATCCATTGAATGGTAATGTTATTGAGGCTACCCACCTGGTTAAGGCGCTGGTGGCACTCGTATATCAGCCCAGAGTCAATAGTGTGGCTGTTTAGCGCTTGCAGAACAGCCATGCTGTCTGAAAGTATACGTATCGAGTAGTCCTTAACTTCCCTGGCCATTATGGCTAACGCGGCAAGAGATATACCCATGCATTCGGCCTGGAACACTGTGTTATGGACTCCCAATGGTGTGGCTATGTGTATGTTGAAGTCTTCCGAAAAGATTCCAGCACCTGTGCCACTACCTGTTTTGGATCCATCCGTGAAGATTCGTAGCTCTGCGGGGCGCAAACCCTCGCATCGGCAATCCTCGTGAAGTTGGATCCTGTATTTTTTATCGAAGATAAATTGTTTGGGTACCCGGTCATTTATGGCTTTCGTAATAGGGAACTCAATATTGAGTCCCTCAAGCAGCGCGGTGTGTTGTGTTTCTCTCTTACCCCAGAGATTAATTGCATTAAGACGCACCGCCGCCATTGTCGCTTCCTGCTGTATAAACAGGTGGAGCGGGGTTAGACCCAGCATGGCTTCGATTGCTGCAGTCGGAGTAGTCCTCATGCAGCCAGTGGTCGCAACGCAGGCCAGTCTCTGCAGGCGTTGTAGTTTGTTGTAGTTGTAAGTAAGTTGTAGTTGTAAGTAAGTTGTAACCAGCATCGTGCGGGGCCACCAGACCACGGCCCCGTAAGCGACCATGGGGCGGATCACAGCTGTGTACAGCCACAGTATGATTTTGGGGGATAGGCCCCACTTCTTATCTATCATTTTCCTGCATTGCCAGAAGGTGATGCAGGCCCTGTTTAGCTTGTTGTCAACATGACTGCTCCAGTTCAACTTAGCGTCTAGAATGACTCCAAGGTACTTGACCTCGTTGGCCAACTGAAGTTCTGTATCGAACAGTTTGGGTAGGCGGAAGGGGCCTTATGCTCGTTTTTGGGTAAACATGACTAGTTCAGTTTTAGTGGGGTTCACTGATAGTTCAAATTCCCTGCACCAACTTTCTACGATACGAAGTGCTTGTTGCGTGAGGTTACAGATCGTTCCCGTCACCTTCCCTGATACAAGGATTGCGAGGTCATCTGCATAACCTATCGTGTAATAGCGGTTGGCGTTGAGTATAGTGATGAGGTCATTAATCACCAGATTCCACAGGAGGGGTGATAGAACTCCTCCCTGAGGGCAGCCTCTAGCTATCATGGCCAACTGCCGCTCATCCTCAAGGCGAACCACTCGTTTGCTTAACATGTTTGTAATCCAGTCCGTTAGTACCTGTTCTACTCCATGTCTGGAGAGGGCGCTGCTGATGCTGGAGAAGTTGGTTCTGTCGAAGGCTCCTTCGATGTCTATAAAAGTGCCCAGGCAGGTGCCTTTTTGATGAATCGCGTCCTCTATCTGGCTGACTACTAGATGAAGAGCAGATTCGGTCGACTTACCTGAGCTGTATGCGTGCTGATTACCATGTAGCGGTATTGTTTTTAGAGCGCCATCCCTCAGCTCCCTATCACATAGCCTCTCCATAGTTTTTAGGAGAAAGGAGGTCAGGCTAATTGGTCTGTGGGATTTGGCGTTTGTGTAGTCACCCTTACCTGGCTTGGGGATGAATATTACTTTCACTTCCCTCCACCCTTTAGGAACGTAGCGAAAGGCCAGGCATGCTCTCAATAAAGGCACCAATCTTATAGCGACAGAGGCGCCTCCCCACTGTAGTAAGGCGGGAAACACTCCATCAAGACCAGCTGCCTTAAAAGGATGGAAGCTCTGGATGGCCCATTGGAGTTTCTCCAACGTGATCACCCTGCGTGCGTAACTCCAATCATTGTCTGATGGTGTTTGGGTTTCATCTTGCCAGTCAACTACCTGCGCGAAGACACATCCAGGGAAGTGGGTTTCGATTAAGACGCGTCTTGCTTCTTCAGGGGACGACATGAGTGTGTTATCAGGTTTGCGGAGGGTAACGGGCCCAGGTGTATTCTGTTGCGCGAGGACCTTCCTTACCCTATTAGCTTGTTGACAAGATTCAATGCTGCCACAGAATTTACACCATCCCGAGGTGCTCCTAAATCTGATGCATTTTTTGTAGCTGGATTTGGCTGCGTAATAGTTGTCCCAGTCCTCATCCGCACATGTGTTCATGGCTCTATTCAGAGCAGTTCTTACCTTGCTGCGCTTGCGCTCCAGATCAGCGCCCCACCAGGGTTGTTTACCCGGTGTGTTGCGCGGCATGGTCTCTGGGCATGCAGACTGATAGCTGTCTATGATTGAGTTAGTAAGGTGAATTACTTGAGTTTCAATCTGTTTCGTGTCCACAAATGTCAACTGGTTGTTTAACGTCACAAGCTTGCAATCAAGGTTGCGTGTGTAGTTGACTCGATCCGTGTTACGCGGGTTTCGCCGTGGTGCTGTCGGTGGCACACAGACCTGGAAGTCGAAGCGGATCCACCTGTGATCAGAGCAGGATGCCTCCTCGGAAACCTGCCACTCAGTGATGATTTCCGCCGCGCTCTCCGTTGCCAGAGAGAGGTCGATGATTGTGCGGCTTCGTCTGGTTACGAATGTTGGTTCGGAGCCAGTGTTTAGTAGAGATAGGTTAGTCGAGAATAAGTAGTCAACCAAGGCCTTACCCCTCTCGTTCAGTGTGTCCATACCCCACAGCTGGTGGTGAGCGTTTGCGTATGCCCCGATGACAACCTCGAACCCACTCCTCTCGCAATGACTCACGAGACGGGCGAGGTCGTGGGGAGGCGGCGGCTCCGCCTCGGGCATATAGGCCGAGGCAAAAACGACCACCATCTCCATGGCATCGACACGCTGTATAAGCAGCTTAACTGCAGAGACATCTCTGCAACAGAAATCAGTTAAGAGCTGTGTTTTGAGGTTACCTGTGACATAGATGCACGATCTGGGGTAATCGTGGTCTGAGGTGACTAGGAGCTTACCGCCAAGATTGGAGAGTCCTTGTATGCGGCCGGCCCTAATCCACGGCTCCTGGATTAAGGCTATGGCCGTGTGTTGTACCTCCAGCCACTTGCGGAGCTGAGCCGTCGCGGTCTGTCTGTGGTGGAGGTTTGCTTGGAGGACTTTACTGGGTGACGAAAGGGACGCCATCGCTGGTCGAGCCCTCGTCTTCCCCCCCAAGTCTGAGCCCGGCGAACAGGTCGCCCTCGTCGAAGCCGTCCTCTCCCGGGCCCGAAGCCGGGGACAGGATCATGTCATCCAGCTCCTCACCCGATGAAGGGACGGCTCCCACGGTGGCGGCGGCAGGGGCGGCTGACTCTACAGCAGTAGGTTCAGCCGCGGATGCCTCCGGGTTGTATGTAGGGGGAGTGGACTCCCCTGCTGGTTCCAGCGGCGGCTGAGTCAGCGCCTCGCAGACGGTTCTCGTGGCGGGGTCCCATCCCTGAGGAACGTCGGTGAACCTACCATTCCGACCCTGGAATTTCACGTACACCGCCCCTAAACCAATTGAGAGGCGGCGTCCGGCCTCCATCAGCGTCGGAATTTGGTCCACAGGGACTCCGACCACCACGAACAACGCCGAGGCTTGTTTGTCAGCGTGCAGCAGTACCCACCTCTTGATGTCCACCCATGGGTTCTGGTAGACTCTCCGTAAACCCCCTGCTCATCCGGGATCACGATGCCACACCGTGCACGCTTCTGGATTTCCGACTGGCTCACGACGACTAGCGAGGCGCTAGTTGTGAGAGCCAGGCCGGAGACTGTCTTCCTTAGCCAGGCTAAGGTGTGGTCGTTGCCGCACCACAGTTTGAGGATACCCCCGGCGAACATCGGCTTGGCGTTAAAGGTCGGCCCTGGGGTATCCTGTTTGGGGGAGCAGGCCTCGAGGATAATCTGCTTCTGGATAGCAGCGAGTACCTGGTCCGATACTACCTTGCTCAGGATCCCCGTGCGGTCGCAGGTGATCGCGACGTCTAGGGTTGCGCTGGCAGCTTGGGAGTAGCTTCGTTGATCAAACCGATTGGATTGATCAAGACGCGGCCGCTTATGTTCTCCCCGAGGTTTCAAGGTCTCGTTGAGAGCTCGCTTAGCCGCGGCCTGATCCTTCCAATCGGGTCGATGTGTCCTGTTGCCTACAGCTGGACCCTCCGGAGCTCTGGTAGGCGGTTGACTGGGCGCTGGTCGGCTAGTGCCGGCCTCTGCCTGTGACCGCTTCCCGGCGGAGAAGTTCAGCTGGCCGCCCGTCGTTTTTACCGACCTGGCGGCAGTGGCCTGTGTATTGCGGGAGCTTTTACCTGTCTTCCGCAGTACTTGTCGGCGCTCCTTCCTCGTCAATCTGTCCCTCTTTTTGCTTTGTGCCGGGGCAGCAGTTGGACCTGAAGGGTCGGTGCAAGGGCAGAGGGCTTGTTGAGTTCGTTTACCCTTGTCCTTGTGTTTCGGCACAAATTGCCAGGCGCGTGAGAACGCGTCCTCGGTGCAGCTGGCCGTCTCCGTTTGACCGGTGACGACCGTCTGATGAGAGGAGAATAGAGGGCCTCTGACGGGACACTGTGGCCATTTCCCTACCCCTGGCTATTGGGTAGGGCAACCGTTTCGCTTGAAATCAGGACCAAAGGGGGCGTGTTGCCTCACGGGCACATAACAGCCAGAGCCGCTCGGCTCAACCCCCCAGGACTCCTTCATCCCCGCTCACGGCGCTCAACTGCGCAGGTCCTAGCGCAGGTGACTATTCTCTCCTACTCGCCATCAGCTTATTTTAGTGATAGTCGAGCCCGCCACCACCCAGTCACAGGGGTCACGGTAAGGAGGGAAAGTTGGGAAAGCGGAATTGGAAGGAGGAGTTGGGAAATGAACAGGATGGAGTGGGGATGGGGTTGTTTGTGCGATGGCGCCTGGTGGTTTTAGTTACGTCTATTTCTTAAGGAATTAGACCAAGAACGGGGTGGCAACCTCGGGAAGGTGCATCCGCCAGACTTGCCTTGAGGATCTACACGACTCTAGCGCTCTCCCTCAAGACCCCGCCCCCCTACTACCTCTGAAGGAGGCAGCAGGGTAGGGCTGCATCTATACTACCAAGCAAAGCGAAGCAAAGCATGTCGTTGTGCAACCGCGAAAGCATAAATCCAGACCCCTCCCCCTACTACTTTAACTTTCATTACTACTACATTACTACATTCAATTATATCATAGTCATGTTTTGCCTTAACGGCGTACAAATACCACCTAATAATATCTTTGATGTCATCGCTCCGATGAGCCCAACTCACTACCCTCATAACCCTATCCATACCCCCGATGTCCTAGACTTGGCGCTCCTTAAGAACGTCAATCTACGTTTAGACTCAATAGAGACGGTACACGAGCTTAACTCTGATCACCATCCCATAGTCATAAGACTGGCCCCGCGCATAGGTCTCTCCGGCCTAAATCAACCCCCCATCACTAAAAAGGTAACGGACTGGAAGAAAGTAAGCACCCAGCTGAAATCCAACACGTTGTGACAATACCTGAAATACCCTAGGCTGATAAAATTTTCGTTTTTCCTAATTGTGTTAATATTAGTGTTTGAGTCGGTTCCCCCTTAGGGGGAAGGGCCGCACTCCACCCCGTACGGCCCTGTAGAGCTCGTCTCCGGACTGGTCACTCTCCCACCGTTGTAAGAAATAAATGAATTCCCATAAGAAGAAGTTCGCTACCTTGTTCCATTAATAAGGCAAGGAAAGGATTGAATGAGGTTGTAAATAAGACTTAAGAATTCATAGTTATGAAATCGCATTGGATGTGGTTTTAGAAATCTAATAAATAATTAAGGGATGCAAAGTATATTATTATATAAACCTGTGAGTAACCCTTACGTTAGCGTAATAGGTATTTGGTCAGTCATTACTCACACGATACCTCACATCGCAGAAGTGGCGCAACAAACTCCCCAGCAACACGTCTCTGTCTGTTTAGTTACAAGAACATCAATTATATTACCAGCCTAGGATAATTATTATAATGAAATACTCACTCAGTCGCACCAACAAACACACACACATACTCGTACTTCGTTAAATACTACATTAGTCTAATCTGGGATTCAACCCAACTATATTTAACTTAATAAATAATACTCGCTATCTTGCGACAGCCCACTTGGACAAAAGTAAATAATATAATATAATATTATGTCTTAGTATTATAAATGTTGGAACGCCAACGTCTCCTCCTCTCGCAGTTGAGCACCAATATCTGCAATACAGACTTGGTAAGGTAGAAGGGGTAAAGGGATCGTTACGCTTGTACTTCAAATACGATTACGTAATACTACGTTAATTTGTCTGATTACAATATACCCATTTCAGTGAGACCGGGAACCGTATAACAACGTTTGCCTCATTGTACGTGTCCTGCTAGACCTAACGCATAGAACCTCTGAGGAACTAATACGATTCTAACGGAACACGCTCCCTAAGCACTAAATAAATGTTTTACTCAATCCTAAGACAGAGTACTGCGAAGTCCAACTGTCATTGAGGAAAACAAGTTTAATATTGAATAGTTCTAATCGCGTACTAATATGAAAGACCCTTACGACAGCCTAGCCCATTTTTACAAAGTTAACACAAAACTAGCGCAAGCGCACCGTAGACTCAGTCTCTAGCAGAATACATTACGATCGTACCTGGTGAACGCCGAAGTGGTAGCTCGTCACTTCATATTTCCTTAATCTGTCCCATTTAGAGGATGCTTTCAATGTAATCGGCAGCCGTGTGGATCGTCCTTATCGACAACGGGGCGTTTCGATCTAGGCATCCAAATGACGTGTCTCGCTAATATAATTTGTGAGAGGCCCGAAAGCCGGTTGTAGAGGTTTAACGAGACACGATTTCTAGCGTTCCTTAGAACGAACTATCGATTCAGTATGAGATACTTAGTAAAGCCTAACCCAACTCCCTGGAAATATGTGTCAACACGCCTCACGCAAGGTATTCTGTGGCAAAACCTTTTCGGAAACAGAAATCGTCACTAACGTTTGGTTGTTTTGTAATGCAATTACGGATTGGCTTTATAGCCTAGATCAATTCCAAATGACCTGAGAGTATTTATGGCTCTGCCTTCCAAATGTGATGCGTCATCTCAAAGTCAACAGTCGGAGCATTACTGCTCAGTCAAGTATGGTGGAAGGCCTTCGCCACTTCCCTATAGCCAACTGCTAGTGACAATAATCTGCCAAGGTACGGATTAGGATAAGGACACGTAATACACGAGAATGTAACATTAGTTATAAAACCCGATACTAAATAAGTGTGGAGTTACAAGAACTTATGATACCTAAATTATATTACCAGCCTAGGATAATTATTATAATGAAATACTCACTCAGTCACACCAACAAGCACACACTCACCCAATCGCACGAACACACACACACGCACGTATACTCGTACTTCGTTAAATACTACATTAGTCTAATCTGGGCTTCAACCCAACTATATTTAACTTAATAAATAATACTCGCTATCTTGCGACAGCCCACTTGGACAATCATGGCCTCTGGTATTCAACAAGCGTGCTAATATAACTAGCCTAATATTACGTCCACACCCTACCGTGGTCTAAAACCAACTTCCTTCAACTTAACTACCCTGGCTACGGACTCTGATGTCTCACATGTCTGTCCCCTTTCGCGACTCAAAACCAACTTCTTTTCCCCACCTTGGACTCCCGCGTCCGTCGTCTTTCGTGATCTCGAACCAACCCCCGGACTTCATTCCTCAGTCCCCTAAATTCCTAAAAATACCACGTTGACTGGTTGGTGCCACAGTTTCGCAGAATAGCTTTATGACTCTTTTTGTGCACAACTTCTTAATTGTTTTAAAAGGGTCGGTATGAATTACCTTACTAGATCTTTAACAGATGTTCGCTGCATTCTCAGGGATGGTGAATCTTTTGAGACCGTCGACGAGTTATTATTTATATACATTTTATTATAAACCATACAAATATTTTAGCACAGAACATATTAAGTTTCGGTCGGTCCGGGTACGTTAACAGTACGAGAGCGGTTAAAGCATTCTAGCTAGGTGCTAGCTAGAATAATAAAATAATTAATCCAATAATATACGTGCAGTTATTGGATAATTGATAGTTACATCGATGGAAGCATCGGCTTTGCATGACTTTTGAAAGTTTGGTTAGATCCATCTTCATAACTTGTTGTTTAAAGTTTCAAGCATGAAAATCGAGAGCTGTGAGTTTACATTGAAAGAACCGCATGTTGACACCCCTGCTTTCTCAGAATATTTGTACAAAGTGGGCACGGATTGCTGCTCATAAAATATAAATGGAATGGGTTTGTAAGAGGTTCAATATTGTTTTAACATTCTAAAGAAATAGGATATTTTGTTATTAATTAGGGTAACGTGTCGAGCTGTCAACCCATAAAATTGAGATTTAATGTGTTCTTAAGAAACTCGAATCGGCCCTTAAGTGACGGTTTTAAAATAAATATAATAATATATTGTTATTAAATTAGAGTAAATGGCACACAGTCACAACGTCCCCTGTTGGGGTTGTAATGCCCAACAGTGAAAATGTTATGTTGATGTTGTGGGTTGGGATGTTATGTTGAACGAGTAAACAACCGATTGGTGTAAAGGTTTTGTTGCTACTAAAAATAACATGTTATAAAGTAATAATGTACAATGAATGTTGGATTAAACAAACTGCAACGTTTTACTGTAAGTAAGTCAAGTTAGTTGCATATACAGCGTAGCTCGTACATATTGCCCACTCACAAAGATAACTTAAATGTACATCGGAAATTGTTTAAAAATCAAGTTAAAATGTTAAAGGTAAATACAAACAAAGTCATAAGTTATTATGGTAATTCACAACGCGCAATAGGCGACGTTGCTTTATTGAGTCTGCGTGCACTCGATAAGTGCGCTGCGCTGCTGTCGTCTGTGACGTCAAATAAAGCGTTGTCCACGATGCTCGCTGTCGACCTTCTTCGGGGCATCGGGTTGGGAACAGATGGAGCTTCTGGTTTCTGTCGACTTGCCCAATGCTTGCGTAGGCGGTTGTAAGCGTATATTACGCCCGCCAATGCTGCTGCGGCTGCTAATAGGTAGATGACAACGTATTGGTGGACATCGTGGTATGTTGCGTGATCTTCTGATGTTGCGGCTTTCAGTTGCTCTACTTGTTTGCCAAGCTCTTGCAGTAATGCTCTCTGTTTTGTTACCGTATCATTCTCGTGAAGAGGTTTTAGGACCGGTATAGGTAGGTTTATGATATTGTTGATTGAAGGAATTTCTGCAGGACCTGCGTCAACCTGGGTATGAATTTTGTTCATTTGTTGCCTTTGAGGATAAACAGCAAAAGTTTCACTACTAATTATGCAGTCGTCATTGAGTGTTATGACACCGGCCTTGTGTAGTAGCTGCGTTGAAACTTGATGCCCACAAATAATACGTATTTTGCATTGTTGACAGCAAAAATATAGGTAATTATTTACATTGTTTAATTCCAACCACTTGTCTCGGCAGGTTTCATGTTTGGTTTCGCAGTGAAGAGATTCCTTGTTCTTCATGCAGAGGCTCTCGTCAGACTTCATGCGGTATACGGGTTTCTGTAGTGAGCACAATCGAGTTGTCGCGTCATTTTGCACGCATTGATGTATTTCGGATTCCGTCATTGGTATGTACGAATCCTTTTGAATGTTTATTGCTAACATTTCAGCAATAGGTATTAGGGTGACCATATCCTCGTCATTGTTTTTCGGTATTGGTATTATTCGGTAGATCTCGAAGTTATCTCTGCTGATTAAGGGTACTTTTACCTCGATTATAAGGTATCGTTCAGTCATTTTCGCCTTTACTTGTAGAAGATGATACAGGCGAAACATCTCTGTTTGAATGTTGGTGACGGGTAGGACTAAATCCTTGGACAATTGACCCGAGATTATGTTCAATTCATCCCGAAGCTGTTCCGGTGCGATGAGATGTAAATTCATCTTGCCGTTGTCGATGTTTGTGACAGTATCTATAAGGGTCTCCTGGACGTTTCTGAGATGTTCAATCAGGCTATTTGCAGTAATAGCGGACATCACAAATTCGATAGACAGTTCTTGAGAATCCAGTTCCTTCTTGAGATTGTTCGTACACTTCTCAAGGTTTAGCAGATGTTGGTTAAACATTTTGTACTGTTTTTCAACAGCATCTTCCGACCTCTTCAGTAAATTATATTCAGTGTTGTAGTTGTGTTAAAATTACGTTACATTGTGTTTTCTGTTTTATTTTCTCGCAGACGTTTTCTAGATGATTGGTGAATTTACTGGATACTGCTATACCGTGCCAGTAGGGCTTGACGTCATAGTATACGATAATCTTCCACTCGCCGCGTATAAGTTGCATATTGGTTACTTTGTCAAAGTATAGACCTTGTTGAATCTCGGCAATGTTTGTTGTGTTAGCGGCAGCGACAGGATTTAGCAAATACAGCAGTGCCATAACTAGTCCAATGAAGTTAATTTTTTTGTTTGTTGTTTTGCATCGTCGTGAACTTTGCGACTCGCTGTTTAGGTATGACTCATTTTCGTTTGTTTTTGAAGTAATTTGCTGTCCGGCAGTTTCGTCACATTTGATAGGTAAGACGGATAGTTTTGTAACAGGTCTTTTCATATGTCCATTTCTTGTTTTTAGGCTAGCAACCCGAACATATCCATCGTTCCCAGTGTGAAGTTCTGTTATTCTCCCCATGAGCCATTTGCCGGCTGGTATATGATCATCATGAATAACCACTAGATCGCCTATCTTCAGATTTTTCTGTGGTTCCTGCCACTTTGATCTAGCTAATAGTTGGCACAAGTATTCGTTCCTCCGTACTCGTTTATCTCTTCCAGATTTCTACGAAGATCTTTCTTGTTAGTTCCCATCTTGTTCTTGCATCTTCCCTTGTTTCGATGACTGTCAGCCCCGGTCTACCCGATAAAAAGTGGGCTGGCGTCAGACAGTCTAGATCGTCTATGTTTTCAGTTAGTGGACACAAAGGTCTGGAGTTCAAACAGGCCTCCAGTTTTGTTAGGATTGTGGTAAATTCCTCAAATGTTAATTTTTGTTCTCCTACTACTCTTTTTAAGTGGTTTTTTAGGCTTCTGACTGCTCGTTCCCACAATCCTCCCGCTGATGGCCAAGCGGGGGCATTAAAATGCCACTCAATCTTCATCCCCGCGATTTCCTTTTGTAGTTGGTCGTTTTTGTGTGTATGTTGGATTTGGCGGTTTGCGCCGACAAAATTGGTTCCGTTGTCACTGTATAAGTGACGAGGGGCGCCTTTTCTTGCTGCCATCCTGTTTAGGGCTGCCAAAAATGCTGAACTGGTGAGATCTGATACCAGTTCAATATACACAGCTTTGGTCACCATGCATATAAAGACTGCTATGTAGCCCTTTGTTGTTCTTGCTCCATTCTCTTTCATTTGTTGCAGTTATTGGTCTGCAGGGGCCACCCAGATAGCACGAAACATCTTCTCAATGTCCGCTGTAAACGCATATTTGTATTAATAATAATAATAATATAACTTTTATTTCAGACAACTTAGTCCATATTAGTAGGATTACAAAACAAAACAATTACAACAAAAGAGATCCTTATATGTCATGGACGGATAAGACACTATGTACTGAATAAATAAAATAAATAAAACAAAAACAATGAGATCGCAGCTCAAGGCATCATTGTATAATTATACAACTACACATCTTAGGGATAGTATGCCATTACATTGACATCATGTACCCCAGTCGATTCACTGAGTTACTACACAGACACGCAGTTCAGTGAACCGCCTGAAGATCATGCTGTCAAGCCGTGCTGCAAACACCAACATTAAGGTTTTAGGGCTTTTCCATAGCCTGTGTACGACAGAGGCGACTTTCTTTCTCAATAAAGCATAGAAATCACATGTTTTGGCTTGAAAAAACATACCAGAGGCACTACAGTATCTAGGAAGCCTCAGCAACGCTCTGAACGCGTTGTTATACTGAATACGTAACGCATTATAGGCTTTCTGAGTGAAGTTAGCCCACAGGCTGCTGGTATAAAAACTTTGACAGAAGGCCTTGAATAAAGTGACTTTAACATCTACTGAGCACTTTGCAAACCTGCGAGCCAACATGTTTCCCCTTACAGCTAACGCCCTGCGTTCTCTCTCAATGTCCAATCAATCAATGTGTCAATGTGTGTCTCAGTGAGTGTGTCAATGTGTATTGTCTCCATTTCATCAATAATGTTTGTAGGTCCTGTTGAAGATTGGGGCCTTTGTACATGAGGTCGTTCAAACTGCATCCTGTAGATGTTTTTGCTGACGCATTGAATACCACTCTGTACTTTGTTGTTGTTGACTCAGCGCGTTGCACGCCGTGGTGAGGTAAGTAACACTCGAATATTTTGTTACTGTGTGTTGATTGCTTCATATGACCTAGATCAATATATTCAGCCATGAAGTCTTTATAGGCCTTTGCCAAATGTGTTTGTTTTTCTAAATTTCTTTCTAAAGTTTTGAATTGAGCGATAGCCATTGGCTTGGACGATCCCAGTCTGCTCTCAAATTCACTCTTCATTTCACAATTAATTTCTTCGGCAGTCTGACTTCATATTTCCCAGTCTCCAACCGTTGCGTAGTGTTGGTGTAATATTCAATGCATGTTTCATTTTCCACCAATAGGTTGGATTGATCCGTGATGTCTTCAGTTTCCCAGAACTGTTTGATATCTTCCAGATTGTTAATGACCACATTGCAGTGAAAAGTTTTGACATTTCCGCATAAAAGCCAACCTAGATATGTTTGTTGTGCGATAGGTTGAGTGACGTTATCGCCTTTTATTGTTCCTCCTAGCATGATTTGCGAATAAATATCTGCTCCAAATAGTAAATCCACCTGACGGCTGTTATGGAAGTCTGGATCTACTAGATGGATGTTCTGTATGTGGGACGAAGATGGTTTTGCAAAGGTCTTATTTGGCAGGTTCTTAATCAAGTTGTTCATAATGAAGACAGACGTTTGGAACTTGTAGTCGTTGTATACAGAACTGCAAGTAATTGTAGTCATTCCTTTACAGTGGTTTTCCTTCTGTCCAACTCCAAAGATGACTCCTTTGCATCTCTCGCGCTTGACACCGAGAAGTTGAGCGGCATGTTCCGTGATCAAAGATATTTGAAACCCTTGATCGATGAGGGCTCGCAACTTGATTTGGGTCCCATCAGCTGTTTCTGTGTTTACTACAGCGGTTGCTAGTAGTATCTCCGAAGTATCATCATCCTTTGATACATGGGAAGAATTTGTTTGGTTTTCTGTTTTGTTCTTAATACATGCATCGTGTATCAATGTATTATGTTGACCCGCGCATTTGCGACATCGGTAAGCTGACGTACATATTTTTCCGTTATGACTGAACAGGCAATTTACGCAAATGTTCATTTTATTTATTGTGCTAAGTTTTAAGTGATTCGGCATTTCTAAAAACTTTGCACAATTGTACATGCCATGTTCGTCATCGCAAAGAGGGCATCGAAATGTTGACGCATGGAACGATTTCGTAATTTTCTTGTTGCTAGTTGCTTGATTACTGCTGTATTGTTTTTTAGAGTACGAAGAATTTTGATGTTGACTCGAACCAAATACGTCATGTATTTGGTTTTTGATGGTTTTGTTGTTTGCGACGCGATGCTTCCAACGATGTAAACTTCGCTTCTAGAAAATCGAACATATCTTTCAGTATTGGCAGCTTTCGGCAATTCTTTAGCGAGTCATTGTACTCAGAATGTGTGTCTGCGTCTAATTTCTGCGATAATATATGTACAAGAATCGGATCCCAAGTGTCGACATCCACTCCTAAATTCTTTATTGCATGTAAGCAGAAAATCCACGACGTCAGCACTGACTGTTGTTGCATGTTTGACAGATTGAAAATCATGTTGATGTGCGATGTGAAGATAAGTTTTTCATTATTATATCGGTGATTGAGGATATCCCAACACACGAGGTAGTTATCTGAACTTATCTGTAGATGTTGAATCAAGCGTTCCGCCTCTCCTTGCACCTTACTCTTCAGAAACTGCATCTTCTGAGCAGATGAAAGGGAATTGTTGCTGTGTATTGCTTCCGTGAAAAGGTCTTTAAATGGGATCCACTGGTTGTAGTTGCCGTAGAAGACTGGTATCTCTAATTTCGGTGTTGTTTTCTCACGATGAGCGCCGGACCACATTTTGGTATTCAAAACCTTTTTCAGTTCATGGAACTGGTTTTCGTACCTGGTGTAGCGTTCTTCGTACACTATCATCTTCTCTCCGTTGGTTTCACACTCCTATCTCCCAGTGAAGGTTGTCAATAGCCGACCAGCGCGTTTGTAGTGTTTGCAGAGCGTCTTGAAATTCCTATTTTTCAAATAGAAACTACACGTGTATGTTCGCGACTGCTCTCATGAAGGCTTTGAAGTTTGCCGTCTGTTTGCGCATCATGTCGTCCAGCTTGCTATTGGATCCCGTATCCTTTTTCGCGGTGTTTTGTTGTTCTTGCCGAGTAGGAGGAGGTGATGGTTCTCTGTTTTGATTATCTTGATTGGTATCCCTAGCTTGTTCTGTCACCTCACTCTTCAAGGCTTCTACTTCTACCTTCCTTCCTTCTACCTTCCCCTGTTTGTTGGTTGGCACCTCCCACTGTTTTTGTTTGTACCCATTGCTCCCTTGGCGAACGAGCGAGGGGTGTGAGTTGTTGGTGTTGTTGAAGAATAAGCTCCTTTACTTCATTGTAGCACTGCAGTGTTTGATTATAGCAGTCATTCGTAAAGTAGGGATGACTTGCACTTTGTTCCGTAGACAGGCGGTCATGATTGAATTGGTATTCTGACCACAAGTTTTCCAACATTGCCTTACGGCGTTTGAAATAGTCGGGGTTTTTTCTGTCCCAACTGAACTCTTCTGTTCCGAGCGTCGACTGTTGCTCCACACTCCTGGTTTTTGGTATTGTGCAACCTTTCTCTTCTACGATATGCGCCTTCTCAATTGGTTACTCGGGCGACTCGCTTCTGAGAGACCAGTCCAACCGATTCGCGACCGTAAAAGATATAAATTACACAACACTAAATTGCTCGAAGGACCAAATGTTGGGGTTGTAATGCCCAACAGTGAAAATGTTATGTTGATGTTGTGGGTTGGGATGTTATGTTGAACGAGTAAACAACCGATTGGTGTAAAGGTTTTATTGCTACTAAAAATAACATGTTATAAAGTAATAATGTACAATTAATGTTGGATTAAACAAACTGCAACGTTTTACTGTAAGTAGGTCAAGTTAGTTGCATGTATAGCGTAGCTCGTACATCCCCCCAATAAGATAACATCCCCGATCAGTTTGACTCAAAAAAAACTCAAACTCAAACTCAAAGCATTTATTTCAAATAAACCAATTACAGGCACTTTTGAATTTTCAAGGGGTCGGTCAGTCTGAAATATGAAGCTAGTTGCCCATTCCAACGCGTAGTAGGTTCCTATGGAGAAGAACGGGCAAGAAACTCCACGGACACTCTTTTAAATCAGAATATTGTTACAAAATATTGGTTACATCATTCATGTTGTAATTATACATGTGAGAACAATGTAGAGAGACGTGCACGTTAAAAGCGTCCGTAATAAAGAAAAAAACAATTCAAAAGTTAAAATAAATTCAAAATAAGCCTTGGCAGCTAAGAGATGACCAGTCCCCACTGACGGCGCCCGTTCACGAACATGACGCATGGATCAGCACCATTTAGCTCAACCATTTTGAAGGGAACTTTATGATCCAACACACACGCCACCACCAGTGAGACATTTGAGTGAGCATGACATACTCTCAGCCGCAAGGGCACATTTAGGTCAATGAAAGACGTAGGTACCCAGTAAATGGTAGCTTTAAAGTAGGTACATAGTGCTCACACATTTGCTATGCAATTATATAATACTATGAAATTGAATTTATACAATCTAAAGATAGTCCTACAATCTTCAGCAGCTCCAACAATATTTTCGAATGCCAATCAATTAGTTTATGCGCCTTGTGGAGCTGGACCAGCGCTGAGCCAAGCATTTTTGTCAACGATGTAATCCCCCAACTTATAATATGCTTGGCAGCATAGTGTGCGTTTTATACAAGATTTAAAATTCCTTTCATTCAATTGGAGTATGTGGGGAGGTATTTTATTGTAACATTTTAAACAGTACCCCATGAAGGTTGAGTCTACTTTAGCCAGTCTGAAACCCGGTTGAACTAATTGTTCCCTATTTCTAGTGCTATAATTGTGTCTATCACCTCTTTTACTGAAAAGACTTAGATTTTTCCTAACGTAAATGATGTTTTCATAGATATATTGACAAGGTACCGTCATGATGTTAATATCTTTAAACAGTTCCCTTAGAGAATCGCGTCTGCGGAGACCATATATTGCTCTGATGGCTCTTTTTTGCAGAATAAAAATAGACTCGATATGTGCAGCCCGTCCCCATAGTAGAATACCGTAAGACATGATACTATGAAAGTAACTGAAATAGACTAGCCTCGCGGTATCTACGTCAGTAAATTGACGGATTTTTCTCACAGCATATGCTGCTGAACTTAGGCGTCCTGCAAGAGATGTTAAATGAGGACCCCATTGCAGCCTTGAGTCGAGCGTAATCCCCAAGAAAACAGTTTTATCGACGAATTCTAATTTCTCCCTATTCAATACTATGTCACAATCACTACTTTTAACATTCGGTAAAGCAAATCTTATGCATTTAGTTTTTTTCCCATTTTATACTAAATTATTAGCAGTGAACCAATTTTGGACTTGTAGTAGGGCGTTATTTACGTCGTCAAGATTTGATGCACGTCTATTTATCTTAAAAATTAGAGAAGTATCGTCAGCAAATAACACCATTTGTGGTTGTTTTTTTAACAAATGGGGTAGATCATTAAAATATACTAAAAAGAGGAAAGGACCCAATATCGAGCCTTGTGGAACACCCATTTTTACTTTTAAACCGAGTGAATTGATTCCATTAATTTGTACTTGCTGTTGTCTATCATTTAAATAAGATTTTACCAAACTAAGCGCAAGTTTACCTAGTCCGTAATGCTTAAGTTTCAAGAGTAAGGTTTCATGATTTACGCAGTCAAATGCTTTGGACAGATCACAAAAAATTCCTATGGCATCTTGGGCCTCCTCCCACGCTGTGAATATGTGTTTTAATAAGGTGACACCGGCGTCAGTCGTACAATGTCCTTTGGTGAACCCATATTGCTCATCGTGTAAGATATGGTTGGTGTTAAAATGATTAAGCATTTGATTGACCTTTTCGAACACCTTGCTGAATACCGGCAGCACGGATACTGGTCTATAATTGTTGGTATCTTTACTGTCCCCAGATTTAAAAAGTGGAATCACCTTACTGTATTTCATTAAATCTGGGAAGACTCCTTGGTCCACACACAAATTAAATATTAAAGCCAAATATGGTGCTATAGTTTCAATTATGGATGTACAAACTTTGATAGATAATCCCCATAGATCTTCGGTCAATTTTATTTTAATTTGCCGAAACGCTTTTATAACTATCATAGGGTTTATATGTTTAAATTCAAATTCAACCGGGCAGCCTGCAACGTTCGCTCTTAATAAATAAAGTGAGACATCGGGTGAAGAATTTAAAGCTTCCGTCGTTTTAGATGGAATATCTGTAAAGAAACGTACAAATTCTTGAGCTACTGCTAAGTTAGAGCATATGGCACCATGTGAAGTCTCCAAAGTGTACTCAGTGTTTCGTATTTTTTTCCTATTCGTTTCATTATTTATAACTTTCCAAACTGTTTTTATTTTATTTTCTGCTGATTTGATCTTGTTGCTAATATACAGGGCTTTAGCTATCTTGCAGGGATTTCTAAAAATTTTGGAATATGTAGCAACATACTTGTTGAATGTTTCAGTTTTAATGTAAAACTTAAGGCCATACAGTTCGAACAGTCTTTCCCTACTTATCCTAATACATCTAGTTGCCCAGTCACTAAATATAAAATGAGGGCTAATATTTTTTGTTTTCTTTTCAAAATTTTTATTGAATTCAGTGTCGACTACTGAAAAGAAATCCTCATACAATTGATTTGCATTGACCATATTATGGCCCAGAATGTTTAATTTATTATTTAGGGACTCTATCTCGGACACGATGCCGCGATCGACTCATTCACGGATCACATACAATCTGTCGTTAACAAATGTTCAAGGGAAGTCACAGTGACGGATGACCGTCGCTGGAAGCTACCTGACGATGTACGTAATTTTTTGAATGAGAAGAACGCGTCTATCCGTGCATACAGTAGCTTTCCCTGCGACGCGAACAAAGCCCATATGCGCTACTTACAGAGAACTGTAAGGAAACGCGTAGCGGAGCTGCGTAACGCGGGCTGGGATAAGATGCTAAGCGAGTTAGAGCCTACCCACCTAGCCTTCTGGGAACTTCAGAGGAAACTCAAGTCCCCGCAAGTCACTTCCATGCCCCCATTAGTACGCCCCGATAAGACCATTGCATTCGACGACGTCGACAAGGCCGAGTGCCTAGCCGACAGTATTGAAGCTCAGTGCTCACCCAGCTCCCTACCAGTAGACCAAGCTCACCTCGCAGAGGTAGACGCGGAAGTCGAACGTAGAGCCTCTCTCCCTCCCGTAGAAGACCCTGAGAATTCTCTGCCTCCCGTCACTCCAGACGAAGTGCACGATATCATCAAGGTTCTTAAAGCTCGTAAAGCCCCTGGCTCAGATGGACTCACCAACAGAGTGGTCCAGCTTTTCCCTGCCCACTTAATAATGCTATAGGCATCTTCAATGGTGCCCTAAGCAACAATATCTTCCCACAAACGTGGAAAGAAGCCAACGTCATCGGCATCCCGAAGCCAGGTAAACCCAAGTCTGAGCCTTCTAGTTACCGTCCCATTAGTCTGCTCAAGGTTCTCGGCAAAATCTATGAGAGGCTTATTTAATAAACGTATTTTCTTTCTTTTTTCTTTCTATTTATAAGCGTCTCAGAGAATACGCCGAGACCAAGGTCCTCATTCCCAACGAACAGTTCGGCTTTCGAACTCAGCACTCTAGCGTGCATCAGGTCCACCGCATCATCGAGGATATAAGCGCTGGCTTCCAGCGCGGCTTGATGACGGGTGCTATCTTCTTCGACATAGCAAAAGCTTTCGACAAAGTCTGGCACAACGGCTTATTATATAAGTTCTACAAACTCGGTGTGCCAGATCGTCTCGTGCTCATCTTACGAGACTTTTTGTCGAACCGCACCTTCCGCTATCGCATCGAAGGAGCGCTCTCCTCCCCCCGACCCTTACGCGCGGGAGTCCCACAGGGCTCCGTGCTATCTCCTCTCATTTTCACGCTGTTCACCAGCGATATCCCTAAAATTAACAAGGCGCAGTTGGCTCTGTTCGCAGACGACACGGCCATTTACTATTCAGGCAGAAGCCTCAACGCGATAGCTCTCACTCTCCAAACCGCAGTCGACAAGCTCGGCACGTGGTTCAGAAAGTGGAGAATCGAGGTCAATCCCGATAAGAGTCAAGCGGTTCTCTTCAAGAAATTGAGACTCAAAAAACTTATTAACACGCTCCCCCGACCAATCACCATGTTTGACAAGCCGATCCCCTGGGAGAAGCGAGCCAAATATCTTGGTGTGGTCCTCGATTTTAAACTCACATTCTCCGAGCAGGCACGCTCGCGAGGCGCTTTCGCTCTCGGTAGGCTCCACTCCGTTCTCAATGCACGAAGCAAATTGTCACTCAGGTGTAAATTGCGTACCTACACGGCGTGCATTAGACCCATTATGACCTATGCGTGTGCCGCCTGGGCACAAGCCAAACCCTAAACGGTTTTGGAGGGTCTGCATCTTATGGAGATGATACTCCATAAGATGCAGACCCTCCAAAACCGTTTCCTTCGAATGGCGACGGCTTCTCCTTGGTATGTTAGGAACGAGATCCTCTATCTCGACCTTAAAATCCCCACAATAGCCCAATTTCTAAAACGCAATGCAACGCGTTATTTTGATAAAGCCGCAATACATCGCAACCCTCTGGTTGTGAAGGCCGCCAGTCATATTCCCTCTAGAATAAGTAAAGTCGGCCGTCCAAGGCATGTTCTCAACGACCCAGATGACCCCATAACCCTCCTCCAGGAGAGCAATAGGGCCACCAGTACAGTAAAAAGATACACACACCGACACACGTTCCGACCTCGCCGCAGAGGTCCGCGACCGCGTCCCTCCCGAGTAAATGATACTCCCCCCCGACCCTTGCTCGACGATGCGCCAGCCCGCGTCGAAGCTGAGCCCGTAGTCTTAAATTCCCCGAATAATAATAATCTATGTTCGATCCAGCCTGCCCCATCTTGCTGTCCTCCCCCCAGCGACGCCCTAAGCCGAGGTCCGTACCCCACAGGGGGTGCCCTTAGCGAGCGTTCGCCTAATTTTAATTAGAATAGTTTATGCCCCTGGCTGGAGGCTTTAAGTGTAGAAGCTTAAGGCAGCCACAGGAAAGTCCGGTTAAGCAGCTACGACCTCCTCAGAGGTCAACTGCGAGATGCCCTACATAAAAAAAAACTAATATTTAAAAATAAATGCTTAATATAGGTACACATAAATGTAATTATTATCTGTATAATATTTTATACTCGATTGTTAATGAATAATCTTAATTGGCAGTTACAAAAATGCAGATCAAGTGTTCACGGAATTTAAAATTACTTGAAATTGATTGTGGAGTTGACAAATCATTTCACAAATATATTTTATTTAAAGAAAATAACACGTAGTATAAACAGTCAGAATTAATAGTTGGTACTTTGTTTGTTGTCGTAAACTAAATTCGTCAAATACCCTATTCCTATCGATATTGATCCTTTATGAGTCCGAAGTAGTGAGTACCACATAGTATGGATACAAAAGAAATATTATTTAATGTCAGATTTACCGAGCGATGAATTATGTATTTGAATTGTTTTTATGATGATCACCAGTTAGTGCTGCGATTTAACAGTTGTTGTATGATTGAATTGTTGCTTTTCCAGACGTTTTGTAAATTAAATTATACCGATAAGCTATTCATTAGTTGATAAATAGTTTAAGTGGGTACTTGACGTTTCTCTATTAAATTGGCCGAATAAATTGTAAAGATGTTTAGGCAAATGATAGTTGTCATTATTTGCTCTGATTACCACCACCATAAGAAACAATGTATAACTTTCCGCTAAATTGGTTTAGGTGATGTAGTTTTTGTGAGACAGTAGATATATAGGTACTTCGAGAACGAACTACATAACAGTCTGGCAGTGTTAGATAATTCACTTTAAGATGTATTATAATATTGTTTGTTGGATAATGGCATCTGTCATATTTACAAAGCTTGGGGCCATTGTGGAAGTACTTAATTTGACTAGGTATTGTTTTTACAGAAAAGAACACTCTTATCTTGTAAAAACCATTTAGATGTATACTTGTAGTTTATCTTTGATTTTATATTGCTATTTTAATGATTGCTGTCTAATTAATGATTGAATCTTATAACAGAACAGTTTTTACATTACTGCTGGTTGGTCACTGCCCTGATACAAGTCTGAAATTCATTCGTGGCAGGTGATAGGACTGGTATGTCAAGGCCAGAGGCTTGAATATATTGTTTGAATTGCTGGTCAGTCACTGCCCTGATATTAGTTTGAAATTCATGTGATAGAACTAATATGCCAAGGCCAGAGACTTCTTGAAAATAAATATAATTCGTTGGGTACTTCGAGAGCGAAGTACAGGTCAGTCTGGCCGTGATAGATTATTCCTTAATTAGACACAAAGGAAAACATCCCTATAATAATTATAACTTTGTTTACATGTGAAACACAACTTAGCAATAGTTTCTTGTCAAAATATTATACATACTATTACGAAATACGTTTATAACATACGTTTAAACTGTGTTATTTCATTGTTGTTCTGTATAATATCATATTTAACTGTTTAATGTGACTTGTTTACTAATTATGCCATTGTAAGACGAAATAAGTAATAGAACTAATTAATTTAAACATATTTACTCTATTTTTATATATAATTTAATCATAGTTTTATGTTAAAATGCAAGTATTAACAAGTCTGTATCGTTTATAAAAAGCCGCCGCTCCGCCGTTCTCGGCCCATTCGCTCCGGAGCAGTCACACCGAACGAACCTAAGTTAAGTAATTTGATATTATACCGTAATTATTATAATAATAATAATAATTTATTTGACGTAAAAAGTACACATACAGGGTGACACTTAATCATACATGGAAATAGCCTGGTACAAAATATTGATCAATGACCCCTATGCTAGGAAAACCTGTGTTACAGGGGTCATCCATCCGTCCATTATGGATGTTAGAATATAAAATTACAATTAAATAATGTGCACTTTTGTAAAAAATAAAAATAAACAATTAAACTAGACTAATACAATTTGATTTGAGGATAAGAAACGGGGTGATGGAAGTAAAATGGGGTTTAATTTAAATAATAAACAAGGAAAAGATAGTATCTCTTTGTGTGCAGGGTGTGTGTTGTTTGGGTGAGTGTAAATGTGTGTGTGTGTGAGTGTAGATGTGTATGAGTGAGTGTAGGTATGTACGTGAGTTTGGGTGCCTGATTTGTTTAAGTTATGGTTTAAGTAATTTTTCCGTGTCGTCATAATTTAGGGTGAGCAGATATTCCTTTATTTTTAGTTTCGATTGGAATTTGTTTAAACAATGTATGCTTAATGTGTTGTGGAGCTTATTGTAAAGTAACGAGCTTAAATAAAGGTTATGCCGTCGTGCAAAGGTGGTATTTGTACAGACTTTGGGACAAACGGGTTTGGGTCTTCTTCTGAGCGTAGGGCTTTTACCTCTATTGGGAGGGGTAATTTTATGTACGTGTGACCGCACGTAGCATATACATCTGGCGGACTGTCAGTACCTTAAAGTCCGAATACACTTGCTGGGTGGGATACCTAAAGGGTTTGCTCAACAGGACTTTGATTACTGCACGTTGGGCTCTTTCAGCTGGTATGAGGATTGTTTTGGCTGCACCACCCCATGCAACGATACAGTAACTTAGTGTTGATTCACATAGGGCCGTGTATATCATTTTTAGGATATCCATATGGGCAGAAAGTTCTTAACTGTTTGAACATGTAAATGAGTTTTCTAGTGCGCGAAGATAGTGATTCAATGTGGGTTTTCCAGCTTAGGGTGGAGTCAAGGTAAATTCCGAGATACTTAACGGAAGAGGCTCTCGTCACTGTCTGGCATGAACAGAGGTTGATTCTGTCACGCTCGTCACAAACATGGGCTTTGATTTGTAGAGAGGGGTCAGATGGAAGGGTAGAGGGTCTGGAACCAAAGGTTATGAAATTAGTTTTGTTGACGTTCAACGTTAAACTATTTTTTCCCAACCACCTCATAACCCGGGTTAAAGACTCTTCAGCGACCTCCCTAGCCGTTTCCCAGTCATGTCCGCCAGAGAGCAAGACAGTATCGTCGGCGTACGCTATAATGTGAGTAGAAGGGAGAGTAAGTAGACAGAGTTCGTTAACATAGATTTGGAAGAGGAGGGGACTGAGCAAACTTCCTTGTGGCACACCGAAATCTAGTAGTTGTTCACTGCTGATGTAATCGCCTATTTTAACGCACTGGTTCCGGTCCGACAGAAAATCCTTAAGCAATTTGAGAGCTGTACCACGTAATCCAATCTGTTCTAGTTTTCCAAGTAAAATAGGGACAGAGACAGTGTCGAAGGCCTTAGAGAGATCCAAGAATATGCCGACACATTTCTGTTTACAGTCAATTTTGTTGACAACAGAGTCCAGTAGAGCCAATACAGCGTCTTCCGTCGATACCCCCCTTCTGAAGCCATACTGATTGTCAGCAATGATTTTATACTTGTTCAGAAAGTTGAGGAGATTTTTATGGATAATCCTTTCCAGTATTTTGGAAATTGCAGGAAGTACCGAGATTGGACGATAATTATTTACACTGCCTCTTTCACCTGTTTTAAAGATTGGATGAACAATGGCCTTTTTTGAGGGTCTTAGGGAAAATGCATGTAGATATCGCAAGATTGCAAATGTGCGTTATGACCGGAACCAGTTTGTGACTGGAAGATTATTATTAATTTGGGAGAGATATCATCCCAGCCAGAGGCACTGTCCACGCGTAGGTCTTTAATGATAGCCTCGACCTGTTCCTCGTCTGTCTCCAGTAGGACAATTGAGTTAAGCATCGAGGTTGGGCGGGGAGGAGTACAACGGTCGTTACGTAAGTTTTGTGGGATGTTTTTGGCCAGGTTTCTACCGACATCAGCAAAAAACCCATTCACGGCGTTGACCGACAAGATTGGGTCATTGTCTATTTTAAGGAGATTAGTCGGTGGTATAGTATTTTTATTTCTGTCAAGTACATTACGGATGGCCCCCCACATCTTTTTTGGATTGTTTTTAGCATCAGAATACATTTTTTGTTCATACACGGTTTTAAGTTTTTTGAGAAGATTGTTACAATAATTTCGATAGCGCAAGTAAGTTAATTTTAAAATCGCGTTATGAGGTTGTTTATTGGAATTTTCGTGCATATTATCGCGGTTGCGTATACATCTCAGCAGACCAACCGTTATCCAGGGTTTAATAATTTTAAGTTTACAAGGGATGGTTTTATAAATAGTGTTCCTTATTAATATGGGTGTCAGGATTTCATAAAGTTTGTCCATAGCAAGGTTGGGGTCATTTATGTTTAAGAGAATTGAAAAGCAAAGAAACAGCACAGGTTAAGTTTAGGCGGAAGGAAGTGCATCTGCTTGTATTATGTATTAGGGGCTTAATTTCAAGGTTTAATAAAACCGCAGAGTGGTCTGTTATTGACGTTTCTACTACCAACGTGGTTGCCTTATGATTTGTTTTAAGCAAAACATGATCCAAACAGTTGCTAAGCCGAGTTGGGATCACATGGGCAGGAAGGAGACCGTGTGAGGCTATACAATTTAGGTATTGACTGGAGCGGGGGTCATTGTTGTTTGGAGCAATGTTTATATTTATGTCTCCTATTATTGTGACGGTTTTACAGTGCTTACAATCTGATAATAGGTTATAAAGCTAAGCTAAGCTAAGCTGTTCAAGAAATTGTCTATGTTTTTTTGTGATGGTGGTCTATATAATGCAATAATAGTAATATTGTTTTGGTTTGTGCAGACAAGACAGCTAGCATCAACAAATGACGGCTCAGTAATGCTAAGGTTCAAAGTATCATTAATAAAGATCACCACGCCATCATTCAAGGTTTTTGGTTTGGAATGAGGTGTAGCCCTGTATATTTGGGACGGTTGCATTTGTCTTTAGCCAACACTCTGTTAAAATTAGGACATTACATTTTAATTTAATACACACGAGTAGACAGTTTAGTTCATTGAAGTTCTTGTTTAAGCTTCTAATGTTGAGGTGCAAAATATTTAGTGCTAGAGGGGATCTTAAATAATCAGCGCATTCATCCGGAGTACAAGTGTGTGACGACGAAACGATAATACTGTCCAGCTCGTTATTAATGTCAATGATTGAAGCCATTGATTAAAGTTTTAATAATACAGAAAGTGGGCCTTGTATACAGCGAAGGGTCCGGGTGTGGTGGTAATTGGCGTCCGAAACAGTAAAAATAATTAAAACTAACAAATTTCAAAGGTCCGTGCAACGGAACGATTAGGCAAAAGCAATAATTGATGGAATAATATGGCTGTGAGTGTGAATTTGGGCTAAGCAGAATATGGTTGCGCTCTATTTTGGATGATTTGCGCGAGTACGTTGGGCGTGATGTAACGGAAGTGGTGGTAAGTGTCAGGGGTGTGGGTGTGTGGTAAGGAAAGCATAATTTGGTATCTATACAAAAAAAAAATTGTTTTGTTTGTAGATAATATACATGACAAAATGTTGAGTTTAAAGTTAGTATTGAAGTTATTGTCTGACATAACTTAAATAAGAATAGTATTAAGATTAACCGACATAAGATTTTTATAAAGTTTGAAAGCAATATATTAAACACATTTGCAAAGAGCAGTCATTGTTTTTCTTGCTGTTCTAAGTCCTGTAGGGTTTGCTCTGATCTAAAAAGTATTTGTTTGACTCCTGTGACTTTCCTCAAAAAGATGTTGCCGTTTGAGCTCCAACAGAAGTCGTACTTGTTAAGTTTTGCAAATTCCTGGGCGGTGAAAAATAGTTTTCTAGAACTGGCGGGGAGGTGTTCTGATATAAAAATCGGCCGCCGTTCACCATTCATGCCAATGCTGCGAGTGTTAAGACGATCATCTCCACTGTGCATTTTATTGAAGTTCCGGGCCGCGGTTATTAATTTGTTTTTGGTCTGGACATTTGTAAATTCAGCGATAATCGGCCTAATCGTATCTGGTTTACCCGGAAGGCGGTACACATCGCGCACGTCAGAATTGTTTACCTTTAAATCAACAATTGAGCCCACTTTGGTGATTATCGAAGTGAGATCCGACACTGCTTCGTTTTTCATGGACGGCACGTTGCGGATTTCAATTGTGGACGGCCGGGATACACGCTGTAAATCTTGTATTTTAGTTTCCATGTTTAATATACTTTTTTTGTATGTTAGATTTTCTTTTTGGAGTGACTCGACTTGTTTAAACATGTCATCGTACTGGTTACTAATAAAGGAAATGTTTTTTTCTATTTCAGTGTTGGATTTTTGAATAGCCAGGTTTTGAAGTTTGAGCTCAGCCATGTCGGACGCTAGTTTGTTTAGAGAAGAGCTTTGTTCGCCACACAGTTTAGTTAGGTATGCTTCTTGGTCCGTTTTCCAGTTTTTAAGCATTTGATGTATTTCCTTCCCAAAGTCCTGCAATTCGGTTCCCGGGGAGCAACACTTCCGAGAACGCTTATAAGAGTGTCGCGTCGTAATGTTTACATCGTCGCACGGGCTGCTCGTGTCATTTGGGGAATATCGGAGTCAGACAAAGCTTGCGCAAAGTTGTTATTTGAAGTATTTGGCGGCGGCGAGCGCTGCATGCGGGGCATCGTGAGCGGCAGGGTGACGTAAAATAGACCGTAAGTACTCACGGTTAAACGTTAGGCTGGTAGCAATACGGGTTGCGTGGCTCCTTATCTCAAAGCTGCGCCCGCGACGATGTACGGTCTTGGAGAAAGCGAGACAGCAATTATGACCACTGCCCTGTTTCCACGGAGGTGAAGGTTGCGCGTGCGGGGCAGGGTCGTGCCGCTAGTTCGGCGGGCAGCGTTGAGGTGACAAACTCCCGTAGGTTACACGAGTTTAGGCACTCTATTGTTTTAATTACGGGTTAAAGTAGCGTACTGTTTAATTTTAATTTAAATTTTTCGTTGGAGCCAAAAAACACGTCTACACTCGAATACGGTATCGGACGAAAGGGGTATTGCTGATTATGTGTTGATAGAATGCTGTCATACTGTTTCCATGGAGTTTCTTGTCCGTCTTCTCCATGAAGACCTAGTTTTGCGAACGGTCAACTAGCTTTCTGATTAAATAACGACAAGTCTAATTAAATAAATGTCTAGCCTTGTCTTTCTGTGCTTTATTTCATACGATCCTTTCCCTACAAAACATATTCAACAGAACTTACATACACAGTGATCATTCCGACTTTTAAAACTTGCTAAATTAGGTAATACTTATACATACACTTATAGTGCTTACTGCCTCTTCTAACATCATATTTTCTAATATATTTTTACTATGTGATTTATGTGTATACTTCAACTAATGTAATGTACAATGCAAATATATAATATTTATATTTATATGCCTATAAAGTAAATAGCTAATTCAAATATCTGAATTATAAATAAATCCCTTGCCCCTTAGTATGTCTATTATTTTTAACTCTTCTAAATACATTATTTTCTCACAAGTGCATTTTTAATCGGTATGTTAAGTCTATTTTCATGTCTGAGTAATATTTTAGTTTGAATATCACATCTTTTAGTATAGAATTGAGGATATTTTCGTACAAATTTACAAATTTCAAGTATGTAGAGGGAAGGCAGGGTTAATATTTTAAGGTCTTTAAAGTGGGGTTTACAGGAGTCAGTTACTTTGATATTCATTAAAATTCTAATCATTTTTTTCTGCAGAGTGAATAGTGTCGGTGCGTCTGTGCTATTTCCCCATAATATAACTCCTTTTAACTAACCCCATAATATAACTAACTTTAGCCACGCGAATGCGTACGCATAATACGTAACCAAAGTTGTTTTAAGGTCGGTTGTTTTCTTGATTTCTCGGAGGGCATATGAGAACTTGGATAATTTCGTAAAAAATTTTAGAATATGTGATTTCCAATCTATGTGTGAATCTATGTCAAGGCCTAAAAGTGTGAATTAATTTACAGTTTCTAATTTTAAATCGTTATATTTGAAGCTAATAGTTAAAGGGTTTTTTTGTCGTGGGTGGAAAGTTATTATTTTTGTCTTGTTAAAGTTAATTTCAAGGTTGTGTTCGTTCATCCAGTGTGTTGTAGTGTCAAGTATAGAAGTAAGTTTTTGGTTTAAATTTATGTTATTATCACATGAAGTTAAGATCGATATATAATCGGCGAATAATACGCATGACTCATTGATGTGGTTGGGAAGATCGTTTATGTAAACAAGGATTAGCAGGCATCCTGTTACGCTTCCATGTGGTATAGAAGCGTTTATGGGTATACTTTGGGAACGTATTAATTCTATTTCTTTTGATTTATGATTGTAATGTTCTACTTCTACAACTTGTTCTCTGTTTTTTAAATATGATGTGAACCAATCGTAACTTTTTCCGCGGATACCTATGTTATATAGTTTATTAAATAATATATATATAATTGTACTTTATCATAAGCTTTTGTCATGTCTAATAACAATCCGACAGAATATTTTTTATCATTAATTATGTTGAGTGCTTCTTGTATATATTTGTTAACTGCCAAAACGGTAGATCTGTTTTTGCGAAAACCGTTCTGACTGTGATTTTGAATATGTTATATTTCTCACAAAATGCATATACACGATCACACATTGCTTTCTCAAATATTTTTGAGGCTGTTGGTAACAGAGCAATGGAACGGTAGTTGTTTGGGTCGGTTTTTATATTTTTCTTGTGGATCGGTTTTTATAAGAGCTTTTTTTAATAATTCGGGAAAAACGCCTTCTTCAAAAGATTGGTTAATTAAAATGTAAAATGGTAAAGTTAGTTCGTCAGCGCATTGCTTAAATAAGGTGGGTGGAAGTTCATCAGTACCATGGCTTCTTTTATTTTTTAGATTTTTAATTATTGTATTTATGTACCTCGTAAGGATCCACTGGGCTAAGATATAATGTATTTTGGGTAGTTGGAATCGCCGGGGGGCCCTTTGGTTTGCTAGACTTCGAG
This sequence comes from Agrochola macilenta, assembly GCA_916701695.1. NCBI lineage: Eukaryota > Metazoa > Arthropoda > Insecta > Lepidoptera > Noctuidae > Agrochola > Agrochola macilenta. Next base: position 710,749 of record OU753583.1, on the reverse strand, counting down.
CATGACACGGAGCAAAATGGTCCTGAACTCCTAAACCTTTAATCCTATCAAATTAAAGACTTTGTGTCTATCATAGAGCGGTGTTCCTGATCCTTTAATCCTGTCAAATCCAAGACTCTGTGTCTATCACAGAGCATTACCTTATTATGTGAATGAAACTATTCAGCTTACAGCTGATCATAACATGATACAACACTAATACACACTATTCTTAACAAGTGTGCTTATATGAGGTGCAACATCGATGCATTAAATATTTCAATCAAAGACTTACAAGACTTCGAGCATGACACGGAGCAAAATGGTCCTGTTTCCCTAAACCTTTAATCCTATCAAATCAAAGACTTTGTGTCTATCACAGAGCGGTGTTCCTGATCCTATCCTTTAATCCTGTCAAATCTAAGACTTTGCGTCCATCACAGAGCATTACCTTATGTGAATGAAACTATTCAGCTAGCAGCTGATCGTACAAAACTACTCCACACTATTCTTAATAAGTGTGTTGATGCAAGGTGCAAAAGCAATGCATTCAATATTTCAATTAAAAACAAATTATGTAGACAGAAAATCTACAACAAGCTGTCAATGTAAACTAAAACTGTTTACTACCAACTCCTACAATTCAATGCCAATTGTAGGATAATACAAGCAGCAGCATCCTGTATACATGTGAAAATGAAATTAATTAGCTAACAGTTAATCATACAATAAACTGAAATACAAATAGTATGCCTTCAATGGCATGACATGAAGCACTAGTTATTTTGCACACCATTGCATAACACAGCTTTATATTGTAATCTGCTCAGGTTACAGGAAAAATCGATACCGGAAATATGAAATAACGTAAGGGACATTTTGTCGAAAATGAGTTATTGTATATATCGTTGGATTCGGAATTTTTTGCTCTATCGATTGGTATATTTAAAATCTCGGTATCTTAAAAAAAATGTCCTTTACATCACATATTTTCCGTAGACCTAGACCATTTTTTTTCTAGAAACTGGCTGTATATGACCTTTAAATTAATATTTTTATAAAAACTAATGTAAGTCTCTTTACTCACAGTATTTGGTATTTACATTAAATCAAAATCGAGTACGTTTTACAACAGGTCACATAAGTTATTCCATAATTTGAGATGTTTTATTATTGTCTTATACATTAGTGTTCCCTGAGAAGGTACAAATACCATGTCCCTTACATTAAATTGTGACTCAAATTATCATAATTATATTGACCCTTATGTTAATTTGTCAGCATCGAAAATCGATTTTGTGTGTGATTTTGCTTGCGCAGTCGTGACACTTACTTACGTATTTCGCCGGCAATCGTGCGCCACGTGCTTCGATAACATTGTTTAGTTTAATCTGGATTACAAATCATGAGTGATGAAAAACTGTTATCTTCACTTCTAGCCCGCAGGCAAAAATTTATGAATATTAGGAATCACATAAACAGGTAATTATTTCTTACTACTTTTGGTAAATTATTGTTTTGTCATGAATGGAGTTCAGTAATTTTAATATATTAATAAGAGAATTAAAAAATGGAAAATTACAACTTATTAAGCAGTTAACGCAGGATGAATGAGTGTAAAAAGCGTTTTTTATGATCGATCAAGGTTAAGTGACGCTTGCCACGGTTGATCTGTGGATAGGTGACCATCCATTTCATACCAAGGAGGGGTCCCTCCTTGCCTCGGAAAGCACGAAGAAGTTGTAATTCCTAGATCTTCGACAGTCGTAGCCACAAAAGCATTTTTTTTTGTAAGGCACATTCTGGCTCACGTTACCTACGTCCCTTACGTTAATTTTTGCTGTTGTAAAAAACATTATTTTATTATTGTTATGACTAGAATTGTTTTAGAAATGCAAATATTATGTAGCTACAAAATAATAATATTTAACACTATTCTTTCATAACTATAAAATGTGCTATTTTTTGCTGAAGTTACTTTTTGTCATAATTATAAAACACACAATAATAAGGTCCCTTACGTTAAAATGTTAACCCTAGTTAATTCTGGCTCACGTTACCTACGTCCCTTACGTAAATTTTTGCTGTTGTAAAAAACATTATTTTATTATTGTTATGACTAGAATTGTTTTAGAAATGCAAATATGTAGCTACAAAATAATAATATTTAACACTATTCTTTCATAACGAAAAAATGTGCAATTTTTTGCTGAAGTTACTTTTTGTCATATAATACCCACAATAATAAGGTCCCTTACGTTAAAACGTTAACCCTAGTTCATTTCACCGCTGTCCTTTACGTTTAAAATTACGTTTTTATACGATGGTATTCAATCATTTAATTATTAATTGTTAACACGTGTAATTCTTCTGCAAACCATGAAAAACCTGCAATAAATTCATTGGAAAGTATAATAGAGAATAGCGATACAGAAATGGAGACTCAACAAACGAAAGCAAACGTCGTTATCCCGAATAGCAGTAATGATATGAGTATAGAAAATGAAATGGGATATTAAATTTTAAATACGTCAACTCTTTCTCTATCTCGATCACATTCATTTTTCAAAGAAAATCGTGACAGTTTTGGATCTTTTTCTTCTGATGGAAAAAGCTATGTATCAAATAGTTCCACGTGTGTCGCTGAAATACCCTATTCATATAAAGCAGATGTTAATACTATTATTGAAAAGGATCCTTTTAACGATAGCATAAAATTAGTAACCGACATCACTGCCGATACTTTTTCAAATCCAATAATTCCAAGTGATGTACATCAACAGAATAAAGCAGATGTTAATACCATTATTGAAAAGGAACTTTTTAACGATAACATAATATTAGTAACAGATATCACTGCCGATACTTTTTTAAATCCAATAATTCCAAGCGATGTACATCAACAGGATAAAGACGCGGCTCATGACATAGCGTTGACACTGATATCGCTTGAGAATAATATTCCATTTACACTACCACACAATCCACAAAACTCTGTAGTATCATTTCAATGCAATGTGAATGAAATAGATCATAGCATTACTTCAGAAGCAGGGGTTCTTAATTCACCAGCCAACATGCATATTTTTGAACCAGTTGCATCTTCTTCTCATTTGATTCAGGAAGATGATATTTTAGGAAATGAAGACCAAGATGTTAGTCCAAAAAAAAAAAAACGTCGTGAGACATCAAAATTTACAAAATCATACATGGATTTTAAATTTGACGAAGGAAAAAACGATTTTTCTTCAGGAAGCTCAGACCTTTGGTCAGAAAAAGAAGAATTTTCAGACAGTTCAGTTGATAATAAGAAAAATAAATCAAGAAGGAGGAAAAAGAAAGCTATGAAAACAAATAGTAATAATAGTCAAGAAGATGTTATACCAAAGAAGAAAACAAAACCAGAAAACAGGCGTAAAAAACAAAAAAATATGATAGAAAAGGGTCTTTCTTATGTAACACATAGTGGCAAACAAATAGAAGGTCAGAATTTACAGGATAATCCATGTGCACAGACTAAATGTCTAAGACAGTGTTATGAAATATCTGATGAAAGAAGGCAGTCCATATTTGATTATTACTGGTCGTTAAGTAATGAAAAGAAACGAGATTGGATATTGCAATCCTCTAAACCTGCAAATGTAAAACGTAAAAAAACTAAAAATACAGAAAGTAGAAGATCAGTCACTTATGAATACTTTATAAATGAGGGTGAAGGCAAGTACGCCAACAATTTCTAATGAAAACATTAGATATAAGTCAAACATTCATTTTATATACAATTAAAAATGCCTACGAAGGTTTATCTCGTCCAGATGGTCGCAAACGGTCAGCACCGGACAAATATGACGAAGCCACCAAACTTGCTGCAAAAAAGTACATTGAAATGTTACCAGCTTTACCATCCCATTATAGTAGAAAAAAGTCAACAAAATGTTATCTTCCAGAAGAATTTAGAAATATATCTAATTTATACAGAATATACGTTAAAAATTGTAACGAGAAATCCGAGTCATTCTTAAGCGAAAAGCTTTTCATTAATATATTTCGAGAGTACAACATAGCCTTTCATGTCCCTAAAAAGGACAAATGTTCCTTGTGTACCAAGAATGAAAACAACCCCGATCAGGCGACTGTTGAAGAATTACAAACACATATGGAAGAAACAGAGGCAACATATAAACGTTTTCATATCCACCAGAATTTAAAACCTGATAATACATTAGTCGTAGCCAGCTTTGATCTTCAAAAAGTTTTGGGAACACCTTACGGTGAAAGTATGATGTTGTACTACTCGAGAAAGTATGCTGTTTATAATTTTACTGTATACGAAAGCAGAACACAGAACGGTTATTGCTACACATGGGGAGAAGCAGATGGCAAACGTGGAAGCTGTGAAATTGCAACATGTCTGCTTCACTACCTTAAGGAACTTGATTCCAGGGGGGTTACAACTGTGTTATTCTATTGTGATAACTGTACGGGGCAGAATAAAAACAAAGTGGTTTTCTCAATGTTAAAATATTTTTTGGAACGTTTTGCAAAAATACAGACGATTCAAATAAATTACTTATTAGCTGGACATACATACATGCCAGTAGATAGATTTATGGAATCAGCCAGAAAAAGACCTCATGCTTATCGAGTGAATGTGTTAGGACATCAGAATTTCTTTGATTTCAATGATTTAGCTGAATCAGTTTTTACTCCTGCTACTCTCAAAAACAAAGACCTGCTTTTCAAGAAAATTCGAATATGTACACTTCAAAAATCGAACTTAAAGATAGTGGAAGTAAAATATACGATGTTAGAGGATGGCACAACTCACAAAATAGAACTCTGCAAAGATATGCAAACTGGAAGAAGGACAGTGAAGGGTAAAGGGAAGGGCAAGGGCCTTGCAAAGAATGATCAATCCGTATTAGAAAGTACCAGAAATCTAGCTGTGCCCAGTAGCATAGACAGCTTACCATTTCTGTATAAGGAAAGACTGCCAATTTCAGTTCCAAAGTTTAAAGATATCAAAAAATTATGTGACAAAGGTATAATTCCAAATAGGTTTCACAATGAATATTTGAATCTTCCTAATAAGAGTATAATTAAAGATAGGCTCAATGACACCGACGATGATGAGACTGATAAAGATAATGACTAATTTTTTTGACTTTTTCAATTTAACTGTATTAAGGAAGAAGTTAATTTGTTTTTTTTATGTTTAATGATTACTATTTACATAAGAAGACTGATTTGTTGATTTTGTTTATTTTTTAAGTGAATTTTATTTTTCTTTTGGGACAATGAGTCTAATTTTAATAAGCCAAAATACCTGTTTTTTATAGTGATTTAAAACAGAATTTAATAATGTTATACTTAACATAATTTATGAGAGTACCTAAATTGCGTTTATAAAAGAGGATTAGTGAGCACAAATAAAAGTTTTGATCTATTTTATTCGTTTATTTTTTATTCCTATGGGTCAGCAAGTAGTTTTAAACTGTATGGCATAGGCATTGTAGGTCACGAATGTATAAAACTCTATTTTTTATATTTGTTAATAGCATTAACAATATAAAGTGTACCATTAAGAGATCTTTACTTTGAAAAACTCTAAATGTTTATTTCCTTAAGTGTCCCATACATCAATGCCATTTATTTACATCTAAAATTTTGTAAACGTATACCACTTGTATTCATTATTATTTAACGTAAGGGACATGCTATCTTTGAAACTGTAGGCTTTATTGATTTTTTACTATTTTAGCTGCAAAGAATGAAGAAATCTAAGAAACTTTGTCCTAGACACTTTTTACTTTTAACATATAGTTAAAAAATTATAGCCAGTTTTGTGAGAAAAATATCTTATTTTTGCTCTCCTGAAAACCTTAGTTTTGTTCCTTACGTTATTTCATATTTCCAGTATCGAAATATTGATCATAATCCTACTGCAAGTAGAGTACTCTATGTAGCTGTACTTATTTAGGTGTTCCATATTAAATGCATTCGATATTCCCATTACGACAAATTTAGTAGACAGCAGATCTATTATACGATTTCAATGTGAACTAGAACTGACTATTAACTAATTCTACAATTTCTGCATGCATCGTAAAATTAAACTAGTCAGCTAACAGCTGATGATGCAATATCAATTATACAAATCGCAAGTAAAATACCTAAATCCCAGCTATGCTTTGTTTCATAAATACAATCTATATTTCAATTTAAGGCAAACTGAATAGATTTCAGATCTATTACAAGCTTTCAATGTTAACTAAACTGTTATCAAATCCTACAATTCATTGAATATTGTAGGATAATAGAAGCAACAATAATCTTCCGACAAAATTTATCTCCACTGTTTCAGATAACAACCTACACCTACTCAACTCTACAATAAGGACATCGGCAGGTGCAGAGCGCGCACCGCCGATCAGAATGGCTGTGTCGCCGCGAAGGCGTCAACCTGTAAAGATTATAACATAATCCTATGCGTAGCCATAAAGTGCTATGCTGTCACAAGCATTAATCAAGGTTCCTTTGAGATCAGACGCCATCTATTGCCAAACTTGTGAACTCAGTCCACAGGGTTGTCGATATTACTGATAGTGAAATTATTAAACTAATTTCGATGTTAGAGCCAAAACTATAGTTGGAATTAAAAGGGAACATTTAATTAATGATTTTTGGGTTTTTAGTCATATTGACAAGTGGTCATTTGATAGTAAATTTGTTTATGGCAAAGCGCTACCTAATGTCACGAAGATGGCGCGATTTGCGAATATTATGATCAATAGCTGAATTTAATAATTTAATACAAGAACTAAATCAGTTTCAACAATAGAAAACCAACTATAAAGTAATAAGATTATTTTACACTACAATTTACTAATGAATATCTCTTGTTTGATTAAATTCCTTGAATCACAGGAAGTGTTGTCAAAAGTAGTAAGAATGAAGGTGTAAAAAGTAATGAAGGTTCTAATTTAACTTTAATTCTGAATGACCTTTGTATTTGTGAATATTAGCATTGTTTAATTATAAAATAATTAACTCATAAGCATTTTAGCATTATTTATAAGTCTTATTGAACTAACTAAGTAATAAGATTTTGTATTGGAATACGCGATATATCCGCTGACTGAAAAAAAGGGCAGAGACACAACAATGGCGCGTGTTCTCGTAGAGTATATATGTTCTGTGGGGTATGCTCCCGGATTGGTCCCATATTAATTTTATTAACTTTGCTTGGATAGTTTTTGAGTAAGCTTCAATAATACGTATATTTCCCGCTTAGTTTATGTGGATGATATGATGATAACTTCCTGTGACTGTTATTTACATAGCAGGTTGTGGTATTCGAATTTGTGTGGGGTAGGTACCACAACTAAAAAGTGAAAAATAAAAACTTTTTACAAAAAAAAACAACCGACTTCCGAAAAAAACCTACCTATCCTACCTACATACCTACCTACCTACTTGCACCTAACGTAACCTAACTACCCTACCTACCTACCCTACCTACCTACCCTACCTATACCTACCTACTTACCTACCTACCTACATACCTACCTACCCTACCTACCTACCCTACCTACCTACCCTACCTACCTACCCTACCTACCTACCCTACCTATACCTACCTACTTACCTACCTACCTACATACCTACCTATCTACCTACCTATCCTACCTACATACCTACCTACCTACTTACATACCTATCTACATACCTACCTAACTATCTACCTACCTATCCTACCTACATACCTACCTACCTACTTACATACCTATCTACATACCTACCTAACTATCTACCTACCTATCCTACCTACATACCTACCTACCTACTTGCACCTAACGTAACCTAACTACCTTACCTCCACCTAAAAACATTGTCCTGATAATAACGAACACAACAAAAAAACAATTAGCCAATTTGATGCAGCCGTTCTCAAGTTACATAAGTTGTGACCAGAAAAACTTTTTACAAAAAAAAACACACAGTCACAACTTATGTAACTTGAGAACGGCTGCATCAAATTGGCTAATTGTTTTTTTGTTGTGTTCGTTATTATCAGGACAATGTTTTTAGGTGGAGGTAGGGTAGTTAGGTTACGTTAGGTGCAAGTAGGTAGGTAGGTATGTAGGTAGGATAGGTAGGTAGATAGTTAGGTAGGTATGTAGATAGGTATGTAAGTAGGTAGGTAGGTATGTAGGTAGGATAGGTAGGTAGATAGGTAGGTATGTAGGTAGGTAGGTAAGTAGGTAGGTATAGGTAGGGTAGGTAGGTAGGGTAGGTAGGTAGGGTAGGTAGGTAGGGTAGGTAGGTAGGGTAGGTAGGTAGGGTAGGTAGGTAGGGTAGGTAGGTAGGGTAGGTAGGTAGGGTAGGTAGGTAGGGTAGGTAGGTAGGGTAGGTAGGTAGGGTAGGTAGGTAGGGTAGGTAGGTAGGGTAGGTAGGTAGGGTAGGTAGGTAGGGTAGGTAGGTAGGGTAGGTAGGTAGGGTAGGTAGGTAGGGTAGGTAGGTAGGGTAGGTAGGTAGGGTAGGTAGGTAGGGTAGGTAGGTAGGGTAGGTAGGTAGGGTAGGTAGGTAGGGTAGGTAGGTAGGGTAGGTAGGTAGGGTAGGTAGGTAGGGTAGGTAGGTAGGGTAGGTAGGTAGGGTAGGTAGGTAGGGTAGGTAGGTAGGGTAGGTAGGTAGGGTAGGTAGGTAGGGTAGGTAGGTAGGGTAGGTAGGTAGGGTAGGTAGGTAGGGTAGGTAGGTAGGGTAGGTAGGTAGGGTAGGTAGGTAGGGTAGGTAGGTAGGGTAGGTAGGTAGGGTAGGTAGGTAGGGTAGGTAGGTAGGGTAGGTAGGTAGGGTAGGTAGGTAGGGTAGGTAGGTAGGGTAGGTAGGTAGGGTAGGTAGGTAGGGTAGGTAGGTAGGGTAGGTAGGTAGGGTAGGTAGGTAGGGTAGGTAGGTAGGGTAGGTAGGTAGGGTAGGTAGGTAGGGTAGGTAGGTATGTAGGTTGGTAGCTAGGGTAGGTAGTTAGGTATGCCGTAGATAAGTACTTAGTCCTACCCGTGCGAAGCCGGGGCGGGCAGCTAATAACTAAATAAATGGGTATTCAAAATCTTCGTTTATTATTTTTATCAGTTCATAACGCCGTTATTTATCTGAGCCGTTATTTTTTACGAACATCGTGTAAATAAAAATTATTGGAATATTTGTCTTTTACTAATAGGTACCTACTTTGCATAACACTTGACTCTTTTTTAGTAATAACAATATTTAAAGTTTATTAAAAGGAGGAGGCGAGGAGTGGGACAGCGTAGGATAGCATAAAAAAAAAAAATGATATAAGATAGAAGTAGCCTTTGTTTTTTACCCGATTTTAGCGAAGCAAAACGTAGTGTTAATAAAGTTTGGGCACGCCACAATTGCGGCGATAAGTCCCCTCTTTGAGGAGTGGCTAGAGAGGCGTCACGGCATCCTCACCTTCCGCCTGACGCAGGTCCTCACCGGACACGGTTGTTTTGGGAGGTTCCTGTTCAGGATAAAGCGGGAGGAAATGCCCATTGGTGTCACCATTGTGTGGATCGCCCAGAGGACACAGTGGAGCATACGGTGGAGGTCTGCCCGGCTTGGGCGGGGCACCGCCGTGTCCTCACGGAGGCGATTGGCGGCGGCGATCTCTCGCGTCCGGCCCTGGTTCAGGCCATGGTCCGGAGCGAGAGTGCATGGGAGGTCGTCACCTCTTTCTGCGAAGCAGTTATGCTCGCGAAGGAGGAAGCGGAGCGCGCGAGGGAGATGCAAGCTGCACGCCCTCGCGCCCCTAGTCGCCGCAGGAGACGCCCCGGGCGTCGGGAGTCACGAGCCGACTTCCGGCCACCGTAGGCGCGGGCCTGCGGACGGTGAGCGATGGGCAGCTCGCCGTCCGATAGGGACCAGGCCCGGGTCGACGGCGCGTTGTGTTCCACGCGCGCCTCAGAGATGTCAGCACCAACTGACGGGGTCCGTAAGGACATTGGTCCTTACGGACCCCGTCAGTTGGTGCTGACAGCTCAGTTGCCTGCTGGGGTTGCGGGATCGTCCGAAAGGGATATCGCGGCCCGGGCACACAGGCAACGGAAGGAACACGGGTGGGTTTTAGTCAGTAAAAGTCTGACACTTCCTCTCGCTCCGCCCAGAGCGGGAGGAGTCATTTGATTTCCCAGCAAAAAAAAAAAAGGGTTAATAAAGTTCCTGCTGGGGTTGCGGGTTTGTCCGAAAGGGATATCGCGGCCCCAGCACACAGGCAACGGAAGGAACACGGGTGGGTTTTAGTCAGTAAAAGTCTGACACACCCTCTCGCTCTGCCCAGAGCGGGAGAAGTCATTTGATGATTTTCCACCCAAAAAAATAAATAAAAATAAAGGGTTAATAAAGTTGATAGTTGAAACCTAAAGGAAATAAATAAACATAAACAGGCATAAATAAAGACAATAATAATAACTATCCCAATAATTTATATTTTCGCGACGTGAGTGTGACAACTCCAGCACAGTATAAATAACAGTATTATGTCTTCATAGAAAACGGGCGAAACGACGCGTTTCGAAATCTCAGTGTATAGGTACCAGTAGTACGCAACAGTCTCGAGTGCGCGGCCGTTAGGCACGGACACGGAAGGTTTATCAACCGAGCGGCCGTAGGTAATTATTTCAAGGTCACTGCCGAGACATAGTTTTATGAATCTAACGCCGCTCATCGGCCGATTTGCCCGCAAAACCATGGGCGATAACGATGTTATCTACTAGTTTTTCTCTACAAGGTCTAAATCTCGAGATATCGGCATGGTAAAGAAATTTCCAAAAAACGCATTACTAGTCTGTACATTCACTAACGATTCCCCAAAGTAGTCAACAAAAATAAAGCAAATAATGAACATACCTAATTAATAATATTAAATATAAATGCTCTCGGCTCGTTAAGGCTTGTGCAGACCAGCGCGACTTGTCGCGCGACGCGACACGACCAATACAATTTCTAAGAAAACTTCACAGTATAACAATAACCTGTGTCGCGTAATAAGCCTAAAAGCTTATCTATCCACTCATACACACCACGCGTGTCCGCAACCGCCTTGTTTTGTCAAACAGAGATAGCAATATCCCAAACGAATTTTGCACACATCTCGATTTGCAGTTGCGAGCTTTGCTCGCCTGCCCCTTAAATCCTGAAATATTTGGTAGAAATATTTTTTCAAATTCAAATTCAAATTCAAATTCATTTATTTGCCAGAATATAGGTTTACAATGTATGATCTTAAAACTATAATGGCCCCTTTACATTCTACCATTACTTATGGTGTGCAAATCTTTAATTTTAACCTATACAATTACATTCCTTTAGTTATAAGGTCCAATAAAAACAGAAAATAAAATAAAATTATAGACAGTAACAACAGATAAACCAAATAATGTCTCATGCATAATAAGTATTTAAGGAACAAATTAATTAATTAATAGATGTCAAATTATACATAAAATCTTCAATAGTTCAGCCGATCTATAAAGTTTAATAAAAATGTCAGATAATAAATATAAATGTCATTATAAATTGTAATTGATAATGTCATAAATAGTATAATGTCACAGTGGTAATATATTAAAATTTGAACATTAATAAATTATTATAAGGTATATTACCATTCCAATTACTCCAATTACCAATATCATTTATCTTAGTTCCCTTCTCCGCGATCTGACATGTATTCATTAAGATTGTAAAAGCATTTTTCTTTTAACCATTGTGTTAACTTTTTTTTAAACATTGTCAAAGGTAAATCTTTAAAAGCGTCCGGTAATTTGTTATAAACCTTTACAGCATTTATGTACGAGTTCCTCTTAAACAATTCGAGCCTGCATTGCGGTAAACAGAGCTCATGTTTAAATTTATTTTTATTTCTAGGAGCTACATTTCGTTTAGTTACATCTTTGTATTTAGTGAAATATTCAGGATGTTGTTGTACAAATAGGCATAATTCTCTAATGTACATACACGCTAATGGCAGAATATAGAATTTTTTAAACAAGGGTTTACAACTATCCATATACCAGGCTCCAGAGATTGCACGTACACATTTTTTTTGAACTATAAACGCTTTTGTAATATCCACCGAATTACCCCACAACAAGAGACCATAAGTGAGTACGGACGACACGTATCCGTGATATGCACAAAGAGCAGCATCTGTTGATACCGTGACTCTCAATCTTTTTATTGCGTAGACAAATCTGTCGAGTTTATCACAAACGTAATCGACGTGTGTTTTCCAGTCGCAATTCTGATCCAACATTATACCTAGAAATTTTGTACTTGCAACTTGTTCGATAATAGTCTTATTATATTTAACATTTAACGTCAATGGATTTCTTTTATGGGTTTGGAATTGAATCATTTTAGTTTTCTCCATATTAATTTGTAAGTTGTTAGAATGTAGCCAGTGTATTATGTTGTCAATTGCTTTGTTTATGTCTTGTTCATACGTGTCTGCATTTTCACATTTCACAATGAGAGTTGTGTCATCGGCAAACAAGATCGTGTTATGGCAAGTGATATTTGGTAAATCATTAATATACATGAGGAATAAGAAAGGTCCCACTACAGTGCCCTGTGGCACTCCAAAATTATTTCGTCGATATTCACTTCTATGTACAACTTTTTTGTTATTATGTATTTTAGAGATTTCCACACATTGTTTTCTGTCATTTAGGTAGTCTCTCAACCAGTCGTTCGCTTTGCCTCTTATTCCATATTTTTCAAGTTTGTGTAAGAGCAACTTGTGGTCCACGAAATCGAACGCCTTACTCATGTCTAGGAAAATCGCAGCAGTTGGTAAGCCATCATTTATAGCCTGTGTGATAATTTTGATCAAATTGAAACATGCCAATGAAGTGGTACTATTTTGTCTAAACCCAAATTGCTCATCTTTAAGTATCCGAAAGCTTGTTGTAATTTTGCTATAACTTTCGTCAATATTGCTCTCTGTTACCATCTCGAAGTGTACGTTTGGTGTATTCTTGGTCACAAAAGCCCAAACATCTTCAAAAGAACCAACTTCTCCACCATATTTCACAAAATTATCAGCTGTTCGTTTTACGACTGCACCAATACCGTCCGGAGCTCCTTTACCGTGGCCGGATTCTTGGTAGTTCCATGTTACTTTAGTTATATTGTTGTTGATATCTTTTAATTTAGTGATCATATAAAAAATTATTTTATTTCTATATTGTCTTGAGAGTGAATCTGATAAGAAATGTACTATTTCATATGGTACTAGCTCTTGTGCCATATTTAAAATAGGACACAAGTGAGCCCATATGGCCCCAGCGTCATGTTTCAAACAATTACTAATCGTACAACATGATTTGGTTCTAAATATACCATCACTATCGTTATAGTAAAGAACTCCAGTATGTAAGAATACTTGTTCTCTACTTCCGCCGAAGTGGAAGGATTGTATCTCCTGATTATATTTCAAGCAATAGTTCTCACTCAAATCTACGTGAACTAGTATCTCTTTGTATTTCAAATTTTGTTTCAGTTACTTGATAATCTCATACTGCACAGTAATATTTAGATTGTGCTTAAGGAATGTATCCAAAGTTGACTCTAATTTGTAAATAACGTTGCGCGGATAATCTTCAATCTTTTTTTTATACTTACTATTTTAATCTTTTGTATTCCATCTTTCACCGTATATGGCTTTTTCTCTACAACCCACTGATAGTACATAATTTTTTTGTCATTTTGAAATTCATGATAGTTCAAAACTTTACCTGCGCAGAGTTCACATGTACGTTCGAGACATTTTTGCTTTGCATCACAACAGAGACTATTAATAACATGTGTTCCTTTACTTTCAGTGATGATCTCCGCGTTTTTGAGTGCCTTAATCAACAAACCTACGTTGGAATGCAATTTACATTGACAAGTGTCTCGCTCTGTATTAGGAAAAACAACCCAATAGGGGCTATATTTACAGAAAGTCGAATAACTTACACTGCATTGCTCCTTCAAGAAATTCACATGCAGATTTTTTAAATTGTCATTCAGGTACCTCTTCTGCTTCTTCACATCTCTCTTCTTAATAAACTCTCTTTTCCCCGCTGCAACTCTACTGTTTGTGTCTTCTTCAAAAAATGACTGGATTTGATTTATCAATATTTGTTTTTTTTCTATTGCGATATTTTTCTTTCTTCGGGAAAATGGTAATTTATGAAGCAGCTTATATTTTCTCAATCTTTTGTCATCTTTGATAACCGTAGCCACAAAGGAGACGGGGATTTCTGAGCCTGATTGTAATAAGTTGACGTATGGTTAAAAAAAAAGGTTATATTTTTCTATTACAAAATGTGAAATATCAGCCCATTTTACAATCTGGAAATTGAGAAATCCAAAAATTAAGTTATGGCTACGAACAAAATGGAATATCGATTAAATTATAATCGACTATCGTGACAGAGTTCATACTATTTAAAAGATGCTTTTACCAGATGATTAATTCAAATACATTAATTATTAGAATTAACGTATTAAACAGTTTAAACAAATTAAATATCTATAAAGATAAATGTTAAAATCGATTCACGTTTGCTAATCGATTATTGTATTTTTAGTCTATGGTGACATGTCAGTCAGTCACTCGTTTCGTATCGTTTAGTGTTAGTGCGTGTGCGTTTTGAATGTGTTTCCTCCCATAGTTTTATTGATATTTTCTTTGACCCCTGCTTTCTTTCTACGGACTTCTGATCTTGCTTCTTGTACGACCCTTGCTGCCATACTGGACACGGAGAGCCTCGCTTTTACGTTGGACTTGGACTTGTTTTTTGGATTCTACGACCAGCCTACCGATTGGATATTATCACAATGGATCGTCGTGTAAATTGTGGCATAGCGACTAGTCGCTGTAATACAGTGGGTCATCGAGCTTTAGATGACGAAATGATATTAGCAGTGATTCGTCAATGGCGTGCACCACAATCTGTAAGTACTTACTCACCTCCTGTTTATTAGCTCACCAGGGTCTACCACGCTGGCTTGCAATCTTCACGATGTTTTCCTACACGATTACATTTACAAAATAATAAAGTATAAATAGGTAAACATTTAAAAATCATATGAAGATTTACATTACATTGAACTAAGATATATATTTTTTTATTGTAATAGATATTTGCACACCTATTCAGGTAGGATATGGTTTAAAGATCTTCTGTTCTATGTATCACCTCATGTACCCATATTCAACCAAATAAATGATTTGAATTTGAATTAAATATCTATCGGACAGAGTCGGTTGGTTTAAAAAAAAGTAATCATGTTAACTGATATTAAAAACTTTTTCCATTTTTCAGGTAAACAGCAGTGACCATGTTTGCCAAACTTGCTGGGACTTGGGTCAAAGACCACCTCATGGTGAACCTAGACATCTTGGCCACCGTAGTGTTTGTCTCCGATGTGGACGTTCACTTGCATCTAGAGTCAGCCATTTACTTCACATATATTATAAATTCTCAATTCGCGAGGTGAGGTGGCACCTCGCGAATTGAGAATTTATAATGTTATTCAAGAGTTATTCAATTATACCTAGAGCTGTAAGTTGAATCAGTTTACATTTGTTTTATGTGCTTTTGTTATAAGTCAAATTGAGTTTTTTAATACTTCAATGATTATGTATTGTTTGTTGCAGATAGAAGTACCTAGTCGCATATGCCATACTTGTTGGGTTGCTGCAGACAGAGCTGCTGTCCATATGGTCTCTGGCCCATCAACTTCTTCCCAAGCAAGCCCAATTGAAGAAATACAGCCACAGGTACAAGTTCTTCCTGCTGAACCTCCAGTTGAAGAAGTTAGAAGTATTCAGCCTGAACCTACTATTGTATTACCAGATTACATGAGGGCTGTTGAAACAGAAAGTAGGTGCTTTATTGAAGGATGCCTGAGAACAGAGAGGTATAGAGTTCCACTTTCTACTAGAAAGATGTTGCTCAGTCGGTATAAATATTATGTACCTGAGAATAATCGTCTATGTGATAGACATTTAGTTATAGAAGCATGGGATTTTCTTACCAGTTTGAGAAATAATTATGTACAGACTTTTACAGCAAAACATATCCAGGACATGATGTCCTTAAAAGAAGTTGTAGAATCAGGATTACTTCATTTTGAGAGTATAGATGATATGGAAGACCATGTTGTGCATACGTGGATAGGGTTAAACAAAGCGCAGTTCCATCAAATGTTTAATGAGGTTCCTCAGTTATTAGAAATTCCTAGGGGGTCCCTAGCTTTAGCAGCATATTTAATTAAGCTTAGAACTGGGGATTCTGATGAGAGGTTGTCAACTTTATTAAAAGTGTCTAGGCGAACTCTAGAAAAGTGGTTACACCAAGTGAGAGATCTGCTGTATGAGTATTTTGTACCTAGACACCTAGGTTTAAATCATATAAATAGGCAAAACATAGTGCAAAGAAATCTGTTAATACCTAACACATTGTTTGGTAACTTTGAGGGAGTAGATAGGCCCATTGTAATATTTGATGGAACATATTGTTACATTGAAAAGAGTTCGAATTATTTATATAAAAAAAGAACATATAGCATGCACAAATATCGCAATCTTATGAAACCGTTTTTAATGGTATGTACCGATGGGCATAAAATTGATGTGCTGGGCTCCTATCCAGCCACCACTTCAGACGCTGATATAATGAAAAAGGAATTTTCAAATGAAAGACCATTACGGGAATACTTCCTTCAAGGTGATGCTTTTATACTGGATAGGGGCTTTCGTGATTCATTGCCCTTGTTGCACCAATGTGGATATAGGACATATGTGCCTGCATCATTAGAAGAGGGTGAGACACAGCTTTCCACTAGTGAAGCAAATAAATCGAGAGCAGTCACCATAATTATGTCGTTGGGTAGTGGAGGTAGTAAACGGCAGATTCAAAAGAGATTTTAAATTATTACGGCAAAATTATTTTAACGTAGCTAGTAAAAGTTTCATGAAAGATTTTGAGGTGGCTGCTGCTCTTTTAAAAAATTTTCACCCTCCTATTATTGATCGTGTAGGTGCTGGGGAAATATTAGTACAAATAAATATGAATATGAATACAGAAAATGAATTAGCAGAATGTATTGTAAGAAACCATTATAATAGGCGTAGGGCTGATTTTCAAACAATAACTGTACAAAATGATAACGTATATGATTTTCCCCAGCTTACCGATACTGAGCTAATACTAATATCACTAGGCACATATCAAATAAAGCAGGCACGTTCCTATTTTGGTGAACATGTAAGGGGCAATGATGGCTATGTGATAGAAGTGTGCAGGGAGGTCAGCAGCAGCCTACTTCGAGAGCTGTCAGCTACAAATACCTCATGGCTACTTAGGGGCCGCATTCATTCGAGACATATAAGTCGAAAAACGTATTTTGTTTACATTTTAGTCGACAGCTCTCGCAGAGGTGGGGAAGCAATAATAAAATATTATTGTAACTGCATCGTAGGCAAACGGACTGTAGGCTGCTGCGCCCATGTAATGTCAATAATATGGTACCTTAGTTGGGCTAGGTACCAAGATAATATTGTACCACCTGCACAATTTCTAGATGACATTCTAATTATAATTGAAGATGAATAAAATATACTAATTAAAAACGATTTTTATTTTTAATTATCATCTCCTTACCCATGATTTTTAATAGGTATTTGTGTTTCCTAATTTCCATCCACTCTACAAATATAATTAAGGCAAGTCAAAGTGCCGCTAGTGGCACTCTATCCCTATCGGATTAAGTGCCAGGGTCCGTTTAGGCACAAGAGAATGTAATGTTTTCGGAATTTGGTGTTTTACAGCGAACTAATACACCTTCTATAATTGTAACAGCATCCTATCTTTAAAAAAAAACAACTACCTATCGCACAATGAGGTTATACATCGCACTTCAAAAATCAGCTGTTTTGTTACGTAACCTCACTTTAACAAAATCTCTTTTAACTCGGCTCTCAGATTGCTAAAATCCGCAAAATTTTCAGTGATGGTTTGATAATATAGTAGCTATTAATTGACACCAATTTCATCTCTTTACATCCAGGCCCAAGATTGTATGAAAGCGTATTCGTCTCCTTTCCTCTTGTCTTTTTTAGGCATAGTATTATAGCTGTGTTGCAAATTTCGAGAGATAGTTTCGCTAAACAGTAGTTGTTTTTTTACTTCTTCCTTCTTTTCTGGTCTTATCTCTGTCAATACTTCGTCAACTTTTTTTTCGATAGAATCACACACTTTTTAAGCTATATTACTTCTTTTACGTAACACATCCTTTTCTCTTTCTAGTTTACTAATCTTATCTTTCAATTTATTTACCGTCTTAATATGATTGTAACGCATACGCCTTAATATACTATTGGACTTCCGTAATCGTACAGACATATTTCGATTGATTGTACTGGGACCTGGTTCAGACAGCATCAAGGGATCTGGTATGGGAGGCTCTGGATTAACATAATTTTCTGACTCACTCTGGGGAGGTGAGTTTTCCACCAATATTCTTTGTAATTTTCTTTCTTTTTCCTTCCTTTCTAAGTAGTTTTGTGAGTTTTTTCGCCAAAGCCTTCTTTGTTCTCGTTGTGCTCTAGGAGTCATGTCTTTAATGCTACAAATCTTATTCCTTTCTTTTCTCGCAAAATATCTACTTCTTTCTTTTTTTTTTTGTAGAGGATATAAATCAGGATCGTTTTTTATTTGTGCATATTTTTCTCGCTTACGTAGCCTATCTTTTGCCAGTTTTTCTTCTCTTGATAACTTTTTGCGAGTTTTCCCCATATTAGTACTGAAAATAATAAAATAGCCGCATAATAGAATTATAAACTACATAGAAAAACACGCGTCTCATGTTGATAATACATTTTTAACAGTACTTAATCAACCGTATTCGTAGTAAAAAAAAAAAAAAATATAAATAAACGGATGGTAATGAAGTGGAGATGAATGAAAAATTCAAACATTTTGATTAATAATTTCGTTACTGAATACATTAGAAACTCGAGAATAAAATAGGACCAAAATCAATTTGAGAGATAAACATATTAAGTATTTATAATAATTTTCTTACTACAGTACCTTGTGAAATAGAAGGAATGTGATGAAATTATTTCAGGACGAAGCACTATCAACAATACGAAGATCGTAAATAATTATGACAGCAATAGGCGCAGGTCCGCCTCGCTCCGTTTGCCGCGGCTGACTGACCAGTCTGTAGAAACACGTTGTGATCCGAACTATATTAAGAGCCCCTTTCAATTTCGCGGTCTAAAAACAGCAAATTCAAGTTTTTTCAGCTCAAATTTCTCAATAACCTTAAGATATTTGTTTATTTTTTAAATGCAAAATTATTCATCACCTATTTAACTAGTAAGTCTTTTGATAAAAAATTTGGTAACTACTCAATATAAATTACGAAAAATAAAAATCTAACACAAGTATTTACATTAGCGCGAAACACCAAGTTTTTCAATTGCTTTTATAGCTTACTGGTAGCAAAAATCTATCTGAGAAAAATCTTTAATACTGGGCACATAGTATAGTACTAACCCTACAGGTTATTTTTTTTTTAATAATGAAAGAGTACTTTAAAAAAAATGTATTCCAAGCTGAAAAAACGCAATAAGATCATGTGCAAAATCATCGTCTACACGTAAGAATTTATTGGAAATAATAATAAAAGTTTAAAATTTCAAAAAATTTGGTTCTTATCTACCAAACTCAATTTTTATATTTTATTTTTGACTACTTATTTAATTGTAGTAAAATATCTAAATAATGCTTTATAAACCGATGCGCTCGCTCGAGGCAATCAGGTGGCACGCGCGCCCACCAGACTACAAGCGCTTCCCGCGCGACACCATCGTAGACGTAGCACAACCACCGGATAGACCCTTCTGAGTAAGTCGCCCTCAGCCTACACGCGGCTTACCCATGACAAAAAGAACTCTACAATCGTTACACGACACCCGCAACGCGCAAAGCGATCTAGGTTAATATAGGCGCTAAGCGCGCGGCCCACACACACATGACTCCACACTCGCAGAAAAACCCAAAAAGTACCACACGAGCAACGCACACACAACTCAAGTCGCTCGACACACACTACAACGCTCCGTACCCTACAGCGCTACCGGCTAGATCTGGTTCACGCTGCGGGGGGCGGGGAAGACTCCCACTGTGGGGAGCGCCAACCAAAACCGACGCCCTCGTTGCTAGACCGGCTGGGCTTTCCCTAGGGAACTAGGGATCTCACCCGGCAGGGGCCTGGTCGCACGGGCGCCGTGAAGTACTTAGGGCGCTCCTACAGATACACCCCAGAAACACACCCCAAAACGCTGAGGGGAGGCAAGCTGCCCCCCCCCTCTTGCGAATAGGTGTGCATTAAAGCACTCCCACCCCCTCCTAGGAGGGGAGGGGAACCCAATGACGGGCCCCCGATTTCGTGGGCCAAGAGAATCATCCCTCGGGCAAGGGGCCAATAAAGCCCCAAAACCGATTCCTCGCGCCCCCTTCGGGGGCGCAGAGACGACTAGACGAGGCAATCAGTCGCGCTCAAGGGCTTCTTGACGACGGACCTGTATCGCTCGTGACGTTCGCCGCTCCCGACGTAACTTGCGAATAGCTCGTGATTTTGTACTAGGCCTAACCAGTTTTGAGACTGTGAGTATATTTTTTTATTTATTTATGCATAGTGTGACACTTTATGATTTGTTAATGTTATTCATACATATTGATGTTTTGTATTGCACTATTAGTAAAACAATGTTTAATTTTTAGAAAATGGGTCGAATGAGTGAACTTTATTATCACGAAAAAATCAATGGTAAAAAGAAAAAAGTTGAAAAAACACGGAAGGCATGCGCAGTTCTTAGGTAAATAATAATTGTTGCCATCATCTATCATCAATAATAGTAAATTACCACAATTTTCTTACCAAACTAAGATTAGTTTGGTAAGAAAATTGTTGTAATTTACTGTTATTTCTGTAATCAAAAAATTTGTTAATTATATTTTTAGAGAATTAAATTGACAGAAATCTGCCGAAAATCAAATATTACCTGGAACATCGGCGATGAGCGAAAAGGATCGGGACACAAGGTAATTCTTTTTACCTAGCAATAATTATAGTTTACTACATAAATCACGAAAGTTTCATCACCATCAACAACTGCCTATAAGAAATTGAATAGATTTTTTGGTAGGTACCTACAAATTTTTATAATAAATGTATTATTAATTATTTTCAGTTACACTAGATAACAATCAGGATTCACCATTACGCCTTGCATGACCACCATAGAAATGGATATTGTCGACGGAAAAATAGACAAAATAACAAATGAATGACAGATTGTGATTGTGAATCTGTCATTTTTCTATTCTTCCGACGACAAAACTCGTTTCTATTGTGGTCAAGTTACGCTTGCTGGCTCGTTATCAGTAGGTGAAAAGGGGGAAACACGGTATTTTTCAACTATTAATTATTGTGCAAACACACTGTATATCTATATCTTCTGTACAAATAAATAAAATTGAAGTATCTGTTTGTAATGTCAAAATAACCGCCACCGGAAGACCAAAGATACCCTTGATAGCAGACGCGAGTTGGTGTAAACTCATGCTTGTATTGTTGATATAATAAAGAAAATAAAAAGTAGGTTGTATTTATTTTGACGCCGTTGCTACACCTTTAATTAAAAAAAAAATTACAGGAAATGATACATTTTATTAAGATAAGGGTGGGCTACAAACAAAATAATGTTTCGTTTGAGTTGAATTTGCTATCTTCAATATTAAAGTACTTTTCCTCCATGTCCCACTCGGTTTTATCACCATAAAAATAAATTTTGTAGCTTTATAATACGACAAGTTGGGTCGCTATACTATACTCTCATGATGGTCTGCAGTCTTATAGCGACGGAAATTACTAATAATATCTACATACATAATTATATAATATCTAAAGAATACAGGACTACAATAACACGTGTAATTCGTTACAGACTTATCTTATATACGCTGGTTACACTTTATAGTTTGCTTTTACTATAATGTATGCCGTACATGGGTATCGA
Source organism: Agrochola macilenta (assembly GCA_916701695.1). NCBI lineage: Eukaryota > Metazoa > Arthropoda > Insecta > Lepidoptera > Noctuidae > Agrochola > Agrochola macilenta. The sequence goes on along the minus strand of OU753583.1, from coordinate 688,626 downwards.
TATTATTATAGGGTACGTAAACATAACACGTCTTATCCACAATAAAATCCATCCAATATTACGGAACCTATTAAGTAAAAACTATGGAGTGCTGATAATGGCGGTAACGGACCAAGATGATTGTTCCAGCTGCACCATGCGACAACGCACACTACGATTGTCAGCAATAGTTCGAACGTACACAGACACACTTCGCTCCCATAGTTACCTAAACTAGTAGCGCGCCGAAATTGATAGGGGCTCTTAAGGAACCGAATAGCCCATACCAAATTATGAAGTTTCCGAGTACGGACGGCGATGAAGTTTCTTTTGTGACAATTAGAAAAAAATTAAAATCTTCTACTATTACTGAGTTAATGGTATAATCAAACTACATAAACAATAGGTCAGGGGTTTGGTTTTTATATATCGTATTAATTAAAGCCATCAGTTCAAATGTAGACAAATAAACATGAAAACATCCGCCGAGGTCCCTAGTTGGAAACAGAGAGGAATGATTTAACCACAGTTTTATTAGCTTTTTTAGTAAAAATTTACGAATCAAATTGTAATATTAGCGATACTCCTTTTAAAGTAATTATGTTTTTACCCATCCTGCATAAAAAAACAGATAAAAAAAAAAAAACATGGGTAAATTAGTCTGGATATCTTTTTTGCACGAAAATACGGAACGACCCAATAACATTTCATAATAATAAAACTTATTCAAAAATATGTATAAATGGGTAAAATAGAGTATAAATCATTAGAAGTAATGTAGGTATTACAAAGTATTATGATGCCTGTACTAGGATAAACCTGTATCACAAGCGGCATGCGTTCTTACAATTACTATTTGGACAACTGATTTCTTAAACAATATTTAACATAAGTTTTAAGAATAGTAACATATTTAATTTATTATGTTATAATCTACTTAAATACTAATAATTAAGGTAATTTTAATTTCTATATTATTTACGGAAAATACGTGGTTGTTAACACTTAGTTACACGATGATGATTGTTAACTAGATTAATAACTAGGTTGAAACAAATACTGCATAAATCACCTTCAAGGCTAAGTTTAGTTTTTGAAGCGGTCGACTAATGTGCTTAGACAGCGAAAAATCGCAGGTAAGTAGGACAGTGCAGTGGCCGGGGATATTGTTAAGTCAGCAATAAGCGATATGACGCACTAGGTGCCCTCATAGTCGATGCAGTTAATATATCTGTATTCTGCTATTTTGCTAGCAGGGCATTCAGCGTCTCCCGTTTTGTGATCACTGGGCTTTTAAAAGGCTCGACCAACCAACGCGACTTGTCGCACGACGCGATATTGCGATATTATATCCGTAGAACAACTTCTATGAAAACGCGCGCGACACTTCACACAGGAGCTATATGTCACGCCGCAACACAGATACTCAATACTCAATACTCAATACTTTATTGCATTCCATAATGTGAGATAAAACAGTTGGTATGTTAGACATTGTATCAATCATATATCGCGTCACGTGATGCGACACCCGAATCGCAGTGCGGCACCCACAAAGGAGAATGTTCCTTTGTTATTGTCGCGCTGCGAATCGCGTACCTGACGCGATTTGCAGCGCGACACCAAAAATAGGAACATTTTGTATGGTGTCGCCGCGATATCGCTTAGCTGACACCAAGAGTAAATGGCGGTACATTCCGAATCCGACCATCATAGCCGGCGACCTAAACAGCAAGCACCCAGCGTGGAACAGCGGCACAAATAACACTGCGGGAAGACGGCTCTACGCCGACGCAGAGGCCCGCGGTTACGACGTGTCCGGGCCAGAGGTGCCCACGCATTACCCGGACAACCCCGCTCACATACCCGATGTACTGGACATAGTCGTCCACAAAGGCCTAAGCTGCCAGATCGCGCAGGACGTACTAGACGACGAGCTACAGTCAGACCATCAGCCCGTGCTCGTACGCCTATCTGCCCATACGACGCGAGTTGCCCACTAAGCGCCACGTCGAAGCACGGACTGGGACATTTTTAAAGAAAGGATGGAAACCACCACACCTGCTCGGCCTGTCACCAACGTCACAGAAGTGAACGAGCTGGCTGAGGGGCTCACTGCTTGCATGCAGAGCGCCTTGGAGACGGCGACATGCACCTCAACCGCGCCCCAGGGCCGCTATAATAAGCTTCCCGCCCGCATAGTAAACATGATCGCCGACAAAAGGCGTTTGCGTAAGCAGTGGCAACAAACGAGATGCCCCACCATGAAAAACCAGCTCAACCGGCTCACGGACAAGGTGAAGGCTGAATTACAGGCACACACCAACGAGGGCTGGGAGAACTACATCCACTCCGCTGACAGCGACTGGACGTCGGTATTCAAGATTTGCCGACGTCTAAAGAACACCCCAGCCCCGGTGCGCCCGCTGCTTAACAGCGGCGGGGCGCTTACGATACACGGCTACAGACCGGGCCGAAATATTCGCTGCCCATCTGGAGCGTCAATTTACGCCAAACCCAACAGAGGCTCACGACCATGTCGCAACAGTCGAGCAACACCTTGGAAAGTTCTTCAAGACGCCGGTTGCTCCTGATGAAGACCCAATCTTCGTCTCCCTGGGCCAAGTCTTGAGTGCAATAAGACGCACCAAGCCTAAGAAGGCACCCGGTGTGGACGGAATAACAAACGCCGCACTTCGCCACCTGCCACCGAAAATGGTGGCGGCACTAGCTCGCCTATATAACGGCATACTCCGTTGCCGCGGGAGTGCCGCAGGGGAGCTGTGTCTCGCCTGCGTTGTACTCAGTGTACACGGACGACATACCTGCCACGCACACAGCGAAACTCGCGCTGTACGCCGATGACGCCGCGTACATCACCACTTCACTGCCGGCTGACCACGCGGCTATCAAGATGCAGCGCGCCCTGGACGACCTCCCCGACTGGCTCAGCACATGGAGACTGTCGGTGAACGCAGGTAAGACGCAGGCGATCATAGTTACGGCACGCGGCCGTATGCACCCACCGAGCCTCGAGCTCATGGGGACCGAGGTCAAGTGGACCAAGACCGCCAAGTACCTGGGGGTCACACTCGACAGCCGGCTCTCCATGGGCCCGCACGTCTGCAACACCGTCGCACGGGTAAAGGTGACTCGACACCTCCTCCGCCCGGTGCTCTCGTCACGCCTCCCGTTGCGAACCAAACTGGGGATCTACAAGACCTACGTGCGACCGCAACTCACTTACGCCGCCCCGGCTTGGCTCGCCCTCACGGCCGAGATGCACAAGAAGAAGCTCCAGACGCAGAAAAACATCATGCTGCGTCAAATAACTAAAGCTCCTCGGTTCGTGAGGAACTCTGTAATCCACAGAGACCTGCGTGTCGAGAGCGTCGAAGATTTCGACACTAACCTGACGCGGAGGATGTTCGTGCGTGCCGACGTCTCTGAATTGCACCATATCAGAGACAGCACCGTGGCACGCGCCCACCAGACTACAAGCGCTTCCCGCGCGACACCATGACAAAAAGAACTCCACAATCACTACACGATACCCGCAGCGCGCGAAGCGACCTAGGTTAATATAGGCGCCAAGCGCGCGGCCCACACACACATGACTCCACACTCGCAGAAAAAACCAAAAAAGTACCACACGAGCGACGCACAAATAAAATGAAATGAAATGAAATGAAATTGTTAATTCTGTAAATAGGATATCGGAATCACTTTTACACGTCATATAAAAAATATTAAAAATAAGCTAGGTGAGGTCGGTGTTTCCTATCTGACTATGAGAAGAAAGGCCGAAACAAACTCAGAGGTCGCAGTCTCTTTTAAAGTGCAGACATAATCTTGGTCAAGCCATATGAGGACCATGTAGATTAGTGTCTGAAATGGTCTTTTGAGAAAAGAACCACACAGATTTGAGTGGACCTGTCCAGTCAGTGCAAGCATTTGTCAGTAATCGTGGAGCTCAACTCAGAACATAAGGAGCTCAACTCGACGAACAATACCAAAGAAAGGACATTTGGGTAGGGCGCATAAACTACTCAAACCGCCAAACCATTATTAAAACTATCTGAGAAAGGAAATAAAAAAATGAGTAGAGAAAACAAAAAAAAAAAACTACAAAAAAAAACATCCACATAGTCCCCACATTCACAATAGGTAATTAAAAAATTTAATACTTTACAAAGTAATCATGTCATGTTAGTTTAATGGGTAGTTTCGAATGTCAATGGGAAGTTTGTTGCAAAAGCGTATACATTGACCCATGAACGAGTTGCCTACTCTGTGGAGACGAGTGTGATGTACAGCAAGGTTGTGTTTATTCCTGGTATTTATATTATGAATATCGGACATTTTCTTAAAATTTTATATGTTTTTGTGTACATACAAAAGGTTTTCAAATATATATTGTGAGGCTACAGTCAGAATATTTACTTCTTTGAATTTTTCTCGAAGGGAATCTCTCGGACCTAGAATGTAAATGGCTCGAACAGCCCTTTTCTGTAGAACAAAGATAGAGTTAAAGTCCGAACAGGTTCCCCAGAGAAGAATCCCATATGACATAAGACTATGAAAGTAACTAAAATAAACAATTCTGGCTGTATCGACGTCAGTTATCTGTTTATTTTTTTTAACAGCATAGGCGGCTGAAGTTAGCCTTCCCGACAATTTTTCTATGTGTGGGCCCCATTGTAGTTTACCGTCAATAGTGATTCCAAGAAAAACTGTCGACTCAACAGAGTCCAGCTCTATTCCATTTACTTGAACATTGGTAATTAGCTGCCTGACATTTGGCGTTGAAAATTTAATGAGTTTAGTCTTTTTTTCGTTAAGGAGAAGATTATTTACATTAAACCATTGCACAACTTTAGAGAGTGCATCGGTAACTTGTTCAAAGTTGACTAACTGACGTTTGATTTTAAAAATAAGGGAAGTGTCATCTGCGAATAATACGATCTTGTGATTATCCCTTATGTGGTAAGGTAAGTCATTTATATAAATAAAAAATAAGAAAGGACCTAGAATTGAACCCTGCGGAACGCCCATGGTGACCGTAGATCCTGCAGATCTCTTGCCATTAACATCGACCCTCTGAATTCTGCTGTTCAGGTAAGAAGTCAGAAGGTCGAGAGCCTTGTCCCTCATACCATAGTGGTACAGTTTCCTGATGAGTGTATCATGATGTATGCAATCGAAGGCCTTCGACAAGCCGCAGAAAATGCCAAGAGTATCTTGCGACTTCTCCCAGGCCTCGAATATGCTTTTCAGTAATTCCACGCCCGCGTCTATAGTTGAACGACCCTTTGTAAAACCAAACTGTTTTAGATGTAGTAAATTATGTGCATTGAAATGTTCTAACATTTGTTTCAAAATTAATTTCTCAAAAATTTTGCTTAATAATATCGTAATATTGAAATAGGCCGAAAATTCGTAGGATCAGTTGTGCTGCCAGACTTGAACAGTGGAATCACTTTGCTAAGTTTCATCAGATTAGGAAATACACCAGATGCAATACAAGAGTTAAAAATAATTGATAAAAAGGGTGAAATAACATCAATTATTGAAGACATGGTATGTACTGATAGTCCCCAAAAGTCAGCAGTTTTTTTTACATCAAGATTTTTAAAAGATTCTATAATGTCTTTAGCAGAAGCAATTGTAAATTCAAAAAGTTTGTCACATTGTGGTACACATTCTTTTAGTATTGAGTAAGCAGAAGTGGGGGACGACGATGACAGAGTTTTGGTTGTTAAAATGGGAATATTAGTGAAGAAATTTTCAAACTCAATTGCCACCACCACGTCTGCCTTAATTTCTACATCATTGATTTTTAGATGGAAGTCACGAGTCCGTACCGTCGTTCTTCCCGTTTCTGAATTAATAATATTCCAGGTTGTTTAAATTTTATTTCCAGAAGATATTATTTTATTTTTAATGTGCATGGCTTTTGCTGAGGAACAGGCTCTTTTTAAAGTTTTAGAATATTTCTTAACAAATTCTTTAAAAGTTTCATCATGGTTATATGATTTTTCATGATACAGTTCAAATAACCTTTGCCTACTTTTGTAAATACCTGGTGTTGCCCAATCACTAAATATAACGCGGTCACAAACAGGCAATGTTTTTGAGGTGAAAATCTTCCTAAACTCACAATTGATGAGGTTAAATAGTGAAGTATAAACTCGATCCGGGTCGTTGTGATAAGGCAAACCCGGTAGTTTTTCCATTAAACTATTTTTAAATTGTCCTAAGCGACTTTTATTTACAGGAACAAAACTCACAAGTTTTTGAGCTCTGTCTGTTTTCTGAGGGAAAGTGACTAACTGGCCACAGTGATCAGAGTCCAACTCATTTATAATTAAATGGCTAGAAGGTCTTAAGTTTGTAAAAATATTGTCAATGCAGGTAGCACTAGTGGCAGTTATTCTAGTCGGCTCAAAGAATGTATTGTACTCACACACACAACTCAAGTCGCTCGACACACACTACAATGCTCCGCGCCCTACAGCGCTACCAGCTAGATCTGTTTCACGCTGCGGGGGGCGGGGAAGACTCCCCACTGTGGGGAGCGCCAACCGAAACCGACGCCCTCATTGCTAAATCGGCCTTTGTTGGGCCTTCCCTAGGGAACTAGGGATCTAACCCGACAGGGGCCTGGTCGCACGGGCGTCGTGAAGCACTTTTTTTATTTTTATTTTTTTTTATTCATAACAGCTTAAACTATCATGACAGGGTTTACCCTAATGCGACAGCTAAGAACCTAAACTAATATTACTTACAACCAAATTAGAAAAATTTAAAACTAACAATATTATTAAAATTAAATAAAAATTAAACACAAAAACAGCATTAAATAATTACTATCAAAACATAGTCAAAAAATTATAAAAAAAAGTTAAAATTAAGTATTATTTTGCTTGTAGCCTAATATAAATAGTAATACCCTTGCGAATTCACTAAAACAACATGTAAACACATCAATCTGAGTTTGAAGGTCGATAATGGTACGGATAGCTCTGCTAAGGGGTGCCTTGGCAAGCAGGTTAGTTCTGGCTGTAAGTACCAGTAGCAGTTGCGGGCTGCGCCGCCTCCACACGAAGCGGTCCGGCACACACAGACTCAAGCGCTGCAATACTCCCGGGTGGCTCACCACTCCACGAAGCACCTTCACCAAGTAGGCGACCAGTGTAAACTCCCGTCGAACATACAGTTGATTATAGCCAACCATGCCCAGGACAAACAGAGTGGGATACATCAGTGGGTAAAACGGATATACCCCATATAATTTCCTGAACAAATGGCGCGTGAACTTGTTCTGAACACGCTCCAACATTACAGAGTACTTAGCTTCATGTGGAGCCCATATGACCGCACTATGTTCCAGATGACTCCTGACTAGTGCATCATACAGGACCCTAACTGCTGTGATGTTTGTGAAGCTTTGTGTCTGTCTCAGAAGAAATCCTTAGTTTCTGTACGCCTTCTTACAGATCTTGGTTACATGCTCACGGAATGTCAGATCGGGAGTCATGAAAACACCCAAGTCTCGCACCTCCGTGACTCGTTGCAGTGGAGCCGCGTCCACCACGTATTCATAGAGCAGTGGTGCACGAGCACGGGTGTAACTCATCAACGAGCACTTGGATACGTTGAAGTACAGTTTGTTTTCATGGCTCCATTGAACTATTCGATCGATGTCTTTCTGAAGGCGCCTGCAATCAGACTCGGACCTAATCTCAAGCAGCAACTTGAGGTCATCAGCAAATAATAAACAAGCGCCATGTCTTACGACTTCTGGCAAATTGTTTATCATAATAATGAATTCTAGAGACCCCAAGTTGGTGCCCTGACTTACACCCGACCAAGTGAAATATAAGTCGGATTCACATCCGTTGCAGTTCACATACTGCTGTCTTCCTTGCACACTTAGGGCGCTCCCACAGATATACCCCAGAAACACACCCCAAAGCGCTGAGGGGAGGCAAGCTCCCCCCCCTCTCGCGAATAGGTGTGCATTAAAGTACTCCCACCCCTCCTAGGAGGGGGAGGGAAACCCAATGACGGGCCCCAATTTCTTGGGCCGAGAGAAGAATTCCTCGGGCAAGGGGCCAATAAAGCCCCAAAACCGATACCTCGCGCTCCCTTCGGGGGCGCAGAGACGACTAAACGCCGTGGGCTCAGTAGTAGACGACTACACGCCGTGGGCTCAGTAGTAGACGACTACACGCCGTGGGCTCAGTAGTAGACGACTACACGCCGTGGGCTCAGTAGTAGACGACTACACGCCGTGGGCTCAGTAGTAGACGATCTTCGTCATAGGACGAAGATCGTGCATATATCAAAATCGTACGATGTGACGTCACTTGTTGACTATCGGATATAAAAAGCCGCCGCTCCGCCGTTCTCGCCCCTAACCTACGCTCGACACCGCTCGCGGACGGACGTGCTGCGCAGTGTGTACGAGATTCCGGTTTCCGGCTCAGTGGTTTCTGCTGTGGTTCCTGCAGTGGTTCCCGAACCGTCTATCGTCGCGCCCTGCGACGAGTTCTTCTATAGTCTGTGGACTATCATCGACCTATTAATTGTTTGTCTTTTTCAAGACACAATTAATAAATATTTCTTAATCAGAGTATTGTCTCAGAAACTTAATCGTCGCTTTTTTGGCCCCTTCTGGGTAAAATCCACAGTTTCGTGGTTCTCGGTGGAAACCCATACGGTGCCAACGAAACCGAGAGGGTGTTGCCCCAATTGCACCCGCCGAACCCCTTCAGGGCTAGGTTAATCAGTTGGACGGGTCCCAGTGTTCGGCCTTGGGGGATCTCCTAGTCGACATTGGTGACAGTTTTCCCTTCACAGCGACTCACCTAGTGTCGATCGGGTGTGTCTACACCCGGCACACTGGACTGGTTAGGACCCCGTTGCACAATAAGATAGGCAACGGGCAAAAGCAAGCTTAGGGCTCACCACTAAGTACACAACCTCCCTGTCTATATGTCTGTCTGTCAGTTGCGCGCGCGCATCCATTCGGAGTGGTCGCGTGAATTCGAAAATGAATGTTCTAAAGTGTAACGAGTGTAATATCGTCATTGACGAAATGCTAGCGTATATACAAAATAAAGTGTCGGTAATCGATGAAGTAACTCTGGTACGAGTTTGCACGTCTTCGTTTACAAGTGAAGAAATTAAGAAATCGAAATCGTTGTTATTCGATTCCATACCTACAGGTTCTCGTAAAATCTTGAGGAAGAACAAAGGGAAGGAAGAAAGAGACTTGGCTGATATCGTCAATCTGTTTAAATCCGCAGAACCAGATATAATACCAGTGTTTGTGGCCCGACAACTGGAAAAATTACCACCAATTATGTGGGATCATCTGGACTGCACGAAATTTTTAAAGGATCTACTGCGAGTAAAGACCGAAATAGAAGAATTTAAATCAACATATGCCACATTAAACCAGTTGAAAGAATTAAAATCGGAGTTTTTACAATTCAAAAATGATTCATTACCGCCAACCTCGGTATGCAAGGTAAACATGAGGAGGGGGGCCTGGGTAATGGATAGTGGACCGGAGGGTTTATCGCATCATCATAACTCTACGATAAACGAACTGTATAACAATGATAAAGAATCATTGAATAATGTAGGTGAGAGTGCCATACAGAACCGATACCAAGAAATAGGGAGGGTAGTAGCAAAACATACCGACTGTGATTTATCAAGACGGCAGCGGTCAGCGATAGACAACTTGGATGACGTAGTCGCGAGCGGCGGCGGCGGTGGCGCAATCAGTGTGGCGAACTCACCCGAGACCGGTTTGAAGCAGATGACGGTTGAGTCTACGTCATCGCAGGCAGGCGTGATCGTACAGTGCGGGACACAGCTGACTCATAGCGATAACGGCATTAACGTTGTTGGACGTAATTGCGACAGGGTATTGGACGCAGTACCTGCTCCTCTGAATGATGACAATGGTGGGTGGCAAAGGGTAGAACGGCGCCGGAAACATTTGAAATATAGATACTCGGGCAAGACGGGTGTGGCGAGAGACCTGGAGTTTAACTTTAGGGCCGCCGAAAAGAAAATGCCTATGTTTATTACGAATGTCCACAGTGAAACTACGAAAGAGGATATTATTAAATATATTCGCTCGAAAACACATGAGTCAGTTTCGTTACAGAAAATCAATATTAAAAAGCAGACAGATCATAGTGCGTTTAAATTTTTTGTATCTGAGACGAAATTAACTATGTATCTGGATGAAAAACTCTGGCCTGAAGGTATAATTTTCAGGAGATTTGTGGATTTTAGTCACAAAAATATGAACAAAGCTACTTCTGTATCCGGCTCAACTAACAACAACAATGGATAAACGCCCATATAGATTAGCTAGTTATAATTGTAAAAACATTAAACGCTCTGTGGACGGCATCAGAGACCTATGTCGCTCATGTGATTTGATCGCCCTGCAGGAAACATGGCTTCTACCGCATGAGGTACCGTACTTGAGCACGGTCGATAGTGAGTTCGGGTATACCGGTGCCTCGGCAGTGGACACCTCGGCGGGAATATTACGCGGGAGGCCGTTCGGTGGCGTCGCCCTGCTTTGGAGGAGCAGTGTTTTCCTAAATGTGTCAGTGCTACGGTGCGATAATGCTCGTGTTTGTGCAATTAAAATCGTTACAAGTGATCGGCCTGTAATTGTAATGAGTGTGTACATGCCTACAAATGTGACAGAAAACCTACCGGAATTTACGGATTGTCTAGGGACGGTGAGTGCTATAATAGATGAGTACGGTGTAGAATCAGTTTTTGTGTTGGGCGACTTTAATGCCGATCCATGTGAACTATTCTATAACGAACTTGTACATTTCTGTAGAGAACAGGTATGGACTTGTATAGATGTTGAGTTGTTGGGGCCTCACTCAGATACTTATACTTTTATTAGTGAGGCACATGGAACGTGCATTTGGTTGGATCACTGTATTGTTACGCAATCGGCAAAACATTCTGTCCTTAATGCTTATGTAGACTATAACACTTTTTGGTCTGATCATTTTCCGCTTATTATCGAGTGTAATTTAAACTTATTAACGCCAAAGCTACCTGTTAAAAGTGTACTAAGCAGCGATGTGTTGTGGGGGGACAGAACTGATGGACAAATTGCGTTGTATGCTAAAGAATGTCATAGTAGGCTACGACGTATTGATTTTCCTGCGGAGTTTGTAAGCTGTGGGGATAGATACTGTAGTAATTCGGACCATGGGCGTATTCTTGATAGGCTTTATTCTGACATTGTGGCTGCCTTACGAGGGGCGGCGTCGGCGACGGCAACAGTGCGTGGAGGCACGCACGCGAGGAGAGGTGGGAATGGCCCACGCATTGCTGGGTGGAATAGACATGTTAGCGGGGCTCACCGGGTGGCTAGGACGATGTTTCAAGAGTAGGTGATGTGTGGTAGGCCAAGATCTGGGTGTGTATATGACGAAATGTGTCAAAGTCGAAAAATATTCAAGTCTAGACTTAAATGGTGCCAAAACCATCAGGACCAAATCAAAATGGATGCCCTTGCTGAAAAGCATAAGAGTAAGCACTAACGTAGTTTTTGGAAGAGCACCAACAAAGTAAACGTTCGACCTGGACTTCCAGTGAGTGTCGAGGGTGCGTGTGACCCGAAGGACGTTGCTGATATTTTCAGGGACCATTTTCGTGTACTGTCCCCACGGGGAGTGGCGGGGAAGGTGCTCGATGTTGAGATGTCAGTCGGGGACGTGGGGACTGGCTTCGTTGCCAAAGATGTGGCTCAGACTATAAAAGCTATATCTAAGGGCAAGTCCCCCGGCCACGATGGACTCAGCATCGAGCACCTGGTTCACGCTGGCCCGCATATTAATAGAGTCTTAGCAATGTTTTACACACTATGCGTGAGCCATTCGTACCTACCATCTGATTTCATGAAAACCGTAGTAGTCCCTGTAGTGAAAAATAAAACGGGAATGTTGCCGACAAAAGTAACTACAGGCCGATTTCTCTTGCAACGGTAATTGCGAAGGTCTTTGACGGTTTGCTTAATACACAGTTAGACAAGTACCTGGATCTGCACGATAATCAGTTTGGGTTTCGACCTCGACTGTCAACTGAAAGTGCAATACTGTGTCTTAAGCATACCGTCAGATATTACACAGATCGAAAGACTCCAGTGCACGCCTGCTTCCTCGACCTGTCCAAGGCTTTTGACCTGGTGTCATACGAAATCCTGTGGGCCAAACTCGTAGGTATAAACCTGCCACGTGAACTTGTCAACGTTTTTAAATACTGGTACAGTCATCAGGTCAATAGCGTTAAGTGGGCGGGTACAATGTCAGAGCCGTATCAGCTGGAGTGCGGGGTGAGGCAGGGGGGGTTGACTTCCCCCTCCCTTTTTAACCTGTACATGAATGCCTTGATTGTCGCGCTCAGCAGCCAGCATGTTGGGTGCCATGTCGGTGGAGTCTGTGTCAATAACCTCAGTTATGCTGACGACATGGTGCTGTTGAGCGCGTCAGTCGGTGGCCTCAGAAGGCTGGTGCAGACCTTTGAGGAGTATGCCCTTAGTCATGTGATGAAGTACAATGTGACCAAAACCCAATGCATGGTCTTTGAGGCCGGTACGAAGCGTTCGCTAAACTATCCACCCGTTTTTCTAAATGGTGTTCCACTCGAAAGGGTGGATCAATTTAAGTACCTAGGGCATTTAGTTACGACCGACCTCAAAGATAATGCTGACATGGAGCGGGAACGAAGGGCTTTGTCGGTGCGGGCGAACATGCTCGCACGTAGGTTTGCACGGTGTTCGAGGGAGGTGAAGATAACGCTCTTTAGGGCGTACTGCACGTCCTTCTACTCGTGCAGTCTGTGAGCGAGGTACACGTGTGCATCATACGGAGCCCTCCGCGTCCAGTTCAACAACGCGTTCAGGGCTGTATTGGGGCTGCCTCGCTACTGCAGCGCCTCAGGTATGTTTGCACCGATTGCTTCCACGCGACCATGCGCAAGCGGGGCGCGTCCCTGGTGCGTAGGGTGTGGGGCAGCACCAATGCCGTCCTGGCGATGATCGTGGACCGGATGGACTGCTTATACTTACGGCACTGCTGTGATAGGCATGTTGCCGTCAGCAGGGCCGGGTAGAAATCTTTTTATTTTTATTTTATTGTGTTTTTCGTTGTTTGTCTGTATTTGTGTGTACCACATTATGAGTGAAGGTTGCTCGAAATAAATGTATTTTATTTTATTTATTTTATTTTTATACCCGACAGGGAGGGTTTACACATCCCCAGCCAATCCGCCCGGGGAGTTAGTGTTAGAAATTGTTAGGAGAAATAGGAACCATTCCTCTTATTAATCAAAGTAATTTAAAGCCATTATAATGGAGGAATTATTGAAGTCTCTTCAAGACGACATTAAGTCGCTTAGAAGCGACAATGCAGCCCTAACTAGCATCCTTAAAAGGATAATAACCGTCTCGCCCTCCCTGAAAGATGAGTTTGGCCCGGAAATAATTGCACTACGACGGCCCACTCAATCTATTCCCTCCGCTCCTATCATCGCTGAAAGCAGCATTGATAGCCCATGCTCTCCCCAGGTAGAAAGCCCTCTTAGCCCGCTGATGTCTATGGACACAGATGAAACAGTCGTTTCAACGAAACGCGTCACGACCCCTTACCCGTACAGTTCGGAACCTGAGGCTAGATTTTCTTCTTCCTCCGCTTCATCCGACTCTGATGACGATGGGTTCACCCCAGTCAACGAAAAAGGGAAAAAGCGGAAGAATAAAAAGCAATCTTCCACCCAGGCCAGCAAATAAGTAATGTTTGAGGATCGTGACTCATTCTCACTTTCCCCGTTATCCCCAGCCCCACCCGCTACTTGCACTACCTTAGCTACCCCCTCCCCCGCCCCCCCGCCCGACCGCGTCATCCTCTTCGCAGGTTACCCCCTCCCACCTAATTCTGGCCCTAAGAAGGTCTCTCCGCCACCACCCGTGTTCATACAGGACAAGGGCAAGTGGACGGACGTGTCTAAATGGTGTTGCGATGAAAAAATCGCATACACCAACGCTCGAAATACCCAACAGGGTATTAAAGTAAATGTCCCTATGTCCCGCGATTATAGGGACCTCACTAGTCTTCTGAGACAAAGAAAGGTGGCATTCCACACATTCTCTCTCCCAGAGGAAAAACAGACCCGCGTTGTCATCAAAAGGATGCCACGCGAAATATTAGCCGCAGATATTTTAGCCGACCTTCAGTCGCAAAATATCCCAGTGGATGAAGTCCATCGTATGCACCGCGCTAGAGGCGGAGAGCAATACGACATGGTCCTTGTTATCTCTACCCCAGTTCAGGGTTATCACCCTATTTTCAAAGTCAAATCTATCTGCCACCTCACGGGTCTCGAGATCGAGAAACCCAGGAAAAATGGCATAGTAGGGCAATGTCACAATTGCCAACTCTACGGTCACTCTCAAAAGTTTTGCCACGCGACACCCAGGTGCGTAAAGTGCCTGGGCGCGCATGGCACTTCTGAGTGCACCCGACCAAAAGACCGTTCTCTTTGCCTCACGCCACCTAGCTGCGTGCTATGCAGGCAAGAGGGCCACCCTGCCAACTACCGTGGCTGTCCCAAAGCTCCCAAGTCGTCGTCCCCTAAATTGACCAAGCGCGCAGGCGCCCATCAACAGAGGGAAACTCCCTCAAATTATAGAATCCCATCCTCTCAACTTCCTGAGAGATTAAGCCCTCAGAGGCCCACTCCGTGGAGTTACCTTCACCACCAGCAGGCCTTTCCAGCCATGGCTACCTTCCAACCCCCACCCTCCACTATCCCCCCCCTTATGGGCCCCCGTAATCACGCCCCCGCGCCTCTCAATAAGCCCGCACCTGCTCCTATAGCACCGCGTCCTCAACCCGCGAACACTCCCGTAGCCTCTTCTAGCATGCCTCAAAACATGCCTCAAAATGTCCTTTCCTCCGCGATGACATTCCTCTCTCCTCGCGCTTTCCAAATGGCCAACCAACTCGAGGCCGCTCAAGATGCCTGTGATCTCATAAAGATCCAAGCTATTTACAACGCGTATCCAGACATTACGCGTGCTCTGACATCCCGCGCCTCCCATAGAACCCACAATGTCTAATACCATCTTAGCTAGGTTCAAACCCCGATCCCTCATGTTAGGCATCTTCAATGCAAACGGCATTAATGGTCAACGCGACTAGATCGCGAAATTCCTCCGCGATCATCACATAGACGTCTTCCTCTTACAGGAATCCTTCCTCAAACCTAATAAATGAGATCCGTCAATCGCCAACTATCGTGTAGTTCGCAACGATAGGACTCATTGTCACAAGGGCGGCACCCTTATCTATTATAAAAAAAGACCTTTATTGCATCCCCATGGATCCTCCCCCGCTCTCAGTATTAGAAGTCTCCATCTGCCACCTAGGCATGTCAGGCTATCAGCCGATCACCCTTATATCGGTCTACCTTCCTCCCCAACCCACTTCAGAGGACCCCCGACTCTTTGCAAACGATCTCTCTATCTTATTTGGCCTGAGTGATTCCGTTATCACAGCGGGCGATCACAACGCCAAACATTCCTCCTGGAATAGTACCAAAACCTCCACCAGAGGACAACACCTGTTTGACCTCTCTGACTATATGATCTTTGATGTCATCGCTCCGATGAGCCCAACTCACTACCCTCATAACCCTATCCATACCCCCGATGTCCTAGACTTGGCGCTCCTTAAGAACGTCAATCTACGTTTAGACTCAATAGAGACGGTACACGAGCTTAACTCTGATCACCGTTCCATAGTCATAAGACTGGCCCCGCGCATAGGTCTCTCCGACCCCAATCAACCTCCTGTCACTAAAAAGGTAACGGACTGGAAGAAAGTAAGCACCCAGCTGAAATCCAACATGTCCCCTCAATTAGATAACATCCCCGATCAGTTTGACTCTATCTCGGACACGATGGCCGCGATCGACTCATTCACGGATCACATACAATCTGTCGTGAACGAATGTTCAAGGGAAGTCACAGTGACGGATGACCGTCGCTGGAAGCTACCTGACGATGTACGTAATCTGTTGACTGAGAAGAACGCGTCTATCCGTGCATACAGTAGCTTTCCCTGCGACGCGAACAAAGCCCATATGCGCTACTTACAGAGAACTGTAAGGAAACGCGTAGCGGAGCTGCGTAACGCTGGCTGGGATAAGATGCTAAGCGTGTTAGATCCTACCCACCTAGCCTTCTGGGAACTTCAGAGGAAACTCAAGTCCCCGCAAGTCACTTCCATGCCCCCATTAGTACGCTCCGATAAGACCATTGCATTCGACGACGTCGACAAGGCCGAGTGCCTAGCCGACAGTCTAGAAGCTCAGTGCTCACCCAGCTCCCTACCAGTAGACAAAGCTCACCTCGCAGAGGTAGACGCGGAAGTCGAACGTAGAGCCTCTCTCCCTTCCGTAGAAGACCCTGAGAATCCTCTGCCTCCCGTCACTCCAGACGAAGTGCACGATATCATCAAGGGTCTTAAAGCTCGTAAAGCCCCCGGTTCAGGTGGACTCACCAACAGAGTGGTCCAGCTGTTCCCTGCCCACTTGATAATGCTATTGGCCACCATCTTCAATGGTGCCCTAAGCAACAATTTCTTCCCACAAACGTGGAAAGAAGCCAACGTCATCGGCATCCCGAAGCCAGGCAAAACCAAGTCTGAGCCTTCTAGTTACCGTCCCATTAGTCTACTCAAGGTTCTTGGCAAAATCTATGAGAGGCTTATTTATAAGCGTCTCAGAGAATACGCCGAGACCAAGGGCCTCATCCCCAACGAACAGTTCGGCTTTCGAACTCAGCACTCTAGCGTGCATCAGGTCCACCGCATCATCGAGGATATAAGCGCTGGTTTCCAGCGCGGCTTGATGACGGGTGCTATCTTCTTCGACATAGCGAAAGCTTTTGACAAAGTCTGGCACAACGGCTTATTGTATAAGCTCTACAAACTCGGTGTGCCAGATCGTCTCGTGCTCATCTTACGAGACTTTTTGTCGAACCGCACCTTCCGCTATCGCATCAAAGGAGCGCTCTCCTCTCCCCGACCCTAACGCGCGGGAGTCCCACAGGGCTCCGTGCTATCTCCTCTCATTTTCACGCTGTTCACCAGCGATATCCCTAAAAGTAACAAGGCGCAGTTGGCTTTGTTCCCAGACGACACGGCCATTTACTATTCAGGCAGAAGCCCCGACGCGATAGCTCTCACTCTCCAAACCGCAGTCAACAAGCTCGGCACGTGGTACAGAAAGTGGAGAATCGAGGTCAATCCCGATAAGAGTCAAGCGGTTCTCTTCAAGAAACCGAGACTCAAAAAACTTATTAACACGCTCCCCCGACCAATCACCATGTTTGACAAGCCGATCCCCTGGGAGAAGCGAGCTAAATATCTAGGTGTGGTCCTCGATTTTAAACTCACATTCTCCGAGCACATAAAGCAGGCACGCTCGCGAGCCGCTTCCGCTCTCGGTAGGCTCCACTCCGTTTTCAATGCACGAAGCAAATTGTCACTCAGGTGCAAATTGCGTACGTACACGGTGCGCATTAGACCCATTATGACCTATGCGTGTGCCGCCTGGGCACAAGCCAAACCCTATAATCTCCATAAGATGCAGACCCTCCAAAACCGTTTTCTTCGAATGGCGACGGCTTCCCCCTGGTATGTTAGGAACGAGATCCTCCATCTCGACCTTAAAATCCCCACAATAGCCCAATTTCTAAAACGCAATGCAACGCGTTATTTTGATAAAGCCGTAATACATCGCAACCCTCTGGTTGTAAAGGCCGCCAGTTATATTCCCTCTAGAATCAGTAAAGTCCGCCGTCCAAGGCATGTTCTCAACGACCCAGATGACCCCATAACCCTCCTCCAGGAGAGCAATAGGGCCACCAGTACAGTAAAGAAACACACACACCGACACACGTTCCGACCTCGCCGCAGAGGTCCGCGACCGCGTCCCTCCCGAGTAAATGATACTCCCCCCCGACCCTTGTTTGACGATGCGCCAGCCCGAAGCTGAGCCCGTAGTCTTAAATTCCCCGAATAATAATAATCTATGTTTGATCCAGCCTGTCCCATCTTGCTGTCCTCCCCCCAGCGACGCCTTAAGCCGAGGTCCGTACCCCACAGGGGGTGCCCTTAGCGAGCGTTCGCCTAATTTTAATTAGAATAGTTTATGCCCCTGGCTGGAGGCTTTAAGTGAAGAAGCTTAAGGCAGCTACAGGAAAGTCCGGTTAAGCAGCTACGACCTCCTCAGAGGTTAACTGCGAGATGCCCTATATAAAAAATAAAAAAATAAAAACTTTCTCGCCCCATTCGCTCCGGAGCAGTCACACCGAACGGACCTAATTTAAGTAATTTGATATTATACCGTAGTTATTGCTTATTATGATTTTGTGTTGATAGAATGCTGTCATACTGTTTCCATGGAGTTTATTTTCTTCTTCTCCATGAAGACCTAGTTTTGCGAACGGAAAACTAGCTTTCTGATTAAATAATGACAAGTCTAATTAAATAAATGTCTAGCCTTGTCTTTCTGTGCTTTACTTCATACGATCCTTTCCCTACAAAACATATTCAACAGAACTTACATACAGTTACAGTGATCATTCCGACTTTTAAAACTTGCTAAATTAGGTAATACTTATACATACACTTATAGTGCTTACTGCCTCTTCTAACATCATTTTTTCTAATATATTTTTACTATTTCATTTATGTGTATACTTGAACTAATGTTATGTACAATGCAAATATATAATATTTATATTTATATGCCTATAAAGTAAAAAGCTAATTCAAATTTCTGAATTTTAAATAAATAAATTCCTTGCCCCTTAAGTATGTCTATTATTTTGAAGTCTTCTAAATACATTATTTTCTCACATCAGAAGTGGGATTGTTCCCTGGCCTATTAAAACAGTTTACTAATGAATTTTATTTCGTTACTGTCATGATCAATGTTGGAGTTATTGAAAATCATTTGGAAACCATTGGTCGGCAATTCGCTGACTTCACTCACACCATAATGATGACATCACGCTGCCGCTTCTAACATCGGAGCTGCGGAGATACAAGTTACCGTATGAGCATTGAGACTGCGGAGCCTCAGGTTCCCTATAAGAATATTGGAAAGATTTCGGGCAATAAGAAGTAACTAAAGTCGGTAAGGCTCTTTGAGGCTCTTTTACATTAAAACGAAATAAATTTATGTACGATGATGAAATTGAAAGGTTAAGGTATTGCGAAATACTTCAATATTATATTAGTTGCTTAGTTCACGCTTAGCTTATAAGGGTGAAAATTTGGATGTTTTATTATATTAAAATCAATGAATCAATTGCTTTGAAAGATAATTTGAAAATACAGTTGAAAACGAAAAAAGGAATAGGTTGTATGATGCAAGTGTTTAAAATTTGTTTCCGCTGGTCGGTCATTTGCTTGGTGCAAGTCTATTCCACTAGCGGGTGGAGGGGACTTGACACGTTTAGGCAATTGGCAAAACAAAACTAAATTAATTAGCAAAACAAAAGTAAATTAAATTTTAGGAAATGGATATCTAATGTGCTTCGAGAGCAAAGTACCTACTTGTTAGGTTGGCCATGATATATCTAAGATGGAATTATTATGTGTCTTATGTTTAAAAATAAATACTTAATACAGGAAAAGTTTTTAACCAGTGCGCAAATTTTTTTTGGTGGTTCGAAATCAGTAATAGAACACATTTCCATTATTTATTCAATATTTTATTTTATTTTTTTATCCTACTTTAAATCAGCAAAATATCGACACAATCTATTCGTAATAATATCAATGGGCGCGCGCGGCGGCCGGCCCAAGCGGTGGTGTTGCACGGGGAAACCTCCCCTCCCCGGCGGCAAGGCGACGCCCGCGCGCCGGGCGCTGTGACCCTGACCGACAGTTCGCTCATCGCGCGCGCTGTCGTGTGACGTCGCGTCTAATCGCTTTCCCGCGCAAGCGCCGCGCTGCACGTGTGTCGTACTTGTACCTACCGGTCACGATGTCAGACTTCACTAACCGCGAGTTTTATGAGATGGTGCGAGTGTATGTACTGAGTGGTGAAAGTTTGCGAACAGCTCGCAGAATGTATGCAACGGAGAGCGTACCTACCTCGAAAGCGAGCCCATGGAATCCTTAACCCTGCAGTCCCTAATGAAAGGACCATTTTAGCGGCATAATGTATTAAGTAATGTAAATTTAATTGATAATAATGCTTTATTTTCTGTATTTTGATGGTCCTAAGCCCATTAAAGTATGAAGGAAAAATTGGATTTACTCTTCAAATAACTAAACTTCAGGTCACGGCCTAAACATAAAAAAGTCTAGTACGAATCTGATAAAATTAGCGATAATCATTGTAAGTATTGTAACCCACGTAAAGACGTATCAAAATAAAAAAAATATGTTGAATAAACACAGACACGACAGCGGTCGTGTTCCGTAGACACGTCAGCGGGAATTCTTCGCGGTAGACCGCATGGTGGTGTAGCCCTTTTTTTTTTTTTTTTTTGGGTGGGAAATTATCATATGACTCCTCCCGCTCTGGGCAGAGCGAGAGGGAGTGTCAGACTTTTACTGACTAAAACCCACCCGTGTTCCTTCCGTTGCCTATGTGCTGGGGCCGCGATATCCCTTTCAGACAAACCCGCGACCCCAGCAGGCATTGATCCTTCCGGACCCCGTCAGTTGTTGCTGATATTCCTTTGAGGCGCGCGTGGAACACAACGCGCCGTCGACCCGGGCCTGGTCCTTATCGGACGGCGAGCTGCCCATCGCTCACCGTCCGCAGGCCCGCGCCTACGGTGGCCGGAAGTCAGCTTGTGACTCCCGACGCCCGGGGCGTCTCCTGCGGCGACTAGGGGCGCGAGGGCGTGCAGCTTGAATCTCCCTCGCGCGCTCCGCCTCCTCCTTCGCGAGCATAACTGCTTCGCAGAAGGAGGTGACGGCCTCCCATGCACTCTCGCTCCGGACCATAGCCTGAACCAGGGCCGGACGCGAGAGATCGCCGCCGCCGATCGCCTCCGTGAGGACACGGCGGTGCTCCGCCCAAGCAGGGCAGACCTCCACCGTATGCTCCACCGTGTCCTCCGGGCGATCCACACAATGGTGATACCCGTTTCCTCCCGCTTGATCCTGAACAGGAACCTCCCGAAACAACCGTGTCCGGTGAGGACCTGCGTCAGGCGGAAGGTGAGGACGCCGTGGCGCCTCTCTAGCCACTCCTCAAAGAGGGGCCTTACCGCCGCAATTGTGGCGTGCCCAATGGTGGTGTAGCCCTTCTGTGGAGAAAACGTCTCTTCCATGATGTGGTTGTTGTTCAGTGCGGTAACCCAAGCATTTGTGCAGTGAAAATTTTGATTAAGGATACATCCTTCTTAGTGTTAATTGTTTACATGCCCACGGATACTGTGTCAAATTTAACGGATTTTACGGACATTTTGAGCTCGGTGAGTGCCATAATTGATAACTATAATATAGATTATGTTTACATGTTAGGAGATTTTAATGCGCACCCTTCTGAGCAATTATATGACGAACTTGCCGGCTATTGTGCCGAGCAATCATGGTCGTGTGTAGATACAGAAATGTTAGGTTTAAGTACAAACACATATACATTCTTGAGTGAGGCTCATGGGTCTCAGAGGTGGCTGGATCACTGCGTAGTGACAGAAGCGGCTGTGGCCTCCGTCAGGAATGTGTATGTAGTTTATGATGTGCTTTGGTCAGACCACTTGCCACTGGTAGTAGAATGTGACTTGAAGGTTATGCTGCCAAAGAAATGCATTAATGTTGTAAATGTGAACAAGGTTGTGTGAGGAGAGAGAAGTCAAAATCAGCTTATCAGCGTGAATGTCATGAGAGATTAAAACTAATCGACTTCCCACACGAACTTACCTTACTTAGTACCGTGGTGTAAACAAACAAGTTACATATTCCAGTGATATAGAAATTACATCTTGTGGAAAAAAACTTCGGTGCGAGTGCTAACAGCGTGCGCGGGGACTGACCGCACCTCCTCCGCGATAAGAGACAGTTGCAATTTTTCGTCCTTGTCACCGCCGCGGCAGTGCGCGTGCACTGAATAAGCATGAGTGTATGTGCTGTTTGTAATGAACTGACGGTAAAGGATTACTTAGAATGCCAGCGTTGTAACCTCAAATATCATTTCTCATGCCTCGATATCTCATCTGAAGAAGGAAAAAAGTTTCTCGATGGAAACCAGAAGTGGATATGCCTTAGTTGCGAGTAGGATATTATTGGGCATTCTACCCCACCTTCCGTTCCATCGGCTCACTCCGTTCGCCTCGTCACTCTCGGTGGAGTAGAATGCCCAATAATATAAATGAAATCCTATAAAGTGCAGTAAAATACCGGTTCGGCGCCTATTCCACTCGATGAACGGAAGGTGGAGTATGAATTCCTACATAGTACAGGAAAATACTGGTTCGGCGCCTATTCCAGTTCGACGTTATTCCACCCGATGGAACAAGTTATAAATGTCAATGTAACACAGTAATTCACTCATTATTAATATAACCGTTTCAAGCAGTCGTCATGAAATTTGTAAAACAACCACAATCGTTACATGTAAACAAACTTTGTGTTCATTCTCAAGAGACTGGTTTTCGTCATGGAGAATTATTACCTAAATCGGTACGATGCATCATTTGCGGGCCGTCAAATTGCGGAAAAACTAATTTATTAATTGGTCTTCTTATACACGAGAATGGTTTAAGATTTCAAAATATTTATGTTTATTCGAAAACCTTGCAACAACCCAAGTACGTTTTTTTAGAAAAAGTCTTGCAACGAGTACCAGGCATTTCATTTCAGAAATATCATGAAAATGAGCAAGTACTGAGTGTTCAGACCGCAAAACCGAATTCTGTAATTGCATTTGATGATGTTGCTTGTGAAAATCAAAGTAATATGCGTGATTATTTTGCTATGGGGAGGCACAAGTCCATCGATTGTTTTTATCTAAATCAGACGTATAGTAAAATCCCTAAGCAGTTAGTAAGAGACAACGCAAACCTAATCGTACTTTTTAAACAAGATGAAAGAAATATGAGACATGTTTATGAAGAACATGTCAATACTGACATGACATGGATTGAATTTCGTGAAATGTGTTCAAAAATATGGAGTATACCTTTCAATTATGTTGTAATTAATAAAGATTGTTCCAAAAACAAAGGATGTTATAGAAGTAAATTTGACACGTTTGTAGTCTTTGACTAAGAACATGAATACATATATAAGGCGATTACATGCCTGACATTATTATTCACCTTACGACGCTAAATCAACTACGACCTATTTTACCAATATGAACAAATCATTGAAACGACAAATTGTTGAAGCGGCAGAATCTATAAAGATAAAACTACGAAAAATGAGAGATGCTGATATTAACAATAAACAAGCACTGGAATCTGTTTTCAAAACCTGTAACAGAACCTCTCAACCTAATTGCTAATGCTAGTAAGCCAACTCCTCTTCTACGTGCTAGTGATGATTTTGCTGATATTCCGTTTACTAACGCAACTTTGCAAAAAGAAGGAACTGATAGCGCCAGAAGTAATGATAATAGCGATGAAGACAAATATGAATCCGATATCAACAGTAACTCTTCTTATGAATCAGTAGTTGAAAGGAATCAAGATTGTGATACGTCGTCCTGGTCAGTATCTTCAGAAGCGTTGGTAGATATTCCATTTGGGGTTAGAACAGAGCGCGGGAAACTGATGTTAGGTTCTGCTTGCATAACGATCAACGATCAATACATTACATTGGTTGGACATAAATATCGAAATACACCTGGTTTAAAACAGTTGTTGCTTAAGAAAGATGTAGACTTAAGCCTGGTTACAGATAGTGATATGCAAAATTATAAGTCGATGCTACTTGATACAAATGCGCATCGCCGAGACTATGAATCAAGTAAGCCAATTAAAAGTAATAAAGGGCAAAAATATTTGCAAGTTATTAAACCTCTTTTTCAACTGAATAATGCAGTTCAGGGAAAGGGTCTACCGTTAATGAAAAAGTGGAGAAAAAACATAGATTTAGTGTACTGGGATAATCCGAATGAATTAGTGGAAAGATTGAAATTATTAATTGCGTCTAGAGATGCTGGCAACACAGGATTAGATAATGAAATTATATCTATCATTGAAGAATTGCGTGAAAGTAAAGTTATAAATAAATAAATATTTAAAAATGTGTCTATTTTACTATCAACCTCTCGATACAATACACCTTAAACATGAACGTAGACAAATTCGGACACTACATTCACAAAAGAATGCGTTTATCAGAGTTATTTGAGTTTAATGAGAATGCATTGTTAAAATCAGAAAACGGAGATTTTGATTTAAAAACATCAAGACTGAGAGGAATTAGATCTCCAGTAGAAGCAGACGATGTTGTGAACAAGGATTATGTAGATCGATTGAATGCTGACACGTTAAAAGAATTAAATAATCTGATTGGTACCTTGCGTTCTCAAATCATAAAAGATGCAAAGGGTACAGTTTCAAGCTGCTTTAAAAGCACGGATACCTGAGGTTTCAACTCATTTGCAAGATAAGTTTTATACTAAAGCAGAGGTAGATAAATTACTTCAAAAAACTCCGTAATGGTAAAACAACAAATTGTAAATGAAATACACAAAGCGGCACGAAGAAATTTCCTTCGACGTTCTGTTATTCTGAAAGGAATCCACGACTTATGGCAAGCAGACTTGATGGACATGCAAAACCTGAAAAAGTATAACAAAGGTTATAATTTCATCTTAGTAGTGATTGACTGCTTCTCAAAGTATGCCTGGGCTGAACCGTTAAAATCGAAAAATAAATTTGATGTTACTCGTGCATTTGAACATATACTGCTTAGTAGTCGTAATAATCCTGTTAACTTACAAACTGATATGGGGAAAGAATTTTATAACATCACTTTTCAAACGCTTATGAAAAAGCACAACATTAACCATTACTCATCGTTTTCTACTAAAAAAGCATCAATTGTAGAGAGACTGATTAGAACTGTAAAAAATAAATTATATAAATATTTTAGTCTCAATGGAAACTATAAGTGGTTAGGTCTACCATTGGAAGATACATTGAATAGATATAACAACACAAAACATCGCACTATTAAATTTAAACCGGTTGATGTGAATAAATTTAATGAACAAATTATCAAAGAAAATATAAAAAAAATAAACAAACATGATTTACTTCAGTGGAAGCCTAAATTCAAAGTTGGTGATTGTGTTCGTATAAGTAAATACAAACATAATTTCGAGAAAGGCTACACTCCTAATTGGTCAACTGAATTATTTATTATAAAAAAGGTAAATAAAACCTTTCCAGTTACTTATCACCTAGAAGATCAACGAAAGCAAAACATATTAGGAGCTTTTTACGAACAAGAACTGCAAAGATCTAATTGTCCTGATGTTTATTTGATAGAAAAGGTTTTGAAAAAGAAAGGAAATAAATTGTATGTCAAATGGTTAGGTCTAAACAGTGCAGAAAACAGTTGGATTGAAAAAGCTGCAATAATGGACTAAGATATTATTTTTTATTTATTTATTTATATTTATTATTATATTTATATATATAAACATTTTTCATTTAAAATCATATCATTGTAATTGGAGTAATGCAAGGAGGCGGACTAGTTAACAGCATAATTAATAATCTACCATTCGAAGTTCATTTGCCAGGATACAATTATTGCGGACCAGGAACCAAACTTCACAAACGCTTAGCGCGAGGTGACCGAGGTATAAATAAGCTAGACGAAGCTTGCATGCAGCACGACATTGCATATACAAACCATACAGACTTACCAAATCGTCACAAAGCCGATTTACAACTACTTAACATGGCTAAACAAAGACTTAAATCAAAAGATGCAAGGAAAGGTGAAAAACTAAGCTCTTGGCTGGTGAACAAAGTTATGAAAGCGAAGCTAAATTCGGGATCCGGCATTAAAACATTTAAAAGCTTAGTTTCGAATATAAAATCAAAAATTAAGAAACTCAAATGCAAAGATAATAAGACTTTAATAAAAGCAGCTTACTTAACCGCAAAAAAGTTATTTCCAAACATTCATCATCGAATTCGAGTACCTCGAGTAATACCCATACCAAAGACTGGAGGAATTCTACCTTTAATTCCAATTTTCGCTGGTTTATCAGCTTTAGGAACTTTAGCTGGTGGTGCAGCTGGAATTGCAAAAACCGTCAATGATTACAAAGCAAGCAAACAAAATTTGCATGAAACAGAACGACATAATAAAGCAATGGAGGCTTTAGTGTTGGGCAAGGGTTTATACATTAAGCCGTATAAAAGTGGTAAAGGATTGTTTATATCATCTTCAAAAAACTGAAAAATATGCTACCCAATCGCCCTCTAACTAACGTAGACATCCGCAAGTATTCAAGAGACATCCCTTATTTTCGTGGGGTCTACATGAAGGATCAACTACCTCGGAAGTCGAAACGCATTGAATGTGGTATCGTTAACTTAGACGATTCTAAGAACGAAGGAACGCATTGGGTAGCTTATGCTAAAGTATACAATCACTGTGAATACTTTGATAGTTATGGAAATTTAAAACCTCCAATGGAATTAATGCAATATTTTAAAAATTGTAATGTGTTTTATAACTACACAAGATATCAAAAATTTAACGCAGTCAATTGTGGTAATTTATGTTTAAATTATTTGTGGACTTTTTGGAATAAAAATGTATTATAAAATATATGCTTTTCTTTCATTTCAATCATTTGCAAGATGTCGCTCACTTTGTCGATAACTGGAGACTCGTCAGTGTTAACTACATACTATCCTAATACGTTGCAACTAGATGGAGAGTATGAGTGTGCTTTATTACACTTTTCAACATTTAATTCTATTCCAAACATTGATAAAAGTAATAGTAAGTTCTATTATGGCTCTAATGAAGTTATTGAAATACCGGAAGGTACTTATGAATTGCAAGATATCAGCGATTATTTAAAATCCGAAATAAAAGATGCAGCGATTAAACTACATTGCAATAATAATACTTTAAAAACTACAATATTCTGTACAAAAGATATTAATTTTATCAAAGACGACTCTTTTAGAAGACTATTAGGATTTAACAAACAAATCTTGAAAGCAAATAAATGGCATGTGTCACAGTCTCCAGTCAACATTCTACCTACGACCGTAGTCAGGATTGAATGTGATATTGTAAGCGGTTCATATGTAAACGGTGAACCAAGTCATATTATTCACGAATTTGCACTTAATGTGCCACCTGGATACAGGATCATAGAAATCCCAAAGAACGCAATATACTTTCCAATCAATCAAAATAATATAAGCTGCATTCATATCAGATTGTTAGATATAAACAAACGATTAATCAATTTACGTGGTGAAGAAGTGCAGGTACATCTGCATCTTAGAAGAAAAAAATTATTGACTACAATAAAAATGTGTCTCAACAAGTAAAGAATATCAGTTCTGTTCGAGCTACCAATCAAATAAGACCTCTCTTTAAGAAGAAAATAAAATTAACTAAAGACAATAAAATATTCCTTAGAGCGATCGGATTGTTAAAATGAATATCTTAGACGTTTTATCCGCTCCGACTTACGATAATACTATAGAAGGAATCGAATTTCATTCCTACAAGCCCTGATGAAATCCGCATACCTATCAACCAACAGGACTTGTATATATTACCGTCAGCTAGCACCCTATATTTAGAAGGAACTGTTATCGTTAGCAAAAAAGATACGAAGGACAAAGCTAATAGTGTCAATTTCACGAACAATGGTCTACTCTACTTGTTCCAAGACATTAGGTATGAGCTAAATGGAGTGGAGATTGATAAGATAAAAAATGCAGGTATAACAACAACCATGAAATCACTCATTTCAATGAACGAAAGTGAATCAAAAATGTCTAATGCCTGGGGCTGGAATATTGATGGCATAAAAAATATCAATGGAGGAAGATTTTCTGTTTCTATACCACTTCGTAACCTCCTCGGTTTTGCTGAGGATTTTAAAAAAGTTGTGATAAATAGTAGACATGAACTGATATTGTTACGAAGTAACACTAATTTGAACGCAGTAAAACTTAATACTGGTGAAGTTGTGGATGATGTTCAAATCAACAAAATCGTATGGCGCGTACCGCATGTTAAAGTATCAGACAAAGAAAAAATTGGTTTGTTAAAAGTATTAGAAAAAGATCGCCCACTTCAAATGGTATACAGAAATTGGGATCTGTACGAATATCCAGCTTTGCCTAAAACTACAAAACATACCTGGTCTATCAAAACTTCATCTCAAATAGAAAAACCAAGATATATTATTATTGGTCTACAGACGAATAGAAAAAACAATGCAAGTTCTGACATGTCTCACTTCGATCACTGTCATATTCGAGACGTCAGAGTGTATCTCAATTCAACATATTTTCCATATGAAAACTTAAATGTGAGTGTTGCTAATAACAGAATTGCTTTATTATATGAGCAATACACCAGATTTCAACACTCGTATTACGGACGTCGCTCGGAGCCCATACTAAGCGAGAAACAATTTAGAGATTTAGCACCGCTGTTTGTAGTCGATTGCTCTAGACAAGCTGTTAATCTAAAGACTGGACCTGTTGTGGATGTGAGGGTAGAATTTGAGAGTGATTCGGAAATACCAGATCAAACTTCAGCATACTGTCTCATTCTCAACGATTGTATTGTTGAATACAAACCATTAAGCAACATTGTGAAGAAGATATCATGAACGCGGACATCATCATTGTAGAACTCCAAGGATTTAAAGATTTATTTAATAATTTTATTGTGAAAGAAGTAGCCATCGTCAGTCAGAATCATACACAAACGTTCTTCTTTAAGCCGCCGTATTCGTTTTATTACTTAACAAAAGAAGAAAAGAAGCAAGTGCGATGGTTAGAAAGAAATCGAGGAATTTTCTGGAGTGAAGGCTTCGTAGACTACAGAGAGTTTCAACACGTTATCGTACCATATTTAGAAAATAAAAAAATTATCACAAAGGGTTTGGAAAAGATTAAATGGATTAAAGAGTTATGTGCAAGTTGTGAAGTGATCGACATAGGTGAGAAGGGATGCCCTAATTTACTGACATTAAAAAAAAAGTACTGTAAAAATAAAACTGATTTTAATTGTGTGAACCATAAAATGCATTGTGTATTAAATAATGCGGTGTGTTTTAGAAAATGGTATGTGGACAATAATATATCTATTTTTAATTTATTTTAATTATAATTGTGTTGAAAAGTTAATAAAAAATGTCTATCTACTGAGTGTTTTATTTAATATAACCAGGGTAATCTACATAACGAGCTTTAAATTACCTGTAGCAAAATGATATTTACCATTAAAATTTACCATGATTTTAAACGAATTATTCTTCTAATAAAAAAATAATGAAAGAAAATAACCTATAATTATATCATTTCACTAAAGCTAATTAAGAGTTCGAGTAAAAACAAAAGTCGAAATAAGTAATAAAAAATAAAACATAATTTAAATTATAAAAGAATATATTTTTATTTGCTTTTTACATTATTTACAATTATTACATACGAATTATAACTACCTACCCAATAATAATAATAACTGGTTTTCTATACATACCTACATACTTACTTAACTTTACAAACTTGTGATGTATGAAAATTATCTTAGATAGATTAAACAAAGAAATTAATATTATATAGGTACTTACATTCTATTTTTTTTATTTATTTTTTATTAAATACAAAAAATTAATTACAATAAAACTTACATATTTGAATTTATACTTTCAAAACTTATACTACCTAAGATGTTTAAACACTAAAGAATAAGAAAACAAATAAATGTTATACATACCTAATAATAATACCCTAATAACTATAATATTACTTACACTCCAATTTTTTAATTTATACTCCAATTGAATGAAAGGAATTTTAAATCTTGTATAAAACGCACACTATGCTGCCAAGCATATTATAAGTTGGGGGATTACATCGTTGACAAAAATGCTTGGCTCAACGCTGGTCCAGCTCCACAAGGCGCATAAACTAATTGATTGGCATTCGAAAATATTGTTGGAGCTGCTGAAGATTGTAGGACTATCTTTAGATTGTATAAATTCAATTTCATAGTATTATATAATTGCATAGCACATGTGTGAGCACTATGTACCTACTTTAAAGCTACCATTTACTGGGTACCTACGTCTTTCATTGACCTAAATGTGCCCTTGCGGCTGAGAGTATGTCATGCTCACTCAAATGTCTCGCTGGTGGTGGCGTGTGTGTTGGATCATAAAGTTCCCTTCAAAATGGTTGAGCTAAATGGTGCTGATCCATGCGTCATGTTCGTGAACGGGCGCCGTCAGTGGGGACTGGTCATCTCTTAGCTGCCAAGGCTTATTTTGAATTTATTTTAATTTTTGAATTGTTTTTTTTTCTTTATTACGGACGCTTTTAACGTGCACGTCTCTCTACATTGTTCTCACATGTATAATTACAACATGAATGATGTAACCAATATTTTGTAACAATATTCTGATTTAAAAGAGTGTCCGTGGAGTTTCTTGCCCGTTCTTCTCCATAGGAACCTACTACGCGTTGGAATGGGCAACTAGCTTCATATTTCTGACTGACCGACCCCTTGACAATTCAAAAGTGCCTGTAATTGGATAATTTGAAATAAATGCTTTGAGTTTGAGTTTGAGTTTGACTTAATAAATAAATAATTTAATATTTTTAATTACGAAAAATCTTACACATTAACTTATAAAGTAGGTACTTACAAAATAATGATACCAGTTAATAATAACAACTGTCCCCACAAAGTTTTTTTGATATTTTATGAATTAACGATTGCGTCTCCTCCATAATATGGTCCACCGATTCAGTCACAATATACTGCGCACTTAACATCACCACATCCTGATTATCACTTGCAGGTTCTTGTTGATCACTGATATCCAACACTTGTACCTGGATTAGTCGTAAACCTTTTTTCTTCTCATTGTTTATAACGAATGATTGGCATGTAGGCAGAGATGACTTTTGTTTCAGACACTCCCGTTTTGTTCTAGGCTTCTTGTTGGCAGGTCCGCAATCTTGTCTTGCTCTACTAGGCTCCTTGTTGACAGGTCTTTGTTGTTCTGTGAAATCTGGGATATGCCAGCTTAAACTCGGAGTCGGAAAACCTTGAGCGTATTGTGAGAAGTCGATAATATCTGGAGAATCACACATTATCAATGATCTGAAACAAACGAAATAATAATTAATTATAATTACATAAACAACATGATGAAATAATGTAATAAGTAGATGGGTACTTGTACAATACTTACAATTCGTTTCGTTTTTTTATTTTATTTGATGTGACCGGTCCGGCTGACTGCCTAGTGATGTATGTACATATCATATTATTATGAAATGCAAACTACATGAAACTTTGCGATATGAATCAATTTCATGTTTCAACAAGTCCAACCTGATGGGCGCGACATGAAGAGACATGCGCGCGCACCTGATCGGTGTTATATTGCACAAAGCAGTCAGCGCAATGCGCTTTGTCATCAGGAATGGAAATGAAACAGATTATTATTATGAACATATATACATATTGTTTATTTAAGTAAAATAATATATAATACAGATATTTTACTAAAATTTATTTTGAACTAACTAGTACAAGGGACACCAAGAATACACAAATTTTAGAATTACATACACAACAATATTACATTTCACACTATAAGAGTAATAAACATCCAGCCATCCATCCTCACAAACTTTTTATAATAGTAGACAGGTTGCAAGATTATCTAACTTTCCAATTAGAATGACATAGGTTTTACAATCAATAAATACATGATAGAAATGTAACATGTAACTACTATAGGTTCCTAATTACATCTAAAATTATGGTAATGCATCACATAAATATATTTGCATTACCCCAAGCTAAAGTAGTTACTTTATCTGATGATAACAACCGTTTATCATCATTGCTTGAAAGGGCTATTTTATTTACGTTCTGAGTGAATATTTCATGTTTTATTGACCTAAACAATACATTTTTTTTGCGAATGATATTGCAATTGTATAAAACATTTTTATAATCAAACATACTAAAATTTTTCGTTACACATTTTTTTGTACCTTTGGCTTTTTTAATTGTTTTGTTGAAGGTTTTAATACAATAAAGCTTTGAGCGCAGTCCTACGAATTCTTTGATAACTTTGCCACCCATTTCGTCCTTAAACAGTCCGGGAATCTTCTTATTAATAATAGGCAAATCAAATTCATTGTTTAAGTCATAATTAGAGGTATCAAAATATTTAAAAAAATTGAGCTTGAAATCTTTATAAACGTTATTACTCTGCACATCATAGATTAGACTATCTGTGTCAGTATAGCACAATTCAATTCCATTACCATAAAAAGGTTTCATGATAGAGTAGTGAAAACCATACATATGCGTTTTAGATAATTCTAATACTGTGAACCCTATGTATATTGGTTTATTAAGTATAACACGCATAGGCTTCATTTAGATTGCTACTAGATCATCAGAAAATACAGAGGCGCTGTGAAAATATGGACTGGCTATCAATTTCTCAGCACAATTACTCTTTTTTGTTTTATTGTTTGAGTCACACCACTTGTTTACTAACTTAACGTCTATTCGATTTTCATTATTTTCTAAGGTTTTTCCAAAAATACTATTGTTTAATAATTTGAAAAAATCTTGTTCAAACGTTGACTCTGCTTTTTGACGTAACTGAGTGTTAATATCAATATATCGCTTTAAAAAACAACTTTGCTTAAACATAATAACGCGATGGATCCTTCTCAATATTAAACTGAATTGTAAGCATTTTTTTAAATGAACGTAATGAATTACATAGTGATATTTATCAAACAAATTCGGTATTAGTTTTTTATTTTTACCACCAGGTGGTATGCATTTTCCTGGACAAAATGGAAAGTCATTGTGTTCAATGTGCAAATTTTCCGGATATATTAAATCAACTTCAAGAATGTAACCGTTTTCCGCAGTATCACCGATGTCTGCCAAATTCGCTTGTAAAAAATCTATTTCTTGTCTATTCATAAATCTAAAACCGGAATAGGGCAGGGATTGACACATGCTGTAACCGTATAAATTGTTACAGTCTAAATAAATGATAAATGAATTTGGGCGGGTTGGATCGTAGGTATCTAAATATTTATGGTTGGCTTTGGCATGTCTTTTGGAACACATACAAACACCTCCACGAATACCTTGTTGTATCATTCAAAAAATTTCTACATCGCTAATTAATTCTAATTGAACTCCTGTTTTTAAAAGCATTGCATCAAAAGATAGACTTGGTGCTGTAAGATAGAACGCAGGATCGAGATTGTAATGTCGTTTACAAGTTTTTCGAAAATTTTCAAATACATCTGTTAGCAACAGAACGTCTGTTTTAAGATATAAATCGGTGTACATACCCATGTTTCGAATATTAAATACTGACCAAACGGAACGAGCGTGTTCATAGTCTTCGTCAGTAATTGACTCATTAATCAATGAGTTAAAAAAAAAATTTTTTGAAGGCAAACATTTTTCTTCATATCGATCCCATTGAGACATATAGTCATAGGGATACACTCCTTTACGGGTGAGTAGGTTAAATTGTGTTTTATTAGGAAAATAAGATTTTAATTGCTTGAAGTCTTGTTTTTTCATGGTACTAACTAACTTTTCTAAACTAGTGCCTAAAAACTTGAAAGAATCTACAAACCGAACCTGAATGCTTTCCTCAGATGAAATCGGAATAAACTTTGTGAATGAAATATAGTTTTCTTTTGTTTTCGGTATCACTTTAATAGATCCAGGAGCTTCACCTAATTCTTTTATAAAAAGGTGACAATCGTATCCGGACAAATTATGAAAGAATACTGGTAAAAATTTTGGTAATCTGCATTGTAGGTTACAGTAACTATGAGCTGCGCCGCGATACTTTCCAGTCAAGTGACAGTGATCGCGAACCCTGTCGCCGAACAAGAAGTGATCACAAATATGACAAGTCATCGCGTTTTCAAAGTTGCGAGCATTTTCATCTGAGTATATCATAAGCACATTATTTTTTTAAATAGTATAAATTTTTTGTGCATCTTTATAAATAGACTTCACAAAATTAGATACACAATCCGAACCGCGATAAGAAACGTAGCGATTGTGGCTTTCGTCTAGCGCACACGTAATATGGTAAGCGTAAGCTATAGGCACGTGTCGCTGTCGCGTTACAGTGCTCGCCTTAGTGGGATCGAGGTCACAGGACTCATACCGTTCTAGCATTGTTTCAAAATCTGCGTATATAACAAATGGTACAGTCTGCTTTCTGTTATAATTTTCAAACTGTATGAAAGAACCTTTTGGAGGCAGTTCCGTGGCGACACCTCCACAATTATGTGAACTAAGATCGTCGCATGAATTAAAAAACATTAAACAAACATCACAAAAGTACTGTTTACTGTGGTGTTTTGTTATTTGATTCTTAACAAGTCGTGGCAAGTCTGTAATAAGACAGTAATGTGATAAATCATCACTTTCGAAATAAAGTAAATGAATCACCTTGCCGTTTAAGGATTTTGGTTTGTAAAGAGGTCCTACGATGGTATTATTTTTTAAACCATAAATATAAATACAAATTTCAGGGTTATTCTCTTCAAAACGCGTAACATCTGAGAAATTAATTGGGAATGACATATCCTTTACATTTAATACATTACGAAAATCAGGGTAAGACGATACTCTTTCAGGATGACTTTTAGCTGGATATAAAGCAGCAACAACGGACCATAAAAAACAATACTCATCATTATTACGGATATTAATACATGCTTTTTTAGATTTTAATGATGCAGGCAATTCGACAAAACTTGAACCGCGCAAAGGTTGATATTTGTTAACATTGATTTCCAAATGGGAATTGTTTAGGAACGTCCATCCACTATCCCGGTCCTGAAATTCTTCTATCTTTTTTGTTACAGTGTTTTTGACTTGAGCCATTAATGAATCCAACTCATAATTCTGATGCAAAGTAAAGTTTTTTGTAGCAAATGATTTCATCTCCTGAGAATCATTTTTAACCATTAAAAACAAAGCGAAATATTCGAAGTTAACTTTTAGACAAGTGTGTTCTTTAAGAGACATATCAATTAACGTTTTAATTTTGTTCTCAGCATTATTAAAAAACGATTATATTGAACAATTCTCAGACGGATCGACAATTCTATAAGAAGCTATACGATTACGAAATGCAGAATGGATTATTTCAACACCTTCGCAAAAATGCGAAATATTTTTGTTTTTATGATTAGTACTACGTAGATGACCTGTCCAGTGACTGCGCTCAACAGAGGTATTACAAACGGTACAGAAAGGCATTTTAGATAATTATTACGTCAGTAATTTTTTTATGCTAAAATAGGTTTAGATTTACATAAGTACATACATTAGATTCTGCAATAATCGATACAATTAATTTGGTGTCCCCAACAATTTAAAACTACATTATTTTATACTATCGCTGTAAAAGACAGCCTCGGAATTGTCAAACAATTCGTGAGTTGATCTCATAAACATTTGCAGCCCGTCCCACTCACACAACACGGGAGTGTTACGATCTAACTGTGCTTTTAAAGCGAACTGGGCTTTTTTCCACCGTTCTTCCTTGGGGGTGGAGGCAACTTCGTCTATCAAATAAACCTTGACTTCCACGTAGAAGTCTCCCCTAAGGTCTGCCGCTCGCCGTACTTTACCGTTGGCGACACGGGTGATGAGCGATGAACCGAAGTCCCCGCTTGAGGTCGTCGTCTTTTGTACGTCCTCCAGACCAAAGAGGTCCGAGCTCAAGCTACGTCTTTTACTGTAAACAATTACACATATTTTCATTTATAACAATTTACATTTATTTCATAACTACCGAAATTAAGGTGTATTATATACCTCTGTTGAATCCTATGGGGAATACAAAGCGTGATAAACGCAATAAACGTGGTATATATTTGGTTATAATAATTTCAATAATAATATCTAATGAAGTAACTGTCAACATTCCTGCATTGAATATAATCGGAAATTGATTTTACCGTTGTCTGCGTTTCAGTTCCAAGTTCCCTAACCATCATGTACCAGTGCACATAACATTTTAATTGAGTTATCATACGCAACAAACACTAAACTTACAAGCAGTAATATAAATTACCTTGACTTAGAGTTTGACGGGTGGGCGATGCTTTCAGATGTTTGGCGCTTCACCGTCTTTTTCTTAGGCTGCTTTTTTGTCACCTCGGCTACTGCAGCTGTGGACCGTGGTGATTGGTATTCCGATTCCAAGTCAGACCTGAAATAGAACACACTAAGATTAATTTTGTAACTATAAGCAACCTCAATAATTATGGAGAGGAAAGTTTCAATGGAATATAGCTCGCTAGAAGATGACATAGATGGTATGAAGGTGATAGGTACACCAGCCGGCAGGCAGAAACCAGGTCCGTAGCTGAGTACCGATTAAACATTAAAATATTCAGTAAACTTAGTAGTACTTACTCACATTTTATAGTTGTAGGATGACGTACTATGTAATGAAAACGTAGAAAATGTATGTTTGTTTAATAAACCGTATTATAAAACTCTGCATGACAACATAAATCTATCTGAAATTAAAAAAATAAATCTGCAAGTTAAGATGAGCCGAAAGTAAGATATCCTGAAAACTTTGTTTTTTTATGTGTAGAACAATATATGTAAACGAACCCGTATCAAAAAGTAAGTTTACAGGTATGTTGCAGTAAACTTTAAATTGTTATAAAATCATCCAACGGCTAAAACGAACTTTTTATAATCATTTCATACAAAAGTTCAGTACCGAATTAAGAATCATCTTTCAAAGAATCCTAGATTGATAAAACTAACATCATAGTATAATACATGAAAATAATAAACAAAAGAGAGAGAAATAGGAAATCCTATAAAAATCAAATTTTAATCAAATACTGCAACATGTGCGGCGATCATCTTACAATATAATTGTTGAATACATAAAAAATATTCACACATAACACCTCACGTAACAACGATAAAGTTCGAATTCAGCAAATTTACATAATGCAATTTTGCAGTCTTTGAGATTTTAAAGACTCACTTACACCTGTACTGTGAAAAATTAATACGATCGTTTCCGACGCCGTCGTCAGGCGGTTTACAAAGAGTATAGCACAATAAATAACCACGGGACGGCGCATGAACCGTTTCGAAGGCGAATGTATGAGTGTGAAAGCATCTTAATTAATCAAGCGCAACGCGGAGTAACAGCAGAGCAACCAGTAGTTGATTGTTAACGTGTAAGGTGGTGTTAGCTCATTAGCTGTATGAATAAATTAAATTAACATTTGGATGTCCTTGGTGCCCAATCTGGGGTCATGGAAATAGAATGAGCGTGTGCCTGTAGGTGCATGCTATTTCTTGCTCTGTGAAGAGACATGAGTCAATCTGACCCAAATTTTAGTTTAATGTTTATGGAATCCTAAAGTTCAGATGTCCTTGGTGCCCAATCTGGGGTCACAGAAATAGAATGGGCATGTTCCTGTAGGTGCAGCCTATTTCTTGCTTTGTGAAGAGACATGAGACAATCTGTCCTGAATTTTAGCTTACTATGTTCATATAGTTCAATTAGTAAACGAGTTATGTGTGAAACTTGTTGTTATAAAACTAGTCAAGTAAAGTAGTGGATATGTGTGAAACTTGTTGTTATAAAACTTGTTAACTAAAGTCGTGGTTTAGTGTTCAATCCGAGAATCTGCAGCAGTTAATCGAGGTAAGCCATCGGTAATAATTTTATACGGTAACGGTAAGGTAATATTGCGGTTTAGAACTAAAATAGTGGAATAGGCGCCAAACCAGTATTTTACTCCACTATGTAAGATTTCTACTCCACCTTCCGTTCCATCGGGTGGAATAGGCGCCGAACCAGTATTTTACATTACTATGTAGAATTTCATTTATATTATTGGGCACTCTACTCCACCGAGAGTGACGAGGCGAACGGAGTGAGCCGATGGAACGGAAGGTGGGGTAGAATGCCCAATAATATCCTACTGTTGCGGTAATAAACAGCCCAAATGTAATAATCCCGTTCGCCCTTCGACGCCAACAGGTTTGGCTGATATAACATTTAATGTAACTCGTCGTAAGATCTCAAACAAGCCGGACTTTGCACAAGCATCTATTACTGGAATGCCAGACAGTGAATCGCGCTCCGATATCCTCTTGTGGGTTGCGCCGCCGTTCTGCCGCAATGCGGCACCTATGTCAAGCCATGTCAAGCGAACTTAATAAGATCCCGTAATCTGTCACCCTTTTATTAAATCTCTAAAGTTTTGTATGGGAGCTGTATAAAGAACTTATGTTGTTGGAATCGTTATGAAATAAGCTAACACATTAAAAATGAATAAGTACAGTTGTGCCTCTTAATATAATGACAATTTTAATGTAAATGCGTGGGGAGGGGGTTTTCGTATCTTAAAATATATTTTTAAATTTTTAAGAAAAAGAAAAATATTGTTTTTTTTTTTCTTAACATAATTGCATACTATTGCACCTAAATCAATAAAAAAAACCATACCTCCCCATATATTAATTTCAAACCACCGGCAAAAATATAAAAAACAAACTTATGACGTCATCCGCTCAACCCGATAACGTGAACAAAGGATCGTTATAAATACCTGTTTTGAAGCGAGGAGACTCAAACAAAGAAGCTTTATCGTAGCTTATCTATTGTTGAGGCCACATGCTAACGCAGTCAGAGTTTCACTGTTGTTTATTTTATATTTTTATCACGATTCACATCACGGCACTTTACACACAACGGCAAAAAAAACCGGCACAAACTTTGAATCACACGAGATTTCTCATTGCACTTTATTCGAATCTAAATGTACATTCTACTGTAAGATTATAATTACTCATGAAATAACACAACACAAATGGAATAACACAACACAAACATTTACAAAATTAAAAATATTCGCGTCCGCCATCTTTGTCAGCGGAATCGGCACTGACCGCAATGAAATAAACATTACGGTTACTAGCTATTGTTGGATGTTTGACATGTGATATTATATTGCATCCTTGTTTAACGCACTATAATTTTGTACAACTTTAAGCATGACTTTAATTTATTATCTGTAGCAATTTTAGACAAGTACGGACGTCAATCGTTGCTGGTCTGTTTTGGACGTCTTGACCGATGAGTAATTTTTGACAGACGTCCAAAATTGACGTCTTGACAGTCAAGAGGATATACAGGTTATGATACGCGACGAGATGCGTTCTGTTATGAATGAATTTATGAGTGAAATGAGAAACACCTTGAATGTTGAATTGCGTGAATTGAGAGATCAAGTAACTGGGTTTAGGGATTCCCTCAGTTTTTTGAGTGCACAATTTGACAGTTTACATAGTGATGTGGTCGGTCATAACTCCAAAATGAAACATCTAAAAACTAAAAACGAGCTGCTTCGGTCGGAGGTCAACGTTCTGTCTAATCGTGTCAAGCAGATGGACCAGTTGTCTAGGTCTGCTAACTTGGAACTTCAGTGTGTACCCGAGCATAAGGCTGAGAATGTAGTGAGCATTGTCAGACAACTCGGCCAAGTTGTCAAGTTTCCCATAAACGATAGCGACATATCTTATTGTTCACGAGTTGCCAAGTCGAACCCTGAATCTTCTCGCCCACGTACAATCCTGGTGAAGCTCAACACCCGACGCACCCGGGATTCCCTGCTAGCAGGTGCTATACAATACAACAAAGATCACCCAAATGAGAAGCTGAACACCAGCGTACTAGGCCTGGATGATAAGAAGATTGCGATATTTGTTACTGAGAATCTCACAATGGAAAACAGAAACCTTCACGCCGCAGCCTGACTTCGAGCTAAAGAACTTAATTATAAATTTGTGTGGGTACGCGGAGGACGAGTTTTTGTGCGTAAATCAGGTGAATCTGAAAAGGTATTTGTTCGCAATATGGACTCATTGAATAAATTAACTTGATTCATTGTTATTTCAATTTTTGGTCGTAATAGGTACTTACTTTAAACTAAATTCTTGAAACGATACTTAATTATCTACATTCGCTAATATAATTAATTGTTATTACCAAAATGTAAGAGGTTTGAGGACCAAAACTGCAGATTTTTACTTGAATGTGTTAACGTGCAACTATGATATAATTGTACTGAGTGAGACATGGCTGGCGGGCGACATATTGGACACTGAGTTATTTTGCGACCGATATCTGGTCTATCGACGGGATTTCATAACAAAAAATCCGGTGGCGGTGTGTTGGTGGCGGTGTCTAAAAGGTTAAGATCATATCGAGTGACTAAGTGGGAGAGTAAATGTGAAGACGTATGGGTGTGTGTAGATATTTGCTTAAACAAACGACCGGCTAAACTTTTGATCTGTGCGGTGTACATTCCTCCTCCAGTACAAAAGCATATCTTAAAACATTTTATCGATAATACTAATAATGCCTTGGAAAACTTTAATGCCACGTTAATATTAGGTGATTTCAACCTGAATAGCATTGAATGGATGGGTTCACCAGGTGCACCGCTTGCATCTTCATTAAACAAAAATTGAATTTATGAGCGGAAATTATTGGATTTTATTTCTTTGAATAATTTAGCTCAATACAATTGTGTATATAACCATAAGAATAAGATACTCGATCTTGTTTTGACCGATACCACGGTGAAGAGTTTGAATGTGTCCAAAAGCCCTCTAAGTAAGATAGACTCATACCATCCCCCACTTGAATTCGAACTGCTGTGTAACTTGCATGAGGAAACTTTAAGCCATAACCAGGAGCCAAAATTTAAGTTCTATAAAGCTGATTATAGCAAAATTTTACAGGAACTAAGTGAAATATCATGGCAAGACTTGTTTTCACAATGTGACGATGTTGACGCTATGGTGGACTCATTTTACAAAGTCGTCTATGGTATTATTGAGAAATGTGTACCTAAGACTAAGTCTAAAACTTGCAAATATCCAGTTTGGTTTAGCAGGGATCTTGTTCGCCTGCTACAAGAAAAAAATAAGTACCATACACTTTGTTCCAAGTTTGGAAACCCCTTAGATAAAATTTCATATCGTTTGCTAAAGGACAGAGTTTCTAAATGAATGCATAATAATTATAGGCAATATATAAAGTCAATTGAATCTTCGATCACTTCTAACCCTAAGCTCTTTTGGTCTTTTTTAAAGAATAAACGTAACGGTAACAGTACGTACCCTTCTTCAATACATTACGGAGATGCCAAAGGTAGTAACGGAGTAGATAATTGCAACATATTTGCCTCATGTTTTTCATCTGTTTATAACCCTTCTAGTGGCAAAACTGTTGACGATATGGCTAAATACGAGACTGCGCAAAGTCAGCAATACATTTTTTTGACCCAATTGACTCTAAACACGGATTCTGTCATTAAAGCTTTAAAGAGACTTGACCCATATAAAGGGCCTGGGCCTGACGGACTGCCTTCCATTTTTGTAATATAATGTTGTGACTTTTTGGGGAAGCCTCTCTCTATGATTTATAATAAATCATTGAGCACAGGTTGTTTTCCGAAGACTTGGAAAGAAGCACGAGTAGTACCGATTTTTAAGTCTGGTGACAAGTCCGCCGCGAATAACTATAGACCAGTATCTATTTTGTCTGTTTTTGGGAAGGTGTTCGAAGCTTTAGTATACCCTGTACTTTCGTGGCATGTCAGACAAACATTGATGCCTGAGCAACACGGCTTCATGAAAGGCCGTTCGACTGGAACCAATCTTGCGTGCTTTATATCGGATTTAGTCAACGCCGTAGATAGTGGATTACCTGTAGATGTAATCTACACCGACTTTAGCAAGGCGTTTGACAGGGTGGATCACAAAATGTTAGTTAACAAATTACACACGATCGGAATTGCAGGAAACTTGTTGCAGTGGTGTGAGTCTTACCTGGTTAAACGCGTTGCTGAAGTTGTGGTCAACGGTTACTCGTCAAACTTGTTTCTGACACCCTCAGGTGTACCCCAAGGCTCCCATTTGGGTCCGTTGTTTTTCAATATATTTGTAAATGACGTGGCGTCTTGTTTTGTACACTCGAAGATATACTTATACGCGGATGATCTAAAAATTATAAAACGAATTGAGTGCAATCAGGATCCATATAAACTCCAAGAAGATTTAGACCGTTTTTCCCAGTGGTGTTTGATGGGAAGTTCAAAACCCACATCAAACGTGTCCTTATCAAGAAAGCATATTATAAAATTAAAGACTACGTTGAAGACAAGGAAGTTTGGCAATAATTCCTTCTGCACATGTGGCTTCCCTGGTACATCATTAACGGCACATTATGTAAGAGTCTATTAACTGCTCCCAAATTACCATCTTTTTTTTTTTTACATTCTTCCTTGACATAATCATCCTAATATTTGACATTATATACCTACAATTTAATTTCAACACTTTATTAGTGGCTTTTGTGTACATGATAATTATTCAGATTTGTTACAGTTGTAATACCAATCATGTCATTTCGTTTAAAATAGGTTTTTTATTTATTTTATTTATTTTATTTACGGAAAAACAAACAGTAGCACAATAAGGTTACACTTATTATCTTAAACATTAGGTACATTATAACAATTATGCTACCCACTACGTTCTCCACAGATTACCATTTAAAGTACTTAAAAACTAGCTAGTAACACAGACAATATCTAGCAACGCATAACTAGGCGTTATCCCAGAATTCA
The DNA here is from genome assembly GCA_916701695.1 of Agrochola macilenta. Taxonomy (NCBI): domain Eukaryota; kingdom Metazoa; phylum Arthropoda; class Insecta; order Lepidoptera; family Noctuidae; genus Agrochola; species Agrochola macilenta. The sequence continues at coordinate 645,590 of OU753583.1, read as the reverse complement.
TATCTGGATTTTTAGAATTTAAGTAAATTTGTGTGCGTACATTATTAAACATTAAACATTAGTAAGTACGTTAATTATATAATATATAATACTTTACAGATCCTTTAGGGTTGCTTGGATTTGTTTCTTAAATACATTATTAGTTAGAAAAAGAATGTCGATTGAATTAAACTCATTGTTGTATGTCTCAACTAAACGACGAAGTGGCGAACGCGAGCCAGCGTTGGATTTACAGGGGCGAGTAGCAAATAGACGTCGGGTGCGTACCTCACGTACATGAACTGTTCGAGGAACCAGGTAACACAGACTCCCAACTAAGTCCGGACAGTCAAAATTATTGCGGCACACATTGAACAGAGTCATAACTTCCAGAAGTTTCCGTCTTGATTTTAAAGTCAGAAGATCATATTTTTTAAGAAGTAAGTGATATGACATTTTATTCCGAAAACATCTAAAGTTCATTGCACGAAGATATTTACGTTGTACTAGTTCTAATTGTTCACTATATTTGACGTAAAAAGGGTTCCAAATAGGTACTGCAAACTCTAACTGTGGCCTAATTATTGACTTGTATAAGTGCAAAAAAGTGGACGGTCGACGAAAATCCCTGGAGGATCTCATGACAAAACCAAACATTTGGTAGGCTTTGTTAACAATTTTTTCTATATGAGCATCCAGATGGAGCCTCGAGTCTAGCAGAACGCCAAGATCGCGGAGAAAACCCACTTTACTAATTGGCGTATAAGCAAGACGATAGTCGAACTCAGTAATATTTATCTTTTTGGTAAATGTTATAACATGACACTTTGGAAGACTGAGGTAAAGTTTATTGGAAGAGCAGTAGCTAGAGAAACGGTCTAAATCCTGCTGGAAGTTGAAACAATCGTCTCTATCAGAAATAATTTTATAGACCTTTAAATCGTCTGCGTAGAGAAGAAATTTTGAATTTTGAAAACAGTCTTTTATGTCATTAATGTACAAAATAAATAATAATGGGCCCAAAATGGAACCCTGAGGTACACCGGAGGTGACCCGAAAGGAGCCAGATTCAAAGCCATTTAGAACCACCTTTTGTGTTCTATTAGTTATGTAAGATATAAACCACCGTAAAAGGTCCCCTCTGATTCCATTGTAAGCAATTTTATTAAGCAGGAGTGTGTGGTCGAGTTTATCGAAAGCCTTCTGAAAATCTGTGTACACTGCATCAACCTGCTGTCTACTATCGAGGCTATCAAACAGTTGGGACGTGAAAATGAGGAGATTGCTAATGCAAGATCTGTCCTTAACAAAGCCATGCTGTTCTTTTATTAAAACACTACGAATAGCAGGATATAATCTACCATGTACCAGTCTCTCAAACAGCTTGGAAAAAGCAGATAGTATAGAGATAGGTCGATATGTCGCTACGTCATGCTTGGAACCACTCTTATGAACGGGTACAATATTTGCATGTTTCCAAACCTCAGGGAAAATACCACATGATAAACATTTATTAAATAATATAAGCAAAGGATAGCATAATGTATCGCACGTGTTTTTCAGAAAAACCGACGGAATCCCATCAGGACCAGGACCCTTGGTTGAATCAATTGATTTTAATTCTTTATGTATTTCATCAAGGGACAGTTGCAGTTTGCATAGGGAGACATCGTGGTCGGCATTTCTAGGAGGTGGGTCCCAAGATTTGTGGTCAAATGTTGAAGGCTCATAAACAGACTGGAAAAATGTAGCAAACAAGTTGCAAGTAGTAATAGGATCATTGGATGAAGTTTGATTGTAATGAACCGTGGATGGGATTTTACTGGTTGTTTTACGGCTAGCAACGTACGTCCAAAATGTCTTAGTATTGGTAGCTACACTGTCTTCAATTGCATTAATATATTTACTATAGCAAATGTCAACAATTTTTTTAAATTTTTTTCTGATACTCGAGAATACCTCATAGTCACATAGATTCGCATACTTCTTCCACCTAACCTAGGCTTGAGTTTTCTTTTTGTGGGTATGTATGAGAGATTTGGAAAACCAATTCGGGAAATTAATGTTTTTTGGTCGAGAAGTGGGTGTGTGTGATTTTATAATAGCATAAAGTTTTTCATAAAATGTAGAAACAGATTCATTAGGTGTTAAGTCATCCAATAATTCATCCCAATCCACGACACTTATATCAGTATTTATTTTATTATAACAAACACCAACTGCCGATAACAAACTAAATTATCACAAAGCCAACTTTGTGATAATTTAGTTTGTTATCGGCAGTACATTTAGGAATAAATGCGAGGTGAGAGAGAGAAATGTGTACATAGAAGGCTGGGTGATAGGTGTCAATAGGTAAAAGGGGGACATCAGGAGAGAATGTGACTGCATGAGTATTACAAAAAAATAGGTCTAAGATGCGTTCGCTTGAATTGAAAAAGTGGTTATATTGTTTCATAGCATGTTGTGAACAGAAATTTGATAAAAAACGAGGTATGTTTGTCAGTTTGTTATTCGTAGCGAATTCCATGTACGATAACTTTTTTACCCAAGCAAGTGAGGGTAAATTAAAGTCACCTGCTAAAATAATATTTTCCACGGAAGAGTCATCACACAACACTGACAGAGAATTAAGAAACGTCAGGTATGTATCATCAACAGTGTTAGGGGGTATGTAGGTAGCACAGATTATATGATATTTATTGCATTTCGCGGGAACTCTAACTATTACATGCTCGGGCAAGGTTAATGGGGGCAACAACGAAGTACAGGAGGGATTTAGTTCTTTAGATACGGCTATAAGGACACCACCGCCATCCTTTTTGTTTGACAGAAAACGGTTACGATCGCATCTAAACTCCAAATAGCGTTGATCAATAAATTCATTATCAGATATGTCTAGCGTCAACGGTCTCGGTCAAGATAATGACGTCATATGCATGCGACATAATATTTAAACATAGGGTATTCAGTTTAGTCCTGATTCCTCGACAGTTTTGGTAATAAATGGATATTTTACTATCATTAGCCATTTTTTAAATCTGAGGGTACTAGAAAATAAACCAACGGCAAAAAAATATTAACTATGAAACTCATAAGTATACTCGTACTTAAAACATGCGAGTCATACACAACTGTGACGACATACAGAAATGTGAGGGTATAACAAAAGTAATCAAAAACAAAACAACCTACACTTTTAAACCTATAAGTCTTAGCATACCTAGAATAAACCAACGCTGAAAGCTCACACGATACGTTCTCGGTAGACAACAACAAAAAGTAGATATAATCAACAAAATGAATTATAAAAGTCTCAAGCAACAATATAAGAATTGTGTTCACGAGTTGATTGCAAGACGCACTAACTTTAACATCGTACATTAAAACTAAAGAGGTAATTAGATATTGTAAAGATTTAATCGTAATCTTTAGCAAATTAAGCACACAACCATTCGCAAAAAAATATGACCAGTAAACATTTAGCCAGATATTGTTATACGGGACAAATACTACTAAGATAAGGAAATATTTTAAATCGTACAGTGTAACAATACGCAAAATAACCACAAGGCTGTCTGCCAAAAAATATGATAGACAAGAAATATTTAAACACATATTATTTTTATACGGGTATATTAAATAATAGAGTGATCGTTCTGTAATCAATTCCAACAGCGTATTAGGACGAAATTTTTGACCTAAAGTTATTACAAATGTCGTCTTCTGAATGGATCGCAATCGTAGGTGAGTCATCATTCTCCTTGACCAGCACAGTAGCATTCCGCACCCACACATACTTAAACTTGCTAGTTTTGGCAGCGTCACGGCATTTGCGATATAACTCCTTATTACGAAGCGTCAGGTGTTCGTTCATATAGATACGACATTGAGTCCCAGCGAGTCCTATACGATCCGATGTAATACCTTTAGACAGTCGATAAGCGCTCAGCACGTTATCACGCAGTAGTCGGGAGGTGAACTTCACAATAATATTTTTCGGACGTAAATTAAGCGTGTGCGCGTGCGGAACACGGTGAATAGCCACTATTTCTTTCTGTGCTATAGGTATGTTAATAGCTGCCGCAAGTGACTCCCAGATGACCACTAGATTTTCACCACGTTTTTCCGGCAAGTTACCAATTTCAATGTTACACTGCCTAGCCTGTTGTTCCAGGCGATCAATTTTATTAATCAGTGCAAATATGGGCTCGGACGCGGAGGTAACGATCTTCGACTCCATCTCCTTTGTACGCTTTACAGAATCAATGATGTTCGCAGAGTTGAATTCCACCGATGACTTCAATTCATCGACAACCTTCGATAATTCATTATGTTTAGAGTTTAGAAATGATATATCATCTTTTGTATTGGAAAAATCGGAGCGTAATTCTTTCAACTCTGATTGAATTTGGGTGGAGGTAGTTGCTAAATTATTAAAATCATTTCGAAGATTACTAATATTCGAGTCGATTTTGGAAAACTGGTCGCGTATTTCAGTGCTCAGAAAGCTCATCGATCTCTTGAATTCCTCAGAAAGTGCAGATATATCCTCTCTCAAATCACATTCAGGATACTTCCTCTTAAAGTTTCTCTGAGTCACATTAGGTTCAGCGTCGTCGCCCGAGTATAGATCAGGAACGGAATGGCATTTACTGCTTTTCGGCGAGTGTAGCATAAAGGAAGCATCCGAGTCGGCCATAGTCAGCTGTTATGAGAACTAAATATCTTATCCGATCAGCTGATAAGCACCGTTCGACGAAGTTTTATGCCAAGCCGGTGCTGAGTAAAAGAGATGAAAAATGACCACCGTTCCGTTTACTCGCGGGGGCGAGGGGGGCCGCACTCACGCGACTAACACTGCACGAAATAGTGTGAGTGAATCAGAAAATATAGTCCGCACTGTTTCCCCGCGGGGGTGAAGAGGGCCGCAATCTCGCGACAACGCGCACTGAGACCCGTGATTAATTATTTTAAAACAAATAGGCGTATGACAAAATTGAGTTTTTGGTCTTAGTAGCAAGGTTGGATATAATATGGCACCGAACTTCACTATTTAAGTAAAAACTGATAATGCGTCTGCGCTAGCTAGTATACGAGGACGAACTGAACTGTTTTTATTTTTATTAATTTATTCATATTTTATATACTTAGATTATTTTTTTCTATTTTGTGAATGTGAGAACACTATAGGTTTAGTGGACTGTAGATTTATTGACCATCTTCTATCTTGTTAAGTACCTGGTACTTGTTGAAAGACCTGCACTGTCCTCCCATACCTACTAATACCTACTGTTATTTAAAAATATTGTAAAAAACAATTATTTTTAAAAGAGTAACCGTGGAGTTTCTTGCCGGCTCTTCTCCATAGGAAACGATCAATTGGAACCGTGCACCTAGCTTCTGACGTTTCATAAGTGCCCATGTAGGTTTATGTGAAATAAAATATTTCTACATTCTACAGACATTCTAGCCTCACAAAAAATGATTTTCGTAGTTTCTGGAAACACACGAATAAATTGAAAACCAGACCGGGAATCCCTGTGAGCGTCGGTGGCTTGTGTGAGCCTGAGGATATTGCAAATCATTTTAAAGAAGCATTTTTTGTAAAATCTCCTCTAGGACCCTCACGGTCGGTGCTCGATGTTGTGCCCGGTATGGAAAGAGGGGTAAAATTTAAGTCCCCGGAGATTGCTCGGACTATTAGACGTATGTCAAGGGGTAAGTCCCCCGGTTATGACGGGCTTAGCATCGAGCACCTACGATATGCTGGCCCTCACTTACCCAGGGTGCTTGCTATGTTGTATGCGTTTTGTATGGGTCATAGTTACCTGCCCGGTGAGATGATGCGAACAGTGGTAGTGCCAATTGCTAAAAACAAAAATGGTGACCTCGCCGACAGCGGTAACTATAGGCCCATTGCACTAGCTACGGTGATTTCAAAGGTATTTGACAGCATGCTTAATACACAATTAAGTAGCTGTACTAATTAATATTCATGATAACCAGTTCGGATTCAGAGCTGCGTTATCAACAGAGAGCGCGGTGTTGTGTGTTAAGCATGCTGTGACGTACTATGCGAGACGAGGGACGCCTGTTTATGCTTGCTTCCTGGACCTGTCAAAGGCATTTGATCTGGTTTCCTACGATGTATTGTGGAGTAAGTTAGAGCGGATAAATTTACCCACAGAACTTATTAATATTTTAAAGTTTTGGTATGGAAACCAGATCAACACTGTACGATGGGCTGGGGCGTTTTCTAGTCCTTACGGGTTGGAGTGTGGGGTGAGGCAGGGTGGATTGAGCTCACCAACGCTTTTCAGCCTTTATGTTAACGAGTTGATTGGCGGGCTCAGCAGTACCAGGCTCGGATGTTATATAGACGGTACCTGTTTCAATAATATCAGTTACGCGGACGACATGGTTCTGCTGAGCGCGTCAGTCTGCGGCTTAAGGAAATCGGTTGCTCAATGTGAGGCATATGCTGCAGTTCATGGGTTGGCATACAACACTAAGAAGTCGGAGGTCATGGTTTTTGAGGTTGGGGGTAAAATTCCTGATGCGGTACCGCCTGTATTACTGTATGATACACCTTTGCAGAGAGTTTACAGGTTCAAATATCTTGGTCATATATTGACTCCCGACCTCAAAGACGATAATGACATTGAACGAGAACGGAGGGCGTTGTCGGTTAGAGCGAACATGGTGGCTTGCAGGTTTGCACGATGCTCACTACCTACTAAGATCACGCTCTTTCGAGCCTATTGTACAAATTTTTACACGTGCAGCCTGTGGGCTAGATATACGCAAAAATCGTACAGCGCAATATAACAATGCGTTTAGGATACTGGTGGGGCTGCTCCGTGTCTGTAGTGCGTCAGGGATGTTCGCAGATGCGCATGTAGATTGCTTTTACGCAACAATGCGTAAAAGGTGCGCTTTCCTGGTGCGCAGGGTGCGGGGCAGCACCAACAGTGTCTTAAGCATGGTTGCAAGTCGCCTGGACTGTGTATACGTACGTGGGTCACTGTTGTGCCGTCTCTCATGGGATGTCGCAACGGTGACCAACCGTTATTTATTGTATTGTTTTCCTTGTTTTCGTTTAATGTCTGTGCTTACTAACATAATCGTAAGTTTTACTAAAAATCTTGTTGTTGAGTCTTGGTTACTCGAATAAAGAAAATTATATTCTATTCTATTCTATAAAACACGTTTAAGTTTAATTTGTCAAAATTTGCGCAGTGGATAAAAACTTTTCCTGTATACATATAAATGTAATTATTATCTATACTCGATTGTTAAAATGAATTAATGATTGATCTTAATTGGCAGTTACTTAAATGCAGATCAAGTGTTCACGGAATTTAAAATTACTTGAAATTGATTCTGGAGTTGACAAATCATTTAACAAATATATTTTATTGAAGAAAATAACACGTAGTATAAATAGTCAGAATTAATAGTTGGTACTTTGTTTGTTGTCGTAAAATAAATTCGTCAAATACTTTAGATTGATCCTATATTAGTCCGAAGTAGTGAGTACCACATAAAATTCAAAATTCAAAAGTCTTTTATTCAAACTTCTCCACTTTCCAGTGCGTTAGCTGGGAAGAAGAAGTGGCGCAACAAACTCCCCAGCAGCACAGCTATCTCTTCAGTTAGAAGGACAAAAAAAAAATAAGTTTCTATATAATAGTATTCAAAATAATTTACATTACGCAACACAAAACATAATTTAAATTATTAGCCATATGTTACCTAGCACACGCCAATATTCCAAACAAAATCATCGAGAACTATACTCAGGCCGAAATAAAAAACTAAACGTAAACAGAACTTAATATCTAAATAAAAAGCTTCCAGGCATAAAGGGCGTACAATTGCGGCGATAAGTCCCCTCTTTGAGGAGTAGCTAGAGAGGCGCCACGGCATCCTCACCTTCCGCGTGACGCAGGTCCTCACCGGACACGGTTGTTTCGGGAGGTTCCTGTTCAGGATAAAGCGGGAGGAAACGCCCGGGTGTTACCATTGTGTGGATCGCCCGGAGGACACGGTGGAGCATACGGTGGAGGTCTGCCCGGCTTGGGCGGGGCACCGCCGTGTCCTCACGGAGGCGATCGGCAGCGGCGATCTCTCGCGTCCGGTCCTGGTTCAGGGCATGGTCCGGAGCGAGAGTGCATGGGAAGCCGTCACTTACTTCTGCGAAGCAGTAATGCTCGCGAAGGAGGAGGCGGAGCGCGCGAGGGAAATGCAAGATGCGCGCCCTCGCGCCCCTAGTCACCGCAGGAGACGCCCCGGGCGTCGGGAGTCACGAGCCGACTTCCGGCCACCTTAGGCGCGGGCTTGCGGACGGTGGGCAATGGGTAGCTCGCCGTCCGATTAGGACCAGGCCCGGGTCGACGGCGCGTTGTGTTCCACGCGCGCCTCAAAGAGATGTCAGCACCAACTGACGGGGTCCGTAAGGGCCAATGCCTGCCAGGGTTGCGAGTTTGTCCGAAAGGGATATCGCGGCCCCGGCACACAGGCAACGGAAGGAACACGGGTGGGTTTTAGTCAGTAAAAGTTTGACACTCCCTCTCGCTCCGCCCAGAGCGGGAGGAGTCATTTGATGATTTCCCACCCAAAAAAAAAAAAAAAAAAGGCATAAAGGGCGTGCCCGCTTACATATAGTTGTACTGGAAGTTGTAATCTTTCTTCACTTCCGACTCTCAGTTATTCTCCATTTGTTTTTAGTCAGTTCTCCGCATGTGATGTTAAGAAAAGCATACTATCGATTACTTCCAATGCGGTAGGAAGTGACTGTATCAGCCTTAATTCACAATCAAATAAGCACTTTTCTCGCTAAGAATAACCTCCTCAACCCCTTCCAGTCTGGCTTCCGTCCTGGTCATAGCACCACCACAGCGCTTCTGAATATTACGGATGATATAAGGTCAGCCATGGAAAACGGTAATCTAACGGTCTTAGCTTTATTAGATTTCAGTAATGCTTTTAATACTGTTGATTTTGATGTTTTGCTTGGCATTTTATGCTCTATTAACATATCTCCATCGGTAATTGACTGGTTTCGTACTTACCTGTTCGGTCGCCGGCAACGTATTTGCATAGGAGAGACGTTGTCTTCCTGGAGTAATACTTCTGCCGGTGTACCCCAGGGTGGCGTTCTATCCCCTTTACTTTTCGCAGTTTTTATTAACTCAATCTCCGAAGAACTTATTTTTTTCTACCATCTTTATGCAGATGATTTACAAATTTACTCGCGAGCTCTTGGCGAGGCTATTTCATCTATTAATCGTGATCTGGCTCGTATATGCGACTGGAGTAAGAGATATGGACTTATGGTCAACCCCATAAAGACGCAGGTTGTGGTTGTAAGGAGTTCTAGGACGGTCTCAAGGATCGACTGGACAACTCTTCCCCAAGTTTCTTTTGACAATTCAGTTGTTCCCTTCAGTGAGAAAGTAAAAAACTTGGGGATATTCATTGATAGGAACTTTTCTTGGACTGCCCAGCTTCAGGAAGTGAGCCGCAAACTATTTGCAACCGCTGCATCTTTGAAGAGATTACGTAATTTTCTACCGACTACCACCAAGATTGCGCTTGCCCAATCGCTTCTTCTACCCATCCTTGATTATACTGATGCCAGCTATGTTGACGTAAGGTCAAGACCAACTTGATAAGCTTGAGCGGCTTCAAAATGTTTGTATAAGGTTCATTTTTGCGCTCAAACTCAAACTCAAACTCAAAGCATTTATTTCAAATAAACCAATTACAGGCACTTTTGAATTGTCAAGGGGTCGGTCAGTCAGAAATATGAAGCTAGTTGCCCATTCCAACGCGTAGTAGGTTCCTATGGAGAAGAACGGGCAAGAAACTCCACGGACACTCTTTTAAATCAGAATATTGTTACAAAATATTGGTTACATCATTCATGTTGTAATTATACATGTGAGAACAATGTAGAGAGACGTGCACGTTAAAAGCGTCCGTAATAAAGAAAAAAAAACAATTCAAAAATTAAAATAAATTCAAAATAAGCCTTGGCAGCTAAGAGATGACAGTCCCCACTGACGGCGCCCGTTCACGAACATGACGCATGGATCAGCACCATTTAGCTCAACCATTTTGAAGGGAACTTTATGATCCAACACACACGCCACCACCAGCGAGACATTTGAGTGAGCATGACATACTCTCAGCCGCAAGGGCACATTTAGGTCAGTGAAAGACGTAGGTACCCAGTAAATGGTAGCTTTAAAGTAGGTACATAGAGTGCTCACACATGTGCTATGCAATTATATAATACTATGAAATTGAATTTATACAATCTAAAGATAGTCCTACAATCTTCAGCTTCGCTCAAGTGGTTACCAATTCGCCTTCGCCGGAATGTTCATATTCTTTCCCTTTTGTATAATGTGCTTTTTTCCCCTTCCACCCCTCTCTATCTCAAGGAACGTTTCCAGTTTCTTTGCGACTCCCATACGAAATTTTTAAGGTCATCAGATAACTTGAAGCTTAGAATGCCTACGCACTCCACAACTTTCTTCGACAAATCCTTCACTGTTCAGGCTGCTCGTTTATGGAATGCATTGCCAGTTGAAATAAAGCGCGCGCAATCGTTACATGTGTTTAAGAGACTCGTGAAGGAACATTATTTGTCGTTGTGATCTTGTTCTCATAACTGTAATTATCTATAGTGTTCATTTATTTTCGCTGCTTATATATTTAGTATGTATGTATTTATGTATCTATTATTTAGGATATGTATTTATCTGTGTATCTATTCTAGTATATTGTATACTTATAATTTGCACCAACGACCGCCCCATTTTATGTCCAGGTAAATCACTGTCCATTCTAAGGTTGCCTGGAAGAGATCGCGGAAAGCGATAAGGCCGCCCATTGTATATTTTGTAGTGTTTGTTTTTTTTTTTTTTGTTATGTTTTTTGTGGTGTACAATAAAGTATTTATAAATAAATAAATAAATGATAAACTAGGACCATCGATGTAAAATCAATAAACAAACAGTTAATTACTAATAACAATAAATAATATGATCAATTGTCGAGGTCACTAGCTAACCACATATTGCAATACAACTCATAAAAAAAACATTGTGATGAGTAGATTTGGTCAACAAACATAGTATGGACACAAAAGAAATCTTATTTAATGTCAGATACTTTTGGTTTCGGGGCGTGAGAAACCTTTAATGCTGAACTTAACTACCTACTCAGGATTTTTACTGAGGAAAAATGAAAATACGTACTGCCGATTTGAAGGTGAGTTTTATTCTGAATCTTAATGCATACATGGCTCATCCGGTGGGCACAGACCGCTGAGCTTGCAAATGATCAATGTAGGTTCTAGAATGTAGCCGTATATATGTACTTATAGGTATCTTAATCTAAAGCAAATGGGTGAGGTGTATTCATAACTCCTCCGACCCTAAGAGCGAAATTATCGGAAGATTCAATTTGAGAGTCGTTCCGACAATTTTGCCAAAAAAATAAACATTTCGGCGATTTTAGCCAAATTATATGAATCAAAAATGTAAGGAAACTGAAAATTACTAAAGCTAAAGTGACGTATCCTAAATTTTCACTGATACTAAAGTCTTTCTTTTCATTCAAAACACTCTCAATCACTTCACTATGCTTTAACGAAAAGGCCATATATTTCACTTCATCTAAACTTATTCCTTTCATATTAAGTACACTTTTTTTTCTTTTTTTTTTGTGTGAAATCATCAAACGACTCCTCCCGCTCTGGGCGGAGCGAGAGGGAGTGTCAGACTTTTACTGACTAAAACCCACCCGTGTTCCTTCCGTTGCCTGTGTGCCGGGGCCGCGATATCCCTTTCGGACAAACCCGCAACCCCAGCAGCACCTCCGTTAGGACACGGCGGTGCCCCACACAAGCCGGGCAGAGCTCCACCGTATGCTCCACCGTGTCCTCCGGGCGATCCACACAATGGTAACACCCGGGCGTTTCCTCCCGCTTTATCCTGAACAGGAACCTTCCGAAACAACCGTGTCCGGTGAGGACCTGCGTCAGACGGAAGGTGAGGACGCCGTGGCGCCTCTCTAGCCACTCCTCAAAGAGGGGACTTATCGCCGCAATTGTGGCGTGCCCAAAGTTCTTTGTATCTAACGGCGTCATCGTGATCTAGGTTACCAGTTATTAATTTTATAATAGAACCCAATGGATTTAGAAGTCCTCTTTTCGAACGTTTCTGTGGAACTAGTTGTCGATATTTTTCTATAGTTATATCACGTATAAACTCTGTATGTATTTTCATACTTGTAAATTCTTGAGAATATGATGCATTCCGATCAACAAGTTTACACATTTGTTGGTAGTTGTTAGTTATGTATCTTAAATATGTATCTATGATATGATAATATAATATGTATCTTTAATGCATGAAAGAATTAATAATAATGATTTATTTGAAATAAAATTTAATAATTAAATAACTAATGTTTATCAAAATGTAATGTATTGTAATAATTAGAATCAATATTATATTATATTATATAATTTAATCAATTGATATGAAACATTTGCAGTGCCCTTACAGGGTGCATGTCTTAATACTGTGTCATGAAATTTGAATGCATGCCTACTTACCAGTGTTTTACATGTTAGCAAATAAATAAATAAATAAATAAATCATTATAAATCTGTTCTAAACTTATGAGCTTGATTATAGTCCAGTGATTATAGTCTACCAACAGGATGCCGCACCACCTGTGGAGGGCGTTTTACATTTTTAATAGGGGTTTTAGTAATTCTTTCTCCTACTTGTATTGGTAAAATGTTTCTTTCAGATTGACCTATAACTCTTGCTCTTACGTATCTTGGTTTATCCTTACTTTTACGCTTGTTAACGTCTTTCGCAAAAATTATTTCACCTCTAGCTCATTAAACTCAACTCTAGCTTCACCACCTATCCTTTCCCTATGCTTTTCTTTTATTGCTACCATTTTATCTGTCAAATATTTATACATGACTTTAGTTCGTTTTGTATGATCTTTAATAATTTTCTGGAAATATTGTTTTTCTAACTCTATGCTATACGGGTTATTGGTATCAGTATGTCCGAAAACAACTTCGAATGGAGTGAGTTCGGTAACAGAGTAAATGGAATGGTTATATGCCATAACCGAATACGTCATTACGGATGCCACATCGGTACATCGTTTTTCGTACTTCGCCAATCTATATATTTCAATTATTGTGGAGTGAAATCGTTCTATCAGGCCCATTGAATTGGGGTTATTGGGTGTGCCAATGTGAAGTTGGACTTTATGTAAGCTTAAAAATTCCTTCATCAACTCGTTATTGAACTCCGATCCTGGATCGGAACTTATCGTTTTAGGAACGCCGTAGTATGAAAAATACTTCATTAGAGCACGGACAACTTCTGGAGTAGATTTATTCTAAATTTCGATAGCCTGGCCTAACTTGCTAAAGGCGTCTATAAGGGTAAGATAAGTAATACCTTCAATACTAAAAAGATCTATAAATAATTCCTGAAACGGAGCACTCTGTGTTTGTGTCAGCTGTAATTTAGGTTTAATTGGCCTTCTATCATATTATTTCATTTTCTGACATGCCTTGCAAGTATTAATGACTGCTGCTACTGTCTCCTGCATTCTATCCCAATAATAACTCCTACGAAGCCTAACGAATGTCTCTTTGATGCCGCGGTGGCACGTGTTTCTTTCATGATGTTTAACTATTATAGTTTTCTGTTCTCCTTCATCTTCTACATAAATAACTCGTTCTGTGCATTCATAAAAAATAATCAAATCTTTCCTAAACAGCTGAATTACCGAATAAGTTACGATGTTCATTTTCTTCAAAGTAAATGAAATACTTAAATTTTGGTTTAATGTATTGTTTCAAAAATTCTTTTATTAATTCTGGGTTATCTGTAGGTAAGAAAACTTCTAATACTTTCTGTTTGTCACGCGAGAGATCTTTCACTTGCATTTCATTTTTGAGCCATGAGAACACTAAAATTTGATTTGGTTTAGTATCTATAGCTTCGTGTAAGATTGGTATTCCAGTGGACTCGTTTAAAGCTGAATGAATTGTATCTAATTTACTAGCTTCAGGAACAGGGTATTCATTAATGTTTTCGTCTATAAACTCTATAGAACTAGCAGTTGCTGTTCGGCTTGTGTCTGATATTGTTATAGTTGATGAATTGCTGCGTTCTCTTTTCTTTTCAGTTGTAAACTTTTCTGTAACTACATTATCTAGGTGATCCGTATCTTTTTCATCAACGTTAACTGCAAGTGATCCATCATCGTCGTTAGAGTCTAAAGCATTCATTTTTATTCTAGAAAAGGCGTCGGCATTGGTATATTGTTTGCCATTTTTGTAAATCAATTCAAAGTCATAGTCTTGCAAACGAAGTCCCCAGCGTGTAAGTTTACTGCTTGGGTCTTTCAGAGATCGAAGCCATACTAAAGGACGGTGGTCGGTGTATATATAAAACCTCCGACCATATAAGTATGGTCTGAAATGTTTTGTTGCCCAAATTATAGCAAGCAATTCTCGTTCGATTGTGCTATAACGTGATTCGGTATCGCTAAGGGTGCGACTAGCGTAAGCAATAGGTTTGTCACTGCCAATTTGTCCTTGTGGCAAAACTGCACCTAGAGCTACGTTTGACGCATCAGTCGTAAGTATGAAAGGTTTGTTGTAGTCAGGGTATTGTAAAAGAGGGGCGTGCGTCAAGAGTTCTTTGCATTTGTTAAACGCGTCAATGTATTTCTGATCTATTATAATTTTGTTACGCTTTTTCAAACAAGATGTCAATGGTTGGGTAATTTTTGCGAAGTCTTTGATGAAACGTCGGTAGTATCCTACCAGTCCAAGAAAACTTTTAATCTCAGTCGTCGTTTTTGGTAGAGGATAATTCAGTACAGCCGTAATGTTGTCGTCATTGGGTTTTAGTCCTTCTTTGGTAATTGTGTGTCCAAGGTAAAGTACTTCTTTGCGTATAAACTCTGATTTGTCTAGTTGAATTTTCATATTAGTGGCCCTAATTCTGTCAAAAACAGTCCGTAAATTTCCGTAAACTATAATGTCATCTAAGTATACCATACAGTGTAATCCTTGTAATCCACGTAAAACGTTGTTCCATTGTCCGCTGGAATGTGGCTGGGGCGGTTTTTAGCCCAAATGGCATTCTCAGGAACTCAAAATGTCAATTTTGAGTGGAAAATGCCGTCTTCTGTCTGTACTTCTCTTCTAATTCTATCTGATGGTATACACTGGCTAAATCAAGCTTAGTATAGTAAGTGCTCTTTCCCAACTTGTCAAAAAGGTCATGAATGTTCGGTAGGGATATTTGTCGTCAATAGTAATTTCATTAAGTCTTCTAAAGTCAATCACCATCCTGTATTTAATTTCACCAGATGCGTCCATAATCTTAGGCACCAGGTGAACATGGGCGTTTCAAGGAGAATGGGACTCTTGTATTACATTGTCTTTTATTAGTTGGTCGACTAGTTTAATTATAATTGTAAATAAGAAATTAATAGAGGCGATAGATTGAGTAAGAAAGTATTTTAAGGATGCTTCTGTTGATAATAATTTCGTTTTGAACAAGCGGAGCCTGTCTATACGGTTTCATATATATAGGGTCTTCGTTTTTAGTCCTTATGTTGTGTTTTACTGAATTAGTAAACGTCAAAGGAATTTGGTCACAGTAAAATATGTCTTTGAATTCATTGCAAAGTCTATAAATCTTTTCATGTTCTTCTTCGTTGGTATGGTCCAGTCTGAGTTTACCCAAATTGTCTTCAAGTAATTTGTCTATTTCTATATCAGTATTACTTTTAGTAAAATTAATATTACATTCATTATTTTTATATTTAGTCACTGTAAAGGGTTGTTTTATATTAAGTCGTTTTGGGCTATCAGAAGAATTTTGGATAACTGTATATGCGTATCCATTTACACAATTTATTATAGCGCTGGGCATACGCAGACTATTCTCGAATCCTTGAAAATCTAGAATAGCATCGCCTGAATATTGATTGACAGGTAACTGAACTCGTTGTTCTGTTCGTGATGGTATATCAATTATATAATTTAAGTTATTATTAATTATTGGAACACGCGTAGTGCTAGTTGTTAATACTTGGTTCTTTAAATCAATTACTGCGTCTAATTGTAATAAAAGGTCATTACCAATAAGCCGGTCACATCGTGGGTCAACGTCATACAAATAAAATTTATGCCAAGCGTTAGTTACAAAAGTAGGTAAGGGAGGAATTTCCATTACTTCATCGTGTCTACTAGAAGCATGAGTGCTTACCACTTGAAAATGTTCTTTTCTAATATATTCATTGAAAAATTCATAAGCCTTTTGAGGACTAATAAAAGATCTCATACTACCAGTGTCAATCATCATTTTTGCGTCTATTTCTTGTAAGTAGATGTAGTGAAGCTTTATATTTGGATCACAATTTAGTTCTAAGATTTCTTGTCATTCAACGAGGCTTTTTCCTGAAAATTTTAATTCGGATTGTCACTCGTTGGTTCTAATTTATTATCAAGCACGTTAGAATCTTTTGTGCAACCGTTCTCATAGTAATAGTTAAGGTCATTTTAGTAGTCTTAGTCATAATAGGAAGGGTTAGGGGTTTGTGTATTATAATAGTAAGATTCGTCATAATAGGGATCAGATAAATATTCGTAATCATTCATAGTAAGTTCATTCAACATAAAGCCTTGTTGTTGCTTAGGTTGGGCCGTTCTCATAGACACGTCACTATCTTGATTTTGGGGTTTTAGTACCTGGGGAAGATTCGATACAACTTGTTGCAGTGGTTTGTAACCGAATTGTTGCGCTGGTTTGTATCCCAACCGTAGGGGTGGTCTATAACCGAACGGTTGAGGTGGCCTATAGCCAAACTGTTGCGGTAATCTATAGTCAAACTGTAGAGGTGGCCTATATAATAGCCAAACTGTACTGCTGGCCTATAACCGATCTGTTGAGCTGGCCTATAACCAAACTGTTACAGTTGCGAACCCGATTGAGGGCGATACTCGAGTACTGGCTTGAATGGTTGACCTTGACCTATAGTTTGAGGTATCTTATTTTGTGTATTTTGGGAATTATTAAAATTAAATTTAGATTGAAAGGGTAAGGTGGGTTTGTTCGCGCCTGGTTGGGTTTTCGGTGAACTTGAACTTGATCCCGATATTTGACTATTGCCATGAATTCGGTTCCGCATATTATATTGATCTAAGAAATTTACTTCTTCAAGTACGATACTCAAAGCTGCTTCTAAAGTCGTAGGCGATTTAAGCCTAACGATACGCACCATATTTTCAGGAAGGTTGTACAAAAATACATTTAGAGCCGTATTGTTATAGATAACCAATTTAGCACGTCTTAATTCCACATCATCAATTGTATTCACCTTTGACATTAATAACGAGCGAACATTTTGGATTCTATTACAAAAGTCTAAAAAACTTTCACCTGATTAAATTTTTAAAGATTCTAATTCAATATTTATTTATTTAATATTAATGCACGCTTCACTACGGGGGTCTCCAAAATGTTGAATTAGCAAATCTTTGAATGCGGACCATGTAACAATATCCTCGCGTTCCGATAAGAGCGCAGCTGCATCCTCTTTTAGTGTACTCGTTAAAACATTAAAAACATAAAGATTTTGTTCCACACTGCCCTTAAATCGATCAACCACATACTGACATTTTCTCAAATAAAGGTTTAACTGTCTTTTATCACCATTGTACAGTGGAATTAATTGTACAATTTCGTTGGTATTGGTTCAACCATACTTATGATTATAGAGTAATGAACTGTTCAGAGGTTGCAACTCGCTTTAAAACAATCCTATTAAAATTCACATACACTTAAAATATAACAAACACACAATTAAAGCAGTATAATGATTGGAAATACTAGATGAATTTCGTTAGTAAACTAAAAATTAAACTTATATTACAATAAACAAAGATTTTGTAAAAAAAAAATCCTTAAGGTTACTTTACCTTAGTACACTTTTCATTTAATTTAATTTAAAGTTAATACAATTTATTTTACTTAATTCAAAAATCAAATTAGATTATTTTATTGTAAGACGAGCGCCGTATATGTTGTAGTCCGTAATTTAAATTTGAGTTTGAGGGATCTTCCTATAATTACTATTAATTATCTTCATCAATCTGGGGGAAGTGTTCCTTCAATAAGAACGATACCAATTCCGTTAACTTATTATACACGAGTAATTCTTTCTTTGATATAACTTCACGCATTTTCTGTAATAAACTGGTTTTAGTCTAAGAATTCTTTGAAAAAGCGATCCAATAGTGTCATTGCTGCATTTAGAAACCGACTTCCTTTGCATGTAATGTTTTATAAAAGTTTGTTAGTTTTAGTAGTTTGAGGATTTTACACCAGCTTTGAGTTCAACCGCAACATAAAATTAACTAAGTTTTTAATGTGAATTTGTTCACGTGAATTGTTCTACACAAAAAATATTTACAGGATATTGTACTTTCGGCTCATATTAACTTGCGCCATAAAAAAAATTAAAAAAAACATGTTGTCATGCCGAGTTTTATATCAAGGTTTATTAAACAAACATACATACTTTATAATATTACCTTTTGTATTAAATATAAGTAACGGCCTGGTATCGGTTTCGTCTTTGTCGGCGAGCGTTAAAGCTGGCTTTGTATTTCATTTCTCAGCATAAAATTGTAATTTGACAGAAGGGGTTTTCAATCACTACGGTTTGATAAGACGTAAGTAACACAAATTAGTCATACACCTGTGAGGACATGTAGTTAAGGTTTAATTTTGTTATGAGGTAAATATTGATGAAATGATATTTTTGATGTATAAAACCAATCAATTTTGATCATAAAATTGGGAATCAAACGAGCTTACCTGTTAAGCGAAGTCTTGATTCTAATTTTATGAACGGCGATCTGAAATAATTATTTACGGTGTAGTAGTATCCTAATACGTGTTGTCTAACATCGCGTTTTTTTAGAGATAAAAATATTGCAGAAATATTTTTTAAATAGAATTATCTTCCTCTTTCGTTGGTAACACCGAACTGTCACTTATTTTTAGAGATCCTTAGGATGAGGAACGAGCTCTGTTTTCTGTACAGAGTAGTTCCGCATACTTACATTCACTAGGTTTTCCTGAAAAGGATAAGTGAATTAGATACACTAATTATTGCAGTTTTGGGGCTGTTAGCTAGTGGCGGGTGGGTAATTATATTTCAGATCGCCGTTCATAAAATTAGAATCAAGACTTCGCTTAACAGGTAAGCTCGTTTGATTCCCAATTTTACTTCACGGCGATCTGAAATATAATTATTTACGGAGTAGATGTTTAGAGTTGTCTGCAATAATTCAGTTAGTTAATAAGTTATTTGATTATAAATGTTCTGGTTTATTGAATAGGTACTTTTATCTTCCTTCATTAGCATTGTTTATTAAGGAATAATAAGTTATCGTTAATTAGCATAAAAGTATAATCAAGAACAAGTAACCCCACTTTGTGTCTGTCTCGATTGATGCTAGCTCTAAGTTGAGCTGCTGTATGTCATGTGTTGTCCTGTGAAAGGAAGAATTAAATCACTCTCACTTTTATTATACATATATATAAGCTTTAGGGTAGCTTTAAAACAGTCTCGGTATTTGTTTTATTAGTCCATAGTCAACATTAGGCCAGAGAGGCCAGGGTTGATGGTTTTCATGCCATTATACGGAAACGGCGCGCTTCCATTCTCAGTAGAATACGTGCTAGCTCTCACAGCATCCCGAGTATATTGTGTGATAGGTGGGACAGCCCCATGCTGGCTCACTGGATACGGCTGCACACGTAGGTGTCAGTCGTTTCAATTTTGTATTTTGTATATAGTGTGGTTTTATTTACTAACATTAGGTTAAGACCTGTACTATTAACTTATGGATCTTGATCTGAAATAAATATATTATTATTATATTAGGGCCAAATCGGCCGTCAACTTTGTAGGGTTTCTTTAAGTTTATTTTTTACCTATTTGTATTCAGATATTTGTTGGAATGAGTCATTTTGAAGGCTTCCATAACAGAGAATAGGTACCAGTTGTATAAGTCTCCGTAAACATTCACTTATTTGAGATGCAGTATGGAACTTAATGCGTGAGTTTACGATAAGCTCATTTAATAAGCTCTTTAGAGTAATGTTGTGTATGGCCGATTCCTGCAATTTGCGGACCGTCATTGTGGCATGAAATGCTACCATTGGTGAACAAGAGGATTCGTTTTTGTTTATAGTAACCGAGCATTAGTCACTCAGATAGTAGTTTTTTTTTTTTTTTTTTAATCATTGTGTATGTATACGCCTTTACACCAATACTTCAATGCCACCATCAAGAATGCAATGCCTTAGTAATTAATGCAATGCCTTGGTAATTATCTAGCAATTTCACCTTCTTTCAGTTTCAACGACCTGGTAGGGGTTTTTGCGGCTTTTGCTTATGAGTTTGGTTATTGGGGTTCTTTTGGTAAATATAAATATATAAATATAATGTCAAGCGCAGAATGAGCTTTAAACTTGGTCAATTTTAAGTTTTGCAAGCACCATTTAATAGGTTAGTTTGGCTAATTTCCCTCTGTGGCCTCGCATAGGCCTTACTCTTTTTACTGTTTGTGTTTTTACCATTTTACCTGTGCATGTCCGAAATAGAGTATTTTCCTTTCTTAATTACGTAAAGTGGAAGTGTCTGTTTCAGATAATTGACAAGAGTAGAGCTTATTGAAAAAAGTAGGTTCATTTTAGAAGCATAAAAGTATGAAATTTTTCCTCTGACCTCAATATATCCGAAATTAAATTATGGAGTGAGATATAATATAGTTTAAGTTAGGGAGTTGTATAGTTAGCTGTAATATGCACTTGGTGAGCAGATCAAATCAAAATCAAATCAAATATGTTTATTTGCAAGAATATGGTACAATAGGCGTTACAATATGGGTTCCAGCATATCCTGCCATTATATGGCGTACAAATTTTTCCATAATATCAAAAAAATCGAGACTTATAATATTAATAACACTAATACATTAAATTAGTAATTATGAATGAATTAATTAATTTTCAATGCAATTTCAAGCACGCAACACAAACACAGATATGTGTTTGTGTTGCGTGCTTGAAATTGCATTATATTTGTTTTTGTCATATTTATTTTTAAGTTATTTATTTCTAGCCATTTGATTGCTTTGTCTATAGCTTTAACAATTCTTTTTTCTAAGTCTTTGTTATCATTACTTTTAATAATCAAGGTTGTGTCATCAGCAAACAGTACGCACTCTTCATTAATCGCCTCTGGTAGGTCGTTGATGTATACAAGAAAGAAAAGAGGGGATAAAATTCCTCCTTGAGGTGTTCCGAAGTTGTTTTGTGAGTATTTAGATCTAAATTGTTTTTGTTCATTTTGACCGGTTCTTGTTATTTCTACGCATTGCAGTCGGTCGGTAAGAAAGCTTTTGATCCAATCGTTGGCTTTCCCGCGGATTCCATAGTGTGAAAGTTTAGCGAGCAATGTTTTATGGCAGACAAACTCGAAGGCTTTTGTCATATCTAGAAAAATACAGCCTATTTTGGACTTTTCATTTAGACTTTCGGTTATTTGTTTAATTAAGGAGAAACATGCTGAAGCTGTGGAGCTCCCCTTCCTAAATCCAAACTGTTCTTTTTTAAGGATGTCACACGATGTCAAAAAGTTCTCTAGTTTATTACACATAACTTTCTCGAATATTTTTGAGAGTATGGGGATTAGAGTGATTGGTCGATAGTTGCTCATATCCCACTTTACGCCTTTCTTGTATAAAGGTTTGACAATGGACTTTTTCAGTCGCTTTGGGAATACTCCTTCGCATAAGGATAAATTTATTATGAAGCATAGAGGCGAGACTAGACTCAATGCACATATCTTTAACACTTTGGTGTTTAGGTCGTCGTAACCAGTTGAATTCGTATTTTTTAAACTATGAATTATTTTATACACATCTGTTTCGTCAATTGGTAATAGGAAAACGCTTTTTGGATTCTGGGGAATTGTAAAATTGATATTTTGTTTATTTTCTTGTGATTTTTGAGTTTTATTCGTTAGTGATATGTAATAGTTATTGAATTGCTCACAAATATGGTTAGGGTTGTCATAAGATTCACTATTGATTTGTATTGTGTCAATATCAGAGTAACATGTCATATTTTTAACATCTGCTTTAATTAAATTCCATGCAGCTTTACTTGCATTTTTTGCTTTGTTGATGTATTTCAAACTATTAATTTGTTGTGCATTTTGTATACATCTTTTTAATATTCGAGTATAGTCGTTATATATTTTTTTGTTTTGTTTTTTGTTATCTCTACAAAGGCTATATTTAAGGTATAGGGTTCGTTTTTTAACACAACATCGCTTTATATTTTTTGTTAGGCTGCGGTTCTTCACTAGCTTGTTACTATTTTTAACTTTAATTATGGGGAAGCATAAGTTGTAAAAAAGAATAATTGTATCATGTAGACAATTGAAGGCATCGTTTGTTGAGTTGCATTCATATACCTCAGAGAAAGATAAGCTTGACAGACAGTCTTTAAATTTGTTTATGTTTCCGTCGCTGAGATCCCTTATAGTTTTAAACCAAAAACTTTGAACGTCCTTAACTTTATCGTCTGTTTCTAAGTTAACTGTTAAGTAGATTGGGCTGTTTCATGGTCTGAGAGTGCTAAGTAGTGCAGTGCGGACTTAGCGTCGTGTATGTTGCTTACAATTAAATCCAAACAAGAGGTTTTCCTCGTCGGCAGTGTAATATGGTTTTGCAGGTTATTATTATTAAGTATGGCATTCAAATCATTGGATATTTTATTTATTTTTAGGATGTCTATATTCCAGTCACCGCAGATGATAACTTTTTTCTTAGAGTTTTTACATAGTTTATTTATAAGGAATTCCAGATTGTACAGAAATGTGGTAGCATCATGTGTAGGTGTTCTATAGATGCAAATTATTCTTAGGTTATTTTTAAGAATTTCAATGCCGCAGTATTCGAATTGGAGGGGAATTGGGGGGATAGGGTTCACGATTTCCTTGTATTGTACGTTATTTTTTATTAGTATACATGAGCCACCCCGGCGTTGGTTTGGACGAGAGAAGAATGATGCTATTTTATAGTTGTTAATTTTAAGGTTTAGTTCAGAACCACTTTTAATAAAGGTTTCCGTAAGACATATGATGTCAATGGAACCCAATTCAAGTTGTAAGTCTGTTATTGCTACTTCTATTAATTCCTGCTTGTTTAGTACCCCGGCAATATTTAGATGGTTTGAGTGTAGTCATTTGTAGTTAATTAATTCATGTTACCTACATTGATTACATGGTATCTGACCTTGATCATGTTCTAATCACAATCCATCAATACTTAATCCTCACATCACAGTGCGCCCCCTCTTTGTTTCTTCGCCAATTTCATTTTAGTGTTGTAATTATCACTGAAATCTACTATTAAGTATATAGACTATTAGTTGGAATGGTTGAATGTTTAGTTAGAAATTTTGATTTTATAACCTTTGAATATGAATAAGGTTAACCATCTCTGCCTGGCCCTTTGGGAAATACAGGCCTGATGTTATGTAATGTTACTAAGATCACTAATACTTTAACTTTTGTTTTGACATGGGTATTTCAAGGCACATGTTTTGTGTAAAAAAGATGTTACAATCGAACCTAGCAATTCACATAAGTCTGCTAACACCAGACTCATTAACTACTTCATGATTAGTTTCCATCACCAACATTTAGGTGCATTTATAGTGATATCTTTAGATATTATGATTTATGGCAGTCTTGTTATTTGACAAGTAAATAATCAGGGTAAGTTGGTAGAAAATCTTGTTTTGGTAAGTGTTAGTCACTACTGGTAGTTTAGTCAGTACAGGTAAAGTATGAAAGGTTTAATAAGGAAGTTATCAGGCAATGTATTTATAATGAACCATTTATTGGTTATCTGATGTTGAGAAACATCTTGCAGCCCTCAGTGATAGAGGTAAGATAGGATGAAATCATACATCTATCTTTTTTGGTATGTTGAACAATAATGATTGAGTAATGTACAAGTTGTCGGTATAAAGTGCTCGAGTTAGTACTGAGAATATTATTTGTAATTTTCTGCCAATCAAATATGGTAGAGGTCTCACTGCCCTAAAGGGGTTAAATAGCAGCTGTTTTAGGTTCTGAATGGGGTTGAATTTTCTATTTTGTTTGAGTTTGAAGCTTATAATTAAATTATTTGTAAGTCTGTAGTGCATTTTAATTCATCTCAGTATTTACTGACTTGTAATTTTGTTAAGAGTTAATATATTGAGTTTGATAGGTATCAAATATGTAGTTTATTGTATCTTTGTACCCACAACTAATGACAGGATCAGTGGCATGTAAATGTTTTGTCGGCATTTGGTTGTAACAGATAGACTCCTGTTGTACTAGTTTTACATTTGCTCAGTAGGGCCGGTAAGTTTTCTTTATTATCCTGAGTGAGTGTGTTGTGGTTTTAATATTTATTGATTAATTGTTATTGTTTGTAGCAATGAAGTTGTATGCTTGAGTTTGTTAAGTGTATCTATTTGTTTATCAAATAGAGTAAATTGAAATTCATGTGAATTAGAGATGATATTACTTTTGTTCTGGTTTTAGTTTTGTGAAAGTGGACATTGACATTGTCAGGTATTTTGTTGCATGAGCCAAGTCTGTCAACAGTTTGTGTATGTCTTATTTATTTATTCACTCCAAACATACGAATATCCTTACAGGCTAGACCCTTACCCTTCCTATGCTTATGTTCTTCAAAAGCGTAGGATCAGTTGTTGCTTTCCCTATGACAGTAACCAGTAACCAGTAACAACCAGTGCAATTTGGTTCCGGAATATCTCAGTCCCTTGTTCCCTCAGTTTAGGGGGATCTGGGAGTAGGCATATGTCTTACGAATAAGTATGAGCATGGAATAATGCTTTATAGGGGTTTGGTCCATGAATCATTTGTCATCACCCATTGTATCACAGAATCATTTTAACATAGTATCTTGTACTAGTATTTGAATTGATGAGTGTAAAATTACACAATTTTGCTTTATTGTTTTAATTTACAAAATAGATATCATTTATCAATTTATGACAGGATAATTAAGCCACCTAGTGCTTAGGTAAGACACTGAGTATCTTGTACGCAGTGATTTCTTTAAATTAGGTATATTTGTTTGTTAAAAATAGTAACTCAGCGGTATAGCCATGAATGTAAATATAATAATAATAATAAGCCCCCTAAAATCCTACCTTACGTCCAAGCTGAACACCTAGCTACGTGGGGGGCGGACACGCGTACTGTACAACTGTACAAAAATCTTACGCGGCTAACAAGGAAAGGTAACCCTTTATGGAGATGAGTAATAAGACAGTTTCTAATTTACGGTCGCTTCCCGGGGAGCGCCGGGGCGCATCTGGAGCCGATGCTAGATGCCACAGCATGCGAACCATCGGCGGTGAGGAGTTGAGCAAGCGGGCTCCTACCAACAAAATTGTTACAGCTGATCGTAGTGAGTTGAACAGGCGGGCTCATTACGAAGAAGCCACAGCCGATTCCATGGGCGATGATACTATTTCATTATTTTCATCCATCCCTTCGACTTGCCCTCCTATATGACAAGAAGAACAGCTAGCTTGTCCACCACCAGCACGCTTGATAGTGTTGTGCAGGAAGTCAACCTTGACTCTGAGCTTGCACCCACTACAAGCGCTCCAAGTACGCGCAGACGATGGACACCTGAAATGAATAAGTTCATACTGCGCACTTATCTTCAATTGACCGCACTAGACACAGACAGAAAAACTTATCTTGAACCGCTCCACCTTAAATTTATAGAAAAATTCCCAAACATGCAGGTTAATCGACAGAGAATAGGAGACCAACGTAGAGCTATTATAAACAATAAATTACTACCACAAAAAACTATAGAAGAGATACGAAACCACGTAAAAGAAGAGTTACATCGTCTACACTTTAATCATTCCACCCAACAGTCACAAAACTCGATCGACCATGTACAACAAATACTTACACCTACACAATCTACCCAAACGCAACCTAGAACCACAGAAGCACTTAGTACTAAAAATAGAACACAAACTCTCATGAGGTGGACTAATGAACAAAATGAAGCTATAATGCGGTCTTATTATCGAGTTACAGATTTAGGTAGGAACGAAACAGTATATAGAAGACGCATGTATGAAGATTTTATCAACACCTTTCCTGCTCTTGCTCATCTAAGCGAACAACGGATAGCTGATCAGAGGAGAGCAATTATAAACAATAATTACATCACTAGTGACAGATTAAATTCAATAAAACTAGAAATATCTGAAGAATTACAACTAGATAATCTTAACTTTAGCAACTTCACAGGCGAAACGACGATAGTAAACCCAAACCACAATAATAATTCTGAAACTCAATTTGACATTGACATTAACTCCACTCAAGAATCTTCAGTTACTTTAAATCATACTGAAATTAACATTACAGAAGAAATGCTACTTAACCAACAAGTAAACCTAAATAGGGACCCACTAATAGATGAGACGTTCCAACAAGCATTCCAATATTATAAAAAAATTAGCCCTACAAATAGAATTTTTATTCCCAAACAAAAACCTTCTAAAAAACTTGCCAGTATAGTTAGCTACCTAAAAAAAAAAATTTTACCTGAAAACATTAATAAAGAAACTGATTTCTATACTTTACAGACTACTATTTATTGTGCGGCATGGACCGCGGCTAAAGTTAACGGAGCA
This sequence comes from Agrochola macilenta, assembly GCA_916701695.1. NCBI lineage: Eukaryota > Metazoa > Arthropoda > Insecta > Lepidoptera > Noctuidae > Agrochola > Agrochola macilenta. Next base: position 618,696 of record OU753583.1, on the reverse strand, counting down.
AAGATAACCCTTCAACCAAGAGTAGTCACCCAAATGGCAAAAAAATAATATAAACCTAACTGGGAGACACGACTAGAACGAAAATTAAATGATTTACGATCGAAGATAGCTAAAATGACCCAATTCATCAATGGCATTAGAAGTAGTAAAATAATTAAACACAAACTTTTAACTATGAGTGACCAGCGCCCGCCACAATCCAAAAACGTACCAGTAGGCCAATCTTATTCAAACTCACAACCGGACTTATCAAAAATTTGTGATGATGATGCGAAAAACAACGTTAGCTGCCGGAAAAGGAAAGAAAGAGAATGCTGTGACGTGCTTACTGCACTCAATGACTTTCGGGCGGAGATGATCTCAATACTTCAATCAAACTTGAAACCGATGCGTGATGACATATCTACAATGAAAGATCAGATAAATGATATTAAAAGCTCAACCAACACATTGTTAGCAGAACACAAAAACATGAAAGAAAAAATTTCAGTACTTCAACAAAACTGGGCCTACCAGAGCAGACTCTGTCCGATAACACTGCACGTCAAACTGCAGATGTGAACGCTGAAATTCAAATTCAAATTCAAAAGTCATTTATTCAAACTAGGCTGAGAATTCAGCACTTTTCGAACGTCAAAATTACATAAGACAGTCCCCCAAAAACGCCCACCCTTCACCACTTCCTAGTGCATAAGCTGGGAAGAAGAAGTGGCGCAACAAACTCCCCAGCAGCACAGCTGTCTGTTCAGTTGAAAAAACTTGATTCTATATAATAGTGCATATTATTATGCTAAAATAATTTACATCACCACAAATTGCAATACAACTCATAAAATAAAAACATTTTAAAGAGTAGATTATGTCAACAATAAATGAAAACAAAATTAAAATAAATTGACTTACAGTCAAATAAAATAATCCAACAATTATATGCTCATATAGTATCGTGTAGTCTAAAATAGTCTAAAATAATTGTTTGTTCCTTGGGGTACATTGGAGTAGCTTAATTAGTCCCAAGCCTTTTTGTCGTCTAAGTAATCTTTAACTTTATAGAAACCTTTTTGACATAGTTTCTGTTTAATAAATGATTTAAATTTATTGAGGCTCAGTTCTTTGACATGGCTTGGGAGAAAGGAGGAGAAAGTCCTTGGCTGCTCAGACTATCCTGGAAAATGTAGTTTTGGAAAATCCTAAGGTGGTCAAAGCTATGCGCCTTGGTAAATACGGCCTTGGAAAAAATCGTCCGCTGGAAATATGCTTTAAAAGCTCTCATGAAGCAAAGGAAATACTGCAGAATAAAAATAAAGTACCAAACAACATAAAACTATACTCAGATCAGACTCCTACTCAGAACAATATAATGAAAGAACTGAGCCAAGAGTTGGCCCGCCGTAAAGAAAACGGGGAAAAGGACCTGATCATCAAATATATTGGTGGGACTCCTAAGATCGTAGAAATGCCTTCAAAAAACCTCAACCCCTAACATCACCTATCTTGCGACACCGAATCAACGAAACTATTACCTATCAGCTATGTCACACCTACCAGGATATATCTACATCAAAATCTACCTTGAATTTATTTTACGCAAATGCGCGAAGTATACGCAGGCGAGGAAAATTTTACGAACTAAAATGTTCCTTACAATCGATTGAAAACACCACCCATGTTATCTTACTCACCGAAACATGGTTAAGATCTAAAGAGGATGCGGAATCATTTCAACTACCCAACTACACACATTATTATAATCTTAGAACAGACTCTAGAGGCGGTGGGGTTTCCATTTATGTGCATAATAATATAAATCATAGCGTGATCGAAGAAACGTACACTGGAGGTATAAACTACCTTTGGGTAGGTCTAGAAAAATATGCTTTGAGCATAGGTTTAGTCTACAACCCTGGAACTACCAACATAAAAGAGTTTCTTGAAGTGTACTCATCACAATTGATTAGCAAAAAGCGAGCTATTGTCTTTGGTGATTTTAACATCGACCTGTTAACAAAAAATTGTAGGAACAAATGGTATAGAACTGCCATACAAGAATCTGGCTATGAAATTATTAACAATATCAGCGAAGATCACTGCACACGTGAAACCAGTTCTACAAAGACTATTCTCGACCACGTTTGCTCAAACTTGAATCATAAAGGTTTCCACATGGCAATTGTGGACTCACATATGTCCGATCATAAACAGATCTACCTATCAATGAAAAAGTACAAATCACCACCTAGAAAACGTGTCAAGTATGATGCGGTGGACTACGAAAAACTCTTCGAATATATCAAAAGTACAAACTATCAGTTAAATGACAACTACTACGACAACCTCGAAAAATATATAAAGTGTGCAATATTTGAAAGTAAATTTACTAAAACCAAAGTCCTAAATCCACCGCAACAAGACTGGATATGCAGAGATATAATAACAAAGATTCATGAAAGAAATGTAGTTTGGCACAAATTGAAGCAAGATCCAGAAAATGAAGAATTAAACAAACAATTTATAATAGAAAGGAACAAAACTACAGAAAGAATACAAAATACTAAAAATAAATACTACTATGCAACATTCAAGAAATACTCAGGAAACCCAAAGAAGATGTGGAAACTAATTAACTCCCTGTCCAACAACAAGATCAAAACACATTGTAATCCTCCAAATCTCTTAACCAAAGACGGGCCTGTAACCGATGATGGTGAAATCTGTGAGACTTTTAACATCTTCTTCTCAACGATCGGTTCGACACTCGCTAACACTATCTTAGCGACACAGCAAAAACACAACGTAGACACCACAATACAGACAAGAGATTATACTGATAAACTAACTACCTTTACACCATGTCAAACGGACGAAATCTCAAAAATTATCTCTAGTCTTGATCCAAACTGTAGTGTAGGGATTGATGGGATAACACAAAAATAATTAAATGTTTAAAAACCCTAATATCTGACAAACTGACAACTTGCATTAATGAACACCTTGTTGAGGGATCGTTTCCAGATGCTCTGAAAATCGCTAAAGTTACCCCTATCCATAAAACTGGCACAAAAACTGACCCTAACAATTACCGGCCGATCTCCGTCCTACCTATCGTGTCGAAAATATTTGAAAAAGTTATTTATTCGCGATTAGACAAATACCTCACCTCTATTAACTTCCTTTACAAAAGACAGTATAGGTTTCGTTCCCAGTCCAACACTTTATCAGCCACAGCAGACCTAATTACAGCAACACAAACTAATATTGACCAAAAAAAGATAGCACTGGGCCTTTTCATCGATCTAAAGAAAGCATTCGACACCGTTAGCCACACAATATTACTACAAAAGCTCATCAACATAGGTGTTTCAGGGGTGGCACTCAAAATGATTGAGTCGTACCTACAGAATAGGTATCAAATAGTAAAAGTCGGGGAATACCAAAGTAAACCACATAGCACAGACTCATTTGGTGTGCCCCAGGGATCGGTTCTTGGACCACTATTCTTTCTCATTTACATCAATTCCGTACACGAAAAAAATTATGTCATTTTCAAATCCAAAAATAAAAAAATACCAGGTTATCCCCCCTTAACCATTAATAATGAAATAATACAGCAAAAAGAGTGCGATGGACTAAGAGTAGACTGTCAGTTAAACTGGAAAATACAAATTGATCACATCAGATCCAAGCTTTCCTCACTTTTGGGCTCATTGCGCAATTTTGTTCATTGCCTTCCTCATAAAGTGCGCCAGACCATTTACAACTCGTTAGTGAAGCCACATCTGATGTACCTCATTGAATTCTGGGGCAACGCGCCAAAAACTAATCTAAAGGACCTACAGATTGCTCAAAATAAAATTATTAAACTGCTTTTCCACTATGATTACCTTACACCTACAATTAAAATTTACAGGGAAACCAAACTCATGAATATTAGACAACTCCATGCATACTGTACCAGCATACTTATACGAAAAATTCTATACAAGTCCATTCGCACACAAATACACTTCACTAAAATACACCAAGGACATAATCGTAGCAGTCGTAGGAAGGATCACATTTTACTACCACGAGTGCGAACGGTCAACGGTGAGAGAACAATAATTTTTGCGGGAGTGAAACAAAATAATAAGCTGCCTAAAGAGGTAAAGAATGCGAACTCGTTTAATATTTTTTAAACTAAATTAAAAAATCATATTTTAAACGATCAAACATTACTGCCATAAACGAACCTGCCCTACTGCTGCGTTGCTTTATTGTGGCACCGGGTTCGCATTCCTTATCTGTTTTGCGACCACAGTAATTATTGTGTCTCATTAATGTTAATTGCGTACCTACGAAATGAAATGTTATTAGCAAGTTAATGATTTGTATGAATACCTGCTTAGTTTGTGTGTCAAAGTTCATATAATACTATATTTTTAAGTTCTCAAGTAAGTGAAATCCTTGTAATTTCTTATTGAGAAATAAATTTCTTTAACCATAACCATAACACGTTAATAAGATAATAGAAGAGTATAGAATTCACACTGTTCATGAAGAGCCAAATACACAAGCAGCACACACATTAGACACACTTAAACAAAAACTGTCAGTTGTAACAGGCCATCTACAACGATACAAAGCATGTACCCAAAGAAAACTACAAAACACTCAATTCACCCACAATGAAAAACTTTTCTACCGCAATATTAGACAGGCGACATCGAACGTTCAGGATAATGATCTAAATGACGATGATCATAACAACCCTGACTCAGAGACGTTACGAAACTTCTTGGCAGGAATTTGGGAACAACCAATCGAACATAATGCCGAAGCAGATTGGATACAAACAGAACTGACAAACAGCAACACAAATATTCAGGCAATGAGATTTGAGCACATATCCCCAGAAATTTTCCATAAAGTACTTTCTCGTTTACATAACTGGAAGGCACCCCCGGTTCAGATAACATTCATAGTTATTGGTACAAAAAATTTACATCTATTCATAGTTTTCTATATAATCACATAAATACATTCATCCAGGACCCTAAAACAATACCATCCTACATAACTTCAGGTACAACTTTTATGATACCTAAAGATCGTAATGATCTCTCTAATCCAGCAAAATATCGACCTATAACATGCTTGCAGACCTTGTACGATTAGTGTAAGATTATTACATCTTGTATATCTGAACTTATATATCAACACATCGACACTAATAACATCTTAGCTGAAGAACAGAAGGGATGCCGGAAATTCAGTCAAGGCTGCAAGGAACAATTAATTATAGACTCAGTAATTCTTAAAAAAGTTCAGAAAACCAAAACCGATCTGTTTAGCATGTATATTGACTACAAAAAAGCCTACGACTCTGTTCCCCATTCGTGGCTTAAAAATTTTTAGAGATATACAAAATACATCCAACAATAGTAACATTACTGAAGGTTATGATGACAACCTGGACCACTGTACTTAGAATAACTTCCTCTACTAAAACAGTAGATACCAGACCAATAAAAATTCAAAGAGGTATCTTTCAGGGAGATGCTTTAAGCCCAGTGTAGTTCTGTCTTGCTCTAAATCCTCTATCTAATATATTAAACGCAACTACGTTAGGAATCCCATTAAAAAATACAACTACCCAAGAAAATACTGAGGTTCAAAAAATAGAAATAAATCATCTGTTGTACATGGATGATATTAAATTATACGCCAAAAGTGAGACTCAACTCTATGAATTAGCAAACTTGACAGAACAATTCTCAAACGATATTAAAATGGAATTCGGCATAGATAAATGTAAAATAAATTCAATCAGAGCAGGACAGAATTACCAACACCAATACACTTTAGGAACAGGAGAATATATAGAACCATTAGAGGAACAAGATATAAATACTTAGGCTACACACAATCACGACAAATACACTATAAAGAAACTAAACAAAGATTAACACTACAATTTCAACACAGATTAAACACAATTCTGAAAACGCAGCTATATTCTCGAAATACTATAAAAGCGATTAACACCTTCGCTATACCGGTTCTCACATATTCTTTTGGGATAATTAATTGGACCAAAACCGACCTGAAAAACCTTCAACGTAAAATTAATACCACAATGACCAAATTCCGCAAACACCACCCACGATCATGTCTGCAGAGATTAACACTGCCGCGGAAAGAAGGAGGTAGAGGACTAATTGACATTCTAAACCTACACAATAGACAGATTAAAGCACTTAGACAATTCTTTTTTTCAAAAACGGAGACTTCTATTCTTCACAAAATTATAATACACAACGATCAACAGTTTGTAACACCCCTAAATTTAAAAGATATATCTGAACAGAGAAATGAGAAAGTAATCGACGACAAAATTAAGCTCTTAGACTGGACCCAGAAATCTCTACACGGAAGACATCGCCAAGACTTATGCCACATAAATGTCGACAAAGAAGCGTCGAACGCGTGGTTAAATCGAGGCGAACTCTTCCCGGAGACTGAAGGGTTCATGCTTGCTATACAGGACCAGGTTATTGAAACCAAAAATTACAGAAAGTTTATCATAAAGAATTTAAATAATGACACATGTAGGAAATGCAATAGTTCTCCAGAAACGATTCAGCATATCACAGGCGCGTGTAAGTCAATAGCCCAAACAGATTACAAACATAGACATGATCAAGTCGTTAACATCATACACCAAAAATTAGCACACCAGTACAAACTTATAGATTCCGTTACACCATACTACAAATGCAATCCAGAAACTGTATTAGAGAACCCCTCAACAAAACTATATTTTGACGGCGCCATTCTCACCGATCGAACAATCCATTTCAATAGACCAGATATTACACTTATAAACAAGAGTAACAAAACTGGATATTTAATAGATATTGCAATACCAAACATAACTTGCAGACAACAATACCAGAGAAACTAAGCAAATACACTGAATTAAAAGATGAAGTAGCCCGACTTTGGCATCTGCAAAAAGTTACAATAGTACCAATAGTATTGTCTACAACAGGAGTAATACCAAAACAACTTCAACAGTCACAAAATTCTCTTAATTTACCTCCAAATACCTTCCATCTGCTGCAGAAGGCAGCGATATTAAACACATGCAGACTCGTGAGAAAGTTTCTGCAATGTGAATCAGAAAACCCACATCAAAACACAAATACGTTATCATCTTCTGTGCACGTGACCGCACTTAATCCAACTGATAATCACTTGGCTTAGGCCCGTGTTATCAGCTCTTGCCGGCTAGCCGAGAACATAAAATAAATGTCAAATTAATAATAATAATAAAGTTTTATTGACCATAAGTTAGGTTACAGTACACCGTTAATACATATTTATTATATATTATATAATAGCATTTTAATGGGCTGGTGTTTATATCAGTAACAGGTACGTGTAACCTTAGCTGATAAGGAGTAATCAGTCAAGGCGGACTGTTCTTCCATAGTATTATTATCCTTTGATGTCAAGCTAGATCACACGTGTTATTGGTTTAACATTTTATGAGCATCTCGTGCTAAGCATGTGCACACTGTGCCCAATATGTACCAGCTAGCAACATACAATCAATGTTGTTAAGAGTATCCCGTACTCGCTGATAACAATCCGGTTAGCGGGGTAGAATTCCGCACTCACTATAGGGAGTATAATGCTTTTACAAGTTTATATACATCAAATAGACAATGTGCAGGGTTAAGTAAGGCTGTCTCGCAGCCTTTATGCTCGTAAATTAAAAGCATATACAACCACCTTTTTACAATTTCACCAAGGTCATAGAAATGGGACTTACCTCAGTAGTGTATAATTGGGGCATCTGGATCACTTCGCTTCGCTCAGTTCGTGATCCAGATCGCCCCAATTATACATCAGTAAGTAACTGACTTCTAACCACCTATTCAGAATGTAATCTTGTCTGAGATATCGAATATATTCAGGGATTTTTTAATTAATAGGCTGGAACAAATACTTATTTGTTCCATCCGGGAATCGAACCCGCATCTGTTTAACCTACTATATACGTTGTGATGTAGCGAGACGTGCTCTTAACCAATGCGTCAAACGTGTCGTCAAAGGTGTGTTAAAATATTGAGCCACTTTATAAGCTTTACTCCCCTTCCACATAATACCAATGGGTTAATTCCTCATAGTAATAATAAAGGTTGTGACTTGGTAAATAAAAAACAAAGACATTAATTTAGACAAAAAGTTCTTTATTCTCAATCCACATCTTTAAACATGTAACATTTTTTAAAGCACATACATTCGAATGAAATACACAGCTAAATATTTTACTAGACTTTCCATAATCATCAAATATATTTTGAAAACTAGGACAGTTTTTATTTTCTAAATTATATATATTGTCATGTTTTACAATATTTTTTAACCACAAAACTTTTTCACAACCTTTAACATAAATGGTTTTATCTTTCAAATAAGGCACAATGTATTGATGTAAGTTTAAGTATGGTATATAACCCTCTTTCCAGAAAATGTTTCTGTTTCTCTCTATCCAACTTACTTGTAATCTTTCTTTTTTTGTAAGATTGTAAAATGGGTATGGTGGTTTAATTAACAATACCATAATTCGATTGTTGCATGCGATTGCTATTTCTTTGACAATAAACTCGTTATTTTCCATCTTAAAACCTTGCAGATCGACTATGGCATTCATGATAATTTTCTTACAATGCTACTCAGAGGTTTATATTCAATCAGGCGATCGTTGATAATTAAACAATAAGCAGATGTATTTTCTGGAATATCTTCAGAACTTTCGAGTTCCAGTCTCACATCTATAGCCCCAGTCTTCAAAGCCTCGTTCTGTCTTGAGCAATCAATTACAAATAAAGGAGCCTTTTCTTTAAATTCAAGCCGATCAAGCATCGGTTCACACCGAGTGTTATAATAAGAATGACGGAATTTTGTATACATTTCATGTAATATACAATACTTATCTTCAGAAAATTTTGAATTAACGGATTCGTATGGATAATAATGCGAATTTAAAAAAAGAGTAACATTAGTTAATTTACCATGGTCAAATATAGAACTGTGTCTAGATTTCATGTTTTTTCTATTTGTTTGTAACCCCAAGATCACATACCTCGGTTTCTCGAGTTGTGAAGCAGTCTTAACAACCCAGGAATGTTTTGTAGTTTTAGGTAATAAAGGATACAAGTCCCAGTTTCGAAAAGCTATTTGAATAGGGCGATCTTTTTCTAAATATTTCACTAAAGTTAATCTTTCCCGATCTGAAACTTTTATATGAGGAACACGCCATTGCAATCTCTCTATATTTATTTCAATCGTGTCATTATTATCAAGAGTAATACTATTAAGATTGGAACTACTTCTGTTAAGTATTAGTTCATGTTTACAATTAATGATAATTTTATCATAATCTTCCGCAAATCCCAAAACTTTATTCAGGGTGCTAAAAATACCATCATTATCTTTAATCCCATTCAAATTCCAACCCCAAACACCAGCAGCTTTGCTTTCTCCCTCACTCATAGACACATATGATTTTAGAGTTGTAGTAATTCCTGCATTTTTTATTCGGTCTATCTCAACACCGTTAATTTCATAACGAATGTCTTGAAATAGAAATGATATAGGATTGAAATGAAATTAAATGAAATGAAATTGTTTATTCTGTAAATAGGATATAGGAATCACTTTTACACGTCATATTAAAAAAAATATTATTAAAATTTGCTAGATGAGTTCGGCGTTTCATATCCGACTACTCTGAGAAGAAAGGCCGAAACAAACTCAGAGGTCACAGTCTCTTTTAAAGTCCAGACATAATCTTGGTCAAGCCATATTATTAGTAAAATTAACAAACTTTCGTGTAAGTTTTCCTGATCCATCTTTAGAAGACACAGTGGCTCGGCCTTCAACGTAAATGTAGCTGGCTGAAGGTAGTATGTACATATCTTGCTGATTTATAGGTATTCGTATTTCATCATTTTCTTTAAAACTGTTGCTATATGGATTATTATTATTATTATTCATTTATTAATTCGAGTTACAATGACTCATACAATATTGAATACAACACACATACACCAAACAATACGTTACAATACAATACAAAAACAAAAACACAGTACACTAACACATTAATGGCCGACGACTGTAGGTGACTATAAGTATGGTATTCGTAACTCACTATAGAGTTATCGAATTGCGGTGAATCATTTATCTTAAGAATACTCATAATTTAAATCCCAAAGCTTGAAGAAATAATTTATTCTCTTTAGTGATTTTTTGAATACTTCGTTTATGTCTACGTCTTCTGACGACACGAGAACGAGTAAAGTTGTTCACTTTGGCGCTTGGTTTTATATTATAAACAATCATTTTTTAGGGTTAATCAAATTGACATTCGACTCTTGTAACAGACAATGTTAAAGTGCTGTCTTATGGGTAAGACATCTTTTTTTAAAGTAATGATTTAAAAATACTGCTTATTCCAAAATTGTTTAAGTAATTGTATACATAAATGTCCACAATTAAATAAATTATTATTTTGAAAATTATTATAATTATAATGGATGTCATCAGAACCCGAATATCGAATAAATTCTATTGGCGGTTTTAAGTTTCCGTAACTATCGAAATATTCAACATATTTATTTAAAATTACATAGGCTACCCAATGTGTACCAGAATTTTGCGAATTATCTAAATTAATGATTCCACACTCTCGGGAAAACGGAGATCTTGGTAAGGTATCTCTCATATATACTCCACGAAAATATGGAATGTTTTCCGTAAAATCTATGATATCTATATTAGTAAGAGCACGATTAGGTAGCCTAGTATTTAGTTTTTTTTCTTTAAATTTACGTATAATCGAAGCCCATTCTTGTAACGGTTTAGCCGCAATCCGTTTCCAATACATACACCTTCCACTTTCTTATGACATAGTTCCATTTCTTCCAATCGCTTTTTTGCAACCTTATATTCGTTGATAGTTTTGACGATTCCAGCAATTCCGCTTGCTATACTTCCAGCAGCTGATAAGCCAGCAAATATAGGAATTAAGGGTAAAACATTACCGGACTTAGGAATGGGTATGATACGTGGGAGCTTCGCAGATGAATCACGAGTTAACTCCTTAGCAGCAGCGTATGCCAATAGGGAATATGCATGTATTTTTTTTATTTTTTTATTCGATACTTTACATCGCCAAATAATAGTAAAAAAAAATTCAACGCCAAAAAAGCAATTGAAAGTACTTTTAAAAAAAGTTAAAAATAACCATCCGAACCGGGCTGTTTAAACGCCATTTTGGCGCGCTTGGTGTGGTGACGTCACAGTCTATGACAACAAACAAACAAATGTCAAATGTTGAGGTTATGTTGAAGAAGTAGTTATGTTCCCAGCCTAACGCTGTGGTATGTGGTAGAATCTAGACGCTGACCTGACACTTTTGTGATTAGGCGTACGTGACAGGATGTGTGGCGCGACCGCGGGTGGGCCGACCACCGGTCTATGAGAAAGATTTGCGATGTATTAGAATTAAGATAGGCTAAGTTAGTCTTACATGAACTTCTGTAAAGCTCGGGTCGTAATAAACTCTTACTTCCCCGCAAACTCCGTTTCATTTGCGCTCCCGAAATCTAACTGGCGCAGCCGGTAGGATTGCCGCAAACAGTTTTCCTCCGCGAAAAGTCAAGTGCGAAAATCTGTGAAATACATGAGAACGCGTGGACTGTGTTTCGCGAGTGGTTACTGTTATATACGTATAGTCGTCGTGCTTAAAATCAGTGAGGCGTTCTATATTGGGCAATCTTCGAACCAAATAAATAAGTTTAGATAACGCGCAAATTACGTGGGTTAGCAGAGATGGTGATAATATATCAAGCGGTTGGCATGTGAGTAACCTTCTACATCCTTCCTTATTCCCTACACTATTATTGTGATAGACGTAATTAGAATTAGTTTAATTTAGTTTTTTTTTAAGAGGAAAGTAACATTAATGTTTCTGCCTATTTTTATTAATTCTACGGTATAATTTAACATATAAATTGAGGTTTATCTTTTAATTTTACAATTTAAATTACATTTTTAATTTTAATTTTGTCTAAAATGAATCAAGGTCAAATTCCTTTATCTGCGACGGCGGCGGCAGGGGCGACCCCTTCGGTTCGTTCTGAAACTCCGTTTCCGATGCAATTGCCAGATTCTTTGATACCTCAAGATGTTTTAAAATTAATTCCCGAATTTAATGGTGAAACTAATATACTTAGTTTATTTTTACGAAAGTGCGAATATGTTATCGGAAAATGTCAAGGGACTTCAGAGCGAAACGAATTTTTAATGCAGAATATTACAAGTAACTTAAAGGGTAAAGCAGCGGCTCTTTTAAGTGAAAGGGGTGACCTTGAAACTTATTCTGAATTTAAATCTTTAATGATCCAACATTTTGGTGATCCCAGAAGTGAGGAATGCGTGGCAATTGAGCTCGAAACCCTAAAAATTAAATCAAATGAGTCATATTTAGAATTTTGCAGCCGTATACAAGATATTCGTGCTATTTTAATATCTAAGGTTAATCAGAACGGTTCCGTTAAGAGAAGCTAAGAAAGTAATTTATAATAACACTTCGCTTAACGTTTTTATGTACAATTTACCGGAACATATGGTGTGGATTGTTCGATTGAAAAATCCTAGTACATTGGAAGAAGCCTTACAATTTGTCCTTGAAGAGGTTAATTTCCAGGAACAATATAATTTACGCAGCAAAATGTTACAACATCGGCCACAAGGTCATCAGTTATTGCCATCATCTGAAAAAGGCGTTAATTCAAGTTCAAACAATCCGAAACCTACCTTTACAGCACCTCAATTGCAACATAATTACCACAGGCCGTCTGCAAATCAAACTCAATTTAAATTCGGTATACCTAACCAAGTTTTTGTACGTCCAAATATGCCGAATCAACAAATAGGCTTTCGACCGCAATTACCGCAGCTTGGGAATAAACAACCTCAACAATTCGGTAATAGACTTCAAGCAGCACAATACGGTTATGGACCCCAAGCGGTACAATTCGGTTATGGACCCCAAAAAAATCAAAATCAAAATCAAAAGTCATTTATTCAAACTAGGCTGAGAATCAGCACTTTTCGAACGTCAAAATTACATAAGACAGTCCCCCAAAACGCCCACCCTTCACCACTTCCTAGTGCGTTAGCTGGGAAGAAGAAGTGGCGCAACAAACTCCCCAGCTGCACAGCTGTCTGTTCAGTTAGAAGAACAAAAAAAAGATTCTATATAATAGTATTCAAAATAATTTACATTAAGCAACACAAAACATAATTTAAATTATTAGCCATATATAAGCTAGCACACGTCAATATACCAAACAAAATCATCGAGAACTATACTCAGGCAGAAATAAAAAACAAAACGTAAACAGAACTTAATATCTTAATAAAAGCCACCAGGCATAAAGGGCGTGCCCGCTTACATATAGTTGTAACTGGAAGTTATAAATGATAAACTAGGACCATCGAGGTAAAATAAATAAACAAACAGTTAATTACTAATAGTAATAAATAATATGATCAATTGTTGAGGTCACTAGCTAACCACATATTGCAATACAACTCATAAAAAAAACATTGTGATGAGTAGATTATGTCAACAATAATTAAATTTAAATAATTTGACTTTTATAGTCAAATAAATTAAACAATTACTTATATAAACTCATATAACTTGTCAGTGGGTAAGCTGGAGAAAGAACATAAACATTGTCTTGAGTTAACTACAGCGACCAACTATTCTTATCATTTAAGTAGTCGTTGATAGAATAGTATGCCTTTGAACAAAGCTTGGATTTTACTTTCGTTTTAAACGCATTAAAAGGCAAATCAAGCAAGCAGCACAATTCGGTTATAGACCTCAAGTAGGACAATTCGGTTATAGAGCTCCACAACCTTCGAGCCACCGCCCCCCTAACAATTTATTGGGTGATCGTGACGTAACAATGAGAACTGCTCCAGCACCTGTTAAGCAACCACAAAGTTTTCCTATTAACGAGCTTTATACCAGTAATGAACAGTACTATTATGACCCCAATTACAATGATTATGGTATATGTTATCTAGGATACTGTGACTATGACTATACAAATATGTACATTAACAACGATTGCGTGGATCAGAACCCAAATACTGAAATTCCCAAAGCTATTGAAAGGGCTGATGATTCGCATTCAGCTGAAAATAAAGTAGACTCTAAAGATGTCGCAAAAGATGTCCCAAATTTTCAAATAAATTTGATTCGTGTTCACCCGAAATGATAGAACTTAAGTTTGACGCTAATCTTAAACATCCTTATATAACCATTCCCGACATAAACGGTAAATTTATATTGGATACAGGAAGCACTAGATCTTTCATAAGCCCTGAAAAAGTTGATGAATATTTCCCACAGTCAAAATTCTACGAACCATTTACAGTTACCAGTACACATGCGAACATAAGGAAGTAGCTAATATTCCCCTTTTTTCAATTTTTAAATTAAATGGTTATCATAAGTTTTATATTTATGATGTGGATTATAAATATGATGGATTGATTGGAATGGATCTTATGTCTCAACTTAATGCTAGTATATGTTTTAAGAATAGAATTTTAAAGATAAACGATATTAATATTCCTATAATTTATAACACTGACCATGAACTTAAACTTGAACCTCGTACAGAACATAAAGTGAGGCTACCCGTAAATAAGAAAGATGGCTATGCCATATTAGATTACACGCAATTTCACGAAGGTGTTAGAATGCCAACTGCAATTGTAAAGTGTGAAAATTACCTTGCCTCCACTATAATTCAGAATGCTACTGACCTTGAAGTAAGGCTAACTATAACCGCTCCTTTCAAAGTTACCAACTTCTCTGAAGAGTGTATAGTAAATAACACAACTGGGTTAACTGACATTGACATTGACTCGTTACTGACAGCCAACTTACAGAAATTGAATTATGTTTCGAGTATAAGGACATATTTTACTGCGAAGACTTGCCTTTGACTTTTACAAACCAGGTAAAGCATCATATTCGGACTATTAATGAGGATCCAATCTATATTAAACCTTATAGGCAAGCTCCAGCACAGGCTGAAGAAATCAAACGACAGGTCGAAAAACTTCTCAAGGACAATGTAATCCGAGAATCACATTCACCCTGGAGTGCACCTGTTCATTTGGTACCAAAAAAGGCAGATGCCTCCGGTCAGGTGAAATATAGAATGGTAATACATTACCGCAGACTCAACGACATAACGATCGATGACAAGTACCCACTTCCTAATATATACGACTTATTTGACAAACTTGGCAAAAGCAACTACTTCACCACATTAGATTTAGCGTCCGGATATCACCAAATTGAAGTTTCTGACAGTGAAAAAACAGCCTTTTCTACACAAAATGGACATTATGAATTCCTCCGTATGCCATTTGGTCTTAAAACAGCTCCGGCAACCTTTCAGAGGACTCTCGATAATGTCTTGAGAGGCCTACAGGGTATACATTGCCTGGTTTATTTAGACGATATACTAATATATTCAAATGGCATAGTAGAGCATGTTCAAAAATTACGTTCCGTCTTCGATAGACTTCGTCAAACTAACTTGAAGGTTCAGTTAGACAAGTCCGAATTTTTACGTAAGGAAGTGCAGTACTTAGGACACACGTTGACTAAAAACGGACTACGACCAAACAACGACAAAATACAAGCAGTTCTTAAATATCCTTTACCACGGACACAGACTGAAATCAAGCGATTCTTAGGCTTTGTGGGTTATTACAGACGGTTTATTAAAGATTTCTCCAAAATCACACAGCCATTGACAGCCTGTTTGAAAAAGGGTAAAAAGGTAGTCATAGACCAAAATTATACCGAAGCTTTTGAAAAATGTAAGGAACTTCTGATAAACGCACCGATATTGCAATACCCGGACATGAATAAACCATTTCTATTAACGACAGACGCCTCTGAAGTTGCAATTGGCGCGGTTTTTTCACAGGGCCCTGTAGGTAGTGACAAACCAATAGCATATGCCAGTCGGACCTTGACAGATACGGAAAAAAGGTACAGTACTATTGAACGCGAATTATTGGCAATCATGTGGGCCACAAAACACTTTAGACCTTATTTATACGGACATAAATTTGATATTTACACTGACCATAGACCGTTAGTCTGGCTGTATCAACTCAAGGACCCTAATAACAAGCTAACGCGTTGGCGCTTGCGGTTGCAAGAATATGACTTTAATGTCATATATAAAAATGGTAAACAGAATGTAACTGCAGATGCGCTATCTCGAATTCAACTTAAAGCACTAGGAGAAGCCAACGTTTCCGACGACATTTCAATGATTGTTAATATAAACGAAAAAGAAAGTAGACTTCAAAATTATTTAGAAGACACGGCCGCACTAAATTCTGATGACTCAAGGACTATTTCTGTTTCCGACTCTGAAAGAACCGCGACAGCTAGCCCAATGACCATAGATTTAGATTTCGATACTCGTACAGACTTGGAACAATCACCCAATAATTATCCTATACCCTCTGAACCTTCTAGTATACAAACATTTCATTCAGCCGAAGATCTCGAATCCCATGGAATACCGATATTGAAGGAAGCAATAGACACCAAACCTAATCAAATACTAGTTTTTAGCTGGTTTCGTAATGAGCTCCACGTGAAAGACTTGTCTAGGGACAAACAAAAAGTGTTGGAAGTATTTTTGCCTCTTCATAATCAAGATCATATCAAAACATTTTTAAAAGAATATATAAAACCCAAAGTTAAGTATTTCATTTATTTTGAGAATCCAGAACACAGAAAAGACTTTAGTAATATTATAATTTCATTATTTAAGAAAGATATGGTTAATTTTCATGAATGTACCGAGCGCGTTATTTACGTCGAAGATGAACAGGAACAGAAAGCCATTGTGATTAAGTTACATGAAGGCAAGACCTGTCATCGCGGCATTACAGAAACTGTTAAAAGAATCCGTCGTAATTACCACATTTATCCGAAACCGTTTCCGCCATAATTAACTCATGTGATCGTTGTAAAACCTCTAAGTATGACAGAAAACCAATTAAACCTGTACTGCAGCTCACACAAACACAGAACGCCCCCTTTCAGGGAATATTTATAGATCTGTTCAGTATAGAATCAAAATACTATTTAACTTTAATCGATGCCTTTAGTTAGGACAAGCGATAGAAATTGCATCTCGCTCCACACCCGAAGTGGTCAGAGCATTAATGAAATACTTTTCTTTTTACGGTATACCACAGAAAATAAGTTCTGATCCGGGAACCGAATTTAATAATGAATTATTAAAAGAACTGACGGACTTGCACAAAATTAAACTACACATAGGTACACCTAATAATCCCAATTCTATGGGGCTCATAGAACGCTTTCACTCTACAATTATAGAAATATATCGATTAGCGAACTATGAAAAGAAATTTACAGACGCAGCATCAGTGATGACTTACGCCGTTATGGCTTACAATAACACTATCCACAGTACCACTGATTTAACACCGTTTGAAGCTGCGTTTGGTCATACGGAATTAAACTCTATTTTTAACTCTGAATTCGATAAAGCATACAATCAGCAACTAATCAGGGATCATAAGAAAAGAACACGGGCAATTTATAAATATCTTTCTGAAAAGGTAAAAAGTCATAAGGAAAGAATTATAACCAAGCGGGGAGGCGAACCCAGACCAGCCTTAGAAATAGGCCAACCGATTTTCATTAAGGCTGTAAATAGAAGGCAAGCTAAAGATAAACCTAGATTTCAAAAGGCCATGGTTACAGGTCAGATAGAACGTAACATCGTACCAATAAAAATAAAAAATAGAGATACTAAAGTTCCGGTTAAAAATGTAAAACGTCCTCCACAGGTGGTGTTGGATCCTGGTGATATGAACAACGACCAGTTGGAGTCTTCCAAGCCAGGCCCTTCAAGTGGTAAAGATTAATCAAAACCCTGGGATTCTTCCGGTGAAATTAGGTCAAGCATTTATGCAATATGATAAATGGTCTATTGTTAAAATAATCAACCTCCAATGCATTGGTACAGATCTTTCCTTTAATATTAAAAAATATTCCGAATTTAGCCAAATGTTACACCCAAGTAAATCGTATGCGGATGAGTTCAGGAGCCTTAAAATACAGGTGGAGTATATAAAAAATGAGACTCTAGAAAAATTACAGCAATTAATTCCATCTAAAAGATTCAAACGTGGTATTGTAAACCCTCTTGGCTCTATCATCAAAATTATAACTGGTAATCTTGACCATGAAGATGCAGTCAGATATGACAATATAATCAGTAGTATTCAGACCGAGGAACAAGCAATTTCTAACAAATTTACGATGATATCTAAAATGTTGGATCATTTTCTGAATTCTACCGAAATAATCAATGAAAATACAAAAATAATAGACGCACGCATGAAATTACTTGAAGGTCTTGTAACCGATCTCACTAAGAAAGATAATCACTCAATTTATATGACCTTCTTCGGATTACTAAACCAATTTATTGTAAACTTTAGAACACTTTATATAAAACTCAGCGAACTTGAAACGGCCATTGCATTCAGTAAATTATCAGTATTACATAAGGCCATAATGAATCCTAGCGAACTGTTGAAAGTGTTAAAATATATAAGCCAATATGATAATCTAATGTACCCTGTAAATGAACGAAATTTAATAAACATAGAAGAATCCTTATCTGTAAAAGCTTACATTAAGAATGAAGAATTAACTTTTGTAATCGAAGTTCCACTTATTTATAATGCAACTTATAGTTACTATAAACTGTATTCCATTCCTATCTCAGATGATTCCTCAAATCTTACCTTTGCTGTTATTCCTGAATTTCCCTACCTACTAGTAGAAGGGTCAAGGTATCGTCCAACTGATCAACCGTGTCAAGAGATAACCGCTAAAGAATACCTCTGCTCTGAAGATAAACTAATTCAATATGGGGAAGAAACTTGCATTGAGCAACTAATGAAATACCACGACAATCTGTCGCGCTGTTTCCCACGTAAGATACTATCTGAGTCCCTGAAACTTCAAAGAATTGGTCCCAATAGTTGGATAGTGTATTCAAAACACAATCAAGTCATATCACAGACTTGTAATAATGATGAAACAAAAGAACGCATACAAGGAACATATCTGCTAACTGTACGAGGACAATGTGATGTCTCTATAGATAATATTCAAATACATGGACGGCGCTCTTACTCACTACAAACGGATTATATGCCTGTTCCCTTATTGAACTTACCTGACTTGATAGATCTGACTCGTGACGCAGCAAGGATCGAACCTATAAATCTGAAGGGAGTAAATTTGGATGACATACGCCAACTGAATAATATTCTGAGGAATAGTGCAAATACAGTGAAAAGTGAAACCACAAGTGAAAGTGTTAGTGTCGCCCTTTATGTCTTATATGCGGTAGTCATTTTATTGTCAGTAGCTGTAATTATATATAAGTATCTAGATGTTGTAAAAAAAATCTGTAAAGAGCGGGATAGAGTTATTGAGGATAATCCCGCACAACCTGAGGACGGTCAAGTTAATCAAAGACCTATACTATTAGTTTGATTGACTTTACAAGTTTCAAGTTGTGACTTTATTATAGGAATAGTTTAAGTGATAATTGTAGTTTCTAATTTGTAATTATACAAAGTTCTCGGAAAACCCCTGTTTTTCCGATAACTTTGATTTAAGGGGGGAGGAGTTATGTTCCCAGCCTAACGCTGTGGTATGTGGTAGAGTCTAGACGCTGACCTGACACTTTTGTGATTAGGCGTACGTGACAGGATGTGTGGCGCGACCGCGGGTGGGCCGACCACCGGTCTATGAGAAAGATTTGCGATGTATTAGAATTAAGATAGGCTAAGTTAGTCTTACATGAACTTCTGTAAAGCTCGGGTCGTAATAAACTCTTACTTCCCCGCAAACTCCGTTTCATTTGCGCTCCCGAAATCTAACTAAGTATTGTGCTCTGCTGCAAATATACGGTGTTTTCTATTTTCGACTAATACATCATCATGGAACCAACTTCTCCCTCTATAGAACAATGCAAAAAACCGACATACAAATACTGCATTGTGCCTAAGTGCAGAAATACATTATGAAATGCACCCGACCAAGTATTTTTTTTTGTCCTGAGAGGTTCGGACTTACGGAGAAAGTGGTGTAAAATTATGAAAAGAAACATGCTATCTCCCAACTTGTTTTCAATATCCTAGTATTATGACAACATTCTATACTTAACACAATCTAGATTTCGATAATTTGCGAAGCTATGTTATTTTATTTGTTTTAGGTTATGATGCTTTTTAAAACTAAATTATTCCGGAAAAGGTGTGGAAGATAAAATAAACATTATATGTTATACTGAATTACCTTAAAGCTTTCATTCTTTTGATTTCAACAGACGTGAAATCGGTATTTGATGTAAAAATGTGGTCATTATGAACACATCAGCTTTCGGCAAACTATCCGATTGGGCTTTCACAAAACCGCTTTCAGTCATTTTCGAAAGAGTCTTTCGTGTATTAACAAATGTATTACTACTAAATGTGTACTAAAATCACAATAAAAATGACTGAATCGCAAAAACTCCTACAAAACACATTGACATTACATTTTTGTCATAGATTGTTACGTCACATTCGCTCTGACCAATAGCGTCGCTTTTCAAGTATTTGAATTTCCCACAGATTTTTTGCACTTTTTAAAAATTAATTTCTTGCTCATTATTAAATTATAATAAAAAAAATTGATGGAGGCATAATTCTGAAGTAACATAGTTTATTAAAAAAAATATTTGACCCTTATTTGAATATCATGCATATTCCCTATTCTATCAGTTTTTTCTTACACTTTGGCTTTATTTTTTTAATGCATTTTTTCGTATGGGAGACTATATTTTTAAAGTTTTTAAACCGCATCCAGAACTCACTTTTGGTAGCATTACGTTGTTAATCAAATTAGCAGCAAGTTTTTCTCCTGTGCTCGCATCTGAAGACAAAGAGCGCTTCTTTGCCATCTTTAGTAAAAATATATCTGCTTTATGACGATCTTTTAAACTGTCGGAATTATTATATGCGATATCGTGATGTTTGCAATATTCATCTAACTTATTTACACCTTTATCACCACGAGCTAATCTTTCATGTTATTTAGTTCCAGGACCACAATAATTATATCCCGGTAAATGGAGCTCAAATGGTAAATTATTAATCAAATTATTCACAAGTCCTTCTTCCTTCATGTATGCAAACAGAATAGAACCCATATCGTAGATCATGACATTATATTCAAAAAGCCCTCATAAAACATTTGTATCTTCAATCCAACTATTTTCTGATGGTGGTAACCCCAACCATTTCACGAAAACTTTTCTGCCTTTTCGTTTCAAAACTTTTTCAACAAGGTGGATGTTTAGTAATTTGTAATTCTTGACCATAAAATGCTCCTAAAATAGGCTGCTGCTTAATGTCTTGTAATAAATATGTAACAGGATTAGTATTTTTAACTTTACTGATCTTGAATATCTCAGTTGACCAATTAGGAGTATATCCTTTTTCAAAACAACCTTTATGTTTACTTATTCGCACAGAATCACCTATCTTGAGCTTATAACGTTTTGTTTTCATTTGTGGTTGTTTGAAATATGCATTTAGTATTCTAGTTTTATTGCTATGATTTACTTGAGCTGGTGGTAAACCAATTGTTGTATGTATTGTTTGATTATATGTATTTATTATTTAACAAGTGTTCCGTCTGTCCATTTATATTTCCCTTTTAAACTAAATTCCTTGTAAAGCTTATTTTTTATCGTTCTTATTAATCGTTCTACAATCGAAGCCTTTTTGGTTGAATAAGTACTGTAGTGATTGATAGCATTGTTTTTTATAATTTTTTGAAAACTTTTATTGTAAAATTCTGTTCCTAGATCTGTTTGTAAGTTTCTGGGGATACGTTTTTCACAACATAATATCGTATTGAAAGCCATAGATACAGATTCTTTATTTTTTTGTTTTAGTGGAATAGCCCAAGCGTACTTAGAAAATCCATCGATAACCACTAAAATGTATTTGTAGTCGGTGTTAAATTTGGAGATATTTTGCATATCCATTAAATCTGCTTGCCAAAGATCATCAATATCTTTTAGAATTACTTGTCTTCGAGGAAAATTAATTCTCGCACTTTTATGAATTTCATCTATAATATCTATTTTCACTTTGCTCATTCTTAAACAGTCACTTCTGAATTACAAAAATATACTAAACAACAATTCACATGATGAGTCCTTTTATTCTTTTATTATACCAGCTTCTTTTAATTCTTCAATTATTGATAAGATTTCATTGTCAACATTGGTATTACCTGCAGTTTTAGATGCGATCAAAAGTTTAAGTCTGTCTATTAATTCATTAGGATCATCCTAATAAACAAGTTCAGTATTTGTTTTATATTTTTTAAGACATGGTAGACCAGCACCTTGTTTTTGCTTAGATTAAATTCTGTACATTCTAATAAGCGTTTACTAAACTCCGAAAATAACTGTTTGATTACTTGAGAATATTTTAATCCTTTATCTCCTTTAATCTGACCTGTAGAATCGAAGTCTCTTTTATGAGCATTAGTTGTGAGGAGTATTTCCTTGTACACTAGTTTATCTTTTAAATTGACCACTGTTAAATCAGGCTTTTTGCGCAGCAATAATTCTTTAAGACCTGCGGTTTTTTGTACTGTTTATTTGCTATGCAAATATTGTATACTTTACCAGAATTCTCATGAGTGGTAGAAAAATTTACTGTTGTATTGCCGATCATGTGTTTATTATTCTCACTACGTACTCCAAATGGTATATTCATATCATCGTAAATTTCAAAGATATCTTCTTTTTTCAACGAGATATTATTAACATTTTCTGATTCAGATGTGTTACCTTCTTCGTCTTCTGAATAAAATTTATCTACTGAGTCTGATTCACCAGAAGATTCATGGTTCTTATCATAAGATTGATCTTGTGACAATATTTTTGAATCTATGTTAGTCTTGCGAGTTTGATCAGTCTGTTTGTTAGCTATTATCGCATTCAGAGGGTCTGCGAGAGGCTTAAAAAAATACTTCAGATGAGTATTGGTATTAAACTCCTCATCTTTCATTTGTTTTATTTTATTCTTTATAGCATCCGCAGACTTTATTAATTGATCTTTAATTTTGTGATCCATATGATAAGACTTTTACTTAACAGTATTTACGTGCAAATGATTTTTTTTTTGCATTCTTGATTTATATAATCGTCACTCAAAATATATAAAAGTGTCAAAAGATTGTCTATATATTCCATTGTTTAATTCACAATCCTTATTAATAATCAAAAAATCATAAGGGTGCAACCAGATCTTAGAACACAGATCTTTGAACTTAGACCAGTCCATATCAGAACTAACATGTTCATCGTTTATATGCTTCAGGTTAACTTCATCTTGCTTGAAAATTATCAAAAAGTTAACATTGTCGAGTAATAACTGCTTTGGTATTTTTGAATAAGTTTGAGATAAATAAAAACAATCTATATCCTTATGTCTACCCATTGTGAAATAATTTCGTATATTAATTTGCTTTTCACAAACCACATCATCAAAAATAATAACAGAATTGTGTAATGCATCGTTAGGATGAATGACATCATCGTCAAAATGAAATATAAAAAGTTTTACTTCCGGAACTCTTTCTAAGATCATTTTAAGAAATCTATATTTTGGTTGAAAGCTAGTCTTGGAATATAAGTAAACATTTTTAAACTTTAAACCGTTTTCATGGAGTAACAAACTAATCATGACGTTAGTTTTTCCACAATTTGAAGGACCACATAATATGCATCTTATATTATTCGGAAGAAGTACACTATTGAAATGAAATCATACACCTCAAGTCTAGTATTAATAATATTTATTCATTTTTTAACATAATCAGGTTATTAACAATCACTTATTAATTTTAGTAGGAATATAATATAAAGCACGGATCCGTAAGAGATGCTTGCGGTACAATGCCTCGAAATAGACTGACTCTATCCAAACAAATCATTCACCAACTGAATGTTCCCCACTTTAAACGGAAGTGAACACTCAGCCGGCTATACGACCAATTAGTACATACAATCACTTGACTGACTAAAATACATTAGGGCTTATGATTAATTGTAAATAAACTTTTTAAATTTAATACATAATGATTTATTAATTATACAGAACAAATATACTATAATACCGATATTCTACAGATGAATACCTAAACGGATGTATAAAGTTCGTGCAACTACTAGCGCCATCTGTTGCTTGTGGAAAAACGTCCTATTCTGAATTATTATTTTACAAAATCATTACACTATGCTATGCTCAGTCAGCCGGCATACGCGCTAGCGAACGGTTCGAATAGGTACGCACCTACTTCCGCGACAATGTCTGTGAATACGCTAAAATGTGTGAACTGTAATATAGTGATATGTGAACTATTATCATTTATACAGAACAAGATAGATGTGATAGACAATGAAAGCCTAATAAGAATCTGTGGATCTGCATTTCACGAAGAAGATGTAGTTAGTGCTAAAGAGTTGCTGTTTAGTTCTATAAAGACTAACCAGAAGAAGATATCCAGGCATAAAGAAGGCAAAAAACAGAGAGACTTAGAGGATATCATATGTGTTTTTAAAGTGACCGAACCAGATCTTATGCCGATTTTTGTGGCGCGTGACTTGCAAAAATTGCCGCCCGTTACTTTTGACCACGTCTATGTCACCAAATTATTGAAAGACTTACTAATTGTGCGTGCTGAAATTAATGACATGAAAGGCAACAGTCCGTCAATTGGATGATCTGAAGACGGATTTGGGATGTAGCAGGCTACCAGCATCATTGTTAACATGCAACATCAATACAAATAAAAGAGGAGAGTATTTACTTGATAGCGGGCCGGTTGGTCTACCGCCGGACAACACCGCGATGACGAGACGTTCGAGTTCAGAGCGCACTGACTCACCCAAGTATCGCCCTCTCGCTCACACTTATACTGAGGGAGATAAGCTTAGTGCGCACGCACCAGTTAATTCGACGGTATTGGAAAGCGAAATGTGCACGGAGATTGAGTCAACTGTTTGTCATACAGAGTTGAAACAAACAATGAAGCCAACTATGGCGGAGACTGTAAGAAATGGCAACTGGAGACCAATAATGAAACCCACTGATGAATGGATAACAGTGCAAAAACATAGATCTGGAAATTGTTTTGCTGGAAAAATGGGCAAAGCGGCAACGAACTTGTCTGAGAAACTTAAAGCGGCCGATATGAAAGTCGCTTTGTTTATCTCTAACGTAAACAAGGAGACCGCGGTGGAAGATATCTGCCAATATATCAAAAAGAAAACGGAGCAGGTTGTTTCACTTGAGAAAATTACTATGAAGAAGGAAAAGCCGTATAATGCCTTTAAACTATTAGTCAATAAAAGCAAGTTAGAAACCTTTTTAGATGACCAGATGTGGCCAGATGGCATCACATTTCGTCGCTTTATTCATTTCAAGAATGGAAAAAAAGACAGAAATAATATTATTTCCGAGAGGGATGAAATAAATAATTCAATTAATGGATAATACATCAAAATTGAACATTATAACTTTCAACTGCAAAAATATTAAGAGATCTGTTAACTGTGTGCGCTTACTATGCAAAACAGCTGACATTGTTTTGTTACAAGAAACGTGGTTATATCCACATGATTTATCCTTTCTGGAAAATATAGATCAAGACTTCAGTTACACCGCGAAGTCTTCAGTGGACACTTCAGCTGGTATTTGTAGAGGTAGACCTTACTGAGGTCTTGCCATTTTGTGGCGAAAAAGTGCAGTTGATAACGTGTCTGTGGTACAGTGTGACAATACCCGGATTTGTGCAGTAAATGTGGTGTAACAGAAAAGTAACAGATTTTTTATGGTTATAAATGTGTATATGCCAACAGATTGTAGTGATAACTTACCACATTTTACGGAATGTCTCAGTGAAATGTATTTTATCATACAAAATAGTAATGTTGAATCAGTGTTTGTATTGGGAGATTTCAACGCGCACCCTGGTGAGTCATTTTGTAACGAACTTCTTAGTTTTTGTACTGAGCAATCATTATTATGTGCGGATATTGATTACCTAAGCATGTTATCGCAAACTTACACTTTTATCAGTGACGCACACGGGTGTAAGCGTTGGCTTGACCACTGTCTTGTTACACAGTCGGCAGGAAAAACAATTGTAAACGTTAAAGTTATTTACGACTCGTTTTGGTCTGATCACTTTCCATTAAAAATAGAGTGTGATATAAATGTCATTAGAGTAAAAACTAATGTAATTAAATCTTCGTATAACGGTGTTTGTTGGGGGGAACGAAAACCAGAGGAAATCAGTCAATACTCGTCTATATGTAACAATAAATTAAAAAACTTAGATTTTCCTAAAGAGTTTGAACTTTGTGCTGATAAATTTTGTGATAATACCCACCATCAATTTTTATTGGATAAAATGTATAGTCAAATTGTGTCTATATTAAGTGAACTACTGCTAGTATAAGTAGAACCCCAAAAGGCATTATAAGAAAAAAGGGTATAAAAGGGTGGAACAAACATGTAAAAGAATTTCACACGCACGCAAGAATTAAATTTAAATTATGGATGTGGTATGGGCAACCCAGTAGTGGGCCTATTTTTGAGGATATGACATTAAGTCGTAAAATATTCAAATCGAAATTGAAATGGTGTATTAAGAACCAAGAAAAAAATGAAATGGATATTTTGGCTTCACTTCATTCAGATAAACGTTTTTCATCATTTTGGAAGGGTACTAAGAGGCTTAATAATACTCCAAGCCTACCAGTTAGCGTGGATGGTAAAAACGATAACACTGAGATAGCCAACTATTTTAAAGACCATTTTAAAGTGAGTTCATCTCTTAAATCTGCGCCGAGGGTGCGCGATGCTGACACATGTCGATCAGGATCACCCCTTTGGTTTTCATGTACAGAAGTCAAATCTGTGATTAAATGCATGAAGAGAGGTAAATCCCCTGGTCGTGATGGGCTTAGCGTTGAGCACCTTCAAAATGCTGGTATACATCTGCCGAGAGTGTTGACTATGTTATTCAATTTGTGTTTGGGACATTCGTACTTACCTCAGGAGTTACTGGATACAATTGTTGTACCTATTGTGAAGAATCGGACAGGGGACATAGCAGACAAAGGTAACTACAGGCCTATTTCACTGGCAACCGTGGTAGCCAAAGTGTTTGACAGTGTGCTCGACTCACGCCTCGGTAGGTACACCCAGTTACATGACACACAGTTTGGTTTTCGTGCTGGGCTATCTACTGAAAGTGCTATACTTGCGCTGAAGCATACTGTCAAATATTATACTGACAGGAAAACACCTGTGTATTCTTCTGGAGGCCGGCGTTCCTACTGCATTAGTGTCTACTTTATCTTTTTGGTATGACAAGCAGAGCAACTTCGTCAAATGGTCTAATGCGTTGTCTGACCCGTATAAACTCGAGTGCGGCGTTAGGCAGGGAGGTCTCACCGAGGCTTTTTAATATTTATATAAATAAGTTGCTTGTTGAGCTCAGCAGCACTCATGTGGGATGCCATATAGATGGAGTATGTTTAAATAACTTAAGTTATGCAGACGACATGGTGCTGCTGAGCCCGACTATCAGTGGAATTAGAAAGTTACTCTCCATTTGTGAAGAATGTGCCGAACACCACGGGCTTAAATATAATCCTACAAAAAGTGAACTGTTAGTGTTTCGGGTGGGAATAAAAACCCAACATTTGTCCCTCCTGTAAAGGTAAATGGTTCACTTTTGCAGAGAGTTGCCACCTTTAAATATTTAGGCCACATTGTTACTGAAGAATTAAAAGACGACTTGGATATGGAAAGGGAGCGCAGGGCACTGGCTGTAAGGGGAAATATGATATGCAGAAGGTTTTATAGTTGTTCAGTTCCCGTTAAACTAACTCTTTTTAGGGCCTACTTCCAAATATTTTACACCAGCAGCCTTTGGGATAACCATACCCTAAAAGCAGACACTGCCCTGCGCATTCAATACAACAATGCCTTCAGGGCGCTGTTGAGGCTTCCACCTTACTGTAGTGCGTCAGGTATGTTCGGTGATGTTACTAATACAGTTTTTAAGTAAGATGTAATACTAACACCCTATGGGCCTTGATGCCTGATAATATTTTTTTTTTTTTTTTTAGCGTGCGACTTATTTTCCTTTACCTCAATATTTTTAATTTCCAACGAAACTGGTTGCTTAACCCACTTCATGGTTGTATCTGCTAGAAAACTTAAATGTACTTGTATATATATTGCATGCCTCGGTGCCCCAGAATTTTATATAGGTAATTACAAAATAACGACATCATACTATTCATGTTTTAATAAAATTGTATTAAAATAGGTATTTTAACAATGAGATGATGTAAGACTGTCAGGGGTTATAATTAAAACAAATACTTAATTAAGTTTCTCGGAAATATTTATTAAATAACAATATTATTTCTAAAAAAAAATATTAAATAGAAAGTACACAAGAGTAAAAAAATTATATTATGAACAAATCGTAGTATTAGAATAATACAAACTCTCTTACTAAAAAACTTATTAATAAAATATAAATTATACAGGAGTAAATTATATATTAGTAAATCAATTATTATGAACAAATCTTAGTATTAGAAGAGTGTATCACAATGCCGCCAAGGTAGTGTTTCAATCTGATTAGCAAGTATTTGTCTTTTATCATCATTACTATTTAAAACTACTTTATTAACTTGCTGTGAATATAAGAGATGTTTAATAGATTTTATCATATTCATTTTGTATTTGATAACTTTAGTATCAACTAATGTTTCATAGTAGTCTGACATTTTAAGACGTTTGGATATGGGCTTGGTAACACCCTTCGCTTTTTTTATTGTAGTTTTTACGCTTTTTAGACAGTATAGTTTTGCTCTTAAACCAACAAACTCTGTAATAATTGATCCCCCAAGTTCATCTTTAAATAATCCTGGAATACTGGCATTTATTTTCGGTATT
Organism: Agrochola macilenta; assembly: GCA_916701695.1. NCBI lineage: Eukaryota > Metazoa > Arthropoda > Insecta > Lepidoptera > Noctuidae > Agrochola > Agrochola macilenta. Next base: position 589,410 of record OU753583.1, on the reverse strand, counting down.
CCAAACGGATTATCTTCTTCAAAGTTACTCGTATCAAAACGTGAAGTATCATATTTTAGATCTTTGTAAAAGTCATCTGTATTTATCAAGTACAAAAGACTATCGGTATCTGTGTAACAAAGACTTACGTCCTCGCCATATTTATTTTTAATATAACTATAATGAAAATTATATAAATGTTGTTTAGCAAATTCAAGCACTGAGAATCCAATGTAAATTGGTTTATCTAATATTAGTTTTTCAGGACTTAATTGAGCAGCTACAAAATTTTCAGAAAATATTGAAATACTCTTCAAATTAGGTTTTGAAATATTTTTTTCCGCACCAATGCATTTGTTTGTTGTATTACATGAATCTTTTCATTTTGTGATTAATTTCACGTCTACTTGCTTTCGTTTATTTTCTATAGTTTTACCAAATATGGAATTGTTTAGAAGTTTAAAAAAGTCTCTCTCAAAGGGCGACTTAGAAGCCTGTCGTAGACAAGTATTTAAATCAATGTACTTTTGAAGAAATGCTTCTTGTCTAAATTTAAGTATACGATGAATTTTCTTTAAAATTAGACCATGATATAAACATTACAGACATACTTGTATTTATCATATAAATTAGCTATTAATTTCACAGATTTTCCGTTTGGAGGAATAAACTTTTTACATGCGAAAGGTAAATCCTTATGAACGTTATGCAGATAATCTGGGTACTCTAGGTCTACTTCTAAAATATATCCATATTCACCATCATTCAGAATTTTCATTACATCGAAATTTAACAGATCGCACTGGCTTAAGAAAATAAATTCTGATATTGGTAATTTTCTTGTCATAGCATAACCATATAAATTATTGCAGTCTAGATAAACTAAGTAGCTAGATGGTTTTGTGTCATTGTGACTGTGTGCCATTTACTCTAATTTAATAACAATATATTATTATATTTATTTTAAAACCGTCACTTAAGGGCCGATTCGAGGTTCTTAAGAACACATTAAATCTCAATTTTATGGGTTGACAGCTCGACACGTTACCCTAATTAATAACAAAATATCCTATTTCTTTAAAATGTTAAAACAATATTGAACCTCATACAAACCCATTCCATTTATATTTTATGGGCAGCGACCCGTGGCCACTTCCTACAAATATTCTGAGAAAGCAGGGGTGTCAACATGTGGTTCTTTCAATGTAAACTTACAGCTCTCGATTTTCATGCTTGAAACTTTAAACAACAAGTTATGAAGATGGATCTAACCAAACTTTCAAAAGTCATGCAAAGCCGATGCTTCCATCGATGTATATCAATTATCTAATAACTGCAGTTATATTATTGGATTAATTATTTTATTATTCTAGCTAGCACCTAGCTAGAATGCTTTAACCGCTCTCGTACTGTTAACGTACCCGGGCCGACCGAAACTTAATATGTTCTGTGCTAAAATATTTGTATGGTTTATAATAAAATGTATATAAATAATAACTCGTCGTCGGTCTCAAAAGACTCACCATCCCTGAGAATGCAGCGAACATCTGTTAAAGATCTAGTAAGGCAATTCATACCGACCCTTTTAAAACAATTAAGAAGTTGTGCACAAAAAGAGTCATAAACCTATTCTGCGAAACGACCAAACCGTCAACGTGGTATTTTTTAGGAATTTAGGGGACTGAGGAATGAAGTCCGGGGGTTGGTGCGAGATCACGAAAGACTACGGACGCGAGAGTCCAAGCGGGGGAAGAGAGGGAAGTTGGTTTTAGACCACGGTAGGGTGTGGACGTAATATTAGGCTAGTTATATTAGCAGACTTGTTGAATACCAGAGGCCATGATTGTCCAAGTGGGCTGTCGCAAGATAGCGAGTATTATTTATTAAGTTAAATATAGTTGGGTTGAAGCCCAGATTAGACTAAGGTAGTATTTAACGAAGTACGAGTATATGTGTGTGTGTGTTCGTGCAATTGGGTGAGTCTGTGCTTGTTGGTGTGACTGAGTGAGTATTTCATTATAATAATTATCCTAGGCTGGTAATATAATTCAGGTATCATAAGTTCTTGTAACTCCACACTTATTTAGTATTGTGTTTTATAACTAATGTTACATTCTCGTGTATTACGTGTCCTTATCCTAATCCGTACCTTGGCAGATTATTGTCACTAGCAGTTGGCTAAAGGGAAATGGCGAAGGCCTTCCACCATACTTGACTGGGCAGTAATGCTCCGACTGTTGACTTTGAGATGACGCACCACATTTGGAAGGCAGAGCCATAAATGCTCTCAGGTCATTTGGAATTGATCTAGGCTATAAAGCCAATCTAATTGCATTACAAAACAACCAAACGTTAGTGACGATTTCTGTTTCCGAAAAGGTTTTGCCACAGAATACCTTGCGTGAGGCGTGTTGACACATATTTCCAGGGAGTTGGGGTAGGCTTTACTAAGTACCCTAAACTGAATTGGTAGACGTTCGATGAACGCTTGGGAACGTATCTCGATAAAAATACCCCGTCCGTTCTGTAGGACTATTACTAAATCGACACTGTTTATCGAGACACGCTATTGGGACGCAATGCCGCTAACAGCCGCACCGCATCCTCTTAATGGGGCAGATTAAGGAAATATGAAGTGACGAGCTACCACTTCGGTGTTCACCAGGTACGATCGTAGTGTATTCTGCTAGAGACTGAGTCTACGGTGCGCTTGTGCTAGTTTCGTGTTAACTTTGTAAAAATGGGCTAGGCTGTCGTAAGGGTCTTTCATATTAATACGCGATTAGAACTATTCAATATTAAACTTGTTTTCCTCAATGACAGTTGGACTTCGCAGTACTCTGTCTTAGGATTCAGTAAAACATTTATTTAGAGCTTAGGGAGCGTGTTCCGTTAGAATCGTATTAGTTCCTCAGAGGTTCTATGCGTTAGGTCAAGCAGGACACGTAAAAGGAGGCAAACGTTGTTATAAGGTTCCCGGTCTCACTGAAGTGGGTATATTGTAAACAGACAAATTAACGTAGTATTACGTAATCGTATTTAAAGTACAAGCGTAACGATCCCTTTACCCCTTCTACCTTACCAAGTCTGTATTGCAGATATTGGTGCTCAACTGCGAGAGGAGGAGACGTTGGCGTTCCAACATTTATAATACTAAAACATAATATTATATTATATACTTTTGCATACCCTCTTGTCTTCTTAGCTTCATATTATAATACTTGTGTTTACTAACTGTGAATTCCCAATATTAACTTCCTGGTCCAATCCTTGTTCCTTAATCTTCCGAGACGGAACAAGGTAGTTTAGTTTATGAGTAGTTGAAATATGGGGTATTCAGATCTCATATCAGATCTGAATACCCCATATTTCTCAGTTCAACCATTCAAGTATCCGTATGACTGTTCAACATTCATAATCCTCTATTCAAAACGAATGATAATTGTATTCAGAATCATCTATTCAAAGTGACTGTTGCATTCAGATCGAAATGAGACATCTATTCAAGATCGTCTATTTAGAATACTCCATTCGGAATGAAACTTTCACGATTGGGATTTTATTCTATGATGGTGTATAATACCGAGAGTTACCTATTTGATATTTAGAAATTACATGTATTTCATCCCGTTGCAGAGAGATTAAAAAAAAATTTAGTTATGTATGATGCAGTGATGTGAATTTATTATGGGTTAATGTGGTCTCTGAGCAAAATATCAAATACCTAAATCGTTTAAAAAATCGTATTCATAATCAGATGCTAAGCAGGAGTGATTGTTTATATAACAAACACATTGCCATTCCCGTAAAGGAAGCAGATCATATTCTTTTCTACCCATCGTGAGCCTCATCGCTATGAAGTTATAATTATTTATTTACATCAGAAATTTACATGTAGTATTGCGATATACCAATATACTACATTCCTAATATACCTAAGACAAATAAATAGGTTTACATAATGAGTACAGACATGAACAATAAGAAATGTATGTGTATAAAAATGTAAACCCTATAATAAAGAAGTTTTAAGTAATTTTAATTAATTAAATTTAATATAATTTGACTCTTGGTATGCAGGAACACATGCATAGTACCTACTTATAAGATTTTTTATTTGCTGAAGGCAACTATTTGTACATTTTATTAACAGGAGTGGTAGAAATAAAAGAAACTGAAATATAATTGATAGTTTATTCACAATTTTTTATGCAATTTGCTTAAAATATCCTTAACACATTTATAAATATCATCATTAAATACATTCCCCACGACATGTTGGACACAAATATTGGCACTACAGTCACATTGTGAATTTGTGAATTCTTCTGCGTCAAAAACTTGTATTCGTATTATTTTGCTACGATGACCCGTTGATGGTTTCTGTATATATGAGTATACAACATCACTTCTTCGTCTTTTATTATTGTTACTGTTGGTACTATTGTTGCAAGGCGGTGTTTCCTCAAATTGAAATGGTTGAAATGGTCTTTCTCTCTCCAAATAGTTGACCACATTTTGACGTAGGGTTTGTTCAGCAGGAATTGGGGAGTATGAAGAATTTGTGGGGAAATTATCGCTGGACATCTGAAACAGAGAAGTAGATATAAGTTAAATAATACTTTAATTACAAGTTTACGAATACAAATGAACTATTCTAGAATAGATCCCTGTTAAAATATTCAAAATTCTAGTTTTTATTAATAATTTAAAATACTTTTTAATATTTTGCTTACCGACATCGTAGAGCAGATAAGACAATTTGACTGTTATTTTTGGTATCTTGGATTGGTTTATATACAGGAACTGATCCATTTTTTTTTTGTCACTAAGGTTCAATTTTGTTTCGTTTTTATGTATGTAAAGTAATCTGAAACTGGCAGCTCTTCTTGTCTCTATATGACTAGGAATTTTTGACACGTACACAAATATTTATTTCAATCTACAGACGAGCGTTATAACCGCTGCGTTTTAAACGCTTAATTCGTTGAGCGTTAGTTTATATTTTTTAATAAGGTTCAAATTATAAGACAAAAACAAGCTTATTCTTATATACCGAAATATGAGATTCTGACTCGTCATATCTCCACTCCTCCACGTGTCTAGGAGTTACATGTGAGCGTGCAAACCGCAGCGATTGTACCGTCGGCGTCGACAATATTCAGCAAAAACAACAACCTTCAAACTTTTTTCTAAGTAAGTATGAAATTCCCTATTGTTGATTTAAGTAGGTACTTACATAACATTCAAAATCGCTTATCATTCATCTTATATTAAACGCTGAAACTTAAAACCTTAACGGCTACGATTTGTACGCTCGTGTACGCAGTTAAGAATATTTGCAAGTATGCAGTTTTACATATTTGGATTGAATGACGTGATTTTAGGCCTATAAAAACACCTCACAAATTAGTTTCCGGTACAATCCCTCTCTGGAACGGATCCTCTCTGCAAGGAATCAACACACCGAGCTCCTAATCAAGCTACCTGTCTAAGCATCAATCCAGAATGTAAGTACCTATTCATAATCATATCTAACTATTGAATGTAGTAATGTATTAATTTATATATTAAACCGTCAATAGTTAGCACGCTTAGCTCAAAGACTGAGTGATGCTTTTCTATGCTGCAGGTTCGATTCCTGCACAGATCAAATGCTATGTATATTATTCATCTATTAAAATATATTTTTTTCAACACGGTCAGCGTAGTGGCTAGTAGTGGTCGATTTTTGTAACCATTTGGTGTCCTGAATTCGATTCACAGGAATCGACAAATCAAACGATATTTATATAGGTATGTTAATTATTTATATTCGTCACGATCAGTTCCTTTTCAAAATGTAGAAATTATGAAGGAAAAGGATTGATTGCAATGCACTAATAATTTGGATTCGATTCCTACACAAATAAAACGATATTTATATCTGTTAATTATTTATCTTCGTCACGATCAGTTCCTTTTCAAATGTAGGAATTATGAAGGAAATGGATTGATTCAATGCACTAATTTTTTATTTTTTTGTTCGCAGGTCGAAACTACTTAGCAACGACCTTTTCCTCTCCAGCGATGACTCTGATCAAGAGGCGAAGTCGAAGAGGAAGACAGAGGAAAGAAAAACGAAGCGGGAAAGGTCCGGTAAGTTGAGTGAAGAGTCAACAAGCGCAAAAAAATCGAAGCCGATCGTTTCGCCAGTAACACCACACACTCGAGTTACAGCGAGTGAATTATTCGGTGAAGATAGTGATAATGAAGAAAGCGTCACCCCAACACAGAAATCCCACAAAACTGGTAATATACCACCACTATACTCATATTTTACTAGGAGGATGGCCAAGGGATATTCTCGACAGATAAGCGAGACTAAAGAAGGAAAATATTATGTAGAAGTGAAAATTTACAATACGGATGAAATAAAAAAAATAATGCCTATAAATAGATGGCGCTCGGCCATAACTACCATCAAGACTAAATTTGATGAAAATAAAGAATCTTGGGCTCACTTAAAGGAGTTTGTCAAAGCAACTCAGAATGATTTTAAAAACTGTGCTATTACCCACATTGGTGGTTATGATACATAACGACTTTATTTGATTAACTTGGTGTCAGTCAATATTTACATAGACTTACTTTAAATTGTATCTTCTTTTAATTGTATTTACCTACATACATACATGTCTTACTAATAATTGTACTATATTTTATAAATAAGATGTTGTAGTTTATATAAATATTATATAAGTAAGTAATCTCGTCATTGGTTTTCTTTTTTACAGTTACACACCTCAACAGCAAATCGAGATCTAGAAAGTCAATAACCTGTCAAAAATGTAAAATTCAAATACCAGAAAATCAGTATTCCTATCATATGAGAACGAATATACATAAAGCAAATTGTTTATTGAGTACCAAGTTCACACATATTCATATTATTGCAACAGCATTCAAAAACAGATTAATGACATACAGATTGAATGTCACCCAGGAAGACGAGTACCTCGGTTTAGAGGCGTTCCTGGGTGATCATCTAATAAATATAACAGAATTGATAAATATGTCACTTAATGAACACAATTGCATAAAATTGAGTTTTGAATTGTTCGCCTATTTTATGTTATCAAAATCAGACGAACAACAATTAAAGTCGTTTAATACCAAATATAAAATTATTTATAAAAACACTGATTTGAATGAATTATTAACGAAAGTAATAAATAAACTAAATAATAAATTAACCGAGTTCCAGCACTGTCAATCTGGTTGGACATTTGTTTCTATGAGTCATCTCGAAATTAATATAAACAAGTACTCCCCTATGAGAGGTGGGTCTTATATAGAATTGCCATCAGCTATTAAGCACTCGAAATGTTGTATAAATATTAAAAATAAAGATAATTGTTGTTTACTATGGAGTATAGTTGCTGGATTATACCCAGCAAAAAATAATGTATGCAAAACAAGTTCATACCCCCATTATACCTCTGTTTTAAATATTGAGGGAATGACATTTCCTCCTACGATAAATGACATTAAAACGTTACAAAAAAATAATTCCAATATCAGTTTAAATATATATGGCATACAAAATAATACTGTGACTGGACCTCTTTATTTAACACAAAATAGAAGAAAAAATCATTTTAATTTACTTTATATCGAAAAAAGTTCTATCGGACACTACTGTCTAATTAAAGATTTAATACGTCTAGTGCGACGTCAAGTGACTCGTTCTAAAGGAAAACTTTATTTATGTGATGCATGTCTACAACTGTTTAGTAACGAAAATAGACACAAGACTCATAACTGCTCTAAGATTTTGACTATATTACCTGAAAATAATTCTGTACTAAAATTCAAACATTACGAGAGGCAGCAAAAAATTAATTTCATTATTTATGCTGATTTTGAATGTATGTTAATAGACTGTAATAAAAGTAACTCTTTGAATACTCAGAAATTAAAAACACATCAACCTTCATGTTTCGCTTATTATATTTGTTGCGCACATAATGATCAATTAAACAAGTATGTTACATATCGAGGTACAGATTGCGTGGAAATATTTGTTAAATATTTAATAAAAGACGTTAAACATATACATAAGATTTTAAGTATTAAAAATCCAATGATCCCATTATCAGCAGAACAAGAGATGGATTATCGAAATTCGACTACATGTCACATATGCAAACAATTATTATTGAATGATAAAGTCCGAGATCATGATCATATTACATCTGAGTATCGTGGGGCAGCGCACTCCCATTGTAATTTGATGTATAGAGTTTGTTCATTCATTCCTGTTGTCTTTCATAATTTGTCTGGATATGACTCACATTTATTCGTTGAAGAGTTAGCAAAGTATGAAGGTTCTATTAATATAATACCAAAAACTAAAGAAAAATACCTTTCAATAATAAAAGAAATAAATACGGAAAAAACCAATCACCCTATACAAATAAGATTTATTGATTCCTTTCAGTTTCTTAGTTCTAGTCTAGATGCATTAAGTAAAAGTTTGTCAGAAAACGATTTTTTAAACTTATCAAGAGAATTTACTGATAAAAGACAATTTGATTTAATGCGAAAAAAAGGTGTTTATCCGTATGATTATATTGATTCTTGGTCTAAATTTGATGAGACGAAACTTCCCTTAAAGTATCATTTTTATAACAGTCTGTGCGAAAAACATATAACTAATGAAGAATATTTTCACGCTCAAACAGTTTGGAATATTTTCGAAATACAATCTCTTGGTGAATATACAGATTTATACATAAAATGTGATGTACTTTTACTATGTGATATATTTGAAAAATTTAGAAAAACAAGCTTACATTACTACAAGTTGGATCCGGCTTATTATGTAACATCACCGAGCTTAAGTTGGGATGCAATGCTTCTATATACCAACATTGAACTTGAGTTGATAAGTGATTTACAAATTTACGAGTTATTAGAAAAAGGAATTCGTGGTGGGCTAGCACAGTGTTCTCTACGTCATGCTGTAGCAAACAATAAATATTTACCACATTTTAATGAGCTCGAACCGAGTAGTTATTTAATATATCTTGATTGTAATAATCTATATGGCTATGCTATGCTGAAGAAACTTCCTATTAAAGAATTTAAGTTCTTGAGTCTGAAACAAATTTGCGAGTTTGATGTAAATGATGTGTCAGATGATAATGATTACGGTTATATTTTGGAAGTAGACTTAAATTATCCAAATTATCTACATTACAAGCATAAAGACTTACCTTTTGCAGTTGAAAAAATAGTACCTCCTTATGGGAAATCAGTAAAATTGGTAGCAAATCTCTATGATAAGCAAAATTATGTAATTCATTATGTTCACTTGAAAGAATGTTTGAAAAATGGTTTGATTTTAAAAAAGATTCATCGTATACTTAGCTTCAGACAAGAATGCTTCCTAAAAAAATACATTGATTTGAATACTAGTCTTCGGCAAAATTCCAAAACTACTTTCGAGAAGGACTTTTTTAAATTATTGAATAATGCCATATTCGGAAAAACTATCGAAAATAAACGCAAGCAAGGTGATGTAAAATTAGTAACAAAATGGACAGATACAAGAAATAAAACAAATAAGCATCTTGGCGCTGAAAAATTGATATGTAAACCGAATTTAAAATGTATTTCAATTTTTTCAGAAAATTTCGTAGCTGTAGAATTGTACCGTGAAAAGGTTGTTTTAGATAGACCTATTTATATTGGATTTACCGTTTTGGAATATTCGAAGCAACATTTATACCAATTTCATTATGACGTTATTATAAATAAATACGAAAACAATGCTAAGTTGTGCTATACAGATACTGATAGCCTGTTATATTTAATTTATACAGATGATTTTTATCATGATATGTATGATGATCTTACTAAGTTTGATACCAGTAATTTTGGAATAAATAATACATATCACATACCACAACTTAATGCTAAAATTCCTGGATTATGGAAACATGAGGTTGGTGACGATTTAATTACAGAATTTACCGGTTTAAGAGCTAAATTATATTTTATAAACACCGTGAAGACTGAAATTAAAAAAGCCAAAGGTGTTTCTAAGTATGTAACTTGTAACCTAAAATTGAATGATTACAAGAATGTACTGCTGACAAATAAAGCGCATAGATGTAAAATGAATATGATAAAATCAATTAAACATGTTTTATACACTCAGCAAGTAGATAAACAAGTTTTAGAAAGAAACGATGACAAAGTTCAAGTATTACAGGATCAAATTCATACATTACCCTGGGGGCATTGTGATTCTATGTTTGTAGACTATTCCAGTGATGTGTAATCTGTAAATGTGTATTATTTTTATTACTAATAGTAAACCATTTTACGCTGTTTGTACACAAATTAGATTATTTTTTTAACTTTATTGTAAGTGCCTACTAATATAAAATTACTGTTCAATAAATATTTAATGTGTAATAACTATGAGCGTTTTATTTTAATTTCCATTTACACAATATTCTTCATGCTTTACTTTCAAGTTAAGAATTAGTATAAAAATAAAACATAGCGCCTTTTAGTAAAATAGTATAAATACTCAGGTCATTTCTTATTACCTCACATTTCACAATGAAGTTCGTTAAGCAATTACAAACTTTTAAAGTCAAAAATATAAAATTAGAAAATCAATCACGTAAAGTGAAACATAGTGCACTCTTACCAGATACTATTAGATGTATAATATGCGGCCCATCTAACTGTGGGAAAACTAACATAATGCTTAATTTACTATTACATGAAAATGGTCTGAAGTTTAAGTATATTTATTTATACTCGAAGACAGTTTTCCAGCCGAAATATTGTTTTTTAAAACAAGTTATGAGCTACATACCAGGTGCAAATTTATTTATCTTCCATGATAATAAAGAAGTTATACACCCAAATGATGCCTTAACCAATTCAATAATGATTTTCGATGATGTCGCATGTGAAAATCAAATAAATATTCGTAACTACTTTGCAATGGGGAGACACAAACAGATAGATTGTTTTTACTTATCACAAACCTATTCCAAAGTACCTAAACAACTTATACGAGATAATGTAAATCTTTTAATAATCTTCAAACAAGACGAGATAAACTTAAAGCATATATACAATGAGCACGTAAATACGGATATCGAATGGTTTCAATTTAAAAAACTTTGCTCTGATATTTGGAAAGACAGATTTGACTTTTTGTTAATTAATAAAGATTGTCCTCTAAATGAAGGTAGATATAGACAAGGGTTTGACATATTTATATACTTTTAGAAAGTGTATATAAATACCAACTCATTGCAGAAAATATATCAATCGAAATCTGATATCTGTAAATAACGGATGGGTCATTATTGAAAAAAAAGAAGATATTATGGAGGTTAATATTAAAGAACAATTAATAAAGTCAGTCGATAGTATAAAAAATAAAATCAAAACAATGCAAAATGAAGAAGATACAACTCATTTAAAATTTAAAAAGGTCTTCAAACCAATAACAGATCCACTAGAAACATTAATTAAAGCGAATGATATAATTAAACCAATAATTGATATCTCAAGAGATGACAGTAAATCGCTTCAAAGATTTAACTCATCAACAGATTATGTTCCAGATTATGAAAGATTTAAAGAATGTATAAAAACAGATTCAAATGAAGATTCTGAGTGTTATAAAGACGTTCTTTCAAGAAATCCTTTTAAAGATTCTAATGATACATTGATTTCACTAAATAAAGAAGACATGATGGAAATGTATGATAGTATGAATGTCCCATTTGGGATACGTAGTGAAAATAAAAAACTGATGATGGGGGATAGCAAAGTTAAGTTTTCTCTTGCAAATAAGACCTGTAATTCACCCAAAACAAATATAGTCACTATTGATAAAAGGCCCTATGAATTAACACCAGGTCTAAAGGAACTTTTAGCACGGAATAAACCTAACCTTAATTTGGTCACTGAACTAGATAAAATTGTCTATAAAGATATGCTTCATAATACACATGCGCACAAACGAGACTTTCATCCTAATGGTCAGATAAAAGGTGATAAAAGTTTAAAATATCGTCAAATTATTAAACCTTTGTTTTCGCAAAATAGTGATGTTCACGATGAAGGACAGATAATGAAAACAAAAAGCGGCGGTGTTTTGCCTAAATTAAAAAAATATAAAAGTAATACCGATTATGTTTACTGGGATGACCCTAATGAACTAATTGAAAGGTTGAAACTTCTAATTGCTTCAAAAAATGCTGGTAATACTAATCATGACAATGAAATTATATCAATTATAGAAGAGTTAAAAGAAGCTGATATTATAAAAGACTAAAAAGCTTTGGAATGTTCTCAGTTATCAAAGTTGTATGCAACATGAATGAACATAAAAATATTAATTCTGTTCGCATAAATAATACTGAAAGTAACATAAGTGTGGAACGTGCTGAGATAAAAAATACTAGTGAAGAGCAAATTGAAAAACTTAAAGTTAATATTTACGTGCAAATAGAAAAACTGAATAAACTGATTTCAATTTTAAACGATAAAGTAAGAAATCTTGAAAAAAATATTGTGTTGAAAGAAATTTCAGGAAAATTAAATAAGCATTATGAGCAAAGTAGATGTCATAAATGAAATTCATAAATGTGCTAGAGTTAACTTTCCAAGAAGACAGGTCATACTTAAAGATATCGATGATCTCTGGCAAGCAGATTTAATGGATATGCAAGCAATTTCAAAAGTTAATGGTGGTAATAAATATATACTAGCTATAATAGATACTTTTTCAAAATATGCTTGGATAGTTCCTTTGAAACAAAAAAATAAGCAAGAGGTGTCAAAAGCATTTGAAAGTCTATTGCTTAAAGGACGTGTTCCAAGAAATTTGCAAACTGATCTGGGAAAAGAGTTTTATAATAATAAATTCAAAAATATTGTTACAAAGTATAATATTAATCATTATTCAACTTATTCTACTAAAAAAGCCTCAATTGTTGAAAGATTAATAAGGACAATAAAAAATAAATTATACAAAGAATTTAGTCTTAACGGGAATTACAAGTGGATGAATGAAACGCTCATCAAAATTGTATATGAATACAATAATACTACTCATAGAACTGCGGGACAACCTCCAGCTTCTATAAATCATGACAATAAAAGAGACATACTACAAAGATACATTCGTATGGCTGAATGTAAGAAAAACACTAAGTGTAAGAAGTTTAGTGTTGGTGATTTCGTAAGAATAAGCAAATACAAAGGAGGTTTTGATAAAGGCTATTATCCTAATTGGTCAACAGAAATATTTAAGATAAAAACAATACAAGAAACTAATCCGGTAACTTACTTGATAGAAGATGCAAGATGTCGACCAATACTAGGAGCGTTTTATGCTCAAGAACTTCAAAAAACCAACCATCCTGATTTGTACTTAGTTGAAAAAGTATTGAAAAGAAAAGGGAATCAAGTATATGTAAAGTGGCTTGGACTTCCTACTAGTGAGAACAGTTGGATAGATAAAACGAATGTATTTTAAGTGGGCCAATCAAAAATTTGTTCTAATGTGTATTTAAGCAAATACACATATTATTTCTATTCATTACGTATTTGTTCATAAAACAAAATAGACTTGTATTTGTAACTATTAAATACGTTTCTTTTACTTTGGAGAAAAATAAAGAAATAGCAATGAAAACAACACGAGTTATTTCAGTCAACAAAACAACAGTTTCATCACCATTGAACAAAAACATCAATAAAGTAAAAACAGGAGCTGGTTTTAAGAAAACTCTTAAAAAAATTGTTACTCATACTAAAAAGCACATTACAAAATTAAAACCATCATGTAAGAAAACATTGATGGAATTAGCATTCGCAGCAGCTAAAGAGTTTGCATCCGATACACCAATAAAATTACCTAGGATTATACCAGTACCAAAAACAGGAGGATTTCTTCCTTTAGTACCAATATTTGCTGGATTATCTGCTGTTGGCAGTTTAGCAGGAGGTGCTGCTGGTATTGCAAAAGCAATTAATGCATATAAAACAGCTAAGAAGCAATTGCGTGAAGCAGAACGACACAATAATGAAATGGAGGGGCTGTTCATTGGAAGAGGATTACATCTCAACCGTTACAAGGATGGTTTAGGCATTTTCATATCAGAGAAAAAAAAAAACTGAAATCTCGGCTACCCAATAGAGCTTTAACCAATATTGATATAATGAAACACTCGACTAATATTCCATTCTTTCGAGGTGTGTTTATGAGAGATAAATTACCGGTTGAAGTATGCCCGATAGAATGTGGAGTGATCAATCTTGACTCTTCTGAAAACTCTGGTACTCATTGGGTAGCCTATGGCAAGATAAATGAATACGTAGAATATTTTGACAGTTATGGTAACTTAAAACCTCCAAAAGAATTTATGAAATATGTTGGAAATAATATTCAGTATAATTATGAAAACGTTCAGCGTGATCATTTGTATAATTGTGGACACTTGTGTTTAAAATTCCTTATGTCATTTAAATAGGAAAGACAATAAAGTAACATAGCTAATTGATGTTTTTTTATTAATACAAATGGATGTCCTTGTAACGTAATTAGGACGAGTTATAAAAGTTTATATCTTGATAATCTACAGGCATTCTTACATTGCCTGTGATGATAATCACTACTCACTTTCTAAAGAATAATTGAGCTAAATTTAATAATAATAATACTACCTATTTTGTTTATACATAGAAACAACATGTTAGTTTTTAATAAAACACCTATCGTGAGAAGAATATGTAATATTTCACTTCCTGTTTCCAAAGAAGTCAGACGTGTCAACGCGATAAACATTAAACGACAAATTAAAATTAATAAAGAGAATAAAAGATTTCTCAGACATATTGGATTAAAATTAAAATAATAACAACATGCTTCAAATAACAGATTCAGTGCAACATGACAACTCTATTGAAAGTTATGAGATCCATAGCTACAATCCGTATAATACTAGTTTCAAAGAAAATGACGAAATCAGAATACCTATTCATCATCAAGATTTGTATGTATTGCCCTGCAACAGTTCCATTTTTATAGAAGGTTATGCTAGTGTGTCTACTAAAGATCCAGGAGGGAAAACAATAAAAAAAGATATTGATTTCATTAACAACCCAATCTTATATTTATTTCAAGATATTAGGTACGAAATAAATGGTGTTGAAATCGATCGCATTAAAAATGCTGGTATCACAACAACTTTAAAATCATATGCCTCCATGAATGAAGGTGAAAGCAAAGCTGCAGCAATTTGGGGATGGAACTTAAATGGTACGAAAATAGGAAAGGGACATTTTAGCGTTATTGTGCCATTGAATAGAGTACTGGGATTTGCAGAAGATTATAACAAAATAATAATTAATTGTAAACATGAACTAATCTTACAAAGAAACAGCTCCCCATTAAACTGTGTGCTTATGGAGAAAAATGATAGCCTAGAAATGGATATACAAAAAATACAATGGCGTGTGCCACATATCAAAGTTTCTGATCGTAACAAATTATTATTGCTTAAAAGTTTGGACAGAGATCGTTCCATACAGTTAGCATTTAGAAATTGGGATTTGTATGAATATCCGTTATTACCAAGAACAACAAAGCATTCATGGTCGGTGAAGACAACTTCACAATTAGAGAAACCACGGTTTATTATATTTGGTTTGCAAACTAACCGAAAAACTAATAAAACTAAAAGTTCTTCCTCATTCGATCATTGCAATGTATGCAATATTAAATTATTTTTAAATTCACACTATTATCCTTATGACTCACTTAATCTGAAATTTGATGAAAATAAATACAGTATATTATACGAAATGTATGCAAATTTTCGTCAGTCGTATTACAACTTGGGGATAGATCCGTTGCTTAGCTTAAATCAATTTAAAGAAATTGGTCCACTTTTTGTGATTGATTGCTCAAGACAAAACGAATCGCTCAAAACTGGACCGGTCGATGTGCGATTAGAAATTGAATGCTCTGAAGATATTCCAGATAATACATCTGCCTATTGTTTAATAATAAACGATCGACTTTTCGAATACAAACCTTTGAGTAATATTGTTAGAAAATTATCATGAATGTCATCGTGGATGTCCAAGGGTTTAAGAATGAAGAAAACGAATTTATTCCAAAAGAAATAGCAATGATGTATGAAGGACGCATACAAGTAATGTTGATAAAACCACCACGACCATTTTATGACTTGACGAAAAAAGAACGGTTACAAGTAGCGTGGATTGAAAAAAACAGAGGAATTTATTGGAATGAAGGCTCTGTACCATACTTTAGCTATAAAGCTAACTTAGCATTTTTTTTTTTAAATAAGTCTATATTTACGAAAGGTAACGAAAAAGTGTTATGGTTAAAAGACATATTCAAAATTGATAATGTATATAATTTAGAAATTAAGCAGTGTCCAAGTATCGTAACATTGTATAAAAAATATTCTAGTTCTCCTGATATTGTAAGTTGTATCAATCATACCAACATTTGTGCCTTAAAAAATGTATTTTGCTTAAATAAGTGGTGTGTCGAAAATAATATTCTTTTAATTTAAGCAGCAATAAAAATATAGAACTAAACCAACATTTTAGTTTTATTATTATACCCTTTCTTCTTTAAATTATAAAAAAAAAATAGAGGCAACGGTTTTCCTAACACATGGAACAGCATGTTAATTCTGGTCTGAACAGCACATGATGAACAGATGCTGTTCGTGAGTGCGCCCCATTCATGCAACACACATACACACATGTACATATTTCTATATTACGAGTATACGCATACGTAGGTATCATGGAACACAAATTGAAAGATTAATAAGTGAATCGTTGACACCTTTACTTTTAGCAATGGATTATTTAGATATTATATTTTATGAATATTTTATTTGTTGCCAGACTAAAATAAGTTATAACAGTTTAACACGATTATTAATCGCAGCATCATTACTACTACTACTGTATTACTGTTTGATGATTCTTGGATGCAACATGCAATATCTTTTTCCTGATTGATTTTATTTAATTGAAAGCGAGTTCAGCGAAGCGTTAGGACGCAAATCGTCAATGAGGAACATAATGCATGATTTAGTAATAGCTGATTCAGAAGACATAATATGCTGCCAGATTCTACCGGAAGATGAAATTCCTTTTATTTAAATCAATTTAAAAGAGCACGGATCTTGAATAGATGTCTCATTTCGATCTGAATGCAACAGTCACTTTGAATAGATGATTCTGAATACAATTATCATTCGTTTTGAATAGAGGATTATGAATGTTGAACAGTCATACGGATACTCGAATGGTTGAACTGAGAAATATGGGGTATTCAGATCTGATATGAGATCTGAATACCCCATATTTCAACTACTTTTATGGGAATGCTTCTCTTTCTTATATCGGTGGGAGGGTGACCAGTCTGGGACGAGCCCTACAGAACTGTGCGGAAAGGAGGGGCACAGTTCTTCCCCCTACGGGGAACCGATCCAAACACTAATATTAACACAATTAGGAAAAACGAAAATTTTATCAGCCTAGGGTATTTCAGGTACTGTCACATCATCAAAATGCGGAACATACTTATTGTTAGCCTTAGCATGTCGAACAGAACATTGAGCTAATCCACCGCGTATTTCATTCTCTAAAAATTGGTATATTTCCAAATCGCTGGTTGGTCGCTGTGATTAACTCAAGACAATGTTTATGTTCTTTCTCCAGCTTACGTACTGACAAGTTATATGAGTTTATATAATTGTTTATTTTATTTGACATTTTAAGTCAAGTTATTTTAATTTAACTTCAATTTATTTTTGACAATATCTACTCATCACACTGTTTTTTTATGAGTTGTATTGCAATATGTGGTTAGCTAGTGACCTCGACAATTGATCATATTATTTACTGTTATTAGTAATTAACTCTTTGTTTATTTATTTTACATCGATGGTCCTAGTTTATCATTTATAACTTCCAGTTACAACTATATGTAAGCGGGCACGCCCTTTATGCCTGGAGGCTTTTTTATTTAGATATTAATTCTGTTTACGTTTAGTTTTTTTTATTTCGGCCTGAGTATCGATGATTGATTGGTTGAGTTCTCGATGATTTTGTTTGGTATATTGGCGTGTGCTAGCTAACATATGGCTAATAATTTGAATTATGTTTTGTGTTGCGTAATGTAAATTATTTTGAATACTATTATATAGAATCTTTTTTTTTGTTCTTCTAACTGAACAGACAGCTGTGCTGCTGGGGAGTTTGTTGCGCCACTTCTTCTTCCCAGCTAATGCACTAGGAAGTGGTGAAGGATGGGCGTTTTGGGGGACTGTCTTATGTAATTTTGACGTTCGAAAAGTGCTGATTCTCAGCCTAGTTTGAATAAATGACTTTTGAATTTGAATTTGAATTTGAATCACTTAATAGGGCGTGCTGTATTTCTTGGTTGAATTAATTTAGTTATAGATGTGTATTTTTCTTTAGACTGGTATTATTTTACATTTTATACTTTAATGAATAAATGACTGTCATAACCTGCTAAATTATGAAAAACAATTGGTACAAATGGACATATTTTGTATCTCAAATTACACAAGGAATGTGCTGCACCTCTGTATTCGGATGTAACATGATCATGATCTCGTACTTTATCTCCAAATAATAATTCTTTACAAATAAAACATTTGGTAGCCTTTTTATAATTAGTTTTTTGTTCATTAGGTAATGGTTTCATATGTTGAACTTTGGATAATATAGTATTTATCCAAGTTACATCTTTAACCAGCCATCTGATAAATGTTTCAACGCAATCAGGACCTCTATATGTAACGTATTTGTTTAAACTTGGATCGTATGAGCAACATATATGATATGCAAAACATGACGGAACATGTAATTTAAACTTTTGACTGTTTCTTAACAGTCAAAAGTTTAGTTTTTTTTTTTTCTCAGTATTTTGTTCAGAATAGTTTTGTAACATACTTTCAAAGTCAGCATAGATAATAATATTTTTTTTTGTTGGTGATCATAATTTTTAAATTGTATCATGCTATTTTTTTCAGGTAGTATTGTGAGTACATTACAACAATGATGGGTACTATATTTCAATTCACTCGAGAAAAATTGCAAACACGAATCACAAAAGTGAATTTTACCTTTATGATGACTTATTTGTTGTCGAACTAGTCGCACAAGATCTTTAATCAAACAATAATGTCCTTTATCATAACGCTCAATGTAAAGTAAGGTAATGTGGTGGTTTTTCTTTTAAGTATAGAGGTCCAGTTATAGTGCATTTACTATCTAAACCATAAATATTAATACTAATACGAGTACTAGGATTGTAATTCTCAAATAACTTTATATCATTCATTGATGGTGGAAATGACATATCCTGTGTATTCAGTACTTTTGAATAGTGTGGGTAGGAAGAACTTCTACATGGATTACATTTAACAGGGTGTAACGCAGCAACAGTGCTCCACAAAAAACATTGATCGTCATTATTCTGAATATTTAAACAACATTTTTTATTTTTTATTACTGGTGGTAGTTCTATAAGGTACCTCCTCTCATCGGATCGTATTTATTTATATTAATTTCTAAATGGCTCAGTGTAAAAAAGGACCAGCCAGAGTCACGCTGTTCAAACTCGGTTAGTTTCTTAAACACTTCTAAAGTATTCTTATAAAAATCATTAATGTCAGAGTTTTTATAAATTACTATCAATTTCGTGTTAAAAGATTTCAGTAACTGTTCATTTGTCTTTGTTAATAGGAAGTAAGCAAATAATTCCAAATTTATTTTAATACAATTATGTTTTTCTAATGATATTTTGTAAGCGTCAGAACCCCTGGACCAATAGAGATATTTGATGTTTAGAAAATACCAAAATACACTACCTTTTTGCTACTATTTGATACCTAACTTCAAATATTTAGTACCTCAACTGAAAGCGAAAAATCGGGAAAAGAAAGTGGCCAGACATTCTGACATCAGGATGTCTGGACCATATTTTTTTTTCATAGTTCGGGACAAGAAAACTAATTTATCTTTTTGTAAATATTTACTACCTTTTTACTACCTCAACATATATTTTTTACATTTTTTTTTGTCGTACCAGAAAAATGTTACGCAAGAAAGAAACTTTGCTAGCTTTGTATATTCTCCCTCTTAAATTACAGAATAAACAATAACGTTATTAATTAATAAAACGCTATTTATAAATAATATAAAATCCTACACCTATCCTGTAAACCTAAACTATGAAGTGCTTATAATATATAATATAAATATGAAAGTTTGTAAGTTTGTTTGTTACTCAATCACGCTTAAACGGCTAAACTGATACGAAAAAAACTTTGCTCATAGATAGACCATGATCCGGACTAGAACATAGGCTACTTTTTATCCCAAAACATAAATAGTTCCCGAGGGATATAAAATGATCCCACAGTTTATCCGAATGTTAACGCGGGCTAAGCCGCTAACAAAAGTCTATTCTTTCATACATTTTTGTTAAGTAATTTTGTTTCTCTAAATCTTGTTATATTCTCTATATCTTCTTGTTATATTTTTAAGATTTTTTATCATCTCCCTCCATAATATTGATTTACGGTACGGTATAAAGAATGTTATTAATGCTATGCCATGTAAATAGATAAATTGTCACTTTACTAATAGAAATATCATCATACATTAATTAATCATAAATAAGCTTGACTTCCGCAAAACTTGTTATAGTCTGTTATTTTTTTTTAAACTACCTACCCTCATATTGGTTAATAAAGTTCACGTCGTTGTCGTTCGCGTTACACAGTTCCACCAATAATTATTTCTAATAATATTAATTCACCAGTGGTTATATTTAAGCAGTGATTATATTTTCTATAATAAACTATGAAAAGAGGTCGGAAAACTGCAGTTCCATTAGAAGAACAAAAGTGTGTTTTGAGTGACTTCAAGAAAAACTTTCTACGTAAAAATGATATACCTTCACCTTGTGACCCAATATTTCAAGAGATTACCCAAAGATTGTCTCACAAAATGTCAACAAAAGCTCTATACCAATCAATTAAAAAAAATTACGATTCGTTTTTTGGTCACGACGAGTCCGATACTTATTCTGATGAATTTGCAGAAGAAGGTATGTCAACGAACAAAACATCGGAGTGCAAAACTTATACTTTTTTTATTGATATTTATCAATGGAATAAAATTAAGCCCATTAATCGTTGCGTGAAACGTACGAGAACCTTATCTGATTTTCGCAGTAAAACTTTGCTACCAAGTCACCAATGGGCGAATCTTTTAAGAGAAGAAATATGGAAACATGTCCGTTCACCTTGCAGTTGGATATTTCAAAATTATTCAATTAAAAAAGAAGTCAACATTAAGTGTTATGGTTCCTGTAAGCAGTGCAAGGCAAAGGTACAAGTGGTGATTAATTGGCCAACAGAAAAAATTGCGCGTTGTATTTGCACCATAAGTGATTATGATGAAACGTTCAAACATGACTACACAAAAAAAATTAAACTTTCCCCTGTAAAACGCTGTGAGCTTAGTGGTGATTTAAAGTTTGAACATGCTGTTACGGTGCGAAACAAACTGAGTGATTCTATAATGAATAATAATGATGATTTTGAACCGGCTCACTTACCTACAGTCGGTTGTTTAAGACAGATAAAATATGAACAGCGGAGAAGCACACATTACCATAATAATGATAAATACCATACGAATCCAATAATGGCGTTGTGGATTATGACACGTCTATCTCCTTATGATACAATGATTAGATCCATCTCAGTATTTCCTATTTGCATTTATTATTGGTCTATTGCACAGGAACAATTCTACAGGAATTATAGAAAATCTGAGAGAACTGTATTAAGTATTGACGCAACAGGAAGTATCTTCAAGCCATGTGGACCGAACAAAGATTTGGTGCTGAGTAAACAGATACTTTTATATTCATGCGTGCTATTATTATCAGTTTATAGTGAAAGTGTACCAATAATACAAATGTTATCAGACAATCATACTCTAGAAACAATATATAAATGGCTCGACACATGGTGTAAAACTCAAAATAATGCAACTCCGAGTGAAGTAGTCGTTGATGACTGTGCAGCCTTGATTGGAGCTGTTGTAAAAGCTTTTACAAAATTTGAATCGACAAAAGAGTATGTTAATGCCTGTTACATAAAATTAGAAACGGAAGAACAAACACCAGATGAATGCTTCATTCGTATCGACACCAGTCATTTTGTTAAAATTCTTTTTAATCTAGCATGCTTCAAACATATAGATCAGAGAGTCAATTTTTTTTATTTTAAATGTCTTCAAGAAGTCAAGCGATGTGAAGATTATGATAAATTAAAGGAGATTGTGATTAATCTAATCATAGTTTATTTATTTATTTATTTATTTATTTATATATACTTTATTGTACACCAGATTATACATTACATAAAAAAAAAAGTAATACAATACAAAATATACAATGGGCGGCCTTATCGCTTACTGCGATCTCTTCCAGGCAACCTTGGAATGGACAGTGATTTTCTGGACATAAAATGGGGTTGTCTTAGGTGCAAATAAATGGTATATAAGTACAATATACTATAATAGATACACAGATAAATGCTATATAATAGATACATGGATACATACATACTAACTATATAAGCAACGAAAATAAATGACGAATATTATTACAGCTAACGATAAAAACAGAATCATAACGACAAGTAATGCTCTTTCACGAGTCTTTTAAACACTGGCAACGATTGCGCGCGCTTTATTGGAACTGGTAATGCATTCCACAAACGAGCTGCCTGGACAGTAAAGGATTTGTCAAGGAAAGTTGTGGAATGCATTGGCATTTTAAGCTTCAAGTTATCTGATGACCTTAATAATTTCGTGTGAGAGTCACAAAGAAACTGGAAACGTTTCTTGAGATAAAGAGGGGTGGAAGGGGAAAAGAGCACATTATACAAAAGGGAAAGAATATGAGCATTCCGGCGAAGGCGAATTGGTAACCACTTGAGCTTCACGCGAAATTCGGAAACATGGTCATATTTGCGTAAACCGTATATAAACCTTATACAAAAATTTTGAAGCCGCTCAAGTTTATCGAGTTGGTCTTGAGTAAGGTCAAGATAGCTGGCATCAGCATAATCAAGGATGGGTAGAAGAAGAGATTGTGCAAGCGCAATCTTGGTGGCAGTCGGTAGAAAATTACGTATTCTTTTCAAAGATGCAGCGGAAGCAAACAGCTTGCGGCTTACTTGCTGTAGCTGGTATAGTGTGTCTCAACAAATATGATGGGCAAGATAAACAAGGAATACTAACAAGATGTGAAAAAGCTAAAATCAGGTTAAAACAACTGACTTCTTTCCAAAACACCGCTGAATGTGAAATCGTTATAGAAGAAACCAGTCAAATTTCGCAGACGTCATCAAACAAATCTCTATTTTCAGACACTGAATTGAAAGACATTAATCATAAGCAATTTACTGGAAAAAATCCTAAATGGTTTTTTGATGCTGTTGATTCTGAAAAATTATTGCTAACTCTCACTGATGGTGATTGTTGTGTAACACACGACAACTTGCACTATTTCCCACAATTTCTCACAACTTTAACACGGCTAATAGGACAACTCCCGTTATGGTCCAATGTTATGAAAAGAACTTTCCAATCAGAAATATCAGTCCCAACTTCGTCTAATGTCGAAATTGACTTTAAAATGCTGAAAAGATATTTATGCCAAATAAACACGAAATCGGAGAGATATCGTATAGATGAATTTATTGCTAAGCACTCCCGAGTCTATTTCGGGACAACTAAAAACGGCTAGTAGTACATTCAATCAAGGTAATAAAAAGAAAAAAATAACGAATGAAAAGAAAAAGGTAAACAATAAAAAGGATACGAAAATTAATTTTACAAAAGGAATAAACAATGAGTCAATTTTTTCTGATACGCCTTCGATGTTAGAAAATTGGAGGGGCTTAGCTATTGGACAAAAGGAAAAGAAAATAAAAGTCATAAAAAAAAAGATAATTTTATTGAGAAATGGCTCCCTAACAACCACTTTTGCTGATAAAAATACTATCATTTTAAATACTTGCGCTTTTGACGCGGTTGCACAAGCGATTGCCATTGGAGTTGCTGATAACTATGCATTGGGTAGGATCATACATACCAATGAAGATAATGAATACTGTAAATTCATTCAAATGATTATAGCCAACGATACACAAAATGTTTACAAAATTCGTACAGAGATACTGAAAAAGTATTTTCAAATCAAATTCATTGGCGACAAAATGTACGTTAATTGTGAATGCAACGTTGCATATATATTTGAAAAGATATTGTTGGATATAATATATAGTGCAGATATAAGAGAATCTTGTACAAATTTTAACTGTCCTGTAAACATGGTTCATAGGAAATGTGCTTTTTTGCCACTAGATTTCAACAAAGAGACATTAAATGAGTCAGCAAATTCTATCATTAATAGTGATAGCAATATGTCAAATTGTAGACATTCTAGCTGCGACGATGGTATAAGAAGCATAGATTATAACTTGAAGAATATTGTTGCTTTTGAGCCCAACCCTGAAGTACAAATTTGCATCAATGATTTACCAGAAAAGATATCTTTAAAAGGTATAGAGTACAATCTATTGGCTGTTATAGAATTTGTGCCATCTGCGGCTCCCGAAGGTATAGGACATTACAAATCGCATTGCCGACGAGATTCAAAATGGCAATGTTACGACGATATGTCTACTAGAGTTACAATAAGTTGTAAGAACATGACTGCTCATTGTTTAATATACGCCAAGAAATAATATATATTTTCAATCATCAATAACATCATGTACCTACAATTGTAGTTATTAAAATTATTTTCTATACTAGAGTGTATGATTTTTAATCCACAATGCAATTAAATATCCTAAAAATACATGCTTTATGTAGCAAATTAAACATCCAATCTCATTATAAACTTAGGCACCAATCTAGACTAAACATACCAACATTCAAATTAAAAATGCATTCTACAAGTCCCTACGTAATGGAAAAGAAGAAAAGTTGAATATATTTATAAATAAACTTAAAAAATTACTGATAAACAAATGCTATAACTCCATATATGAATATTTAAATGATACACATACAAAATAGGAAAAAAAAAGAATAATAATAATAATTATATATTAATGATACGGACATTTTTAATAAATAAATATATAACAAAAATATTAATTAAATAAATTAGCAATTATAATAAATTAAACAATATAGCAATAATAATTATTCGAAGATAAACAATTTATATAAATGAATAAACAGAATTATAATACATATGTACATACATAGGTATATAAAAATAATCTAAAATACTTAAGTACACTTACAGATAAAACAATACATAAACAATAGAAAGCGAAATGTTAGTATCCTATTTGCGATCTCCTGACTTTGAATAAATGTAAGTTAAAACTTGCTTAACAACTTAATGATCTCCTTAAACAGGGCTTCCTCTCTCCTACCCTTTTGCTGTGCCCTACAGGGTCCATAATGATCTAAATTATATAGTTACCACCTAAGTACACATTATGGTAAAGCAATAAAGATATTGAGTATTGAATTAAATATCCATTATCAAAAAAAATCTGTCATGCGCAAAATTTTTCTGGTACGACAAAAAAAATTGAAAAAAATATATGTTGAGGTAGTAAAAAGGTAGTAAATATTTACAAAAAAATAAATTAGTTTTCCTGTCCCGAACTATGAAAAAAAAATATGGTCCAGACATCCTGATGTCAGAATGTCTGGCCACTTTCTTTTCCCGATTTTTCGCTTTCAGTTGAGGTACTAAATATTTGAAGTTAGGTATCAAATAGTAGCAAAAAGGTAGTGTATTTTGGTATTTTCTAAACATCAAATATCTCTATTGGTCCAGGGGTTCTGACGCTTACGATATTTTAATAAGTTTTCTAATATCACTGCGAGAGTCGCTCAAGAACGCTTCAGGTGTAAGATAATATATTTCTTGAGCGGGACTTAAGCGATATGTAACAATTCTGTTTTTAAAAGCAGTCGCTATTATTTTAATATTATCAAATTCAGTTCTCAATAAACAGTTTGATTTGTGTAAGTTAGTTCTCATATGATAATTAAATTTATGTTTCGGTATTTCAATAAAGCATTTATCACATTTCATTAAAATGTCATTGGTTGATGCAATATTCGAAGGTTCAACTGAAAAAACAAGAAACGACATTGTTAACATTTTATTTATAATCTTAAAATCTATTAGAGTAAGTACAGTAAATGATTTTAGCTTACTATTATTTCTATCGATTGAACATATGATTACATTGATTAGTTACATATTGTTATATATTTTTTAATATTTAAGTAGTTACAATTTCATTTAAAAATAATGATTACTAATAAAAGTTTTCGGAATTTCTCTAAATTCCTTGCGAGTGGCGCTAATAAATTTTGTTAAGTGCGCCTATGCCTCAGTGTCTACATTGGTTTGATTTTCGTTGTAATTACAGAATGCTGCCATCTATTAATCGGCAACACTTTATCTATATCATCACACTTATACACCTTTACTTCCACATAGTGTGAACCAGTTTTAGCAGTGTGCGCTTGTCTGCTATGGCCGTTCGCAATCCTACTGCTAATATAGGAATAGATAGGCGTTTTTTTACCCCTCCTTGGTGCTGATGAAGTGCTAGGTTGCTGTTCATCTTCGCTGTCATCGCTCCCAAATAAATCAGCGGCTGTCGGCAGGTCCGGCAACTTAACGGGGTTTATTCGTGGTTTCTTAGACGGCTTGGGAGTGGATGGAGCCGTGGCTGGCAGCCTGCTCCGCTTTTTCTTAGGTGCTACCTCAACGGCCTCAGGAACTGTGTCAGGGACGCTTAGAGACTCGTCCTCTGATAGGAAAAGGTCGTCAGCTACCTGCGATGTCTTGGACCTGAAATTATAAAAATATTTGATTAGACATAATTTATTAAACTTGCGTAACTTATTGATAGGTAATAAGATAATTAATATCAATACGGAGGACTCGGGTTCGATACAAAAAACAATGTGCGACAACTGTGATCAATTTCATACAAAAGTATGCTTCTGTCTACCCCTAAAGGTGTATACAGGTATTTTAGTATATAAATAGTTGTAACGGCTAGGACTGCGCAGGGTAGACTGCACAGGCCGTTAACTGATAGGTAGGTAGATAGTAGATGAATTAAAACAGCAAGATAGGTAAACATATATATATTGGTAGATAGGTAGGTAGAAACACGGCTAGGTCGTAGGTAAGGTCCTATACACTGAGTCTTGAGCACTCGCACACTTAGTTTAGGAAGGGTACCGTCCTTGGTAGCACGTGGCAGACGTGGAGGCCTGTCAGCACAGACTTAGTGGTAGGCCGGACGGCCTTCCTAAGACCGACAGGTAGTGTCGTCGGTAGCACGCGGTTGCCTGTCAGCACAGGCTCGCGCAGGGTGCTTGCGGCGGTAGGCCGCAGGTAGTTTCAGGTGGTAGACCGCAGGTAGCTTGCGGCGGTAGGCCGCAGGTAGGGCAGGCCTTCATAGCGTGCGGTATTAGTGGTAGTGCAGGATCAGGTAAGGGGTCCTGCCCTCAGCCCGTACGGAGAACCCTGGAAGGCGCGTTAGAGAGCGCATGTAAGATGCGGTGCGGATAGCGGCAGGCCGCATGCGATGTGCCAGCTTCTTCCCCCGTCCTCTTAGCGACCAAGGAACGGTATGGGGAGTAGGGTAGGTGAAAGCTCAGCACATCGCAGTGGTTTACAGGCAGAGAGAGTATGGGCATAGCGTGGCACATAAGCAGATGCTAGACTTAAGTT
Source organism: Agrochola macilenta (assembly GCA_916701695.1). Lineage (NCBI taxonomy): Eukaryota > Metazoa > Arthropoda > Insecta > Lepidoptera > Noctuidae > Agrochola > Agrochola macilenta. The sequence continues at coordinate 561,440 of OU753583.1, read as the reverse complement.
AAGTATGTGAACACGCGAGCATAGGAATAACACAGTGAGGCACTACACCATCTTTATGCAGTAGCAATACATACATATTACAATCTCCTGTGCGCTGGATGAATCGTAGCCGCGTGTCCGACATTGACACACGGAATTAGATACTTTATAGGTTATAAAATCAATATAGATTATCCAGCGCAGAGGATCAGGTATAATTACCAAGCTAATGTGGAACTCACCCTAGGTCGGGGCACATAGAATTCTGAGGGTCAGGGAACAACTGTTCACAGCCTTGCAAGCCGGAACGAAATGACAGAGCGTCTCCGGAAGGCTAGTAATGTTCCCCGTTTTTAGTGATGTGACTAGGAACTTACTAAAAGTGATATTTTATCACTCGACTACTTGCACCTGAGATCCCTCACAACGCTACAATATATATAATATTATAGTATTATAAAAAACAAAAAAAAATAACACTTACATTTTTGAAGATAAATCCGATGATTCTTCGCAGTTTAGAACCTTGTGTTGATCTCCCGCCGAAGGATGAGGGTGCAGTAGTGCTCCAGAATTTCTATCGATGATTTAAATACCTTTCCATAATGCGCATGTGTTAGAAAGTGGATTATAACTACGTTTATAGGTATAGGTATCCACTTAATTATCAAGTTTTGAGTGTCAGGATGGTTAAGTACCTACTAGTTATTTACTTTATATGTAGGTACTTTCTATGAATATGGTGTAGGGAAAGGATTTTATGAAGAAAAGCACAGAAAGACAAGACTAGGCATTTATTTACATTTAGGCTTGTCAATACATAGGTCTTGTATCGTTAATGAGAAAACTATTTGTCCGTTCCTAATCTAGGTCATCACGGAGAAGAAGGACAAGAAACTCCGTGGCAGCTTCGTTTATATTATTGGATCAACACATTGTTACATCAGCTTAGATCATTATAATATCACATTAATCTCTTGGACCATTTCTCCAAGCTAGCAATATTAGGCATATTAAAACACATACACAACAACATAGTTATCAGCAATAATCAAGATATAATAATTATCAATTAACTTACATGAACATTGTAGGTAGTCTGTCGATCTTTCACAAGAAGTGATCTGATCATCAATCCTTTTTACAATAATGGCAGAGCTTCCGCTATGCTACATGATTTATTCTTACATTGGCTTTTAGCAACTTTATATTACGGACATGGACACCACTCAGGGTCTGTCCTGTAAAAGTCGGAGGTCCTATAACGTCCAACCGTATAACTCAAGTTCCTTTTCAAGATTGGCGGTCACACCATCTTACCAGCCTATCAACCTTACAGGTCCCTCAAATATTGCCGCCCATTCTCCCGCCATTTTAGACGAATCATAGATGGTCATACATAAATGTTAAATATCTTCTAACCAAAGTAATAATTAACAAATCTTATGTAGTGGAACTATCTTAAAACTTAATAACATTATTTAGCAATATACTATATATTTATTTGTAATCTTTATAATAAAATGTCATAAAATAAGAACATCAACTGGATGTTCCGAAAATCGTTTGAAACACCATGTTACTTTAAAACTGCATTATAAAATCGTGATAAATATTGTTAGTATCATATTAATTATTACTTATTCAATATTAATTATTTATTGTACTGATATGTTAATAAACATTTATATTGATCTTCATAAAACCACAAATCATGACTTGTTCGAAAAGTCTATAATCGTTGTTTATGAAACAGCCTTTTGAGCAGTGACTTTTGAGTCACATTAAAACTATTTATATAATACATCTGTTTAGGAAATATCAATTATAGAAATGCAAATCAAATATTACTACCTTTATATTATTCACTAAACATTAATTACGTTTATTAAAATATTGTTGAAATGGAACGTTTCCAAACGTCAATGTCATCTATCATTCTGACAGCTGACGTTCATACTGTGATTTATTGTTGTAAACAATCAATTATAGTGATCAATACAATTAGATATTCTCCGATAAATATGAATAACCTCACACATGCATCAATGATGCATGCCCAAAAATGGTAAACGCAAACACGGGAGAAAAATATTGCTAAGATAAACTAAATTGATATACTAATCAAATAACTCGGTGTTACCTCTCGATTTTATTACTTTAGTACAGATTCATTAAGATTTATGATTTATACAATAAGTATAGACGTCACACAAAAAAAAAAACAGACGGACGGACATGGCTAAACTATAAGTGTTTCTTGTTGACTACGGAACCCTTTATACTAAGTTATTAATGAAGTACTTATTAAAATACTTTACAACGAACAAAAGTCAGAAACTTTGTATAAGTTGCTTTATAAAATTGCTTAGGTTAGCAAATAACTTTGTATGATGACCCCCACATATCCCGACTTCACTTGCCTTATTTTTATTCGTGTTTGTTGTTATCATTGGGTTAGTGTATCAGTAAATGATGAGTAGGACATACAGACATTCCAACTTAATGTTTTATTATGAATGTAACGTAAACAATGCAGTCGTGTCATCGCAAGGGTTAAATTTCATCTAACCATTTTTGGATATAAGGAATATCCACAATGAAACTATTATTTTCAACCTTATGAACACTTTTTTTTTAACACCATTTTTATATAAATTGCTCACACTTATTCGAAACAACATTCGTTTTTCAAAACTGCAGTGTTCAGTACGTGCGTAATCGTGCAGTCTACAATGTCGGTAAGTTATTTTTTATTTATTTTTTTGTATTTTGGAGCTTGAATGTCAAACCATTCATAAATATTAATTTAATCATAATGTTTTATAATTTCAGGATTCGGAAGAGCTGTTTAACTTTATACCTTTAGAAAAAGGTCCTGCTCAAATACATGGAGTAAATCAAAAATATTTGGGTCTTGCTAAATCATCTCGGAAAATATCGAAGAATAAACGGATGGCATATTCCTACATAAAAAAAACCTGTTACAAGACCTTCGAAAATCATAAGAATTCAAATTGTCGATGCAGAAAACTTCGAGCAGAAGGATAGTTCAATCTGTAATCATTATTGTGAAGCAGAGATTTGTGCTCAACACGTCGTTAAAAATATTTTAATGGATGACATATTGTCTAGCACTAAGGAATTAATAAATAGAATTCAGGAAAACATGGAAAACTCATAGGGAATATAACTAAATATGTTTTAATGTATGTAGTTAGTATGTAAGCATATCAATGTTACACTTAAATAAAAATGCTGGCTGTCTGTTTCAGTCTATTTAGTTTACCTATAGCTAAACATGTTTAATACGGTTAGTATGTAAGTCAATCAAATGCTGTAAATAAAAACTTTGTTATGTGACTATCTGCTTGGGGGTACTAGGAATAGCTACTTAGTACTACTCTTTCTGTTTTATTGTACCTAAGTAATTAGAAGAATTTTGTAGTCTCTTAGAATACATGGTCTTAATAATTATATTGTATGAAGTGTATTTTTGCTAGAATGTATAAAAAATGTGAAATTGCGGTGTCTCCAATAAACATAATTAAATCATAATTAAAATTTTATTGCTATAAATAAATGCATATTTGTAACTATTAAATTCCTTTTTATTTCAATTCCATTTCATTTAAATTAATTTTGGAAGTACCTATTAATAGATTCGTACACGCCTACACAAACATACCTAAACAAACATTCACAAACACACGCATAGGTATCATCTGAACTTCGCCTTGCGTTTTTGCAAGCGCATACCAATCCTAATAATGAGATCAACGGAGCCTCGAGTAATAAATAAATGGCTTACTATGATTTTATGCATCATTCAATTCTTGCAAATGTAGTGTGAAGGTTGGGTCGTTTTCTAATTAACTTTATTTATACTACATCAATATGATGTTATCTGCAACGCTATCTAAATAAAGTGATGATAGTATCTGTATTTGAATAGATCGGATTCAGAGTGCATCTGGTCAATATAACAAAAGCTTAGAAACAAATATCGAATATGTCAGTCTAGATTGTTCTGAATAGATGGTGAGAAGTCAGTTACTTACTGATGTATAATTGGGGCGATCTGGATCACGAACTGAGCGAAGCGAAGTGATCCAGATGCCCCAATTATACACTACTTACCTCTTATGACGGGTACATACCAGCGTATGACGGGTACATGCAGAGTAACATCGCTAAGTGCATCACGTGCCACATTGGTAATTTCCCATCCAGCTAGTAACGTGGGATTAACGTTGCTGAGGACATCTGGTGTCGACTGGAGGGGTAATGGTGACAATCGCATACCAGCTAGCTATGTACAGTAACATCGCTAAGGGCATCACGTGCCTCTCTGGCAGCTTCTCATCCAGCTAGTAACGTGGAGGTAACGTTGCTAAGGACATCTCGTGTCGACTGGAGAGATAAAGTTTTAACAAGTTTGCAGCACACATGCAGTAAACAGTGTTAATGTCCACCATAGTGCTTATGTTATGTATAAAGCACGGTCAGTATCACGTACAAGGTGGTCAGTTAGAGCCAGGCACTCTCGCACATTAAGTTTGTGGGACGCCTCAGAATATAAGTACATCCAATGTTGGTCAGGACTAAGAGTGCTTCTGATATCATTGATGAGCGCCGCGACCGTCTCAGGTTTCCACTGACGATGCACATAATACGTCTCAGGTTTCCGCTAACGATGCACTTAATACACTTTCTATCACATAGTATAGTTAGCATTTTGTTATTTTAGTAAGGAGTATCGTAAACATATTTTAATTAATATTTTGACGAGAGAGAATTTTTCTTGCGATGTCAGAATGCGCGCGAAAAGAAAAGTGACAGTTCGGTGTTACCAACGAAAGAGGAAGATATTTCTATATAAAAAATATTTCTGCAATATTTTTATCTCTAAAAAAACGCGATGTTAGACGACATTTATTAGGATACTACTACTCCGTAAATAATTATATTTCAGATCGCCGTGAAGTAAAATTACATTCGCTCCAGTATAGCATAATTAGTATATTCTTGTAAATAAGTTCAGGGTCGCTATCTTAAAAAGTGCACGCAACGTCGTGTTGTATACTTGAGTCACGTTTCGGTGTGCACTGACCTCTAAACTACATAGCAAAAAGTTTACCAGTTAAACATTTCAAAGTAAAAAGTGGTTCGTTTAATTGTGCCAACTACCGAAAAACAGTCACTTTTGTTGTGGTTTTAAATTTAAAAAATATTTGTATTAAAATTATTAAAGGTAAGTTTCCGTATAAAAAAACATAAAATTAAATGTTAAATTGACTTTATAAACAAATACTTTTTTTTTTTTTTTTTCAGAATTATGTCTCGTTCACCACCATACAGCCCCACCATTCTGATCAATGATGATGAAGATCACGATCAATCCATAATACGTGAGGTATGTAGTAATTATGCATTATGTTACTGTTTATGTATTTATTTTTTATCGGATTTGTTTTCTTTTTATTATTTATTAATTTTTACAGTGGAACTCTGCGGATCTCAATGATGACAATCAGACCAACAGGCCTTTCTTTTACTCTCAAGGGCGTTATTTGATTAAACTAAATATCTACGAACTCAAAGACTCTGGAGTGATAATTATTCTAGTGATAGTGATAATGCTTGTACAAGTGTACAATATGTGGTGCGCGAAACTTTTGATGACGTGATGGATACTGCAAAGGTTCTAATACAAAAAATCTCTGAAAACTTGAAAAGTTAGTGATAATAATTAGGTTTAATTATTATTATTTGGTATTTTATTAACATAATTACATTTATTTAATTCATGTAATTTTGCATGCTAGTTTTAGCGGATTGTTTTAGAAACTGTTAAATAACCCCACTAACTGTAATGTACTACAATTCTTGCAAATAAATTTCATTTCATTTCATTAATAATGTAGATATTTTTAAGTTATACATTTTGTATTTTTAAAGTTAATAAGATCATAATTATAAACTTGTATTATGGCTTATTGTAAATAATAAAATTCTTATAATAGTATGTCAATATTATGTGTTTTATTCCTGTTATAAAGGATAATACGAGTAGTTAGTCTGTTTAATAAATACATATATATTTATTTAAACATTAGAATTTTTCTTACATATTAAGATACACACACACACAGCTGAACTTTCAAATACATTTGTTATTATGATTATGAAACATACACATATTTTCACTTAATTAATTAAATATTGGAATTTTGCTTACATACTAAGGTGCATTTACACAGCTTATCTTAAATGTTTCATTTTTATCTTAACCCTTAATTTGGCAAAGAATAAAGTGCAATAAAATCTGGAAATGTATTGTAGGCGTTTAAAGGTGTGACAGAAAAATAATGAAAAAAATATAAAAGCTTCAGGTTTCCTGAAAAACTATGTATGTCACGGCATACATTGCCAAATGCACATAAAAACGTTGAGTATAAGGGTTGTATGCCAGGGCATACATCGCCAGTTACAATACAAATAAAGAATATAAAAAAAACAAGGTGATAGTGAAAAAACAAGGTGAAATAAGGTGACTTCTTGCTTTAGCTTGACAATTCCTAGGACGTTTACCAGTTACGGAACACAGACGGCTTTGGAAGTTCATGCAAAACACAGACTTTAGCTTGTGCCTACATCGATCCCGAGTGCATAAAATAGCCAACATTATCATAACGTGATGATTCTACTGGGTTGGCTTGTGGTACACGCTTTGGATGGATGTTTGTCTGTCTTTTCACGGGTGCGTCCGGTCATTTTCAACCCATCGTAAAGCTTCCTTGTGGAGCATCCATTAGTTTTGCAATTTTGCGTAACCTTGTCGATATAATGGTATATAAGCAGTAGTGCCTAGTGGTAACGGCCGCGACTTACTAGTTGTAGGTTCGAGCCCTGACAGGCGCTTTACTTTATGTCAATTATTTCATCACCACTGCTCTAAATACGGTGAAGGAAAACATCGTGAGGCAACCGGCATGTCCTAGAACCAAAAAATCGAAGGCATGTGACATCTACCAAAACGCAGTGGGCCCACGTGGTGGATTACTGCTAACGGATCTCACCGAGAAGAAGCTTGTGTCCCAGCAGTAGGAACATTATAGGCTGATCATGCTATGTCAACCATGCTCACAATACAACATCTATGATAAATATGTGTGGCTACAAAATCCCGCAATTCATCTTGAGTCAATCCAAGAGAACGTATGGTTTTGGATATTACGTATGCGTTTGTTTGCTCTACGATATCTACTAAAACATCTGGAGAAAAGAACTTGAACAAATAACCCAGTCAAGTTAGTAGAATATCGGTGTGATCTGAGTCTTCTTCTATAGTTTCTCAGTGCCGAAAATCTGCTATTTTCCATTGATAGCTCAGAGTGGATTCGTCTTGGCCGTTTAGTAACAGAAACAATGTGACGTTGCGATCTGCTATTTCTGGAACGCACCTTGGAAGAAGCAGTTGCCCTCATGCGAGCAGCAGCTAAGCGAAGAGTCATAAAACCACTTGATGTTGGTTCGGGCGACGCAGGGGGTGTAAGGGGTGCAAGAGTTGCAGAAGTAGAGGGAGTTGCTCGGAGTGACGGAACATGCACTTCTCACAATTTGGTTCTAGAGAAGGGCTTGAATAGCTTTGAAAAATTGTTGTGAGTGGAACATGCTGGGGTAGGGTCTAAAATATGAAGCCTTTCCATAAACTTTCAATAGAACCGTACAGAAGAAGTTGACATAGAAACCGGGATGTGAACTGCACACGTAATTCATCATCAAGGTCAGAATGTTCACTACCGTCAGAGGATGCATGCTCAACAGGGACATGCGCAAAAATTCTACCAACACGACTTTGAAATTTTTGCTGCCGACAAAGGAAAAAAAAAGCGTGCTATAAAACCAAGTAACCCCCAAAAAAGCAACCTCAAACTGGCAATGTATGCCGTGTCATACAAATAAAATGGAGGGTGTTTCAAGACAAACTTGGCAGTGTATGTCACAGCATACATCATATTTAATATGATTGTTACCCGGCAAACGACAACACAGTTGTCGTTTGCCGGGTAACAATTTTTTTGAAGTAATTTCAAAATGGATGTTCCTAGACGTGTGTTTTATTTTTGCTATCAATTAAAGTTAGTTTTGCAATATGAAAAAGTTCATATAACACACGCAAGTTATTATTTTTTAAACAAATAGATTTTTTTTAAGTCATGTATGACAAGTACATACAATGCCAAATTAAGGGTTAATAAGGCTTATATTGTTATTCATGTATTAAAAACCGATAGCGATAAGGCCGCCCATTGTATATTTTGTCGTGTATTACTTTTTCTAGTAATGTATAATCTGGTGTACAATAAAGTCTAAATAAATAAAAACAATTTTATAACGTCTCCAAGGTTATGTTTAACAATCATCTTCTATTATTTGTCATTTATCTCTGATAAGTACAAGTTTATTAATTTTTTGAGTAAATATTATGATTTTTTGATCTAATTAAACACATATTTTCTCTTTTGCGTTCATTGTATCGTAAAGCTCTTATATAATTATAATCCAATTATAATATCAGCCTGTTACTGTCCCACTGCAGGGCAAAGGCCTCTTCTCATACAGAGAAGGCACGAGCATTGATCACCACGTTTGCTCAAGACGGGTTGGCGATTTCAGACTTATATTAACTATAAGTCCAGGTTTCCTCACGATGTTTTCCTTCACCGATGTCAGTAATGTCCAAGACAAACTCAGAAAGTACATATGAATTGAAAAAGTCACATTGGTACTTGCCCGGATTTGAACCCACAACCTTATATAGTTTTCAATATTAAGTTTATTTGTAATGGTTTTTTAGTACTTTTTGCTTTTCATATTGAAGTGGCTATAGAATCTATACAACACAATTTTGCTGGTACTCCCTTTCTTCTCAGAAAATTGTTTGTCCGAAACTCATTATACATAACACGTTTGCTATAAACTTCAGTAACCATAATGTTCAAAAATTCGAAATAATTGAATCTCCTAATTTTGCATGAAATAAAGTTATATATCCTAAGTATGAACATTCGGAATAATACACATTATGTAATTCAATTACATAATGTGTATTATTCTGAATGTTCATTTATAATAAATGTTAGTCCTCAAACATTTGAAAAAAAATAGGTTTTAGTGACAGAAACGAATCGCTGTAAATCCAACTCCACGCAGTCTTGTCTGCCCTACCCCTAGAGTGTAATTTAAAATCGCGTAGGCGTGGAGGGGCTAGGCGGCCCGCGAGTTGAGGAGCAGGTGGTTGTAACGCTCGCCGCTGCGGCTGAGGCTGGCCGGCTTGGCCGGCCAGCAAGTCGAAGCTACGGTGGTCAGCGTTAAAGGCTTGTGCAGACCAGCGCGACTTGTCGCGCGACGCGATATTGCGATATTATATCCGTAGAACATTTTCTATGAAAGCGCGCGCGACACTTCACACAGGAGCGATCAGTAGGATATTATTGGGCATTCTACCCCACCTTCCGTTCCATCGGCTCACTCCGTTCGCCTCGTCACTCTCGGTGGAGTAGAATGCCCAATAATATAAATGAAATCCTATAAAGTGCAGTAAAATACTGGTTCGGCGCCTATTCCACTCGATGAACGGAAGGTGGAGTATGAATTCCTACATAGTACAGGAAAATACTGGTTCGGCGCCTATTCCAGTTCGACGTTATTCCACCCGATGGAACAAGTTATAAATGTCAATGTAACACAGTAATTCACTCATTATTAATATAACCGTTTCAAGCAGTCGTCATGAAATTTGTAAAACAACCACAATCGTTACATGTAAACAAACTTTGTGTTCATTCTCAAGAGACTGGTTTCCGTCATGGAGAATTATTACCTAAATCGGTACGATGCATCATTTGCGGGCCGTCAAATTGCGGAAAAACTAATTTATTAATTGGTCTTCTTATACACGAGAATGGTTTAAGATTTCAAAATATTTATGTTTATTCGAAAACCTTGCAACAACCCAAGTACGTTTTTTTAGAAAAAGTCTTGCAACGAGTACCAGGCATTTCATTTCAGAAATATCATGAAAATGAGCAAGTACTGAGTGTTCAGACCGCAAAACCGAATTCTGTAATTGCATTTGATGATGTTGCTTGTGAAAATCAAAGTAATATGCGTGATTATTTTGCTATGGGGAGGCACAAGTCCAACGATTGTTTTTATCTAAATCAGACGTATAGTAAAATCCCTAAGCAGTTAGTAAGAGACAACGCAAACCTAATCGTACTTTTTAAACAAGATGAAAGAAATATGAGACATGTTTATGAAGAACATGTCAATACTGACATGACATGGATTGAATTTCGTGAAATGTGTTCAAAAATATGGAGTATACCTTTCAATTATGTTGTAATTAATAAAGATTGTTCCAAAAACAAAGGATGTTATAGAAGTAAATTTGACACGTTTGTAGTCTTTGACTAAGAACATGAATACATATATAAGGCGATTACATGCCTGACATTATTATTCACCTTACGACGCTAAATCAACTACGACCTATTTTACCAATATGAACAAATCATTGAAACGACAAATTGTTGAAGCGGCAGAATCTATAAAGATAAAACTACGAAAAATGAGAGATGCTGATATTAACAATAAACAAGCACTGGAATCTGTTTTCAAACCTGTAACAGAACCTCTCAACCTAATTGCTAATGCTAGTAAGCCAACTCCTCTTCTACGTGCTAGTGATGATTTTGCTGATATTCCGTTTACTAACGCAACTTTGCAAAAAGAAGGAACTGATAGCGCCAGAAGTAATGATAATAGCGATGAAGACAAATATGAATCCGATATCAACAGTAACTCTTCTTATGAATCAGTAGTTGAAAGGAATCAAGATTGTGATACGTCGTCCTGGTCAGTATCTTCAGAAGCGTTGGTAGATATTCCATTTGGGGTTAGAACAGACCGCGGGAAACTGATGTTAGGTTCTGCTTGCATAACGATCAACGATCAATACATTACATTGGTTGGACATAAATATCGTAATACACCTGGTTTAAAACAGTTGTTGCTTAAGAAAGATGTAGACTTAAGCTTGGTTACAGATAGTGATATGCAAAATTATAAGTCGATGCTACTTGATACAAATGCGCATCGCCGAGACTATGAATCAAGTAAGCCAATTAAAAGTAATAAAGGGCAAAAATATTTGCAAGTTATTAAACCTCTTTTTCAACTGAAGAATGCAGTTCAGGGAAAGGGTCTACCGTTAATGAAAAAGTGGAGAAAAAACATAGATTTAGTGTACTGGGATAATCCGAATGAATTATTGGAAAGATTGAAATTATTAATTGCGTCTAGAGATGCTGGCAACACAGGATTAGATAATGAAATTATATCTATCATTGAAGAATTGCGTGAAAGTAAAGTTATAAATAAATAAATATTTAAAAATGTGTCTATTTTACTATCAACCTCTCGATACAATACACCTTAAACATGAACGTAGACAAATTTTGACACTACATTCACAAAAGAATGCGTTTATCAGAGTTATTTGAGTTTAATGAGAATGCATTGTTAAAATCAGAAAACGGAGATTTTGATTTAAAAACATCAAGACTGAGAGGAATTAGATCTCCAGTAGAAGCAGACGATGTTGTGAACAAGGATTATGTAGATCGATTGAATGCTGACACGTTAAAAGAATTAAATAATCTGATTGGTACCTTGCGTTCTCAAATCATAAAAGATGCAAAGGGTACAGTTCAAGCTGCTTTAAAAGCACGGATACCTGAGGTTTCAACTCATTTGCAAGATAAGTTTTATACTAAAGCAGAGGTAGATAAATTACTTCAAAAAACTCCGTAATAGTAAAACAACAAATTGTAAATGAAATACACAAAGCGGCACGAAGAAATTTCCTTCGACGTTCTGTTATTCTGAAAGGAATCCACGACTTATGGCAAGCAGACTTGATGGACATGCAAAACCTGAAAAAGTATAACAAAGGTTATAATTTCATCTTAGTAGTGATTGACTGCTTCTCAAAGTATGCCTGGGCTGAACCGTTAAAATCGAAAAATAAATTTGATGTTACTCGTGCATTTGAACATATACTGCTTAGTAGTCATAATAATCCTGTTAACTTACAAACTGATATGGGGAAAGAATTTTATAACATCACTTTTCAAACGCTTATGAAAAAGCACAACATTAACCATTACTCATCGTTTTCTACATTTTTCATTTAAAATCATATCATTGTAATCGGAGTAATGCAAGGGGGCGGACTAGTTAACAGCATAATTAATAATCTACCATTCGAAGTTCATTTGCCAGGATACAATTATTGCGGACCAGGAACCAAACTTCACAAACGCTTAGCGCGAGGTGACCGAGGTATAAATAAGCTAGACGAAGCTTGCATGCAGCACGACATTGCATATACAAACCATACAGACTTACCAAATCGTCACAAAGCCGATTTACAACTACTTAACATGGCTAAACAAAGACTTAAATCAAAAGATGCAAGGAAAGGTGAAAAACTAAGCTCTTGGCTGGTGAACAAAGTTATGAAAGCGAAGCTAAATTCGGGATCCGGCATTAAAACATTTAAAAGCTTAGTTTCGAATATAAAATCAAAAATTAAGAAACTCAAATGCAAAGATAATAAGACTTTAATAAAAGCAGCTTACTTAACCGCAAAAAAGTTATTTCCAAACATTCATCATCGAATTCGAGTACCCCGAGTAATATCCATATCAAAGACTGGAGGAATTCTACCTTTAATTCCAATTTTCGCTGGTTTATCAGCTTTAGGAACTTTAGCTGGTGGTGCAGCTGGAATTGCAAAAACCGTCAATGATTACAAAGCAAGCAAACAAAATTTGCATGAAACAGAACGACATAATAAAGCAATGGAGGCTTTAGTGTTGGGCAAGGGTTTATACATTAAGCCGTATAAAAGTGGTAAAGGATTGTTTATAACATCTTCAAAAAACTGAAAAATATGCTACCCAATCGCCCTCTAACTAACGTAGACATCCGCAAGTATTCAAGAGACATCCCTTATTTTCGTGGGGTCTACATGAAGGATCAACTACCTCGGAAGTCGAAACGCATTGAATGTGGTATCGTTAACTTAGACGATTCTAAGAACGAAGGAACGCATTGGGTAGCTTATGCTAAAGTATACAATCACTGTGAATACTTTGATAGTTATGGAAATTTAAAACCTCTAATGGAATTAATGCAATATTTTAAAAATTGTAATGTGTTTTATAACTACACAAGATATCAAAAATTTAACGCTGTCAATTGTGGTCATTTATGTTTAAATTATTTGTGGACTTTTTGGAATAAAAGTGTATTATAAAATATATGCTTTTCTTTCATTTCAATCATTTGCAAGATGTCGCTCACTTTGTCGATAACTGGAGACTCGTCAGTGTTAACTACATACTATCCTAATACGTTGCAACTAGATGGAGAGTATGAGTGTGCTTTATTACACTTTTCAACATTTAATTCTATTCCAAACATTGATAAAAGTAATAGTAAGTTCTATTATGGCTCTAATGAAGTTATTGAAATACCGGAAGGTACTTATAAATTGCAAGATATCAGCGATTATTTAAAATCCGAAATAAAAGATGCAGCGATTAAACTACATTGCAATAATAATACTTTAAAAACTACAATATTCTGTACAAAAGATATTAATTTTATCAAAGACGACTCTTTTAGAAGACTATTAGGATTTAACAAACAAATCTTGAAAGCAAATAAATGGCATGTGTCACAGTATCCAGTCAACATTCTACCTACGACCGTAGTCAGGATTGAATGTGATATTGTAAGCGGTTCATATGTAAACGGTGAACCAAGTCATATTATTCACGAATTTGCACTTAATGTGCCACCTGGATACAGGATCATAGAAATCCCAAAGAACGCAATATACTTTCCAATCAATCAAAATAACATAAGCTGCATTCATATCAGATTGTTAGATATAAACAAACGATTAATCAATTTACGTGGTGAAGAAGTGCAGGTATATCTGCATCTTAGAAGATAAAATGATTGACTACAATAAAAATGTGTCTCAACAAGTAAAGAATATCAGTTCTGTTCGAGCTACCAATCAAATAAGACCTCTCTTTAAGAAGAAAATAAAATTAACTAAAGACAATAAAATATTCCTTAGAGCGATCGGATTGTTAAAATGAATATCTTAGACGTTTTATCCGCTCCGACTTACGATAATACTATAGAAGGAATCGAATTTCATTCCTACAAGCCCTATGTAACGAGTTTCAACAGGAACGATGAAATCCGCATACCTATCAACCAACAGGACTTGTATATATTACCGTCAGCTAGCACCCTATATTTAGAAGGAACTGTTATCGTTAGCAAAAAAGATACGAAGGACAAAGCTAATAGTGTCAATTTCACGAACAATGGTCTACTCTACTTGTTCCAAGACATTAGGTATGAGCTAAATGGAGTGGAGATTGATAAGATAAAAAATGCAGGTATAACAACAACCATGAAATCACTCATTTCAATGAACGAAAGTGAATCAAAAATGTCTAATGCCTGGGGCTGGAATATTGATGGCATAAAAAATATCAATGGAGGAAGATTTTCTGTTTCTATACCACTTCGTAACCTCCTCGGTTTTGCTGAGGATTTTAAAAAAGTTGTGATAAATAGTAGACATGAACTGATATTGTTACGAAGTAACACTAATTTGAACGCAGTAAAACTTAATACTGGTGAAGTTGTGGATGATGTTCAAATCAACAAAATCGTATGGCGCGTACCGCATGTTAAAGTATCAGACAAAGAAAAAATTGGTTTGTTAAAAGTATTAGAAAAAGATCGCCCACTTCAAATGGTATACAGAAATTGGGATCTGTACGAATATCCAGCTTTGCCTAAAACTACAAAACATACCTGGTCTATCAAAACCTCATCTCAAATAGAAAAACCAAGATACATTATTATTGGTCTACAGACGAATAGAAAAAACAATGCAAGTTCTGACATGTCTCACTTCGATCACTGTCATATTCGAGACGTCAGAGTGTATCTCAATTCAACATATTTTCCATATGAAAACTTAAATGTGAGTGTTGCTAATAACAGAATTGCTTTATTATATGAGCAATACACCAGATTTCAACACTCGTATTACGGACGTCGCTCGGAGCCCATACTAAGCGAGAAACAATTTAGAGATTTAGCACCGCTGTTTGTAGTCGATTGCTCTAGACAAGCTGTTAATCTAAAGACTGGACCTGTTGTGGATGTGAGGGTAGAATTTGAGAGTGATTCGGAAATACCAGATCAAACTTCAGCATACTGTCTCATTCTCAACGATTGTATTGTTGAATACAAACCATTAAGCAACATTGTGAAGAAGATATCATGAACGCGGACATCATCATTGTAGAACTCCAAGGATTTAAAGATTTATTTAATAATTTTATTGTGAAAGAAGTAGCCATCGTCAGTCAGAATCATACACAAACGTTCTTCTTTAAGCCGCCGTATTCGTTTTATTACTTAACAAAAGAAGAAAAGAAGCAAGTGCGATGGTTAGAAAGAAATCGAGGAATTTTCTGGAGTGAAGGCTTCGTAGACTACAGAGAGTTTCAACACGTTATCGTACCATATTTAGAAAATAAAAAAATTATCACAAAGGGTTTGGAAAAGATTAAATGGATTAAAGAGTTATGTGCAAGTTGTGAAGTGATCGACATAGGTGAGAAGGGATGCCCTAATTTACTGACATTAAAAAAAAAGTACTGTAAAAATAAAACTGATTTTAATTGTGTGAACCATAAAATGCATTGTGTATTAAATAATGCGGTGTGTTTTAGAAAATGGTATGTGGACAATAATATATCTATTTTTAATTTATTTTAATTATAATTGTGTTGAAAAGTTAATAAAAAATGTCTATCTACTGAGTGTTTTATTTAATATAACCAGGGTAATCTACATAACGAGCTTTAAATTACCTGTAGCAAAATGATATTTACCATTAAAATTTACCATGATTTTAAACGAATTATTCTTCTAATAAAATGAAAGAAAATAACCTATAATTATATCATTTCACTAGAGCTAATTAAGAGTTCGAGTAAAAACAAAAGTCGAAATAAGTAATACAAAATAAAACATAATTTAAATTATAAAAGAATATATTTTTATTTGCTTTTTACATTATTTACAATTATTACATACGAATTATAACTACCTACCCAATAATAATAATAACTGGTTTTCTATACATACCTACATACTTACTTAACTTTACAAACTTGTGATGTATGAAAATTATCTTAGATAGATTAAACAAAGAAATTAATATTATATAGGTACTTACATTCTATTTTTTTAATTTATTTTTTATTAAATACAAAAAATTAATTACAATAAAACTTACATATATGAATTTATACTTTCAAAACTTATACTACCTAAGATGTTTAAACACTAAAGAATAAGAAAACAAATAAATGTTATACATACCTAATAATAATACCCTAATAACTATAATATTACTTAATAAATAAATAATTTAATATTGTTAATTACGAAAAATCTTACACATTAACTTATAAAGTAGGTACTTACAAAATAATGATACCAGTTAATAATAACAACTGTCCCCACAAAGTTTTTTTGATATTTTATGAATTAACGATTGCGTCTCCTCCATAATATGGTCCACCGATTCAGTCACAATATACTGCGCACTTAACATCACCACATCCTGATTATCACTTGCAGGTTCTTGTTGATCACTGATATCCAACACTTGTACCTGGATTAGTCGTAAACCTTTTTTCTTCTCATTGTTTATAACGAATGATTGGCATGTAGGCAGAGATGACTTTTATTTCAGACACTCCCGTTTTGTTCTAGGCTTCTTGTTGGCAGGTCCGCAATCTTGTCTTGCTCTACTAGGCTCCTTGTTGACAGGTCTTTGTTGTTCTGTGAAATCTGGGATATGCCAGCTTAAACTCGGAGTCGGAAAACCTTGAGCGTATTGTGAGAAGTCGATAATATCTGGAGAATCACACATTATCAATGATCTGAAACAAACGAAATAATAATTAATTATAATTACATAAACAACATGATGAAATAATGTAATAAGTAGATGGGTACTTGTACAATACTTACAATTCGTTTCGTTTTTTTATTTTATTTGATGTGACCGGTCCGGCTGACTGCCTAGTGATGTATGTACATATCATATTATTATGAAATGCAAACTACATGAAACTTTGCGATATGAATCAATTTCATGTTTCAACAAGTCCAACCTGATGGGCGCGACATGAAGAGACATGCGCGCGCACCTGATCGGTGTTATATTGCACAAAGCAGTCAGCGCAATGCGCTTTGTCATCAGGAATGGAAATGAAACAGATTATTATTATGAACATATATACATATTGTTTATTTAAGTAAAATAATATATAATACAGATATTTTACTAAAATTTATTTTGAACTAACTAGTACAAGGGACACCAAGAATACACAAATTTTAGAATTACATACACAACAATATTACATTTCACACTATAAGAGTAATAAACATCCAGCCATCCATCCTCACAAACTTTTTATAATAGTAGACAGGTTGCAAGATTATCTAACTTTCCAATTAGAATGACATAGGTTTTACAATCAATAAATACATGATAGAAATGTAACATGTAACTACTATAGGTTCCTAATTACATCTAAAATTATGGTAATGCATCACATAAATATATTTGCATTACCCCAAGCTAAAGTAGTTACTTTATCTGATGATAACAACCGTTTATCATCATTGCTTGAAAGGGCTATTTTATTTACGTTCTGAGTGAATATTTCATGTTTTATTGACCTAAACAATACATTTTTTTTGCGAATGATATTGCAATTGTATAAAACATTTTTATAATCAAACATACTAAAATTTTTCGTTACACATTTTTTTGTACCTTTGGCTTTTTTAATTGTTTTGTTGAAGGTTTTAATACAATAAAGCTTTGAGCGCAGTCCTACGAATTCTTTGATAACTTTGCCACCCATTTCGTCCTTAAACAGTCCGGGAATCTTCTTATTAATAATAGGCAAATCAAATTCATTGTTTAAGTCATAATTAGAGGTATCGAAATATTTAAAAAAATTGAGCTTAAAATCTTTATAAACGTTGTTACTCTGTACATCATAGATTAGACTATCTGTGTCAGTATAGCACAATTCAATTCCATCACCATAAAAAGGTTTCATGATAGAGTAGGGAAAATCATACATATGCGTTTTAGATAATTCTAATACTGTGAACCCTATGTATATTGGTTTATTAAGTATAACACGCATAGGCTTCATTTGTATTGCTACTAGATCATCAGAAAATACAGAGACGCTGTGAAAATATGGACTGGCTATCAATTTCTCAGCACAATTACTTTTTTTTGTTTTATTGTTTGAGTCACACCACTTGTTTACTAACTTAACGTCTATTCGATTTTCATTATTTTCTAAGGTTTTTCCAAAAATACTATTGTTTAATAATTTGAAAAAATCTTGTTCAAACGTTGACTCTGCTTTTTGACGTAACTGAGTGTTAATATCAATATATCGCTTTAAAAAACAACTTTGCTTAAACATAATAACGCGATGGATCCTTCTCAATATTAAACTGAATTGTAAGCATTTTTTTAAATGAACGTAATGAATTACATAGTGATATTTATCAAACAAATTCGGTATTAGTTTTTTATTTTTACCACCAGGTGGTATGCATTTTCCTGGACAAAATGGAAAGTCATTGTGTTCAATGTGCAAATTTTCCGGATATATTAAATCAACTTCAAGAATGTAACCGTTTTCCGCAGTATCACCGATGTCTGCCAAATTCGCTTGTAAAAAATCTATTTCTTGTCTATTCATAAATCTAAAACCGGAATAGGGCAGGGATTGACACATGCTGTAACCGTATAAATTGTTACAGTCTAAATAAATGATAAATGAATTTGGGCGGGTTGGATCGTAGGTATCTAAATATTTATGGTTGGCTTTGGCATGTCTTTTGGAACACATACAAACACCTCCACGAATACCTTGTTGTATCATTCAAAAAATTTCTACATCGCTAATTAATTCTAATTGAACTCCTGTTTTTAAAAGCATTGCATCAAAAGATAGACTTGGTGCTGTAAGATAGAACGCAGGATCGAGATTGTAATGTCGTTTACAAGTTTTTCGAAAATTTTCAAATACATCTGTTAGCAACAGAACGTCTGTTTTAAGATATAAATCGGTGTACATACCCATGTTTCGAATATTAAATACTGACCAAACGGAACGAGCGTGTTCATAGTCTTCGTCAGTAATTGACTCATTAATCAATGAGTTAAAAAAAAAATTTTTTGAAGGCAAACATTTTTCTTCATATCGATCCCATTGAGACATATAGTCATAGGGATACACTCCTTTACGGGTGAGTAGGTTAAATTGTGTTTTATTAGGAAAATAAGATTTTAATTGCTTGAAGTCTTGTTTTTTCATGGTACTAACTAACTTTTCTAAACTAGTGCCTAAAAACTTGAAAGAATCTACAAACCGAACCTGAATGCTTTCCTCAGATGAAATCGGAATAAACTTTGTGAATGAAATATAGTTTTCTTTTGTTTTCGGTATCACTTTAATAGATCCAGGAGCTTCACCTAATTCTTTTATAAAAAGGTGACAATCGTATCCGGACAAATTATGAAAGAATACTGGTAAAAATTTTGGTAATCTGCATTGTAGGTTACAGTAACTATGAGCTGCGCCGCGATACTTTCCAGTCAAGTGACAGTGATCGCGAACCCTGTCGCCGAACAAGAAGTGATCACAAATATGACAAGTCATCGCGTTTTCAAAGTTGCGAGCATTTTCATCTGAGTATATCATAAGCACATTATTTTTTAAAATAGTATAAATTTTTTGTGCATCTTTATAAATAGACTTCACAAAATTAGATACACAATCCGAACCGCGATAAGAAACGTAGCGATTGTGGCTTTCGTCTAGCGCACACGTAATATGGTAAGCGTAAGCTATAGGCACGTGTCGCTGTCGCGTTACAGTGCTCGCCTTAGTGGGATCGAGGTCACAGGACTCATACCGTTCTAGCATTGTTTCAAAATCTGCGTATATAACAAATGGTACAGTCTGCTTTCTGTTATAATTTTCAAACTGTATGAAAGAACCTTTTGGAGGCAGTTCCGTGGCGACACCTCCACAATTATGTGAACTAAGATCGTCGCATGAATTAAAAAACATTAAACAAACATCACAAAAGTACTGTTTACTGTGGTGTTTTGTTATTTGATTCTTAACAAGTCGTGGCAAGTCTGTAATAAGACAGTAATGTGATAAATCATCACTTTCGAAATAAAGTAAATGAATCACCTTGCCGTTTAAGGATTTTGGTTTGTAAAGAGGTCCTACGATGGTATTATTTTTTAAACCATAAATATAAATACAAATTTCAGGGTTATTCTCTTCAAAACGCGTAACATCTGAGAAATTAATTGGGAATGACATATCCTTTACATTTAATACATTACGAAAATCAGGGTAAGACGATACTCTTTCAGGATGACTTTTAGCTGGATATAAAGCAGCAACAACGGACCATAAAAAACAATACTCATCATTATTACGGATATTAATACATGCTTTTTTAGATTTTAATGATGCAGGCAATTCGACAAAACTTGAACCGCGCAAAGGTTGATATTTGTTAACATTGATTTCCAAATGGGAATTGTTTAGGAACGTCCATCCACTATCCCGGTCCTGAAATTCTTCTATCTTTTTTGTTACAGTGTTTTTGACTTGAGCCATTAATGAATCCAACTCATAATTCTGATGCAAAGTAAAGTTTTTTGTAGCAAATGATTTCATCTCCTGAGAATCATTTTTAACCATTAAAAACAAAGCGAAATATTCGAAGTTAACTTTTAGACAAGTGTGTTCTTTAAGAGACATATCAATTAACGTTTTAATTTTGTTCTCAGCATTATTAAAAAACGATTATATTGAACAATTCTCAGACGGATCGACAATTCTATAAGAAGCTATACGATTACGAAATGCAGAATGGATTATTTCAACACCTTCGCAAAAATGCGAAATATTTTTGTTTTTATGATTAGTACTACGTAGATGACCTGTCCAGTGACTGCGCTCAACAGAGGTATTACAAACGGTACAGAAAGGCATTTTAGATAATTATTACGTCAGTAATTTTTTTATGCTAAAATAGGTTTAGATTTACATAAGTACATACATTAGATTCTGCAATAATCGATACAATTAATTTGGTGTCCCCAACAATTTAAAACTACATTATTTTATACTATCGCTGTAAAAGACAGCCTCGGAATTGTCAAACAATTCGTGAGTTGATCTCATAAACATTTGCAGCCCGTCCCACTGGGGAGTGTTACGATCTAACTGTGCTTTTAAAGCGACCTGGGCTTTTTTCCACCGTTCTTCCTTGGGGGTGGAGGCAACTTCGTCTATCAAATAAACCTTGACTTCCACGTAGAAGTCTCCCCTAAGGTCTGCCGCTCGCCGTACTTTACCGTTGGCGACACGGGTGATGAGCGATGAACCGAAGTCCCCGCTTGAGGTCGTCGTCTTTTGTACGTCCTCCAGACCAAAGAGGTCCGAGCTCAAGCTACGTCTTTTACTGTAAACAATTACACATATTTTCATTTATAACAATTTACATTTATTTCATAACTACCGAAATTAAGGTGTATTATATACCTCTGTTGAATCCTATGGGGAATACAAAGCGTGATAAACGCAATAAACGTGGTATATATTTGGTTATAATAATTTCAATAATAATATCTAATGAAGTAACTGTCAACATTCCTGCATTGAATATAATCGGAAATTGATTTTACCGTTGTCTGCGTTTCAGTTCCAAGTTCCCTAACCATCATGTACCAGTGCACATAACATTTTAATTGAGTTATCATACGCAACAAACACTAAACTTACAAGCAGTAATATAAATTACCTTGACTTAGAGTTTGACGGGTGGGCGATGCTTTCAGATGTTTGGCGCTTCACCGTCTTTTTCTTAGGCTGCTTTTTTGTCACCTCGGCTACTGCAGCTGTGGACCGTGGTGATTGGTATTCCGATTCCAAGTCAGACCTGAAATAGAACACACTAAGATTAATTTTGTAACTATAAGCAACCTCAATAATTATGGAGAGGAAAGTTTCAATGGAATATAGCTCGCTAGAAGATGACATAGATGGTATGAAGGTGATAGGTACACCAGCCGGCAGGCAGAAACCAGGTCCGTAGCTGAGTACCGATTAAACATTAAAATATTCAGTAAACTTAGTAGTACTTACTCACATTTTATAGTTGTAGGATGACGTACTATGTAATGAAAACGTAGAAAATGTATGTTTGTTTAATAAACCGTATTATAAAACTCTGCATGACAACATAAATCTATCTGAAATTAAAAAAATAAATCTGCAAGTTAAGATGAGCCGAAAGTAAGATATCCTGAAAACTTTGTTTTTTTATGTGTAGAACAATATATGTAAACGAACCCGTATCAAAAAGTAAGTTCACAGGTATGTTGCAGTAAACTTTAAATTGTTATAAAATCATCCAACGGCTAAAACGAACTTTTTATAATCATTTCATACAAAAGTTCAGTACCGAATTAAGAATCATCTTTCAAAGAATCCTAGATTGATAAAACTAACATCATAATATAATACATGAAAATAATAAACAAAAGAGAGAGAAATAGGAAATCCTATAAAAATCAAATTTTAATCAAAGACTGCAACATGTGCGGCGATCATCTTACAATATAATTGTTGAATACATAAAAAATATTCACACATAACACCTCACGTAACAACGATAAAGTTCGAATTCAGCAAATTTACATAATGCAATTTTGCAGTCTTTGAGATTTTAAAGACTCACTTACACCTGTACTGTGAAAAATTAATACGATCGTTTCCGACGCCGTCGTCAGGCGGTTTACAAAGAGTATAGCACAATAAATAACCACGGGACGGCGCATGAACCGTTTCGAAGGCGAATGTATGAGTGTGAAAGCATCTTAATTAATCAAGCGCAACGCGGAGTAACAGCAGAGCAACCAGTAGTTGATTGTTAACGTGTAAGGTAGTGTTAGCTCATTAGCTGTATGAATAAATTAAATTAACATTTGGATGTCCTTGGTGCCCAATCTGGGGTCATGGAAATAGAATGAGCGTGTGCCTGTAGGTGCATGCTATTTCTTGCTCTGTGAAGAGACATGAGTCAATCTGACCCAAATTTTAGTTTAATGTTTATGGAATCCTAAAGTTCAGATGTCCTTGGTGCCCAATCTGGGGTCACAGAAATAGAATGGGCATGTTCCTGTAGGTGCAGCCTGTTTCTTGCTTTGTGAAGAGACATGAGACAATCTGTCCTGAATTTTAGCTTACTATGTTCATATAGTTCAATTAGTAAACGAGTTATGTGTGAAACTTGTTGTTATAAAACTAGTCAAGTAAAGTAGTGGATATGTGTGAAACTTGTTGTTATAAAACTTGTTAACTAAAGTCGTGGTTTAGTGTTCAATCCGAGAATCTGCAGCAGTTGATCGAGGTAAGCCATCGGTAATAATTTTATACGGTAACGGTAAGGTAATATTGCGGTTTAGAACTAAAATAGTGGAATAGGCGCCAAACCAGTATTTTACTCCACTATGTAAGATTTCTACTCCACCTTCCGTTCCATCGGATGGAATAGGCGCCGAACCAGTATTTTACATTACTATGTAATGTACTATACTGGTTCGGCGAGAGTGACGAGGCGAACGGAGTGAGCCGATGGAACGGAAGGTGGGGTAGAATGCCCAATAATATCCTACTGCGATCTGTAGCGCCGCGACACAGATATATCGCGTCACGTGATGCGAAAGCGCGGCACCAACAAAGGAGAATTTTCCTTTGTCGGTGTCGCGCTGCGAATCGCGTAGCTGTGAAAGCTGGCGCGACGCGACACCAAGAGAGTATAAATGGCGGTGCATCCCGAGCTGAGCTCAGTAGTAGACGATCTGCGTCATAGGACGAAGGCAGGTCTGTGCTCGTTTGCTGAGCGTGGGGTCCTAGGTTTGATTCCCCGGTCGGTCAACATAACCCAACCTAACCTAGGCACCTAAACTTACCGGCTTAATCCAAAAAGTAATAACAGCCGCACGGGTCGTTAATCGTACTTCGTTTGGCGGGGGTTAAAGGCTTGTGCAGACCAGCGCGACATGTCGCGCGACGCGACACCGGGTATTGTTATACTGTGAAGTTTTCTTAGAAATTGTATTGTTCGTGTCGCGTCGCGCGACAAATCGCGCTGGTCTGCACAGGCCTTAATGCGTCGATGAGTGACGATCTTTACATAGGTACCGAGACTCCTCCGTGTCTCGTGGTTCTGGCTGTCATCCGTCAATCTTTCACAGTCGTTACGGGTCGTCAGAAGCCCGAAAGTGACAACCAGTCTTACCAAGGGGTATCGTATTACGCAGTTACTGGGTTGTCAGTTGTTGGAGGTCAGATAGGCAGTCGCTCCATGTAAAATACTGGTATTCAGGTCGATCCGAAAAGACTGGAACCCGAACGACCCCGACATAGTTGGGAAAAGGCTAGGCAGACTGACAGACTATTCCCAAGTGAAATAAAATCATAAGCAAAATAGTAAGTCATTGTAATGTGACTGTTTTCTCATTGTTTTAAGGTATACATCAGGATGTTTGACTACATAAAAAAAAAATATCAATTCTCCATTTCAAACTAAAAAACTCCTCGCAAATGTCAATCATTCTAAGTTAAGGCTTGTTCAGACCAGCGCGACTTGTCGCGCGACGCGACACGAACAATACAATTTCTAAGAAAACTTCACAGTATAACAATAACCGGTGTCGCGTCGCACGACAAGTCGCGCTGGTCTGTACAAGCCTTTATACGTTATTGCAAATGTATAAGAATTACATTGCACTGACTTACTAATGGTTTTGGCGGCACGGTCAAAGGACTAGGTACCTTTTGTAGCGGCCGCGAGTCAGTTGCTCAGTCCTGCGCCGCCGCGCCGCACTCGCCACTGCCCCCTAGGTACCAGGTAGGTACCAATATTTATTCGCGGATTTTGACATTATGTTTCTTTCTATCTAGCTGGCCCACCTGAGCCACACACAGCAACGAAACCGATGTAGACTGTTATGGCGGCCACATACGTAGCGGTATACCTGAACGGTATACCGGAACTGAAGGCTTGTGCAAGTATACCTAACGTCCATAGTGACCACACACGATTCAAGTATGCCCAGTTCTGCGCCTGTGACAAACCGAAGAAGTCGTGTTGTGCAATAAGTATTTTGTGAAATATGCCACCGGTAATATCTAAAGTGACACCCACAAATGATGACGTTTTGGCTATTGTTGGTTTGGTGCTAGCTATTAAGAAAAAAAAAATTCATAAATTAAAAAAAAAAAAAATAGTATTAGAATTGAATTTTATTTTGTTTATTTTTTTGTGAAGCCAGAACAAAAATCTTACCGTAGATTCCTCCGTAGATTCCTCAGTCAGGTTCGAATGCGATGTTCTTGGTGTCTCTTGGTCGCGGATAAAATGCAATTTATCGTAGTACCATAGACTCGGCACGTATACATCGTTGATGCCTGCCCCTGATATCTTCGAATTTTCGACTTTTTTCTGTTCTTTTCGGTAATTTGTCCTGTAGGTATTAATTTTTCTAATCACTGATTCCCGATTCGCGTCCGGCTCTATTTCTTTCAAAACATCTACCAATATTGTTGGTATGCAGCGTTCTTTTTGTCGCGAATATGGTATTCTTTACTTTTTATTTGCCATAGACATGGTAACTTCCTGTATAAATCTATAAACTCTTCTAATTTCTCTCTATTACTGCAGCGTGAATCGACAGACATTTTGGCGCGAAAATAAACACACAAACCGATCGAAGGGCTGGCGCGCGTGCGACTGAAGCGTTCCGACACACACGCTCATGCATACTGGCACAAACTAGTTTGCGCAGGTATACAGATCGTAGTTTTGATCTGCCTACCAGACTTGTGCAAGTCAGGAAACTTGTGCAAGTTTTGTCACACACACGCTCCGGTATACTTGCACAAGCCTTCAGTTCCGGTATACCGTTCAGGTATACCGCTACGTATGTGGCCGCCATTAGCTTATTGAATGTACGTGTCTAATCCTCAGAACAAATAAAAAATCAAGACAGAGCGCTGTCAACAGTGAAGTGAACAGCACGGCATAGGTTGTAAATGTGTGCGTGTGAGCATGTGTAGAGCGGCGGTGTAGTTTTGGCTTGCTTGTGAGTTATATAGTACACCCGCATTTCGCCAGTTGTGCGTAGGTATTTATTCATCTGTGTGTTTACATATTGAGCACTGTTTTATTAATTAATGAAGAATTCACGGAGATAGTAGGTACCTACGGAATTAGTTTGATAAGTAAATTAAAAGTAGGTAAGTAGGTACCTACGTTAGTTCCAATATACCTACCTACTCGCATGTTGTCAACTTTACGGGTGTATAAAAAATTATACGCAAGTTCCTACCTACTCATGAAAAGGCCATAAATAATTACATACAACATTAATATTAATAATATATAATAAATAATAATAATATAATATATTATAATTTATTATTGTTATCATTATTATTACTTATTATTGTCATTTTATATTAGGTTATTGAATGTAGGTATGTGTACCAACATCGGTCCAGTAGATTCGGAGCAAATCGGCTGTGACAGACACACGGGTTCCGTTATTTCATTCGGACGTGCGGAACCCTAAAAAATAAGTCTAAATAGGTAGGAACCAGTATAGCTAGATCCAATAGTCATATTTCAACTTGAAATTAAGTACCAATAAGAAATTGTGGCTTATTAGTAGGTAGTCCTCTATATGTATAGGTATTATATTTTTTTGCATTTATTTTAAAAATAAAGAACTAATATTTCTTCATACGTTTTCTACTTGCGGTAATCGCGGTTTGCCATTCCTCGCTCAAACGTAACTCGAACTCTAGGGTAGGAAGCACGGGTGTTCGCTTTCTTGCAAAAAATAAATACATACGGTCAAAATAATAATACTCTCGTTGGAAAATTGTGCTCCAAGACAACATTGACTCCAATTTTCCAAATTCGAATAGTTACATTAGAACTCATTTTCACAAAAACGCGCAATGCTTGCCTATGACGTAGTACATCGGATGCATACGCGTCGCCCCCGCTCGAGAGATTTCGTAAGCTGGCTACCGCCCGGGCGAAGTGTTGCCAACTCCAAAAGTTCAAATTATCGAGTTCCCACGTCGAAATTATCGTTTTTTGGGCAAAATTATCGTACAAAAGAAAAATCTACAAAACAAAACCTAAATTCAAATCAAATAGCAATTCAAATTAATATCAAAAATAAAAATAAGTTTATTGTAGAAAACTTTTACAGTAAATCTTACATAGGGACCTCCTTTTAAGTAAAAGATATACCTGTGCTAGGAGATCCCGCTCTTCAATGACAAATTATGAAATGGTAAAAGTGATGCACGAAAAGAAAATAGAATTTAAACAAAAAATTACAAGTAAAATCTCAAACTAAACAACTTAATAAGACTTGAACTATAAACTAACTAACTAACTATAACTCAAAAGGCAATGAATAATTTTATACTAGATTCAAAGGGGAAGTATATGCTAAGTTTCACCAGTAGTGGCGCTAGCAGCCTAAACCGTAAACATGTTTTAACATAGATTTTACTTGATATTT
Organism: Agrochola macilenta; assembly: GCA_916701695.1. Taxonomy (NCBI): domain Eukaryota; kingdom Metazoa; phylum Arthropoda; class Insecta; order Lepidoptera; family Noctuidae; genus Agrochola; species Agrochola macilenta. Next base: position 533,530 of record OU753583.1, on the reverse strand, counting down.
TTGGGTTGTCACTGTAAAATTTAATTAAAAAAACTGGAGAGAGAAAGGGATAGAGATACTTACTTGTTGATGTTGACATACCTACTTAACAAATGACATTAACATATTTTTGAATTATTTCTGTGTTTAATTTTTATTTGACAAATACGTTTTGTTATTTATTGGAACTTAAAAGAATTTTTCAGCAAATCTCAAAATTATCGTACATTTGACATTCATTATCGTACATCGTACCATTGGCCAAATTATCGTACGCCCCCATAATTATCGTACGGGTTGGCAACACTGCCCGGGCGGGCGCGGGCGGCGCGGGTGGCCCGTGGCAGTCAACAAAAGAAATGGGCGGAACGATACTTTACTTCGCGTCGCGCGTTTGCATGTCATTCATTGGCTTGATTTCCACGTGGACTCCTCATAACTCTTTTGAATGCCATATTGTTACCGCGTTGAGTACTTTGATGTTAATTGTTACGGTTAATGTTTGAACACATTTGTGCAACTGACTTATTTGAGAACGCCTAGTTTAGTTTGTTTAATAACATATTTGATGCTTTATAATGGTAGTAGACCATTGTCTGAACCTGAACAACGTTTGTTGTAGTAAAACTGTGAATCAAATGTCACTGTGTATTTTCTAAATTAGTTTAGTGGTTGTAAATTGTTCATTATTTTTATTTTGAATAAATCTTAGTCTCTAAAACTATCCGTTGCATATTAGTTGTTTTAAGACTTACAATTATTTTTACAATAGGCATTTTGTACATCCCAGACAGACAGGCATCCTCCCTTACATAGATAGTGAACCTAGTTGGGGTCGGCTTCCAGTTTAAGACGCAGACATACGAGTATGCCAGTGACCTTGAGTCATGAGTGGTTAGCTTGCGTGTTCTGTACTGAGCTCACACAACGCGTCGTTCGTCCAGCCAGTACCTATTACTTACCCATCAAGGAGCGCTGTCGCAAATTAGACGCATTATTAATTTATAATAGGTAAGTACTTAAAACCAAAAGTATTTTAATAAAACACGTATACTAAAAGATCAATAATTTAAATATCTATAAAATGGTGTAGGTTTCAGAAAAATACGAGTAATAGATTTTGCATGATTCTCAGTTTTTTATCTGCGTTAGACACAACTTTACAAATTAATTTCATTATCTAAATAATTCCTGTATTAAGCTATTAAAAAAAATCTCTAATTTAACATTTTTTTTTTTCTAAATCATCAACACTACTCGTTTAGACGTAATCTTCAGTATAAAATCATTTAAAGTCAGTTATCGTCGCCATAACCGAATGCAGTTGAATACTAGTATTTCACATGGAGCGACTTCCTATCTGACCCAGCCACAACCTTACACAATCTAGTTACTGGGTAACACCCGTAACACGATACCTGGTAAGACTGGTTGTCAGACTTTCGGCCTTCTGACGACCCGTAAACACTGTCAAAGATCCTATCATATTTGATAAATGTTAATAATGTCATGCTCCAAAAATGGTAGACAACCAACAACTTCATGTATCCAAAGACTACTAAACATTCATTAAAAAAAAAGTTATTTTGTAACAATTTTTTTATTGCTACTAGAGTTATTTTATGTCGGCTACCTACATTGACTGGCCCTTTGTAAGATCTCTAAAATGTCACAGTGTATTTTTTTTTTTTTTTTAATGAATGTTTTGTAGTCAATGCAATGGATACATGAAGTGGGCTTGCTTCGCCTTAACGGGTCGGAGACCGGTGACCAGTCACCACTTCACCAGACACATTGTATAGACGGTTTTGCAAAATTATTTTTTGTTTGAAAGGGTATAGGTACTTCCGAGGTGGTCCCATTGTCACCAGGTTAGGATCTAATGATTGGATCCTGGAGAAATCGAGGGAACTCTTCAAATATTATAGGCACACTTATAGTGATTTGGGTATTTTTTATTATAACTCATGCAGTTGCTCTCGGAAAGAACCATTTGGTGATGTAGAACTGATGATGAAGACCACAGATGGCCACCAGAACTACTCAATAATGAGTATTTTACGGGTTGTGATTCGATTACTTATGGTTGCCAAGTAATTTATGCTCGTCACAATGCATATGGAGAAGTGGAGCTGATGGTGAAGTACCTGGATAACTCCTAAACGATTAACGTCCCTGCATCGGGAAAAGCAATATTTTGTTAAAGGTGATGAGCAATTGACATTAGACTATTGTAACTTAGATAAAGATTTTTAATGGGTCAGTTTGTAACAAATTATCATCATCATCATTTCAGCCAAAAGACGTCCACTGCTGAACATAAGCCTCCCCCAAGCACCACCACTTTGACCGATTCTCGCATCCAGCGGATTCCTGCGGCCTTCACAAGGTCATCGGTCCATCTTGTGGGAGGCCTTCCAACACTTCGTCTTCCCGGACAAGGTCGCCACTTCAGAACCTTTCGGCCCCATCGGCCATCTGTTCTGCGAGCAATGTGCCCTGCCCATGGCCACTTAAGTTTGGAAATTCTTCGGGCTGTGTCGGTTACCTTGGTTCTCCTACTGCAGTGTCTCAAGACGAAAGTTTTTGACCAGTGCGTGTTGCCAGTGATGACTTATGGCACAAAAACGTGGTCGCTCAGAATGGGCCTTATGAGAAGGCTAATTAAAACAATAAATAAGTAATCAGGCATCTCTTGGTGGGGCGGGGTTGACCAAAATCCTGAAAAAAGGACTATAACGGGACTGAATGACGTGACTTGTGTATATTTTGCCGGACACGATTGTAAAAAGCCGGACATTTCGGGCTAAAGCCGGACACCTGGCAACCCTATCCGCGACTCATAATTAACATTACTTATGTAAAGCTGAGAACCGACGGTGCGCAATATCGCGCACGCACGCGCACCAGCCCGCACGACGCACCGTGGGAAGGGTAACGTGCGTGGTAGCGCAGACGCGTGCGTGGCGGTGCGTCCGAGTTTGGGTACATTCCCTTTGAAGTTACCAACTCGCCGCGGATAGGCCCGCACGGACACGCACCATGGGAATGGTAGCGTGCGTGGTAGCGCAGACGCGTCCTTGGCGGTGCGCCCGATCCGGGGCGAGTCGGTAACTTCAAAGGTGCCCGAGGTATGCTCGGTTCCTATAAACTAAAACAAATCGTTTAGCTTACCAATGGTAGCTTTTTTATTGCTCAAACTAGCATTATACTTAAATAGATTCGTAAGCAAATTTTTAAACATGGGCGTTTTTGGATTTCTATGCAAACAGTTAAATATTCGATTTCAGATCGATTTTAAAATCCGTTTTTAGAAATCGAGTTCTGGAGCGGCTCCGGCGCTTCCGGCTCGCAGTTTCGATCGTCTCTAGTAATATTATAATTCGGTTGTAAGTGCATCGATCAAAACTATCCAAACATAAACAAATACTTGCTTAATTATGCAAATCTACTCTTGCTGTGGTTTTGTGAAATCGGTTTGTCTAGTTCGGATTATCGATACTATACGATTTGTGACTGAAATCGGATTTTAGATACATTTTGATATATCTGACGCATGTCTACTAATTTTACCTTTGATAGCTACTTCCATATGGGAGGGTCTACTATGCAAAGCTATGATGTCTTTGCTTCATTATTGGTAAAGTAACAAAAATGTCTTAATTTTAAATAAATAACGGTCCGTAAATTATAGGAATCGGCTTTCAGTCGGTGGTCAATCAGACGCCGACTGTTAGCTCATTTGACTTAACGCCGCATATGCGTCGAAGGAGACGGCTCCGCTCGCTTATTATAGCTCTCTACATGAAAATACAGTAAATACACAATAGGTAGTAGGTACGTACGTTGCACGCAGCGACTGCATGTCATTTCGTCAAAACAACCGAAATAGTAGTTTATGAAACTGTTGCATAAAGAGGGGTATTAAAATATGAGGGTGTGTTTAAAAACCGAGCCGTAGGCTAGGTTTTTAATAGTATCACACGAGTATTTTAATACCTAATTTAATTATGTGCAGTTTCATACACTATTTTATCTACTCTCATATATTGGGATTGAACCTACAAAATAAAAGATCATAGTTAAAGATCAAGAATAAAAAATCTCACGAAATTCAGTTCAACAAAACGTAGGAATACCACCTGCACCCAGCACATCACCGCGCATGCGCTAGTGCGGTGATGTGCGGTGCCAAAGTATTTTCTACTTTAAAGTACTGACAATAAAGGCGTATGTCGTATGATAAGTTTACAATGACGTATTGTACCGGAGAGCTATTCGGACAGCCAGGGACAGCCGAATAACTCTCCGGCACAATACGTCATACCACTTAAAACGAAATATTGGAACAACCTCATTGACTAAATTCTAGTAACTTTAAAGGGTATGTAAATAAAATAATGATTAATTGAATACAAAAGTTTATTCATTTATAAAAACCGGCCAAGTGCATGTCGGGCCACGCACAATGAAGGGTTCCGTAGTTGGAATGAATTTATCCTAAGAACAAATATAACATAGTAGTTGAAAAACATGTTCTCCCATGCATTTCAACTGCAACTGTAAATTTGTACGCACAATATTGGGAGATTTACCATGTTATTTTAAGACCATAGACTTCTTATTGGTTTTTTTGTATCTATAAGTATAGAACTATTTTCTGTATTTTATTTTTATATTTGTAGTCTCAATATTTTCGGAGATAGCGCATGGTCAATTTTCATCAATTTTTTTAATTAGTAAATCCAATTCCTGGAGCGGACTTCGGTCGACGCCGATTACAGCAAGAGCGCGCTACGTATTGTGACTTGTTTCGGACAACGGAACCCCCGCACTATCCCTTCTCTTCGTTCTTGTTTGGTCTTGATTTAAATAACCTAGTAAGGTGCATCGACCATTTAAAAACCTAGCAAGTCTCATGAAGAGACTTACTAGGTTTTGAAATGGTTAAATTGACTTACTAGGTTTTGAAGTGGTCACGAGGCAGTGCATTGTGCACTTACTAGGTATCGATGCTTAAATGTATCTGCATATAAGTGAGTTTTCAACGCTGGTGTTTTTTATTTGGTAGAGACTTACTAGGTTAACAAGATTATGCAATAAAACGATTTTTGTAAAAAGTGTCCCTTACTAGGTTTTAAATACGACAGCCGTATTGTTGAACGAACTTAAAGTATATTGGACAAACGAAGGATGCGATCCGAAGTATTCCGAAGCGAGCCGAAAGAGCCGTTCGGTCGGCGACTCACTCGGTGAGACGTCTGCCGACCCCTGAGTCTCGTAGAAATAAATAAATAAATAAATGTTCTGTGCCTGAGTCCGATACCGACTAAAGGATTGACTAAGGACTCGTGTAGATGGACATCGACACCGCTCGCGTTAACCATGTAAATCGTACACTGTACACTAAATCGCCGCCGCCGCGCCGCGGCGTGGCCGCGCGCCGTCGCCGTCGTCGCACCGGACTTCTACTTCCACTAGTAGAGAGCTGATGTTATAAGGAGTAACTTAGGCTATTTTTATTTTAGAAAAATAATTAGGGTCCACGCGGGCGAAGCCGCGGGCAGCAGTTAGACATTAAAAAAGGAAGTTTTTTTGAATAAATACGCATTTTGAAAAATCTCACGTCATATATTAGTCGGACCAAATCTCACATCTCACTAAGTGGAAGGGGTCGAAAAATCGCCTCACGGAATTATCGACGAACGACCCCTTACTTTCTTTACTGAACTATAGTGAGTCTGAGTGAGCTATTTAGCGAACGAGTGAGTGAGTGTGTGAGCGAGCCTGACGTCAATCAAACAGAGCTGTAGTTCGAGACGGTTCCTGAGGTAGCAGCACGGTGCGGGAGAGGTGTCGTGATGCGAGAGCTCGGTGATTCGTCAACTTGTGAAAACTGTCACCCCTCCCGCACCGCGCTGCTGCCTCAGGAAGCTTTTTTCTATCACTCGATCACTCGTTACCTTAGTTTAGTCAAAACCTGTTTATTTTGCACGCGTACAGTGGAGTTTTCGGCTACGTGAATAATGGAGTGGACGAACGAACTTGTTTTTGATTTTTTAAATCTATACCAAAATGAACCCACGCTATGGAACGCTGCGGCACCAGAACACAAAAACAAAAATGATTCATATGATGCATGGAGAAGAATAAAAAGAAAACTAAAAGATAATAATATTACAATTACGGAAATAAATAAAAAAACGAGTATATTTAATGTCAACGTACAGGAGACAAAGATCTAAAGTAAGAGAGTCTATGGGAACTGGTAGTGGTGCTGACGAAATATACAAACCTGAATGGCCCTTTTATAACATAATGTCTACTTTTTTAAACGATGTATATAAACCAAAAAAAACAAAGAGTTCTGAGGTAAGAAGATATTTATTTTAATTCAACCATTTTACATTATCCATACCTACACCATAAAATAACCATAATACACCATACATTATCATTATTATAATTTGTTTGTAGTTGCCAGTAACAATAATATATATTGTTTTAGAATTATTAACATTATGAGCATTTATTCTGAAAGGGGGCAACGTCACTAATAGATGTCAAATATTTCGTTGTTTTGATTAATTTGGCAATATTACTGTATGGAAATAAGAAATGTGGCTAACTAGCGAACTAGAATATTGATTATGAAATGCAATAATTAATATCGTAACACCGAATATTTCGAATTAGATGTAAAAAAAGGATTTGGAAACTTTCCAAATGCCTTTTTTTACACCTAAAACGGGTACAACATCAAATTCAATGTTATTTATTTATTTATTTATTTATTAATTTCAGACAACAATATGGTCCAATTTGTTAGTAAAATACCTTATCACTAGTGTTAGTAGTACATAAAACATAAAAAATACAACAATAGCTGGTGACTGCGGCAGGATGTGCAGAGAACGATAAAGCAAGGAATATATATATGCTACCTGACCATTCTCCCCACATAGTGCCTCAGAAAAGGGGAGTAAGGGCTCTCAACCACTGTTTTCAGGATGCTATTGTCACTGACCCGCGCTCCACGCATCAGTGATGCGACTTTTTTGCGAATTACAGCATGGAAGCCGTCAGTTCGGTTCTGAGCAAACATCTCCGATGCGCTACAGAAACGGGGCAGTTTCAACAGCATCCTAAAAACATTGTTGTATTGGATACGTAAGACATCTAGCGATCTTTTGGTGTAGCTGGCCCATAGACCCCCCGCATACAGACCTTGACAAAACGCCTTGAACAGAGTGATTTTGACTTGGTCCGTACAACGAGAGAATCTACGGACCAACATGTTCCCTCGGACCGCCAGTGCCCTACGTTCCCTTTCGATGTCTGCATTATCTTTAAGGTCGTCGGTAAGTATGTGCCCCAAGTACTTAAATTGGTGGACTTTATTTATGTTTATACCATCTAGAAAAAAACTAGGTTCATGATTAGGGCACTTACCGGCGGCCTTAAAGACCATGTATTCGCATTTACGGATTATATTATATTATACACAAGGCCGTGCAAGGCAGCATACTCCTCGCAGACCTTCAACATTTCTCTGATAGATCCCACAGTCGGGCCCAGCAGTACCATGTCGTCCGCGTAGCTGATGCTATTAATACTAACACCACCAACCCGGCAGCCGACACGCATACCACTGAGCTCGCCTATGAGATCATTAATATAGAGGTTGAAGAGCCGTGGAGACGTCAACCCCCCCTGTCTCACACCACACTCCAACCCATACGACTCAGAGAACGTTCCGGCCCACTTTACAGAATTCTTTTGGTTTTCATACCAATACTGCATGAGCCTAATCACTGACGCCGGTACATTCCTATCACCCAGCTTTCTCCAGAGCACATCATATGACACCAGGTCGAAGGCTCTGGAGAGATCCAGGAAGCAGGCATACACCGGCGTTTTTCGGTCTGTGTAATATTGGACAGTATTCTTCAAACTCAGCACAGCACTTTCGGTTGAAAGCTCAGGTTGAAAACCAAACTGCGCATCATGCAAACACAAATACTTTTTCAGGCACGAATCAAGCATACTGTCCAATATTTTAGCCGCTGTGGTTGCAAGGGAGATTGGACGGTAGTTACCCTTGTCCGAGATATCACCTGTCCTGTTTTTGACTATAGGTGCTACAATAGTTTGCATCAGCTCAGCAGGTAAATGAGAGTGACTGATGCACATTGTGTAAAACCAGGACAGGACCCTCTGCAGGTGACCCCCCGCATGTTTGAAATGCTCGATGCTGAGTCCGTCGTGGCCGGGCGATTTACCTCTGCTCATGCCTTGAATGACGGATCTGACTTGTTTAGCCGAAATAAGTGTGATTGGTTCCGCCCCCCCACCGCCAGACTCAGCATCGGCCATTGCAAGTGAAGGGCCCAGTGGAGATTGCACTTTAAAATGTTCCATAAACATATTTGCAATCCCCCCCGGGTCATTGGTCCCTCCTACGCTCACCGGTAGACCAGGCCCAGTATCCAACTTACGTGTCGACTTCCAAAATTTACTAAAATTTTTCGTGGCTCTTTGCTTTGCTAAGTTGTCCATTTTAACCTGTTCTTCGTTTTTTTGGCACCATTTCAGGCGTCCCTTGAAGATTTTACGGGTCTCACTCATCTCTTCAAAAACGACTCCACTATTTGGTCTCCTGTGACTAACCCATTCCTTGAACTTAAGCCTGGCCTCACGGTGAGCGTCACGATTTCACGAATATGACTATTCCATCCGCACACCACTTGCCCTCTCCTTGGCCTGCACCCTCCCACCACATTTGTTTGCTCGGCAGCGTTACAAAGAATACTTATAATTTATAATTATAATTAGTTATAATTGCAATTCATTATTAATATTCTAGTTCCCTAGTTAGCCACATTTCTTATTTCCATACATTAATATTGCCAAATTATTCAAAACAGGTAAATTTTTGACAGCTATTTGCGACGTTGCCAACCTTCAGAATAAACGCTCTTAAGGATGGGATTTATTTAGTAATATAAAACATAAAGCCTCGTGCAGACTGGTGCGACGTGACGCCGATAATTGCTCTACCATAGTTTACTTAGAAATTATTATGTTAGAGTCGCGTCGTGCCGTCGCGTCACGCCAGTCTGCACTAGCCTTGATCAATGCTTAAGGGCTCGGCGCCGGCACCGGTGCGGCAGCGGGCTGGCAACGTTACATAAACACAGCTTAGAGGCGCGGCGACCACCGCACAGCGTCGTCGTCTTCCTGACGACTAAGTGTGCGGCTCTCACATTAAAAAATGTAAACAAACTATATTTCATTAGTTTAGGTAATTAACTAAAGGTAAACAAATCGTAAAAAGGGTTTTTATAGATGACACCTTGTTCAAAAATACGATAAACTTAACCAAATTAAAATTATTTTAAATTTTTACGATAGTTTCCTCTTTTATTAATGTATGTTAAACTTTTACATTCATTCATAAACTAAGTTTTCATCATTCATCGTAGTTGTAACTGCCTGAGCATTTTTTTTTGTTAGGTTATTCTGACCCCAAAAATACTGTTTCTCTAATAAACCTCAACGAATTATAACGTTGCTAAATTGAAAAGTACAACTGTGACGTAGCATGACAACTGAAGTGACAGGTATTACGTTTAGTCGGTTAATCAGATGCCTTTGACAGCTCTCTCGTCATGTGGTTTTTAGGGTTAAATACCCAAAGGTAACCCTATTACTAAGCCTCCGCTGTCCGTCTGTCCATCTGTCTGTCAGCGAGCTGCATCTCATGAACCGTAATAGGTAGACAGTTGAAATTTTCACAGATTGTGTATTTCTATTCCCGCTATAACAGCAAATAATAAAGTTATAAACAAAAACCGGCATAGTGCGTGTTGGACCACGCACAAGTAAGGGTTCCGTAGTGATTGATTTTATGGACTTACACTTGTTAAAGTTAAAGTTAAGTTTAAAGTTTTTTTTTTTTTCGTATCTTCCTATTTATATAGTCGGCAGAATTAAAAAAAAAATGTTAATCCGATAAAGTAACTCATAAGCTATTAGCAATAATAAACAGAATGCAAATCGAGCCAATAACATCGGAGATATCACAAAAGCTACTCAAAAAAAAAAAAATACAGCAAAAAATATTAAAGATAGACACTTTAGATAGAGACTTTTTTAAATACGATGTGGTACGGAACCCTTCGTGGGCGAGTCCGACTCGCACTTGGCCGGTGGTTTTTTTTATTTAAGTACATTTAGTTAACTACCTAAAACAACTAAGTAACATATAACTTATGTGTGTATAACGTATGTGCCTAGCTAACCCTACTATTTACATTGCCGCTATTTTGGTCGCCGTCCACACTAAGCGTAATTATTTTGCCATGCTACAGCGCCATCTGTTAGAAAATATTCTGCAAATTTATCTCTTATGGTCTTAGCAGATAAATTTGCTCTTCTTGGTACATTCCTCATAGATATCAAGGAAGTATTTCCTTCAGGATCATTTCGCCACGAGCCTGGATGCACTCCACCTTCATTTTCAGTATCAAAAGTACCAGGGGGTGTATATATTCGTCGTGAATTTTTAGATCGTCTTAAAAAGTTGTGCAGTAAACAACACGTCATAACAATATTGGATACCTTCTTTGGTTCTAATAAAAATGGTTTCTTAAGTACCCTAAAAATACCCGACATAATGCCGAAAACGTTCTCTACTATTCTCCGAGCTCGAGACAAACGATAATTAAAAATTCGTTCTTTTGTTCCCGTAGCGTGGAGACCGGCATACGGCTTCAACATATTTTCAGTGAGAGCAAATGCACTATCTGCCACAAACACGTAGGGAAGTGATTCCTCCTTGAAGGGCAAATTAGTTGATGGTGGAAAATCCAGTTCATTTCTGGAGATTTTTCTATACATCTCTGTATTTCTGTAAACACCGCCATCACTTATTCTGCCTTGACATCCGCAATCCACAAATGTGAAGCTATAGTCAGCATCCACCAAAGCTAACAAACAATGCTAAAAGTGCCGTGATAGTTGATATATTCAGAACCACTGTGACTGGGACTTTGTATTAGGACATGTTTCCCATCAATTGCGCCAAGGCAATGAGGAAAGTTCCAAGTGCTGTTGAAATCATCTTAAATTTTTAACCATTGTGCTGACGTCCGAGGTAACTGAAATGAATAAAATAGTAAAATAATTTGTGTATTCCTGGACAGGATATTTTGGACGCGGAAGAGATCGAGGAAGACAAAGATCAAAATGCCACACAAGCAACAACGGAAGAAACGTTCAAACATCCTAAAACGTTTGAAAAAAACCCATTAGAAGCAAATTAAATGAGTGTGATGAAATGAAGAAACGCAGTGAAGAAGCTTATAAAGTTTTGCAAAATATCTCTCAAGAGCCCGAATCAGACACATGTTTACTATATTGCGAGTTATTATGTAACAAATTGAGAGCTTTACAGGAAAGTACAAGAGATATTGCAATGATGGAAATAGACAGAATAATGTATAATTTTAAACAACAAGACAATTATACAAGAAGCTTCCAATACCATAATACAATTCCGTCCATTGGCCAACAACCATACAATTACCACACACCAACACAAGTAACACCAAGCTACTCTCACTCATACAATTCACAACCATCTCCACAACATCAAGTCTCACTGCCATCACCAGGTTACTCTCACTCATCCAACTCACAACCATCCCAACATCATCAAGTGTCATTGCTATCACCAGGTTACTCTCACTCATTCAATTCACCACCATTTTCACAACATCAAGTCTCACTGCCATCACCAGGTTACTCGCACTCATCCAACTCACAACCATTCCCACATCATCAAGACTCACTGCCATCACCAGGTTACTCTCACTCATCCAACTCACAACCATCCCCACATCATCAAGTCTCACTGCCATCACCAGGTTACTCTCACTCATTCAATTCACCACCATCTCCACAACTTCAAGTCTCACAATCATCACCAGGTTACTCTCACTCATCCAACTCACAACCATCCCCACAACATCAAGTCTCACTATCATCACCAGGTTACTCTCACTCATCCAACTTACAACCATCCCCACAACATCAAGTCTCACTATCATCACCAGGTTACTCAGGCAATTCAGAGCCCATGCTTACACAACTGGCTCTTCAACAACCATGTACTGACGCTCAGCAAGATTCACAGTTGAAAATATATTACGAAAGTAAAATTTTCAATTAGCATTTTTGTTATCAGTGCCGTGTAAATTCTAAAAGTAATTTCGTCTATATCATGTGATTTTTTGCATTTTGACATTAGCGTCGGTAGCAAACTTCCACCGCAAAATCATAGCAGTGAAACCGCAGTAGGTCAATTCAACTGGCTCGCGTCATGTTGTTAACATGACGCGAGTCAGTTCAATTGAACTATGTACTGCAGTTTCGCTGCTATGTTTTCGCGGCGGAGTCGTGCTACCCGCCTAAAAAGACCGCTTAATAAAAAATTTGGTCAAAAACAACCGAAAAGATTCCATTACTATAATTCGTTATTGGATTTTACCTAAAGGGCACAGGGGGGAGACTGCCGCCCCTGGGGCAGTAGTCTCGACATACATAGCGATCGCTATACGACCGAATTCGGTCGCGAAGTCCTAATGGCGTCACTAGACGCGCACGACGTGCTTCACAACCACGTGATTTTTACATGCTTGTCAAGCAATTTTGATCGACGAGGGACGCCATTAGGACTTTGCGACCGAATTCGGTCATATAGCGATCGCTATCTATGTCGAGACTGCCGCCCGGTTTGTAAGATTAATGAAGAATGTGTAATTTGATTTAAGTTAACAACTCATTATGTTATGTATCTATTGTGTAGGAGAGAACAACAATTTTGTTGATTGAATGCCTTGTGTTTTCATTACTTTAAAGAAAATAAATGATTTTAGTTTACTTACTTTTATTTCTGCGTTTAATTCTTGTATCAAGGCTTCGCACACGCCAACGACGCATCTTGAAATTGTTTGCTTGGAGACTTTAAAAAGATAACTAAGGCTTGTGTAGCTATCTCCAGAAGCTAAATATCTGAGTGCAATTGCAAACCGTTCATTAACAGGAATGCATTGTCGCATGTTGGTATCAGTCTTTGATATAATTGGACCAATTTTGCTCAAAAGATATTCGAAGTCACTTGCTGTCATACTACAAAATTTTTAAAATGTATTGCTCGGTTCTCTTGTGAAATCATAGAGCATATCAGTTCCGTTATATCTGAAATTGAATTATAATTAATTAGAAAAAAGTAGGTACATTTAACAAATTTAATTTAATTTAACTATTTAATTTTATAGTTGGCATACCTTGAACGACTTTTGTTATACGCCGACATCCACCAGCGTGGTTTCTTCTTGTTTACTTTGTTTTTATTAGAGCACAAATGATTATTGCAAAAAAATACCACAAGAGCCGCAGCTGTAGCGATACGTTCTCTTTTACTATGCATTTTGCAATGACAAAATGCCGTGTGGTGGTCGTCGGCCGTGTGGGCTGGTGCGCGTGCGTGCGCGATATCACGCACCGTGGGAAGACCCTTGGTGCGTGGTGCGTGGTCGTGCGCCGTGCGGGCTGGTGCGCGTGCGTGCGCAATATTGCGCACCGTCGGATCTTGGCTTAAGACATCTACGAACGGTGATGCTTTACGTCCGTGCTAAGTTGCTAACCGAGGGCTTAGTTTTATTCAAAGTTTTATTCCAAAAAGTAATAACAGCCGCACGGGTCGATCAATGTACGTCGCTTGGCGGGGGGTTGATCCGTGGATTAGTGACGATCTTTATATAGGTACCGAGACTCCTCCGTGCCTCGTGGTCCCGGCTGTCATTCGTGAATCTTTGACAGATAAGCAGTCCATGTAAAATACTGGTATTCAGGTGCATCCGAGAAGACTAGAAGCCGACCCCAACATAGTTGGGAAAAGGCTAGGCAGACGTGACAGATTATTCCAAAGTGAAATAAAATTTGATTGTAAGTCATTGCAATGTGACTCTTTGCTCATTGTTTTAAGGTATAAATTAGGATGTTTGACTATCTTCACCAAAAAATTATCATTTCTTCATTTCAAACTAAAAATGTCCTCGCAAATGTCATTCTAATTTATACCCTATTAAAACTGGTAAATAATTACATTGCACTGACTTACTAATGGTTTTGGCGGCATGCGGCGGCGCGGTCAAAGGACTAGTACTTTTTGTAGCGGCCTCAAGCCAGCCGCTCAGTGCTGCGCCGCCGCGCCGCACTCACCACTGCCACCTAGTACACACGGCTACACAACATCAAACTTTACAATTCCAGTTCATGCTGATCTCGCATTGTATAGGATTTCCGTACAATGCGAGGTCAGCATATATGTACTGGTAATGTGTATAGCTTGATGTCATGTGTAGCCGTGTGTACTAGGTGGCAGTGGTAAAACCTCTGCCTAATCCTTTGGAGATTACAGGCGTGATGTTTAAGAACCACTCTGATGTTAAAAAAATACCTATCATACACCCGCATTTCACCAGTTATGAGTATTTATTAATCTGTGGATTTATTATACATATTGAACACAATTTTATTATTAGAAAAGAATTCACGGAGATAGGTACTTACGGAATTAGTTTGATAAGTACGGGTGTGTACATTTTAAGATGATTTCAAAATGATAAGTAAGTAGGTACTTAAGTTCCTACCTACTCATAAAAATGCCATAAAAACGTGTTGCAGCCGAAAGTACACTTTACATATAGAAATTTATATTTTTCCGAAATCACATAAATTGGAAACTAAATTAAAACATCTTGATTTTTAAATGAGTAAATTCTTCGTAAAAGCACGACCGAATTCGATTCGTCGTTCAGGGTTGCGTGGTCAAGCCTTGATACCTACTTAGGTTAGGTTGGGTTATGTTGACAGACCGGGGAATCGAACCTAGGACCCCACGCTCAGCAAACACGCACAGACCTCCCTTCGTTCTATGACGAAGATCGTCTACTACTGCGCTCAGCTTTTTTTTTTTTTTTATAGTAGGGCATCTCGTAGCTGACCACTGAGGTCATGACTACTCTACCGGACAATCCTGTGGCTGCCTTAAGCTTCTACACTCAAAGCCTCCAGCCAGGGGCAGAAACTATGCTAATTAAAACTAGGCGAACGCTCGCTAAGGGCACCCCCTGTGGGTTACGAACCTCGGCTTAGGGCGTTCGCTGGGGGGAGGACAGCAAGAGGGACAGGCTGGATCAATGATATATTATTATTATTAATCGGGGAATTTAAAGCTACAGGCTCAGCATCATCGACGCGGGCTGGCGCATCGTCGAGCAAGGGTCGGGGGGGAGTATCATTTACTCGGAAGGGTCGCGATCGCGGACCTCGGCGGCGAGGTCGGAAAGTGTGTCGGTGTGTGTATTTTCTAACTGTACTGGTTTCCCTATTGCTCTCCTGGAGGAGGGTTATGGGGTCGTCTGGGTCGGAAAGGATTTGCCTCGGGCGGCGGACTGTACTGATTTGACTCGGGAGATAATTGGCGGCCTCGACAACCAGAGGGTTGCGATGGGTGGCGGCGGAATCAAAGAAACGCTTGGAATTGCGTTTTAGAAACTGGTGGATTGTGGGGCGTCTAAGGTCGAGGTGGAGGGTCTCGTTCCTACAGAACCAAGGGGCTCCCGTGACCTTACGAAGGAATTTGTTCTGTATTACCTGCAATCTATGGATTTGACGGGGTTTAGCTTGGGCGAATACGGCGCCCGCATAGGTCAGGATGGGGTGAATGCACGTTGTGTAGATTCGCAATTTGCACCTAAGTGACATTTTGCTACGTGCATTTAACATGGAGTGGAGTCTTCCGAGAGCGAAAGCGGCCCGCGCGCGGGCCTGCTTTATGTGGTCTGCGAAAGTGAGGTGTTGGTCGAGGACCACACCTAGATACTTGGCTCGCTTCTCCCAAGGGATCGGCTTGCCGAGCATGGTGATGGGTCGGGGCAAGGGGGGTCGGTATCGAGGCAGCAGTTTGGAAAACATGACTGCTTGGCTTTTGTCGGGGTTGACTTCGATCCTCCGTTTCCTAAACCAGGCGCCAAGGTTATTGACTGCGGTTTGGAGAATGCGGGCTATCGAGTCGGGTCCAGCGCCCTTGTAGTAAATGGCTGTATCGTCTGCGAACAGAGCCAACTGTGCCTTTTTACTCTTCGGGATGTCGCTGGTGAATAGAGTGAATATGAGGGGGGCAAGCACAGAGCCCTGAGGGACGCCTGCGCGGATGGGACGGGGAGAGGATATTGCGCCTTCGATGCGATAGCGGAATGTGCGATTCAACAAAAAGTCTCGTAAGATGAGCACGAGACGATCTGGCACACCGAGTTGGCACAGCTTGTATATTAAGCCGTTGTGCCAGACTTTGTCAAACGCTTTCGCTATATCGAAGAATACTGCACCGGTATACAAACCACGCTGGAAGCCAGCGCTTATGTGTTCGATTATCCGGTGGGCCTTATGCACGCTAGAGTGCTGGGTGCGGAACCCAAACTGTTCGTTGGGGATGAGGCCCTTTGTCTCGGCGTAGTCTCTGAGACGCTTATAAATAAGCCTCTCGTAGACCTTGCCGAGGACTTTGAGCAGACTGATGGGGCGGTAACTCGAAGGCTCAGTTTTAGGTTTGCCGGGCTTCGGGATACCGATGACGGTGGCGTCTTTCCACACTTGTGGGAAGAAATTGTTGCTTCAGGCACCATTGAAGATGGTGGTCAATAGCATTATCAGGTGGGCAGGGAATAGCTGAATCACCCTATTAGTGATTCCATCAGAGCCGGGGGCTTTACGGACTTTAAGACCCTTGATAAAGTCGTGCACTTCGTCTGGTGTGACGGGGGGCAGAGGACTTTCAGGGTCTTCAACGGGAGGGAGAGAGGCTCTACGTTCGACTTCGGCGTCTACCTCTAGGATGTGAGCTTGGTCTACTGGTAGAGTGCTGGGTGAGCATTGCGCTTCTAGACTTTCGGCTAGGCATTCAGCCTTGTCGATGTCGTCGAAGGCTACGGTCTTGTCGGGGTGGACTAGGGGTGGTGTGGAAGCGATTTGCTGGGACTTGAGTTTCCTCTGAAGTTCCCAGAAGGCTAGGTGGTTCGGCTCTAGGTCGCTCAGCATCTTGTCCCAGCTCGCGTCACGCAGCTCCTGTATGCGTGTCTTTACAGATCTCTGTAAATAGCGCATATGGACTTTGTTAGCGTGGCAGGGAAAGTTGCTGTATGCACGAATGGCTGCGTTCTTCTCAGTCAATAGGTCACGCACATCGTCAGGTAGTTTCCAGCGGGGGTCTTCCCCCACTGGGACTTCCTTCGAGCAGTCGCTCACGACGGATTGTACGTGATCAGTGAGTGAGTCGATCGCGGCCGTTGTTGCTGCGATAGAGTCGAATTGGTCGGGGATAGAGTCCAATTGGGGGGACGTGTTGGATTTCAGCTGGGAGCTTACTTTCCTCCAGTCCGTTACCCTTTTGGTGGTCGGGGGGCGGTTGGGGTCGGGGAGACCTATGCGGGGGTCTAGTTTTAGTATTACTGGGCGGTGATCAGAGTGAAGCTCGTCCACCGTCTCTATCGAATCTAGTTTTAGATTGACGTTCTGAAGGATCGCCAAGTCTAGTACGTCTGGGGTGTAGCCTACTATATAGGGATAGTGGGTATTATTCATCGGGGCGATGATGTCGATGCTAAGGGAGTTTGTGAGGTCGAACAAGTGTCGACCTCTTATGTTGGATCTAGTACTATTCCAGGAGGGATGTTTGGAGTTGAGGTCACCCGCTATGATAACGGAGTCGCTCAGGGCTAATAGGGATGTGAGATCGTTTTTAATGGGTTGAAAATCCTCTGCACCGGATGCAGGAGTTATGTAGGCTGATACTATTATGATACTAGTAACCCAGGGCAGGAAAAGCCTGCTGGTGATGGAGGTAGTTCCAGGGGCTAGGCCTCTGGGGGCTTAGTCTCTGGGGCATCTGGGACGAGGGGATCTTATACGAGATCGTGGCTTCCCTCTGCTGGCGGGCGTCGAAGCGCTTGGCCAGTTTGGGAGAAGAAGATTTATGGGCTTTCGGGCAGCCGCGGTAGTTAGCCGGGTGACCTACTTGCCCGCATAGTACGCAACTAGGTGGGTCGGGACATAGGCTACGGTCCTTGGGACGGGTGCAGTCGGAAGTGCCGTGCTCACCCAGGCACTTGACGCACCTGGGGTTTGCGTGGCAGTTCCGCTGCGAGTGCCCGTATAGCTGGCAATTATGACATTGCCCTACGGCGCCAGTTTTCCATGGCTTTTCTATTGAGAAGCCCGTGAGAGAGCACAGGGACTTCAGCTGGAAGATGGGGTGATGCCCCTCGACGGGGGTGCATACGAAGAGTATCATGTCGTATGCTTCCCCGCGTTTTGCGCGGTGCATACGGTGGACCTCGTCTACCGGGACGTTTTGCGACTGAAGGTCGGCTAGAATGTCGGAGGGGGCAATTTCCTTTGGGATCCGTTTGATCACCACTCGGATTTGACGTTCCTCTGAGAGAGTGTACGTGTGGAATGACACACGTCGCTCTCTCAGAAGCTTAACTAAGTCCCTATAATCGCGGGAGGTTGGGGTCTGGACTTTAATACCCTGTTGGGTACTGCGGGCGCTAGTGTATGCGATCCTTTGATCGCAACACCATTTCGATATGTCCGTCCACTTAGCCTTGTCCTGAATGAACACGGGTGGTGGCGGAGAGACCTTCTTAGGGTCAGAAGTGGGTGGAGTGGGGGCAACCTGCGAGGAGGGTGACGCGGTCGGGCGGGGGGTGAGAGAGAGGGTAACCTGCGAAGAGGTTGACGCGATCGGGTGGGGGGCGGGGGAGGGGGTAGCTACGGGGGTGCAAGTAGCGGGTGGGTCTGGGGATGACGGGGAGAGCGCGAAGGTGTCCTTATCCTCGAAGGCTACGACCTTATTGGCCTGGGTGGAGGATTGCTTCCTGTTCTTCCGTTTCTTCCCTTTTCCGTTGACGGGGACTACAGTGGTGTAGTCATCGTCTTCGGAGTGGGACGGAACGGAAGGACCGGAGAGGATTTCCTCTAAGTCGGACGAGGTGTAGGGGGATTGGGGGCGCTTTGAAGAAGCGGCTGTCGGGGCGCTAGTGTCCATATACTCAGGTGGACTGAGCGGACTCTCTAATTCTATTGCTGGGAGCGAGCTCTCCAGCGCGTCACTGAATTCAGTGACGCTGGGGACAGAGGGTCCCAGAAGGATTTGTTGTAAAGCGACAAACCGGGGTTGCCATTTGGCTCTACGGGCGGGGACGACATCATTTATGATGTCCTGGAAGAAATCGAGGAGCGTCGTGAGGCGAGCGTCCTCCATTATCGGGGGGAGATTAAAAAATATGAGATGGAATTTTCCCTATTTCTCCTAACAATCTAACTCTAACTCCCCGGGCGGGTTTGCCGGGGATGTGTAAAACCCTCCCTGTCGGGTATAGACAGGGAGGTTGAGTACCTAGGGTGAGCCCTAAGCTTGCTTTTGCCCGTTGCCTATCTTAATGTGCAACGGGGTCCTAACCAGTCTAGTGTGCCGGGTGTAGACACACCCGATCGACACTAGGTGTGTCGCTGTGAAGGGAAAACTGTCACCAATGTCGACTAAGAGATCCCCCAAGGCCGAACACTGGGACCCGTCCAACTGACTGCCTAGCCCTGATGGGGTTCGGCGGGTGTAGTCGGGGCAACACTCTCTCGGTTTCGTTGGCACCGTATAGGTTTCCACCGAGAACCACGAAACTGTGGATTTTCCCAGAAGGGGTCAAAAAGTCGCGACGAATAAGTTTTGAAAACTCTGATATAGAAATATTTATTAATTGTGTCTTGAAAAAGACAGCAATTAATAGGTCGGAGGTAGTCGGGTGACTACGGAGCTCGTCGCAGGGGGCGACGAATCTTGGCAGGTAGGCTGGTTCCACGAACAACACAGTAGCGCACGACCGTCCGCAGCCGATGCCGAGCGTAGAATGGTTGAAGATGAATCAATCACTGAGCTCAGTCGTCGTATAATCGTCTCTGCGCCCCCGCAGGGGGCGCGAGGAATCGGTTTTGGGGCTTTATTGGCCCCTTGCCCGAGGGATTTTTCTCTCGGCCCACGAAATCGGGGGCCCGTCATTGGGTTCCCCTCCCCCTCCTCGGAGGGGGTGGGGGTGCTTTACTGCACACCTAATCGCAAGAGGGGGGGCAGCTTGCCTCCCCTCAGCGTTTTGGGGTGTGTTTCTGGGGTGTATCTGTAGGAGCGCCCTAAGTGCTTCACGGCGCCCGTGCGACCAGGTCCCTGCCGGGTGAGATCCCTAGTTCCCTAGGGAAGGCCCAACAAGGGCCGGTCTAGCAACGAGGGCGTCGGTTTTGGTTGGCGCTCCCCACAGTGGGAGTCTTCCCCGCCCCCCGCAGCGTGAACCAGATCTAGCCGGTAGCGCTGTAGGGTGCGGAGCGTTGTAGTGTGTGTCGAGCGACTTGAGTTGTGTGTGCGTTGCTCGTGTGGAACTTTTTGGGTTTTTCTGCGAGTGTGGAGTCATGTGTGTGTGGGCCGCGCGCTTAGCGCCTATATTAACCTAGGTCGCTTTGCGCGTTGCGGGTGTCGTGTAACGATTGTGGAGTTCTTTTTGTCATGGGTAAGCCGCGTGTAGGCTGAGGGCGACTTACTCAGAAGGGTTTATCCGGTGGTTTGCGCTACGTCTACGATGGTGTCGCGCGGGAAGCGCTTGTAGTCTGGTGGGCGCGCGTGCCATGGTGCTATGTCCCTGATGTGGTGCAATTCAGAGACGTCGGCATGCGCGAACATCCTCCGCGTCAGGTTGGTGCAGAAGTCTTCGATGCTCTCGACACGCAGGTCCCTGTGGATTACAGAGTTCCTCACGAACCGAGGAGCTTTAGTTATTTGACGCAGCGTGATGTTTTGCTGCGTCTGGAGCTTCTTCTTGTGCGTCTCGGCCGTGAGGGCGAGCCAAGCCGGGGCGGCGTAAGTAAGTTGCGGTCGCACGTAGGTCTTGTAGATCCCCAGCTTGGTTCGCAATGGGAGGCGTGAAGAGAGCACTGGGCGGAGGAGGTGTCGGGTTACCTTTACCCGCGCGACGGTGTTGCAGACGTGCGGGCCCATGGAGAGCCGGCTGTCGAGTGTGACCCCCAGGTACTTGGCGGTCTTGGTCCACTTGACCTCGGTCCCCATGAGCTCGAGGCTCGGTGGGTGCATACGGCCGCGTGCCGTAACTATGATCGCCTGCGTCTTACCTGCGTTCACCGACAGTCTCCATTTGCTGAGCCAGTCGGGGAGGTCGTCCAGGGCGCGCTGCATCTTGATGGCCGCGTGGTCAGCCGACAGTGAAGTGGTGATGTACGCGGCGTCATCGGCGTACAGCGCGAGTTTCGCTATGTGCGTGGCAGGTATGTCGTCGGTGTACACTGAGTACAACGCAGGCGAGACACAGCTCCCCTGTGGCACCCCCGCGGAGACGGGGCGTGCGCTGGAGAGCTCGTTCTCCACCGAGACCTTGATGGACCTATTCTGTAGGAAGGAGGAAACCACCTGTATCAAGCGACGGGGCGCTGTGGTGAGGGTGAGCTTGTAAATGAGGCCGGCATGCCAGACCCGGTCGAATGCCTTTTCCATGTCGAGGAATACTGCTGCGGCATACTCCCTCTTATTCACGGCCGCAGTGAGGATGTGCAGTACCCTCGACAGCTGGAGCGTCGTGCTGTGCTCGGCCCGGAACCCAAATTGTTCCGGGCGAGGCGTCATGTGCGGTGTTAGGTGGCGCAACAGGAGCGACTCGAACACCTTGGAGGCGGTGGACAGAAGCGTGATCGGCCGGTAGCTTTCCGGCTTCAGTATGTTCTTCCCGGGCTTTGGCAACATGATGACCTTCCCCATCTTCCAGCAGGAGGGGAAGGCGCCGGTGCGGAGTATGCCGTTATATAGGCGAGCTAGTGCCGCCACCGTTTTCGGTGGCAGGTGGTGAAGTGCGGCGTTTGTTATTCCGTCCGCACCGGGCGCCTTCTTAGGCTTGGTGCGTCTTATCGTCCTCTGGACTTGGCCCGGGGAGACGAAGATTGGGTCTTCATCAGGAGCTACCGGCGTCTTGAAGAACTCTCCAAGGTGTTGCTCGACTGTTGCGACATGGTCGTGAGCCTCTGTTGGGTTTGGCGTGAATTGACGCTCCAGATGGGCAGCGAATATTTCGGCCCGGTCTGTAGCCGTGTATCGAAGCGCCCCGTCGCTGTTAAGCAGCGGGCGCACCGGGGCTGGGGTGTTCTTTAGACGTCGGCAGATCCTGTGTACCGACGTCCAGTCGCTGTCTGCGGAGTGGATGTAGCTCTCCCAGCCCTCGTTGGTGTGTGCCTGTAATTCGGCCTTCACCTTGTCTGTGAGCCGGTTGAGCTGGTTTTTCATAGTGGGGCATCTCGTTTGTTGCCACTGCTTGCGCAAACGCCTTTTGTCGGCGATCATGTTAGCGATGTGTGCGGGAAGCTTGTTGTAGCGGCCCTGGGGCGCGGTTGAGGTGCATGTCGCCGTTTCCAAGGCGCTCTGCATGCAAGCAGTGAGCCCCTCAGCCAGCTCGTTCACTTCTGTGACGTTGGTGACAGGCCGAGTAGGTGTGGTGGTTTCCATCCTTTCTTTAAAAATGTTCCAGTCCGTGCGTCGACGTGGCGCTAGGTGGGCAACTCGCGTCGTGTGGGCAGATAGGCGTACGAGCACGGGCTGATGGTCGGACCGGAGCTCGTCGTCTAATACGTCCTGCGCGATCTGGCAGGTTAGGCCCTTTTGGACGACTATGTCCAGTACATCGGGTAGGTGAGCGGGGTTGTCCGGGTAATGCGTGGGCGCCTCTGGCCCGGACACGTCGTAACCGCGGGCCTCTGCGTCGGCGTAGAGCCGTCTTCCCGCAGTGTTGGTTGTGCCGCTGTTCCACGCTGGGTGCTTGCTGTTTAGGTCGCCGGCTATGATGGTCGGGTTCGGTGAGTCCAGTAGCGTGTGTATGTCGGCGGCCTCAAACCGATCGGTTGGCGGTCTGTAGGCCGCGTACACACGTACGTGATTGCCGGCGACATGGAGTTGTACTCCCAGCGCAGTTATGCTGCTGAGTGACGGGGGCGGCAGCTCCTGGTGGACGACTCTGCGCCTCACTAGTACTACCAGACCGCGGTAATGCCTGTTATTAGTTGCCAGTTGCCCGTCCATCCTGTAGGAGATGTAGCCCGGGAAGTGGATTTTGTCCGCAGGTCCCAGGAACGTCTCGCTGATTAGCGCCACGTCGATGTTCTGTTCCTGTAGGAGCGGACGGAGGAGAGCGACCTTTTCCTTGAGGCCGCGGGCGTTCCAGTGTATCATCCTCACCGGTTTATCCAGCATTTCTGTTAAGTAAAACTAACTCTGTCATACCGGTGAGGACGGCATGTATTGGGTCCTGCCCCCTGCTAAGTGCCAGAAGTATATCCTGCAGGACCCGTAGCGCGGTCTCAATTATTTGGGACCCGGGATTCGTGGTGTTTCTACCTGTCCCGGGTGCGCCCGCCGACGTGAAGCCCAACAGTGGTGGCCGCATATCTCTGCGACCACTGGGAGCCGAGAAAACCCCAATGTTATTGTCGTCTGCTCGGCTCCCCAACGCTAATGAGTCGCGTTGTTTGCTCAGGAATCCACCTGTCGTCGCGGCCGGTGCAGGTGCACCGGGTGGCGGCTTCGTAATGAGGTCACTGTCTCTGTGTGCGTGCACCTCGCGATTCTCTTTCTGATTGGTCGGCGGGAGGAAAAGGTCGGGCTTGAATTGCGTAAGCCCCGCCTCTCTCGTGTGCTCCGCCTCTAAGTGGGCGGGGCGTGGCGGCATCGTTGTCATAGCCGCGCCTACCGTACTGGGGTAAGCAGAGGTGTAGGTGCGCGTGTCTGTTTTCGCTATGTTTCCTCTGTTTCCATTCTTGTTGCGCTTTTTGCCGCCACGTCCCTTCTTCCTCCGTCCGGAGAGGGTGGTGACTGTATTTCGCGCTGGGGGATGGTTTGCGGGGTGCTCCCCCCCGCAGTTTACGCATGTGGCGGGTTCTTCCTTCGGCCGCGGGCACTCTCTTGCCGCGTGGCCTTCGCCGCATCTGACGCAGGCGATCGGGCGGTGGCACTGCACGGATGAGTGCCTAAACTTCTGGCACCTATGGCACTGTGCAGGCCCCTTTCTTCCCCGCCAGGCCTCTATTTTCACCCCGGGCATACAGAGTAATTCCGTTACTTCGTATATGCCCGGTAGTAAGTTCGCTGTCTTTTTCAGGACAGCGTGAAATATGCAGCCGGGTCGTCCTTCGCGTGCCTTTATGACGCGGACGTACTCCGGCTCGAACCCCAGCTCGCGAAGATCCTCCTCTATTTCTTCGGGTGCTGTGTCAACGGGCAGCCCCCTAATGGCTACCTTGTGGCTTCTTTCCGCTGGTAGCGAGTATGAGAACCAGAGAACGTTCGCTTCCTTTTCCAGAGCTGTAAGGTAGCTCTGGACCAGGCGGTATTCTGTGTCTGTCTGGGGGGTGAATTTCACCCCCTCACCGAAGGGTCGCGCGCTCGGCGCTCTACCCAGTTTGTCCTTTAGGGCGCGGAAATGTCGCGCCCATTGGGGAAGCTTCTCCACTACCAGCGGAGGGTATCGCTGTTTTTTTGTTGTTGCTGTTTTTGCCGCGTCGCCAGGAGGGGCAGCGGGCGGGGGGGCTGCTGTGCTTGCGGGTCTAGGTGGGCTCCGTGGCTTACCTGCCATCTCCGCGAAAGTAGTGCGTGGGTCCCGCTGTGGCAGCGGGGCGTCCACGCAGGGTCGTTTGGCCTCTTCCTGTTCCCCCTCGTCTGGACTACGTTGCCTGCGTTGCGCGGTACGGGCGGGGGGGGGGCCTGTAAGCAACCTCGCCACTCCCAAGTCGAACAATTGAGGAGGTGTTCTTACGTTTGAGTCTGTGGCTTCTATTTCAAAGGGCATGTTCATGTTCGGCAGGGATGCGCTTGACACCCATCGCCGCTCCAGGCTGGGCCGCGTCCTCTGCAGTCTGCTGCCGTCATCCCGGTAACGGTCGCTGTCCGCGCTTGAGGCACTCATCGCGGATTTGTCCGACGCGACTGAGGCGTCCGAGCCCCCGTATGGCGAAAACATCAACCTCGACGTGGGTGATGCCGGTGCAGAGCCCCTAGGCGCGGGCGGGGATGTATAGGTGGTCGGCGGTGAGCGTAATACCGGTGCCCGCGATGTACCGGCTGAGAACGCGTCACGATCATGCGCCGGTGGTGTACGTGCGCGTGGGTTGTGCCCTGTCTCGCTTGCGCGCAGCGACGCGGTCCCGCTCGCGCACGATCGCGATAACGATAACGGTATCTTCCGTTCCGTCTCGCTCGCGCTCGGGGCGCGGGTGCGCGCTGTCTCGCTCGCGCGCGGCGCACTGGCGGGTGCGTGATAGCTGCGTGGGTCGTTGGTATGCGTCGGTGGTGTGCGTGAATGACTTGCCGGAATATTTCCTTTGTTCTCCTCGGCGCTCGGGCGTGAGTCATGTTTGGCGGTTGGTGGCGAGTGAGTAATAGGTACGTAAGCCCGACTATTATTACTTATAGTACCCTTTTTGGTGTTGTTTATTCCGGCACTCGACGTCTGGGCTCGGGCCGACGGAGTCCCGTGGGATGAGAGCGCGGGGCGCGTGGCGGGAGCGCGACGCGCGGGCGCGGGTCCGGGCACTTCCATGGGCACGGGCCTGAATTGCGCCTGTTTGATGGCTTGTGCTGGTGGGAGCTGGGCTCCGGGCTGCTGACGCTGCTGGCGAAGCTCGGGTGGTGATGGTGGTGATGATGATGGTGGCGGGATCAGCGATGCGGGTGAGGCCAAGTGTTGGATTGGCCGTCGATGCCGGTTGCTTCCATCTTCGTCATCTTCTCGGCGATGTTGGTGGTGGCCCTGAGAAGGGCCTTTTGGAGATGGCCCCGGGTGGGGCATCCCAATGGGAGCGCGACTGTCGCGACCCTGGTGTGTGTACACACCGGAGGCTGACTGCCGGTTCCCACTGTACACGCGTCGGTGCCTGTTACCAAGCAGCGGCGCGCGCACTGTGGTACGCGGAACGGGTCCGAACGAATAAAATAAAACTTGCGTAGGATAGGACTATGCGTTGGCGCGCGGCGAATCCTCTTCTTCATATCTTCGTCATAGGACGAAGGCAGGTTTGTGCGCGTTTGCTGAGCGTGAGGTCCTAGGTTCGATTCCCCGGTCGGTCAACGTAACCCAACCTAACCTAAGTAGGTACCTAAACTTGCCCACGTGGCACGAACGGTGAAACTGACGAAGTCGGACGTGCTAAGTGACTTAGGTAGGTGTAATTATTATTTTTTTTTGTCTTGGTTTCCAATTTATGTGATTTGGTTAAAGTAGGTAGGTACCTACCGTAAATTACCGTTCGTTTCGGTAGTACTTTTACTCATAAATATTACTTTCGACTGCAACATATTTTATGATTTTTTTAGAGGACAAGAGCATGATGGGTTCTTCATCAGATGACGAGGACCTTTTGCTATTAGCAGTAGCTATTGATGAAGATAGAAGACAAGACCGTAGTCGCAATAAACGCAGGTAAGTCGGTAACATTACAATGATCTGACCGTTGCCGTTGCACGCGTTGTTCCTATTACGTTTGAATACCTTCACCGTTTGGATGCAATGTATCTTGTGATCAGCTTCACTTGTAATAAAGCTCAGCTGAAGTTCTGTTTAATACTCTACTATTTATTTTGGAAGGTTTTTCACCTGGGTATTAGATTTGATTATCATTTCGCGTCAAAATCGCGGCCGCTAGATTACGATTACGACAATACCTAATTGGTACCTACCACATCAAATCAAGTTAAATTGATAACTGATGATTTTTATTAATAAGTATTATAAGATTATTAAGAGCTGATAATCTTCAAACGGCTGAACCGATTTTGATATAACATGTCTAAGATTCATCACCAGAAAACCTGCTTTCAAATATAAAAAAAAACCGCATTCAAATCAGTTCACACGTTTAAGAGTTACGGTGCCACAGACAGACACACACACTTAGCGGTTAAACTTATAACACCCCTCTTTTTGCCTGACGCGAGTTAAAATAGGTTTATTTGTGACAGACACTTATGGTTTTGTTAACACGTCTGTGCTAATGAAACTATAAAGCTGGCCTTTTATTCGGCTTTATCATATGCGGCCCACTGTACCTAAGCTTACAAATTATTTGACGCAGTGAGATGCGATAAATAGTACCTGACATCAATATTGTAGTTTATGATTCGATAATTGTGTTGTGGTTAATATTATACCTAATACATTTGTAATTCGATCACACTTTGGACTAGATATTTCTTCTTTCAGGAAAGTATGGGTCCACCCAATAAATGCCAAGAGGGAGCAGTATGGCGAGTTCTATACTTTGGTTCCTGACCTAGTTAAAGACGAGAAGAGATTTTACGTTTATTTTAGAATGTCAGTCCGGTGTTTCGATGAGATACTTAGGAAGATAAGAAATGATATAGTGAAACAAAACACTAATTGGCGTAGAGCAATTCCGCCAGAGGAACGTTTCGCGATCACATCAAGGTAAGTCCTAACTTAATATAAGTATTATAAATACGAAAGTGAGTTTGTTTGTTTATTACGCTTTCCCGCTAAAAACGGCTGAACAGATTTGGATGAAATTTGGCACATGGGAAGACCATGGCCTGGATGTGCCATGTCCTATATTGGTCTTTTTATCCCGATATTCCCACGGGATCGAGGCTTATGCGGGTGAAACCGCGGGGTGCGGCTAGTTAAGTATATTCAATATAATATATTTTTCGGTTACCTAGGAGATTATCTTTATAATTATTATTAACAAGAGTCAAAATATTTATCCATTACATAAACCCAGTTGTAGGAAAAAGGTGACGGAATACTTGAAAACCCTTTGCTATGATGACACAGAGAAACTGCTCCACATAATTAAATAAATCCCATTCCCCTTCCACATCTTTGCTCTTATGGCTCCGTAATTCCAATTTCCAATGTTCACACAGGCACTTGTATTCAAATACCTGCACATTCACCACTATTCACCTTCACGGTCACCCCCATTCACCTACACATTCACCACCACCTATAGGTAGTTCAATACAATTCACATACACATTCACCACCACTTACCTACACTTCACCACAATTCACCTACACATTCACCACCATTCACCTACACTCCACCACAACTCACATACACATTCACCTACACTCCACCACAACTCACATACACATTCACCACCATTCACCATACACCCTTTGACTGCTTCTGTTGTTACTTTTATTTTTCTTTTCATTTCTTTATCTTTTTGTTTTGTTTAGTAGAAACACATGTTACCTGTTTTTTAATTTGTATGAGGCCTGGTGGCCTCATACAAATTAAGTGGGGCCTGGTGACCTGTAACACAGGTTTCCTAAACCTACATCAGGCACCAGCTCTCACAATGTGAATTCATATTCGTCAAAACTGTTATGTGCTACAAAACCATTGTGAGAGAAAATAAATATATTTTATTATTATATTATTAATACGAGTAGTTTTAAAATATATTTATACGTTTTGTACTTACGTATATTTCATGTATAGTACAATGTTTATGAAAGCATAAGTTGTTAGCTTTGAACGTTTGGACCAACTGAATGAGCCCAAATACGATACCTACTTAGGCTGCAGACTTTCCTGGCTGCAGCATCAGGTCGAGATCAAAACATTATTACAGTGTCCACAACAATATGTATAGTGTTACAAAGCAACGTCGATCGGACGAGCGAAAATGAAATAATTTGCATTGCAGGGAGAGATACCGACACCGACAAGAGCTTATTTACATAATAAATTACAGATTTTCATAAAACTTTGCTAGGAACAGACAGCAGGGTTGCGTGGTTCAAAATGAAACGGTTATTTAATAAAAATCAAAAATTTATGAAAAGTTGTTGCAAAATACTTAACACAAAAAAATTTCACAAAAAAAAAATCCTTTGCAAGCGTGTTAAAAATCGTCGTTTGATACTTCGCGTCGGGCTGCAATCCCATCTCGAGTGCAATGTCAAAATACTCACGTGTATCAAACGAGAAAAAGATGTTATTTATTTACATGACAATTACGGCATACATAGCATTGATAACAATATCTCGCTGCCTTGTAAACTAAACTAAAATAATATTAAATAAAAAAACACTTTCAAAGAAACACAAAAAAACTTTGCTCACTTGCTCCAAAATGTACTATTTCTTTATTCAACAGATATCTAGCCACAGGGGACAGCTTATCTACTATTAATAGCGCATAGCTTTAGAGTGGGTGTCTCAACTACATCTCAAATTATATCCGAAGTTTGTGAAGCAATTTGGAAAAACCTGAAGACAAAGTACATGCCAGAGGTTACAAAAAGCCGCTGGGAAACAGTGGCAGCAAAATTCCAAGAAAAATGGGGATTCCCTAATTGTATCGGGGCCATCGATGGTAAGCATGTGACAATAAAGTGTCCCGATAACGCTGGATCGGCATATTTTTCATATTTAAAAAAACACAGCGTTGTCCTTTTAGCTGTTGTTGGCCCTGAATATGAATTTATTAGTATTGATGTTGGAGGGTATGGCCGAAACAGCGACGGAGGAGTGTTCGAAGAGTCGCTAATTGGTAAAAAATTCAATAGGGGCGAATTTAATATTCCTGATGACAAGCCTTTACCTGGCCAAGCGGTACCTTCTCCACATGTACTAGTGGGAGATCAGGCATTTGCTTTATCCACTTATTTATTGCGGCCCTACCCCTACGTACAGTCTAGAGATGATTTACGGAAGGATACTTTTAATAAACATTTATGTATAGCACGCCGTGTTGTAGAAAATGCATTCGGCATTTTATCAATGAAGTTTAGGACATTTTTAAGGCCTATAGAATTGAAAGTGGATAAAATACCTCTTCTTGTGTCTTCTTGTTGCGTTCTTCATAACTATTTAAGATTTCAAAATTGCGAAGACAGTTACCAACAGGCTTTGCTGGCAGAATGTCCAGATCGTCAAATGATTGCTATTGGTGCCGATTCTCTTGTCACAAATGCCTCTAAACTAGACTAAAAATCACTAAAATTAAGTTTAATCCTGTCAAACGACGATTTCCCATTCTGAAATAGACTAAAGTGACACAATTTAACTATATTTTAGTTTGACAGCACTAAGATAGTACTGAGTTTTTAGTTTCGTGAAAATGGCAATTTTGCTATTCTGAATTTGACATTTTTCACCTAAAATTTTGATTGTAAAATACCAAACCAGACTAATTCTGACAATTTTTAATCGCGATTAAAAAGGTGTGGGTTAAAATAAGTTGTCATGAACTAAAATTCACACCAACATCTCGACTTCACGTGCAAAAACAGTACTGTATTTATTTTTTCTTTTGCTTATATCTCGAAAATGGTGCGTCCTATCGCAAAAATAATGAAAATTTCGACCTCCTTTATAAAACGCTTAAACCCCTAAACCTGAACATGTAGGTAATATTTTTTCATGTTTTCCATACAAAAAGTGAAAAATTCCATATAAAACACGTCGAGGCGGCACCCCCTGTGCGCCTCCGGCTCTAAAAAAAATCACGGGTGAGGCAAACCACGGGTACCACGTGGATTCGCGATTGTCAAATTCTATTTTAGTTGTGTCAAAATTATTTTTTAGTTTAGAGAATTTTATTTGCAGAATAGCTCTAAGATTCTTATAGCCTTAAAGTAAGAAATTTTAGTGATAGTTTAGTTAGTTTAGTCCGGTGTACAAGAGAATCGGCACCATTGATTCCTCTCAAAACAGAAGGGCACCTAGTGTGGTTTATGGCATACGTGATAAATTCGCAGATTACTTTTACAACCTCTAATTTATATTATAGGTATTTAGTACAAGAAACAGGGACAGTTGAAACGGGCGCTGAGAACGAACGCTACAATAAAGTTACCTACCATTTTGTAGCGTCCCCTCCTAAGCGAACCTTAACTATCGAATTTTATAGCGAATCGAGCGGTTGTGAATAGCTGTCTTCTTCTTTGTCATGGCAATATATTTTATAGCATCAAGTTCTTCTAACTGAATACACAGCTGTGCTTCTGGCCTTTTTCCTCTTCTTTTTCCCAGCTAACGCACTTGGAAGTGGTGAAGGGTGGGCGTTTTGGGGGTCTGTCTTATGTAATTTTGACGTTCGAAAAGTACTGATTCTCAGCCTAGTTTGATTAAATGACTTTTAATTTTGATACTTAATAGCACGTATCATATAGGTAAATATTATGCATAAGCTTGTGTACTTTTAGTAGCTGTTCACGATCACCAAGTTTGTTGAAGTTTCGAGTCTTCAAGTCTGTTGTTTATTTGCCATTCTTACCCTCCAACATCAACTTTAACGTTACAACTGAGTTGAGCTACACGATTATTGGCACATGAGTGACCGGACAGGTCGACTCAAATCTGTGTGGCTCAGGTTTAATTTAAAAATTAAGACTTAAGGCGGAAGCGTCAAGGTAGCCCGCGAAATTCAAATTTTGTTACGTTTTTTGCAATTTGCAGGTCAGTATCACGTTGTAAGTTGATTTAAATATGATTCGCGGCCGTATCAAATGTATATTTATAGAATTGTAATCATAAAAATTATCAATACAACTCTCTAAGTTCATATAATTCCATTGAATTACTATTACATGAAATCATGACATTTGACGTTTGTGCTTTCTTATGGAGTTGTATTCCTGATTGTAATGATTATAATTATGTAAAGCCATATTTGTTACGGTCGCGAATCATATTTTAATTAACATAAAACCTGACACTGACTTGCAAAATCCAAAAAACTAAAGAAAAAAGACAAGACGACGAAAACTTGGATATTTAGCCAAGTTTTGACGGGCCACTTGCAGAGCGCGTAGGTATAACCTGTCTACCCCTTTTTTTTACTTATAATATCATTGCCTAAATGTTGTTCATTTGTTGGTCTGCTACTATAGTTATTTATTTTCAAAAGTTAATTTTGTGTGTTATTTAATTTATCAATGTAATGAAAATATTTGTATGCCGATAGGCTAAACATGATTGGACTCGAACTGACTGAAGTTCACTTTCGAATTTTGTACATAATCCTCTTAATTGGTACTTATTCCTCTATTATACCATCAGTTATTGCCGATAAAGGGTTTTTTTGTGCAAGGAGCCCTAATTATTACACCATGAACAACTTGCTTTATTAACAAACTTTTTGTTTATGCAATACAAAATCGTTTTTTTGTAATAATTTGTTTTATTGTTCCCTTTTTGCTTAGTTTGCTTACACAGTTGATGTTTTACAACGATAGATACAGACGGTGACAAGAGTGCCCATTACTCTGGATCCATCAGATCTAATCGCGACCTTAACTTGTTCCCAAACACCAATTGCGCAGGGCTGACAAGTGACAACTAGTAGCAGAGTGAACTGAATTACGATAATCCATCCATAAGATATTTTAGTAATTTCACCGATGTTTCATTTGCGCTATGAGTCGACATAATACAAGACTTCATTCCCTTTTTAATTACCTTAACAAATCTTTCGGCCTGGTCGTTACTAGGTGGGTGACGTCATAAGCGAAATTCATAGTCATAATCTTAAAACTAAGTCACTACCTTGTCTCCTCGCGTAATTTATCGAAAGTCACGAGTATGCTTTCGTCTACAACAAAACAAACATAAGTCGCTTGGTTGTATGATAGTTCCAATCATTACAACACTACACTTTTCGGTGCAGGCGCACTCGAGTACCACGCGCGGCAAGCTGGCGCGTTTAAAATAACACACACACAGCGCCAATGGATATAATACAGCTTACCGTCATCGTCATCCTCACCCTTGTCACCGCCATCTACGTGTACGTAGTTCACTTTTAGACACATTTTACACAATTGGCCTTTTACGTGACACTTTTACAAACATAACTTGCGAATCTACAGTCAGCCGATTTTATGATTCGTATACACTACGTTTCACCTTCAATACTACCACTTTTTTCTTTATGCGCTATCTTGAACAGTTACTGGTCTGCCACAGACGCCTGCGCCAGCGCTCCCGCACTGGCCGAGGCGGTAGCGTGCGAACATCGGAGGTTTTCTGCCATCTCCACGACCTTGGCCAGCGTGAGGTCGGCCAGGTCTTTCGTGTACAGCTTCTCCTCTCGTCGCGGACCGTGTCCTCCAAGTTGAGAACGACGCATTTTTCTGTCAGCCCTCGCAATGTCACTGACCATTGAGAATGAGACTCGCTTGTTGAGACGCCGCGTACAAGTGGTGACGCTCACCAAATCCGACACATTTGCGGTAATCCTAAGCAGGGACCATATTGGTTACCCATTGAAAGGGTTTTCGATAGGGTTTTTCTAAGCAGTTAGTTAAAAACCCATACGATGTGGGTAACCCTTTAGAACGGCTTAATTTAAGCCATTCAAATTTTGGTTACCCATTGAAAGGGTTTTCGATAGGGTTTTTCTAAGCAGTTAGTTAAAAACCCATACGATGTGGGTAACCCTTTTGAACGGCTTAAATTAAGCCATTCAAAAGGGTTATACTTTGAACTCTTTAAACGATAATAGCGTAAC
Source organism: Agrochola macilenta (assembly GCA_916701695.1). Lineage (NCBI taxonomy): Eukaryota > Metazoa > Arthropoda > Insecta > Lepidoptera > Noctuidae > Agrochola > Agrochola macilenta. Next base: position 499,842 of record OU753583.1, on the reverse strand, counting down.
ATTCCGACTCGCAGCAATGTAATATGTTCTCTCGATGATGGGCATAGGTTGCAAAATGGAATAGCACGCGTTAAGCGGCCGCGGCGGCGCCTTTGTGCTTACTTACCGAGCGGCTTCTAAACAGGGATCTTTGATCATTATTGCATGTAAAATGGAGTTCATTTTAGCTTTGCTGGCCGGATATTGAAATTACGTATGATTATGATTTTTTCATGTCCGTACTTGTTTATTACTTTATTGCAGGCATTTGCAGGGACCGTACAATTGTAATTCTTGCTGTTTGATTTTTTGAATCCGGACGTCTTTTGCGATATTATTAGTCAGTGCGAATTTCAGAATTTTGAACAATCTATAAAGTGCCTAAACCAAAACGAGATGCGGTACATCGCTATTATTAATACATCTTCTATCTATACATATAAAATGCTTTGTCCTGAATGAATGACTGACTGACGGATCAACGCACAGCCTAAACCGCTGATCGTAGAGACCTAAAACTTGGAGGGTGTGTTCTTTGTATGACGTAGGCATCCGATAAGAAAGGATTTTTCGAAATTCTACCCCTAAGGGGGTGAAAAAGGGGTGCAAAGTTTGTATGGGACGTGATTCCTTGGTCCAATCTACTTCAAATTTTGCATAAACATTCTTTAACAGAATTAATGGAAGACCTGTTTCATATTTTATTGAAATTCATCTCCTAACGGGGTTAAATATGGGTAAAAAGTTATTTTGGGAGTGATTTGTTTCCAAGTTGATATCAATACTCCTTAGTGCTTTTGATTTAAATTACATTTTATTTTGACACAATGTTTGAAAAGTTAATCCCATTTTATTCAAAAAAGGTTGAAATCACATAAAGGCTTGGTGCTTGCAATGCAAATACTCTTTAAAATTGGAATGTGTCGAAAGTCACCGTACTATACATATTAGTACCGCATTTGAAGGTTTCTAAGCTTTACAGAGGTCTGTATTTATTCCTAGGATTCCCCTCAAATCAATCAATCTGTCTAGTCTTTTCCCAACTATGTTGGGGTCAGCTTCCAGTCTAACCGGATGCAGCTGAATACTAGTATTTTACATGGAGCGACTGCCTATCTGACCTCCACAACCCAGTAACTGGGTAATACGATACCCCTTGTTAAGACTGGTGTCAGACTTTCGGGCTTCTGACGACCCGTAACGACTGTCAAAGATCCATGAATGACAGCCGGGACCAACGGCTTAACGTGCTCTCCGAGGCACGGAGGATTCTCGGTATGTAAAGATGGTCACCCATCCACTGACCAACCCCGGCAAGCGTAGCTTAACCTGATGGATCGACCAGTGCGGCTGTTGTTACTTAGCCACGAGCTCCTCATTCCTAGGATTCCTAGGATTAGGATGATGGTGTTAGGAGATTCCTAGGATTCCCTAACACCATCAAATTACCCCTTCGAATTCAAGAGAGTGCAGTTTCCCATCAAAGTATGCTTCGCAATGACTACAAACAAAGCTCAAGGTCAAACTCTTAAGGTAGCGGGAGTAGACTTAAGGGAAAGCTGCTTCTCCCACGGCCAGTTGTATGTGACATGCTCCAGTGTAAGCGCACAGAGTAGCCTGGTGATTCTAGCACCCGAAAGAAAAACAAAAAATATTGTTTACAAAGAAATACTGCGGTAGGTGTAGTATTTCGATTTCGTTGTAAAAATATAATACACCCGTGTAACTTTCAAAATCTTATATCTTTTAAATCGGCGTGCGCGTGTTTCTCTGTCTGTCTCTCTCTCAAAGTCAAAGTCGAAGTCGGAGTCGAAGTCGAAGTCGGAGTCGAAGTCGAAGTCGGAGTCGAAGTCGAAGTTGGAGTCGAAGTCGAAGTCGGAGTCGAAGTCGAAGTCGAAGTCGGAGTCGAAGTCGAAGTCGGAGTCGAAGTCGAAGTCGAAGTCGAAGTCGGAGTCGAAGTCGGAGTCGAAGTCGAAGTCGGGGTCGGAGTCGAAGTCGAGTGGAAGTCGGAGTCGAAGTCGAAGTCGGAGTCGAAGTCGAAGTCGGAGTCGAAGTCGAAGTCGGGGTCGGAGTCGAAGTCGGAGTGGAAGTCGGACTCGAAGTCGGAGTCGGAGTTGAAGTCGAAGTCGGAGTCGAAGTCGAAGTCAGAGTCGAAGTCGGAGTCGAAGTCGAAGTAGGAGTCGAAGTCGAAGTCGGAGTCGAAGTCGGAGTCTGAGTCCAAGTCGAAGTCGAAGTCAAAGTTGTAGTCGAGCGAGTGTATAAGTCGACACGAGTCAAGAGACTTATACTTATATACTTATACTTCGAGACCAAAAGTTGTAACGACACTTTTTGCTATAGTTGTAAGCCGTGTGGCGTGCGCGTGTTTCTCTGTCTGTCTGTCTGTCTCTCTCTCTCTCTCTCTCATAGAAAGAGGAACTTCGTTCCATCCGGGTGTCCCTTGACACCTCTCAAATTTTTTGTTTTTCTTTCGGGTGCTAGAATCACCAGGCTACTCTGTGCGCTTACTCTGGAGCATGCCACATACAACTGGCCGTGGTAGAAGCAGCTTTCCCTCAAGTCTACTCCCGCTACCTTAAGAGTTTGACCTTGAGCTTTGTTTATAGTCATTGCGAAGCATACTATGGGAAACTGCACTCTCTTGAATTCGAAGGGGTAATTTGAGGGTGTTAGAGGAATCCTAGGAATAAATACAGACCTCTGTAAAGCTTAGAAACCTTCAAATGCGGTACTAATATAGGTATATAGTACGGTGACTTTCGAGACATTCCAATTTTAAAGAATATTTGCATTGCAAGCACCAAGCCTGTATGTGAGTTCAACCTTTTTTGAATAAAATCGGATTGACTTTTCAAACATGTGTTAAAGTAAAATTTAATTTAAATCAAAAGCACTAAGGAGTATTGATATCAACTTCGAAGCAAATCACTCCCATAATAACTTTCTACCCCTATTTAACCCCGTTAGGGGATGAATTTCAACAAAAGACGAAACAGGTCTTCCATTAATTCTGTTAAAAAATGTTTATGCAAAATTTGAAGTAGATTGGACCAAGGAATCACGTTGTCCCATACAAACTTTGCCCCCCCTTTTCACTTTTTTGATCCGTCAGTCAGTCATTCAGGACAAAGCATTTTATATGTATAGATAGATAACAAAATTAATCACGTAAAAAACCAAAAACTTGAGAGGTGTCAAGGGGCACCCGGATGGAACGAAGTTCCTCTTTCTATGACAGAGAGAGAGAGAGACAGACAGAGCAACACGCGCACGCCGCACGGCTTACAACTATAGCAAAAAGTGTCGTTACAACTTTTGGTCTCGAAGTATAAGTATAAGTATATAAGTATAAGTCTCTTGACTCGTGTCGACTTATACACTCGCTCGACTTCGACTTCGACTTCGACTCCGACTCCGACTTCGACTTCGACTCCGACTTCCACTTCGACTCCGACTCCGACTTCGACTTCGACTCCAATTTCGACTCCGACTTCGACTTAGACTCCGACTTCGACTCCGACTCCGACTCAGACTACGACTTCGACTTCAACTCCGACTCCGACTTCGAGTCCGACTTCCACTCCGACTTCGACTTCGACTCCGACCCCGACTTCGACTTCGACTTCGACTTCGACTCCGACTTCGACTTCGACTTCAACTTCGACTTCGACTTTGACTTTGACTTTGAGAGAGAGACAGACTGAGAAACACGCGCACGCCGCTCGGCTTACAACTATAGCAAAAAGTGTCGTTACAACTTTTGGTCTCGAAGTATAAGTATAAGTCTCTTGACTCGTGTCGACTTATACACTCGCTCGACTTCGACTTCAACTTCGACTCCGACTCCGACTTCGACTCCGACTTCGACTTCGACTCCGACTCCGACTTCGACTTCGACTCCAACTTCGACTCCGACTTCGACTCCGACTTCAACTCCGACTCCGACTTCGACTCCGACTTCTACTCCGACTTCGACTCCGACCCCGACTTCGACTTCGACTCCGACTTCGACTTCGACTTCGACTCCGACTTCGACTCCAACTTCGACTTCGACTTTGACTTTGACTTTGACTTTGACTTCGACTTCGACTTTGACTCCGACTTCGACTCCGACTTCGACTCCGACTTCGACTTCGACTTTGACTTTGACTTTGAGAGAGAGACAGACAGAGAAACACGCGCACGCCGCTCGGCTTACAACTATAGCAAAAAGTGTCGTTACAACTTTTTCCGTCTAGCCCCCTTTCGCAACGCGCGATAAGGAACTACATTCGAAAACTTCGTTTCAATAAAAAATCCTATTAGAACCATTTTCGAATTCTACGCGGACGAAGTCGCGGACATAAACTAGTATAGGTATAATAAAAGACAGACCAAATTCTTACTTACCCCTTGCTCATTCAATTGACTACGATAACACGGGTCACAAGACAATAATTGTCAGAAACTCAGGACACACCACCTTACTGTGTAGGCATCTAAAATGTAGGTAGCATGTGTTTCGTCCACAAGTCTACGATGTCTAGTGAAATAAGGGCAATGTGCGCCAGCGATGGTGGATGGTGCGTGGTGCTCGCTCCACCCCACCCACCACCTACTTAGCAGTACTTAGCACTAGTTTATTGAATAACCATTGATAACCCTATCAAAACCCTTATGTTATATAGGTTATCATAATGAATGGGTAACCCGTTCATTGGGTTTCAAGTATAGAACCCATTCAATGGGTTATCATGTAACCTTTTCACTGGGTTTCAATTAGAAAACCCATTCAACGGGTTATCCATATTGAAGAGATAACCCTTTTACCGGGTTTTAGGCATAGAACCCATTCAAAGGGTTACATTATGATAAAGGTAACCTCATAAACGGCTTACCCCTTCGAAAAGCTTAACTCTTATACGGGGTTGTACGGTCCCTGATCCTAAGACAATCCACTGACCTAAACTGGTTGTCTAGTAGTGATAAAAGGTCTTCGTAGAGCACATCTTTAACGGCTTTAGGTAAAACTATATCCGTTGTTAGTTTGTCGGTAACCACCCTCAGTGAATGCGCTGAGCAAGATGGGCTATCGTTTTTCACCCGAGGAATCCGTCTTCTCCATAGGTTATGGTTGAACGTATAGAATTCCAAATTGCACATAACTACACATTTTCAACACGTAGTAGGTAGTTAAAATTCTCGTCGCCAGTGATAAGTACGCGGGTGCGGGAAAAAGTGTACACAACTCACAACTGCACAACGCCCGCTAGCTATACTATACTGAGACGTTTCCTGAGGTAGCTGCGCGGTGCGGGCGGGGTGTGCTAATACGAGAACTCGGTGATTCGTCAACTTCTGTTAACTGTCACCCCTCCCGCACCGCGCCGCTACCTCAAGAAACGTTTTTTAATGTTGAGGCTACAAATTGTCGCGTTACCGCGAACTAAACTTCGCGCGCTCTCTTTCGCATACCGCTCGACGTCTCGCTGAGCAACAGAGACCACGCGAAGTAAAATTCGCGATAACGCGACAATGTAGCCCCAGCTTATGCGGTAGGCCTATAGCAACGCTCTGGTTTATTACGGAGTTGGAACGGCGCACCTTGCATAACAATCCTAATCTATACGCATTATTTAGTCACGTGGACTAAGTACCTACACTACCTTGGTACCTACTTAGAATATAGGTTGGATTGGGTTGGCTTGGGTTGGGTCGTTAGTGGGGGATCCCCCACAGCGCATACTTCCACGCAGTATCCCCTGGGCAACGCCGTGTCTGACCACCTTAACGGAGTGGCAGAGCGGCGGCTAAAGTGCGCTGTGAATCGTAGTCATCAAGCAGTCGAGTCTACGAACAAGTCGAATTTTATCATGTCGGATTTTAACCATATCAAGTCGAGCAAGCCAGCGCGTAATGCGTCTGGCCGTTTTATTCGGAATCGCTCCTCCCAGGGCGATTCAAACGGCCCTTCTCAGGGCCAACCCAACGGCCCTTCTCAGGGCCAACCCAACGGCCCTTCTCAGGGCCACCCCAACGGCCCTTCTCAGGGCCACCCCAACGGCCCTTCTCAGGGCCAACCCAACGGCCCTTCTCAGGGCCAACCCAACGGCCCTTCTCAGGGCCACCCCAACGGCCCTTCTCAGGGCCACGTGTCGGAAGCTGACCGCGCACCATCTGCGGCCAGCTCATTATTTAGAAGGCCAGACGAGTTGTCGGACTCCGATGATTCCGTCATGGACACGTCGGCGTCCGAGAGCGACCGCTTTAAGCGAAAGCGGTCCGTGGGCTCCTCGGAGTCCGTTACGGCGAAGAAGAAGTCGAAGCCTAAAAAGGCCTCGACGTCTACTGCGCCTTCTTCCCACAATGTGGGCTTGGTGGATGCCGAGCGCCAGCTCAATCTGGCAAAGAGGGCGCAACTCCAACAAGACCTGGAGGAGAGGGTCGCCGCCAAGGAGCAACAGGCGCAAGCTGCCAGGGCGAGGGCTGGCTACGGTGCATCCTGTGTGCTGTATGCTGACCACTCCCTGGCAGAATTGGAGCGCATGGCGCAGGAGGATAGGGAGGAGGTCCTGGAGGTCGCCTCAAAGTCCTCCAATTTGAAGGGGACCTTTCAGAAGGCCCTCAAATGCCGGGCTGCCAGCATGCACGGCATTGTGACGGAGCTGGTAAAGCGGACAGCCACGGAAGAGACGCGGCAGTTGCAGGCGAAGGTGGATCGCCCGCAGGCGGAGGTCAGCCAGCTGCACCAGAAGCTGGCTGAGGCCACGGCCAGGCCTGCCCAATCTGCCCCAGGTCCGGTGGTGGGAGGCTCCTCCTCCTCAACTGCCAGCCTTGAGGCAACAATCCGCGGAGTGGTCATGGAGGAGAGGGCCTTCATCCGGGCCTGCTTCGCGGGCATCGAGGACCGGCTCCTGCCGGAAAAGCGGCTGTGCCCGCCGCTAGCGGCGGACAAGCGTCCACCGCCGAGGGAGCCGGAACCTGCGCCTCTAGCAGGCCCGGCATCGGATGCCCAGCCCGCCAAGGGCAAAGGCAAGGGCAAGAGGACCAAGGCGCCTTCTCATGCCCCCACCACAAGCGCGGAGGGAGCGTCTGGGTCGTCTGCCACTCCAGCAGCCCCCCAGAACTCGCAGGAGGAAGACGCCCTTCTTCCCTCCACCACCCCGTCCAACCAGCCGTGGACGGAAGTGGTCAAAAAAGGGAAAAAGGGCAAAAAGTCGGCTCCCAAGCCCGCTGCGACTGGGCTTGCAGCGAAAAAGGCCGGCGGGAGGAAGCTGGTTCCTCCCAAAACCGCGGCCGTCGTGGTGACCATCACCCCGGAGGCCGCGGAGCGTGGGGAGACGTATGAGTCCGTCCTAAGACGGGCTCGTACTAATGCTGATCCCTCCCAGCTGGGGATCAGCAAAATCACGTGCCGCCGAACTCTAACCGGGGCTCGAATTTTCGAGTTCTCGGGGGAGCAGCGCGGCACAAATGCGGACCTCTTCGCAACAAAGTTGCTAGAGGTCATAGCGGATGTGGCAAAGGTCGCCATACCTGTTAAGACCGCAGCCTTGGAGGTGGCCGATCTGGACGACTCGGTCACCAAAGAGGATGTGGTGGCGGCCGTCGCGGCGGCTGGAGGCTGCGAAGCTGGCGCAGTGAAGAGTGGAGCCATCAGGCCCGGCCGCCGCGGCATGGGCGTCATCCGCGTCGAGTGCCCAGTCGCCGCGGCTGGGGCCGTCCTTGCTACAACAAAAGGACGGATCCTTGTTGGGTTCGGCTCGGCTGTGGTCCGGGCACTTGAAGACCAGCCTGTCCGCTGCTTCAAGTGCTTCGCGGTCGGCCACACCCGAGCCACGTGTCCCTCCAAGTCCGACTGGGGAGACACGTGCTTCCAATGCGGGCAGGAGGGACACGGGTGGGCCGCTTGCACCGCCGCCAAGCCACACTGCGTGGCGTGCGCCGCCAGTGGCCGCCCCGCGGACCACAGGATGACGGGCAGGAGCTGCAAGCCCCCCGTGAGGAAGGGCGTGGTGCCGGCGCAGGTTCGCCCTGTTGCCACCGCCGTCGCAGTCGTCGCCGCTGTAGCTCCAGTGGCGGTGGTAAATGAGGTGGGGGATGCGATGTCGGAATAACAATTTCCGACTACCGCATCCTCCAGACGAACACCAACCACTGCAGAGCGGCCCAGGACCTGGTAGTGCAGGTCATGGCCGAGTGGTTGGTGAACGTAGCGGTGGTCGCCGAGCCCTACTCGATCCCCGGCAGCTGGCTGGGTGACGAGGACGACTCGGTGGCAATAGCGGCGCGGTCTTCCACAGACTCTCCTCCCCTCTCGCTATTAGAGAAGGGACCGGGATACGTGGCCGCCGCGTGGGGAGACTTCGCCCTTGTGGGCGTTTATTTCTCCCCAAACTGCCCTCTTCAGGACTTCGAGAACTTTCTCGGAGTCCTGGCCGCCGTGGTCGGCAGGGCGGCGCCGCGTCAGGTCTCCGTACTAGGAGACCTGAACGCCAAGTCGGTGACCTGGGGCTCCCCGGCCACCGACGTACGCGGACGGGCAGTAGAGATGTGGGCGGCCTCCTCTGGACTCTCCCTCTTGAACAGAGGGAGCGCCCAGACATGCGTGCGGCGGCAGGGTGGCTCAATAGTGGACGTCACTTTCGCCACCCCTGCGTTAGCCGCGCGCGTGCTGAACTGGCGGGTGGACCTGGTGGAGACTTTGTCAGACCACCGCTACGTGCGTTTCGACATCTCCACCAGTGGCCCCGGAAGGACAAGGCCCCACTCGGGGCCGTCACCGTTCCCACGATGGGTTCTCACCCGCCTGGACAGGGAGGCAGCGCGGGAGGCGGCGTTCGTCCAGGACTGGCTTTCGCCGCCTTCCGCCGGCCTGGACGTGGACACCGTGGCGGGGCTGATGAGGGAGTCTCTGACCGAAGTATGCAAATCCAGCATGCCTCGGTCTCGCCGACCACAACCCAAACGCGCCGTGTACTGGTGGTCGGCGGAGCTGGCGGGGCTTCGAGCGGCGTGTGTGGAGGCGAGGAGGGCCTACACGCGGAGCCGGCGGCGGCGTCGACGGGATGTGGCTGTCGGGGACCACCTCTATGAGGTGTACTTGGAGGCGAAAATGGTCCTCGATAGAGCCATCGCCGCCGCCAGAGACTCGGGGAGAGCGGAGATGCTGGAGGGTCTCGACAACGACCCCTTCGGGAGACCGTACAAGGCGGCGCGCAACAAATTGCGCCCCTTTGGTCCCCCCGTTGCCGAGACCCTCGAGCCCTCGTTTCTGGATGGGGTGGTTCGGTCCCTGTTTCCGTGCAGGGACAACTTCACCCCACCAGTGATGGACCCCCCGCTTGGGACAGCTCCGCCAGCTGAGGAGGAAGAGGAGGCCCCTCCTGTCACGGAGTCGGAACTTGGCGCGGCGATTTTCCGTATCCGCGCCAAGAAGACAGCTCCAGGCCCCGACGGTGTTCCGGCGAGAGTGGTGGCGATCGCTGCCACTCAAATGGAGGAGAGGTTTCGGGACCTCTTCAGCGCATGCCTTGCCATACCTCCCAGACGGGAGGTTCCCGAAACCGTGGAAGGAGGGGCAGCTGTGCCTCCTCCGCAAGGAGGGCCGCCCGGCAGACTCCCCCTCGGCATACCGGCCCATCGTTCTGCTCGATGAGGTCGGTAAAATGTTCGAGGGGATAGTCGCTGCCCGCCTAAAGGGCCATCTGCGGCGTATCGGGCCGGACTTGTCGGACGCTCAGTTCGGTTTTCGGGCTGAGCGGTCCACGGTGGACGCGCTGGCCTGCCTTAAGGGGCAGGTGAAGGAGGCGATGGATGCGGGGGACGGATTGTTGGCTGTGTCATTCGACATTGCCAACGCCTTCAACTCCGTTCCCCACTGCACCATCCTCGAGGCGCTCCGATTCCACGGAGTGCCTCGGTACATGCGCAGTCTGCTGGCCAGCTACCTGGAGGATCGGGCGATCCTCCTGGTAGACAGGACTGGCCGAGTCCGGCGGTACGCCGTTGAGGCCGGCGTTCCACAGGGGTCAGTCTTAGGACCTCTCCTCTGGAACGTCGGCTATGATTGGCTCCTGCGGGGAACTCTCCTCCGAGGCACGAGTGTCGTCTGCTACGCGGATGACACTCTCCTCACCGCCCGGGGGGAGAGTTTCAGAGAGGCGGCCAACCTGGCCTCGGCGGGCGGATCCTTGGTCGCGGGGCGGATCCGCCGCCTTGGTTTAACGGTGGCGCTGCACAAGACCGAGGCCGTGTTCTTCCACGGCCCTCGGCAGCGCCACCCACCACCTGACGCCCACATCTTCGTGGAGGGCGTCAGGATTGAGGTGAAGGCCCAGATGAAATATCTAGGCCTTGTACTCGACAGCAGGTGGCGCTTCGGCCCGCATTTCAGCGGGCTGTCGTCGCGCCTGCTGAAGGCCGCGGGCGCTCTCTCGTGGCTGCTTCCCAACTTGGGGGGGCCCAGCGCGCGATGCCGGCAACTTTACGCCGGCATCTTGAGGAGCATGGCCCTCTATGGGGCTCCTATCTGGGAGGAGTCCCTCCACAGACGAGAGAACGCCGCGGCCTTGCGGGCACCTCAAAGGGCCATAGCCCAGCGGGCGGCGCGGGCCTACCGCACGGTGGGCTATGCGGCAGCATGCGCTCTGGCCAGCACCCCTCCTTGGGAACTCGAGGCGTGGGTGCTCGCCAGAGTGTATGAATGGACGGCGGAGCGGAAAGCGAGGGGCGTACGCTCAGCCCCGGAAGAGCGGGAGGCCGTCCGGCGGGAGGCGAGGGACGCCATCGTCGTCCATTGGACGGGGGACCTCGCCACCGCAGCCTTCGGCCGCCGAACCCTCGACGCGATTGGGCCAGTCCTGCGAGACTGGCTCGAGCGTCCGCACGGGTTCCTCTCCTTCCGTCTCGTGCAGGTGCTGTCCGGACACGGTTGCTTCGGATCGTACCAGGGGGTCTACTCCCTAAGCACGAAGTCCGTGGTTACGGCCTTAGTTACGGGCGTTTCCTACTCCCTATCACCTACGGACATACGATTAGTTCGAAGCCCGAACAAAGAATGAATGACGACACGATTTGACAGTTGTCCCTACTCCCGATGTGTTTTTGCCCGTCCGAAAAGTTGAATTTGACACTTGTTTTGACGGAGCGATATGTCAGTTGATACGACATCAAAGTAGTTGTCGTATTGTTGACGAAAGTAAAATTTTGTGAAAATTTACCAAAATATGTCTGCTTTTTTAATCCTCGAACTGCTCGAAGAAGCTCTACAGGAAGATCGGAGGCGACACCGATTATACTTGCGCCGAAACTTTCGGTTGGCGAATATTCCCGATGTTGAGTTCATTGGAAATTATAGGCTCACACGAGAACTTTTTGAGGACCTGTGTGAGGATATAATACCTCTACTGCCTCAAAAAATACGACGACATGGTGTTGATCCAAGAATGAAGGTAATGACTATATAAGGATATATATATTGAAGATTCTGCAAGTTATTGAGCTGTATTACCAATCTCCACCCATTTACTATTGGTTTTGTTTACTTTTAGATCCTTGCTGCTCTTAATTTTTATGCCCGCGGGAGCTACCAAGGTGCAGTGGGCCTTAGCAGTGATGGGCCAATGGCACAACAGACAGTATCACGCTGTCTGCGGCATGTCACAATCGCACTCAATAGACCATCAATTTTACAAAAATATATAAAGTTTCCTCAGAATTTGGCTGAGAGGAACTTTATAAAAAGACAGTAAGCTTGTACTATTTTTCTAAAACAAATCTAGATATTTTATAAAATAAAGCCTTAACTTTAAAACGGAATCATGTCATTTGGACTTAGGTAGTCACCTACCTATGCTTTGAAGTGTGTTTGTATGCTTTACACTTTCAAATTTTAATAAGCTGTATGTTTATAGATTTTATGAAAAGTATGGCCTGCCGGGCATAGTCGGCTGCATTGACTGCACGCATGTGGCAATGGTGAAGCCCAGTGAACATGAGGAGCGTTTCTTTAACAGGAAACATTTTCACTCTTTAAATGTCCAAGTTGTAAGTACCTATGATTTATGTAAAAATATATTCTAAGTTACATAGGTAAAGATAAAGTACCCTATGAGAAAGTAGAATACATCAATTTTTATAACATATATAAAGTTAACCTTGTGAATTCACTCATAGTACATGAGAATAGGTATGTCATTAATATATTTGAGTACTTGTTAATAGTCTGAGTTCTCATAATATTTAATTTTATTGGTATGTCTTACAGATATGTGATACAGAATGCACAATTTTAAATGCCGATGCGTCCTATGGTGGAGCCACACACGATTCTTTTATTTGGTCTCACCATGAGATTAAAACTCATCTGGAGAGTCTACAACAGGAGACAGTACATCTATTGGGTATGTAGTTCTATTTGAATTTCTATCTCTTATAATTTGTTTCTGCTCGCTGTTATTTGGTTTTTCTACAAAAGGTAGATTTATTATGCAGCGATTTTTTACCAGCAATGTTGGTTACAGGGGATTCTGGTTACCCACTTCGGGAATTCATGATGACCCCAATAGACAATGCTGTCGAAGATTCTCCAGAAGGGAGATACAATCATAAACAAAAAAGAGCTCGCTCCACTATAGAGCGTACATTTGGCATTTTAAAAGGCCGATGGAGATGCCTCTTAGCAGCAAGAGAGCTGCATTATGCACCAGTCACAGCAGGTATAACTCATGTTTTTCTTATAACGCGTCAACGCGTTACGTAGGTACGCACTGCTGAACAGAATTTTATTCATACATACATACATACATACATAGCATATTTTATTTTTTTCATGTAAAATTGTCATTGCCTGCTGTGTTCTACACAACATGTGTAATAGGGCGGGCTTAGAAGCACCTTCCCTTACCGAGGAAGACATACAACTAGAGCGCAGTAGACAGGCAGATGAGTCTCATAGTACATCTGCTCATGAAGCTCTTCAGCAAGGGCAAAGAGCGAGAAACAGATTAGTGCAATTGCTGGAAAGAAATAGGTACTTAAGCAAACTTTCCTAATAAAACATGTCTATAAATGCATAGGGTGTTTTATTTATATTGATTTTTTATTTTGCTTACAGAACAATGGGTGTTGGGACTGCTGGAAGATTCTGATATAGAAAGGATTTCCACAATAAAAGTATTGTTTTTTTATAACAAAATGTTTTTTATTTATTTAGCACCAATAAAATCTGAATAAAATTAACAATCAACAACACACTATTACAATCAGAACAGATTTTCTTTTATCTATTGTAGACTTCAAGTATTGCTAGGAACTTAGTTTCTTTTACTTGTCTACTTCAGTCACAAATACCAAAAAATCTGAATAAAATTAACAACCAAAACATAGATATTCTTATATTTATCTATTGTAGGTTTAATAATTTCTACTCACTGAGTATTTCTTGTGTCAGGTTCTCGATATTAAGGATATTTGGAGATTTAGAAAAACACACCTTTCTTTTTCAGATTCATCGAAGACATCTTTATTCAGTCCACAGACCATAATCATATTTTTTTAAACCATAGATTAAATAATCAATGTCATAGATTATAAAGATTTTATGCTTTTGCACATCCTCCACACCCAGAAAAGAGATCAAGTTATACAATAATAATAAAATTAACAACTCAAGACAATATGACTTATTGTGTACATACATGCATATCAAAATTTTACTACAATGTCGTATTTACTGTAGTTTTACATTTTTATTAAAATCTATAGTCTCTAAATTATAATCATCTATACTTATCTCTAACTCTTTCATTATAATTCTTAGATGTACAACTATACATAGCAAATAAGTATATAACATTATAATAACGTCATCAACCATACTTAGTTTCTAGCATCAATACAATTTGTACATACATACCCTATTATTAATAATGTTCAATACGCAATTGACTATTGTTACTACATAATACCAATCTCTTAGGAACTTAAGATCAATTAATAATGTCAATCTTATGTATTATGCAATACATACAAAGGAATTAGTTTCTGTAGGACAGATATGCAAGTTATAATAGTTATCTGTACACTAAACATGTAGATATGTACTCCTGAGAGTGTGTATGTGTAATATGTATGTTTTATAAATGAACCAGATCAACAAGACGTTACACCTTTCAAATCAAATATCTGCTGGGTAACCTAGCAACCCGGCCAGAACGGGTGATCTGTTGTTTGACCTTATCTTGCTCTAGAGAATTACTAGGATAGACAACTGGAACCGAAGATGTGGTTCCTTCCGGATCTGCTTGCTGAACATTAGTGGGAGGTGTACTCTTACCTGAAGTACTCTCTTCATATTTTGGGAACTCTACATCAGGATCAGTAATCTCAAGAGGAAATAAACGCTGAAATGGACGCACCTTGGTGCCAGTCGATGTTCTCACCTTTGCTGTTCTGTTGATATTATCACGACCTGTAAAAATCTCTTCTATTATTCCTAAAGGCCATTTCACTCTTTTATCTTCTGTTTCCATCAAAACAATATCTCCAACATTTAGTTTAGTTTGTTTCTCCTTTCCTCTTTGGACTAAAGCTGTCAAATATTCTGTCTTGAATCTTTGTTTAAAGTCTTCTCTTAGTTTCAACAAGTACTTGAGTCTGTAATTTAAAGTTTTAGCATCTGCTGCATCGAGATCTGTCACATCATTGTGAGGAATACTTTGTATGAAACATAATGGTGTCAATGGTTCTAGATGAGTATTCATATCATCTTGCACATATGTCAGAGGGCGCTGATTCATTATTGCCTCACATTCACACAAGATGGTTTCCAATTCCTCATAATCCACACGCGACTTTCCTAGAATCCTTCTCAACAATTCTTTCATTATACGTATAAGTCGTTCAAAAAATCCGCCCCACCAAGCTGCTGTTGGAGCATTCGTCTTCCACTTGATACGTTCAATAGTTGAGCATTTCTGGACTTCTTCCCAATCTATATCAGTGAGTCTGTTCTTTGTGCCAACCAGATTAGTGCCATTATCGCTAATTAACTGTTTAATCCTACCTCTTCTAGAGATGAACCTTCTTAGGGTAAGCATAAAAGCTTCTGTTGACAGCGATTTTGTTAACTCTAAATGGACACAGCGATATACTGCACATGTGTATAGTACCACCCAACATTTTTCTCCATTGCGTAGGAACAGGGGACCAGCCAGGTCGACGCCACTTACTTGGAATGGGGCAGTGCACCGAATTCTCTCACTTGGCAGCGGGGCAGTAGGTGCTTGTACTGATTTAGATCTAAATCTGGTACATACTACACATGAAGCTATAATAGATTTTGCAAGCCGTCTTATCCCAATGATCCAAAATCTGGATCTTATGTCTGCTGTCAGTTGGTTGGCACCTGCATGCTTGAGCTCCCTGTGTCTTTGCTCCACCAATCTTCTTACAATTATGTTGTTGCCCGGGAGCAATACTGGAAATTTGATTGTCTCTGGAAAGTCAGAGAGTAAAAGTTTTGTTTTGATTTTTAACAGGCCATCATTATCATAAAAATGTATGAGTCCTCGGATTTTCTTCTCTATGAAATCTCTATTTTCTGCCTGTATAATTCTCATTATTCTCTTTTCACTCTCTTCATATTCTTCACAGCTTAGTTCGCCTCTTATCTTAATTTTATGACGTGCATTATTGGTGAATCTCAGCATCCAAGTAACCATCCGAATAATTTTGTTATATTTAGAAAAATAAGTGAGCTGACTTGTCATACCTTCATTTTCGACTGTGTTTGTATTACAAACTGCAGTCTTCTTAAGCTCACGACTGGCCTCTAACTCATCCAAAGCTAGGGGTGATTTCGGCCACTCACTAGGTGCAGAGTACAACCATGACGGTCCCTCTAACCAACGAGAAGACAACAGTTGGGCCGCGTCGCAGCCTCGAGATGGTAGATCAGCCCAATTCGATGCTCCTGGAATGTGATACCAGTTATCAATGTTCGTATTTTGTCTAATTTCCTTGACGCGGTTTCCCACGTAGGTATTCCAAGGTAGCTCTTTTTTAATCCAGCACAAAGCAACACCTGAATCAGTCCAGCATCGTTCTTCACATTGCAGCTCAAGGTCTTTTCGTGCTTCTGATAATAATCTAGATCCTATTAGAGCTGCTAGTAATTCTAGACGAGGGATGGTTAGCTTTTCAGGGGGTGCTACTCGTGATTTTGCTGATATCATTCGTACTGAAACTATACCTTTATTTTCAGATCGTAAACATAAACACGCTGCAAATCCATCCTGACTAGCGTCACAGAACAGATGAAGTTGTAATGTACTTTCATCAAATGGAGTTGCTGTAAGTCGTCTTGGTATCCTACAGTGTTTTAAATGATGTAAGGATTCATACCAATGTATAAGTTTATTTTTCAGGTCACCTGGTATTTCTTCATCCCAGCTTAATTTGCGGCGCCATGTTTCTTGCAGGATTAATCGGGGTACTAAAGTCACTCCTGATGTAAAACCGATAGGATCATAAATCCTTTGAGTTAATGATAAGAGATTTCTTTTTGTAATCTTACCTAGTTCACAAGGTGGTGGGAAGTCTTGTATGTTGCAACTCAGTTGATCTTCTTTAGTATGCCATTCAAGACCCAGTATGGATATCACAGCATCACTCTTCTGATCTAGTTGGGGAGCTATTGTCCATTGTGTGAGGTCAAACTTGGCTTGGCTCATTATTTCTTTAGCTTCTGTCTCGAACTTTTTGACTGCTTCTTTAGTGTCCAAACTAGTTTGACAGTTATCAACATAAAATGAGTCAGCTAAAATCTCTGCCGTACCTCTCAATTCTCCACTCACCTGATGTAAATGATGCTGGATGGAAGCGGAAAGTAGAAATGGGCTGCAGGTCAAACCAAAAACCACTCTGCAGTGATGATAAGTTATCATGTTACCTTTATCATCCCACCATAGAAATCTCAGCATATCTCTGTCTCTCGGTGACACTGATATTTGTAAAAATGCTTTAGATATATCAGCAGTGACGCCTATCGCCCTCTTTCGAAATCCATTCAATAATTTTGGAATTTTGTCTAACATGTTGATTCCTTTGTCCAGGCATAAATTCAAAGACTTACCATGTCTATCTTTGGCCGAAGCATCGAACACGGGTCGAATTCTTGTAGTTAGACTTTTCTCCTTCACAACAGGTCGGTGTGGTAAGTAATGAGAAGATTCAATGTCTTTCTCTGGGTCCGGTACAATCTTGATAATCCCCTTGTCACGCCATTCATTGAAAACTTGGTTATAATCCTCATACATATTATTCGCCATCATTCTCTTTGTTACAGACTGCAATCGTCGTGAAGCAACATCGTGGCTATTTAATAATTCGTCGTGACCTACCTTCCAGGGGAGAAGAACTTCATACCGGCCCTCGTCATTGACTGTCACATTATCTTCAAAATTCGCCAACACCTCTTCTTCCTGCTGTTGTTTCGTCTTGGTCTCAATCGGGTCACAAATACCTAAAGTTTCAAGAGACCAAAAATTAGACACATCTGCAGAACAAAACATTGCTACATGACCTGCTTGCACAGTCGTGCTTGGGGAGTTTGTAATTCTTCCTTGAAGAGTCCATCCAAGCTTAGTTTTTATTGCAACCAGTGAATCATGTAGCTTCACCATATCACCTGTAAGTACCAAACCAGAAAAGTCAGCCCCTATAAGTAAGCAAATATCATCTGAGTGTGTGCTTTTGTCTGAAAGGGTGATGTTGTGTTTGGTAAGTAAGTGTGATATATCATTGTTAGTATATTTGGGAATATTTTGACAAATGCATGTCTGTCCTAGAGCAGTCAGTTGAAAAGAAAACATTTTATCTAAGCTTGTTACATTCAAATCATAAACTTTGTACTTTTTAGAAGTTATTTCTACACCACCAAATAGAGTATGAGATAAAGTTTCGTTACCCACAGTCGGAATGTTGAGTTTCTGTGCGACATCTTCTTGGATGTATGACCGTTGTGCACCATTGTCGAACATAGCACGAACCATCACCTGTTTCTCACCATTGCAAAGGAAAACAGATATTGTTTGTAGTAATGTTGTTTCTGCATTCTTCTTAGTACCAGCAGACATAGTGGTGCTAGAAATTCCATTGCTCGCTGTTGCTGATGTAGTACTGTTGATAGCTTCAGTGTGGGTAGCAGAGAGGTTGGATTTTGGAGCATTATCATTAATTTTCTGCTTCTGACCTGTGCATAAAACTACAGAATGACGCTGACCACATAACAAGCATTTAACAGGTGCCTTGCAAGTTTTTGGGTGATGTCCTTTCTTCAAACAAATAGCGCAGGCATTCTTTTGTTTCAGATGGGCTCTTCTGTCTTCTATGGTCATTTTTTGCATTTTATAACATTCCAGGTTGTTATGTGAATCCTTTTCACACCAAACACATATTAAGTTTTTCTTGGTAATGGTTCGATCTGTGTTTGTTAATAAGCAACTAGCTGTTGGTTCTGGTGTAGTGTTCAATTTTGTGTTATTTTCTAGTGTTTTCTTGGCTAATAATATCCTTTGTTCACTTTCAACTTCTTTTCTCATAAATGTTAACAAGCTATTTAGTTCTGTACTGATATCTTCGTTTTCTTTCTTGTTTCTTTCCCATACTTTTAATAATTCCTGCGGTAATGCAGACTCGACCATGGGAAGTAAAAATGCTGCAAATTTATCTTTTGTGACTCCCAGGGTTTCTAGTGCTCGCAGCATTGCACTTATTTTATCGAACAATGTCGTTAGGTTGTAACTCTCAACCTTGTTGATGAGTCCCAAAAGTTCTCGAACATACACTTGTATCAGAAGTTCTTCTCGGGCATATCTAGACTTTAATTGGCTTAAGCACTCATGATATGATGTCGGTGTGAAGCTTTCTACTAGGGCCTTAGGTTCTGAACCATCCGCCATCGCTTGCAGTAAGTATTGATATTTATCATTGGTGTCAATCTGTGGGTCATTATCAATTTTCTGGAATTGACCCCAGAACGGTAGCCAGCCTTTTAAATCGCCTCTAAAGGTTGTGAATTGTAGTGTAGGAAGTTTGAAATTGCGTTTTTCTCGTTTCATATCAATGGAATTATCGCAATTTAAGTGTTGACATCTACTTTTGTATTTGACGTCTAACATGATCCATCTGGATTTGTACTCCATAGCACTTTCCATCTCATTTTCTAACAAGACCTCGTCATCGTCGCAACTCATCAATTTTCTGACTTCTCTGTCTAACTCTGTGAGTTGGTTTTGTAGTTCTAATACTTTTAAGTACTGACCTGTAATCGTAATTGTACGTGCTTCATCTCCTGAATGGAGTTCGTCGAGAAGTTTCTCGAGCACGTTGGCGTTCTTCGTGAACAAGCTTCTGGTGATTTTTCTCTCCTTTCGGATCGCCTCAATATGAATTTCTCTGTCGGTCGCCATGTTTAATAATTTCTACTCACTGAGTATTTCTTGTGTCAGGTTCTCGATATTAAGGATATTTGGAGATTTAGAAAAACACACCTTTCTTTTTCAGATTCATCGAAGACATCTTTATTCAGTCCACAGACCATAATCATATTTTTTTAAACCATAGATTAAATAATCAATGTCATAGATTATAAAGATTTTATGCTTTTGCACAGTAGGCTTAAATTATTGCTAGGAACTTAGTTTCTCTTACTTGTCTACTTCAGTCTCAAATACCAAAAAATCTGAATAAAATTAACAACCAAAACATAGATATTCTTATATTTATCTATTGTAGTCTTAAATTATTGCTAGGAACTTAGTTTCTCTTACATGTCTACTTCAGTCTCAAATAACAAAAAATCTGAATAAAATTAACAACCAAAACATAGATATTCTTATATTTATCTATTGTAGTCTTAAATTATTGCTAGGAACTTAGTTTCTCTTACATGTCTACTTCAGTCTCAAATACCAAAAAATCTGAATAAAATTAACAACCAAAACATAGATATTCTTATATTTATCTATTGTAGGCTTAAATTATTACTAGGTACTTAGTTTCTCTTACTTGTCTACTTCAGTCTCAAATACCAAGAAATCTGAATAAAATTAACAACCAAAACATAGATATTCTTATATTTATCTATTGTAGGCTTAAATTATTACTAGGTACTTAGTTTCTCTTACTTGTCTACTTCAGTCTCAAATACCAAGAAATCTGAATAAAATTAACAACCAAAACATAGATGTTTTTTTGTCCTAGACTAATCTCAAATTAAGAATCAACATTATACAATCAATATATGTTTTGAGCAATCGAATCAACACACAAGTTTTCATTCTGTAAATCATTGAGTTGAAAGACCAGAGACTCCAAACAACAAAAGAAATTTGGAGCTCGGGTAAAAATGCTGCATAATTATGAACCAAGTTGCAATCTTATTTGTTAGAATATAAACACGTTACTGAGCCTGCGTCATCTCACTGCTGGACAAAGGCCTCTCCCTAATGACTTGAACAACTTAACTATTTCTAGTAAGGTGTTCCCTAACCAAGTTGCAAAGGTCCACAATGGCAACTTTTATTTCACCGAGCACCTCATTTCTCCTGGTTTCAACTACCAGTCTCTGCTCTTCCAGCTCAATAATTTGGCTTCGTGCTGACGAGTCGGCATGGAGGTGTCGCCGAACACGTGGACGTGCACGACGAGGGTTTAATGCTGTAAACAAAAGCAATAATTTTTTGTTAGTTTTTCTGATACATGATTTATGTAATCTCTTTTCTACTGAACTTCTTTTCTACTAATACTTACTTCGCTGACTTCGCATTGGCAACTCCAGCTCCAGTGTCTCAGTGGACACTGAGGGTGGGTCCTGGGAGATTCCGTTTTCAGGAGTAGCAGCCGATGTATGGGGGGGTGAGACAGCTGCTGGCTCTTGTGTTGCAGGTGGTCCCTGTACAGCAAAAACTGAATATCATTGACGGATACAGCAAATATGTATCTGTAATTTAATACTATTTAATAAAAAATTCACGGAAAGACTCCATGCATCATAATTTAAATACAATAATCCTGTTTTTCTATTTTACCATTGAAACAAACTTAATATCATATAATTATAAAATTAATTACCGATGGAAAGGCTCTCCAAAACCCTCTCCCATAATAGACAGTATCTTCAATTCTACTTGGGAGAGGGTTGGTGCTATCGATGGGCATCCACCTGTAGCACTCGCATCCCGTCTGGCAGCTCCAGCAGCTTTTTTGGCTAAATGTTTTTTATCAGCCCAGACCTAAAATTTTGGTTATTTGGTTAATTTTAAGTACATAAAAAACTATATAAAAACCAGTATACTCGTAAGTCCTCCAACAGATATGTATTTGGAGGATGACTGATTATCATTGTATTCACTTTACTGATGACAAGACCTTAAAAATTATATTAATATTGACAAGCAATGTAGTAAACTCACCCTTTGCCACTGTTCCACGGACTTTGTGCAACTTCCCATAGAATTAAGGGAGTTGCACAGGCTTTCCCACAGCCGTTTGGACCGTATTCTTCCATCGGCACCCCTTAATAGTCCGCGAGCCAACTCGTGATGGTCAGACATAAAATTTAGGAGTGCCTCAATTTGCGCTTGAGTTGCTGGTGGAGCGGTTGGGGCCATTTTACAAAATTATGCTATTTTTTTACAAAGACTCAATAACATATAAGTACCTACCAACTAACGAAAATAAAAAACTTTGACAATCTATTTGAAAATTACCGTCAAAAAGAAAAAAGGCAAAGGTATCAACAGGATAAAGCCGCCATCCGGACAAAAATGGCAAAAATAATTCAATTGTTTATCTAAGACGTAAAAAAAAGTAATTTGTTAAAAATGTGGTCATTTTCTAACACAACAATATGTTTTTTTTGTTTATTAAGCTTGAAAACCACAAAATAAGTAAACCGGTAATCGACCGGTAAAATAGCGCAACTCTATCGTCATGTATCATTCGCTCACAATAATTGTCTATGATTCCGTTCGAAGCTCGTGAATCCGAAATCAATAGGGAGTAGGGTACACGCCGACGTTTCGGACTACCTTCGGACGGGCCCGTCTTTTCGTTGACGGACTTAGGGAGTAGACCCCCTGCACCGAATCGGACGGGAGGAGACGCCGTCGTGCCGCGACTGTGGCGCGGCGGAGGACGTGGCACAGCACACACTCGAGGTGTGCCCGTCGTGGTCAGAGCCGCGCCGCAGTCTCGTCGCGGCGATCGGACCAGACCTCTCGCTCCCCGGCCTGGTTAACGCCATGCTGAGGGATGAGGGGTCCTGGGCGGCAGTCGCCTCCTTCTGCGAACACGTCATTTCCCAGAAGGAGGCGCGGAGCGCGCTCGGGAGGACGATCCTGCCGAGGCGCCGCTCCGAAGGCGGAGGAGGGGTCGAAGAAGACGTCAGTATGATAGTCATCTCCGACTCCTCCCAGGTGGAGGTCAGCAGGCAACGGGTGCGGGGGCACCCTTGCCTGTTCTCAGCGACAAAAAAAAAAAAAAAGGGTTGGGTCGTTAGTGAATTATTAAATAATATTCAAACTCAAACTCAAACTCAAATTCAAAGCATTTATTTCAAATAAACCAATTACAGGTACTTTTGAATTGTCAAGGGGTCGGTCAGTCAGAAATATGAAGCTAGTTGCCCATTCCAACGCGTAGTAGGTTCCTATGGAGAAGAACGGGCAAGAAACTCCACGGACACTCTTTTAAATCAGAATATTGTTACAAAATATTGGTTACATCATTCATGTTGTAATTATACATGTGAGAACAATGTAGAGAGACGTGCACGTTAAAAGCGTCCGTAATAAAGAAAAAAACAATTCAAAAATTAAAATAAATTCAAAATAAGCCTTGGCAGCTAAGAGATGACCAGTCCCCACTGACGGCGCCCGTTCACGAACATGACGCATGGATCAGCACCATTTAGCTCAACCATTTTGAAGGGAACTTTATGATCCAACACACACGCCACCACCAGCGAGACATTTGAGTGAGCATGACATACTCTCAGCCGCAAGGGCACATTTAGGTCAATGAAAGACGTAGGTACCCAGTAAATGGTAGCTTTAAAGTAGGTACATAGAGTGCTCACACATGTGCTATGCAATTATATAATACTATGAAATTGAATTTATACAATCTAAAGATAGTCCTACAATCTTCAGCAGCTCCAACAATATTTTCGAATGCCAATCAATTCGTTTAAGCGCCTTGTGGAGCTGGACCAGCGTTGAGCCAAGCATTTTTGTCAACGATGTAATCCCCCAACTTATAATATGCTTGGCAGCATAGTGTGCGTTTTATACAAGATTTAAAATTCCTTTCATTCAATTGGAGTATGTGGGGAGGTATTTTATTGTAACATTTTAAACAGTACCCCATGAAGGTTGAGTCAACTTTAGCCAGTCTGAAACCCGGTTGAACTAATTGTTCCCTATTTCTAGTGCTATAATTGTGTCTATCACCTCTTTTACTGAAAAGACTTAGATTTTTCCTAACGTACATGATGTTTTCATAGATATATTGACAAGGTACCGTCATGATGTTAATATCTTTAAACAGTTCCCTTAGAGAATCGCGTCTGCGGAGACCATATATTGCTCTGATGGCTCTTTTCTGCAGAATAAAAATAGACTCGATATGTGCAGCCCGTCCCCATAGTAGAATACCGTAAGACATGATACTATGAAAGTAACTGAAATAGACTAGCCTCGCGGTATCTACGTCAGTAAATTGACGGATTTTTCTCACAGCATATGCTGCTGAACTTAGGCGTCCTGCAAGAGATGTTAAATGAGGACCCCATTGCAGCCTTGAGTCGAGCGTAATCCCCAAGAAAACAGTTTTATCGACGAATTCTAATTTCTCCCTATTCAATACTATGTCACAATCACTACTTTTAACATTCGGTAAAGCAAATCTTATGCATTTCGTTTTTTTCCCATTTAATACTAAATTATTAGCAGTGAACCAATTTTGGACTTGTAATAGGGCGTTATTTACGTCGTCAAGATTTGATGCACGTCTATTTATCTTAAAAATTAGAGAAGTATCGTCAGCAAATAACACCATTTGTGGTTGTTTTTTTAATAAATGGGGTAGATCATTAATATATACTAAAAAGAGGAAAGGACCCAATATCGAGCCTTGTGGAACACCCATTTTTACTTTTAAACCGAGTGAATTGATTCCATTAATTTGTACTTGCTGTTGTCTATCATTTAAATAAGATTTTACCAAACTAAGCGCAAGTTTACCTAGTCCGTAATGCTTAAGTTTCAAGAGTAAGGTTTCATGATTTACGCAGTCAAATGCTTTGGACAGATCACAAAAAATTCCTATGGCATCTTGGGCCTCCTCCCACGCTGTGAATATGTGTTTTAATAAGGTGACACCGGCGTCAGTCGTACAACGTCCTTTGGTGAACCCATATTGCTGATCGTGTAAGATATGGTTGGTGTTAAAATGATTAAGCATTTGATTGACCATTACCTTTTCGAACACCTTGCTGAATACCGGCAGCACGGATACTGGTCTATAATTGTTGGTATCTTTACTGTCCCCAGATTTAAAAAGTGGAATCACCTTACTGTATTTAATTAAATCCGGGAAGACTCCTTGGTCCACACACAAATTAAATATTAAAGCCAAATATGGTGCTATAGTTTCAATTATGGATGTACAAACTTTGATAGATAATCCCCATAGATCTTCGGTCAATTTTATTTTAATTTGCCGACATGCTTTTATAACTATCATAGGGTTTATATGTTTAAATTCAAATTCAACCGGGCAGCCTGCAACGTTCGCTCTTAATAAATAAAGTGAGACATCGGGTGAAGAATTTAAAGCTTCCGTCGTTTTAGATGGAATATCAGTAAAGAAACGTACAAATTCTTGAGCTACTTCTAAGTTAGAGCATATGGCACCATGTGAAGTCTCCAAAGTGTACTCAGTGTTTCGTATTTTTTTCCTATTCGTTTCATTATTTATAACTTTCCAAACTGTTTTTATTTTATTTTCTGCTGATTTGATCTTGTTGCTAATATACAGGGCTTTAGCTATCTTGCAGGTATTTCTAAAAATTTTGGAATATGTAGCAACATACTTGTTGAAAGTTTCAGTTTTAATGTAAGGCTTAAGGCCATACAGCTCGAACAGTCTTTCCCTACTTATCCTAATACCTCTAGTTGCCCAGTCACTAAATATAAAATGAGGGCTAATATTTTTTGTTTTCTTTTCAAAAGTTTTATTGAATTCAGTGTCGACTACTGAAAAGAAATCCTCATACAATTGATTTGCATTGACCATATTATGGCCCAGAATGTTTAATTTATTATTTAGGGTACTATTGAATCTATTTAATTTGCCAGTTGTTATTGGTCGAAATTGTATTTGTACTTTTTGCAAAGGTGTTTTGAACTTAAAAGTTACCGTTTGTCCACTATGATCAGACGGCAAATAATTTACAATGGCTTTAGCTAAATAATCACAATCGCAGAAGACATTGTCGATACAAGTAGCAGAAGTTGGAGTTATTCTAGTCGGTTCTGTAAAAATACTAAATAAATTGAACGATTTAAAAAGGCTTAGTAATCTACTGCTATTTAAATTATCTTCCAAAATATTAATATTAAAATCACCACAAATAATTGCAGCTTTGTTACTGGATGCAAGTTTCGCTAGGACATCTTCCATTATTGACTCAAATAAAGAAAAGTTCTGATAATTAGGGGGTCTGTACACGCACACTACAACATGCTTATCCAGCTCAACACAGGACAGTTCGATGCAATGTTCAACTGATAAACCAACTATGTCATTACGTTGCTTAAATTTTAAACAATTTTTTATCATGATTAGAGATCCTCCACGCAGCATAGATTTACGGTTAAAAGAACTGCCCATACTATAGTTGACATAATTAATTAGCATTTGGTAATCCTTTAACCAATGTTCAGTAAAACAAACAATATCAAACTTTGTTTTTTCTAAAAACATTTCAATTTCTAATAATTTTGAATATTTTGATGAAATAATTTCAAGGCATTCTGCTCATCTCCTTTTCGGTAAAAACTTATTTTAGAGCCACCTTGTTGTTGTTAGTTATAAGAATATTCTTAGTGGTACCTTCTGTTGTCTTACAAACTAGTTTAAATCCGGAGTTGACCCCAAGACTTCAATGTCATCACAAGGCAGTGAGCTCATAGTGAGTGAGGTACATGGAGCCTCCTTCGTACAATTTGTATAAATATTTATAGCATTTGAGCTACATTTATTCAGGCTCACTACCTTATTATTAGTACTATTACTAATCATGATGGTGTTAATAACACAAGACTTCGACATACTACCTATGTCTGAGTTTATATAAAAAGCTAATAGCCGTGCTATTATGTGTCTAAAACTAACAGGCAGATACACAGTACCCCTAGTCGATTTCAGCGTTTCAACAAAAATGTTGGTGTCAAGAAATACAAAATTGTCACTATAATGACTAACTAAAAAGTGCATATGCTTATTAAGCATATGAATATAATTGTTTTGTCTATTTGTCAATCTTTCAAAATATGGGAAAGCACACAATATTATTTTACTGCAATTTAACTTTAACAACTCAGTTACACAGTCAGTAATTTCTTCTTTTTTTACATTAGAGCTATTACCTACAAATACAGTAATGTTGGTTTTAGGATTATATACATTTCCTGTTACTGATGCCATTATTTGTTTATAGTTAGACCCTGGCATACAATAATTTAGAGTAGAATAATGCAGGTTGTTACTAATTAATTTACCTAATCCTCTTCCTATACTATCTGAGAACATAACTGAATGATAAAAATCATGACTACTAAAAGATGGACAACTAGCAATCTCAGGCTGTATCACTTGAGATAAATCTTGTACTAAACCAGATACATCTTGGTTGAGGACACAGGGGTTTTGAGACAAACTCTCAGTCTGGGACGGGTCCTCCGTTGCCTCAGGCTGGACAGCATCAGGGTTTGAAACCTTCTGGCAAGTACACTGACACATAACTAACTCATTAGCAGCTAGAATATGTTCTTTAATTTGGTTCTGAGAGCCCACATATTTAATGTAAAGGGAACTAAGTCTGCCCTCAAGTACTTGTATGTCACACTGTAAGCGCTGTGTATCAATTTCATAGATTTTTTTCCTGTCTTCTAATTTTATTTGATAATTGTTTAATTTATTGAGTAGATCAACACGTTTTTTTCTCCGTGGAATATTTTTGGAAAAGAGTTTTTGTTGTTTCCTAATTAGATTACATTTTTTAATTATTCTATTCAGTTTTGCAAATTTTTTCATTTTCTTATGACTAACTTTAGAACTATAATTTTGTTTCAGTAAGGAATCTTCAGTAAGGTCTATAGTTATTATGGAATGAGGGTTACAATTGGTATTTAATAATTCATTGTATAAGTGGTTAGTTTCTTTAACCTGTGTACATTCTTTTTCTTTCTCTAACCGGATAATATGACTATTAGCGTGAATTAATTCATCTTCTAGGTCCCTAACTTTGCTTAAAGCCTCCTCATACAAGTTACTACAGTTTCTGAAACCATCTGTGACCACCTTCAATTGATCGCGTTCATCAACAACATGCAGATATTGCTGATGTAGGTCTACTAGCTCCCGTTTAAGGCTTGAGTTTTTGTTAACTATCTTTTTGATTTCCTCCTCACTCTCGTCATTCTCTTGTAACAATTGTGTACATTGTAATTTAGATGCTTCAAGGTTTTGGAGGGCCGTTCTCAATTTGAGCTCCATATCCTGGGCAGTAGCCTTTCGGGTCATCACAGGCATGGTTTCAGGATTTGTTACTGAAATTAGAATAAAGAAACGGTGAGAACAAGTAGGACAGACAAATAAATTAGTAAAGATGGAGATGAAAGGGAAAAATGGGAGAAGTTAGTGTTATTTAGTGGAGAAATGAGGTAAGCTACTGAATTGACTTAAAGAACTATTCGATATTTATATTTATCAAAGCTATATTATCAAATTGAAAGTAGATTTATGATGCTTTAATTGCCTTATATGATTTTACTTTTCCATATGTGGGTAGGTTGCCTAGATTTATAGTTAATATTATATATTAAAGTATAACGACAATGCAAGGATAAGGAACATGAACGTTTTTAATATTGTATATTACATCAGATTGTGATTAACAGAATCTACGCTAAGTTACGTTTTCTGCTATGTAAACAATGCGATTTACACCGAATGCAGAATGCTAAATCAGCGAACTATTACACTACTACTATATGTTAAGACTTAACGAGGACGTGTAAAACAGTTAAAGTTACGATTATGTGCTATTATAAAGTAAAAAGTAAAGCAATACTCCCCGTTTAAATCCGTAGTCCGATCGTCAGCTGTTGATTTTAGGTTACCGGTGTGTAACCAAACACTATGTTTAACTTCGTATATTTACAGGAAAACAATAATCCTGAGTATTTATGCAATTATATTACGTTTACACATAAAATTACACCTTAATTTTACTTAATTACTAATTAAAAATAATTTAAAATACGGAACAGAAATTTGACATGTCACTCGGGCAGTGTTGCCACTTTATCTCAATATTATACTTCAGGCTTCGTTCTCGATATAACATTTACCATGCAGCGTCGTTACGCTAGTCGACAACCAATCGCATATTTAGAGCTGAAAGCAAAAACTAAACGCACAAGTGTAGCTATTCCGCTCTATACGTCATCTGTCATTCTTTACGTTTGCGCGGCAACCAGTACGCTGTAATTCCCAAAAAATATTGATTTAAGTGTTTAAAAACGAGTTTAAAGTGTGTTTAAAGTTGGCATAAGTTATCATGCCGAAACGAAAACATGGAAAAGAATATCATCTTCAAAAAATCCGAAGATTACATGAAGCGACTCCGGTACAACGCCGATTCATCAGAGTCGTCCTTTTTTCTACACCAGATAAAACAATTGTTTTATATAGTAAAAACGTGTTTCACAGGGCTTAAATACGATATTTATTGTAACACGCGGGTAATGTACGAGATGCATTGACGCTAACAAATAATTCGGGGCGTTTACGATATAAACGCACGAGTTTTATCATTGTTTTAACGTTTTATACAGTAAAACGTCTTTCACATGCCTTTTAAACAATATTTATTGTACGACGCGGGTAATGTACGAGATGCATTGACGCGAAATAATAATTCGGGGCGTTTACGAGATAAACGCACGAGTTTTATCATTGTTTTAAACGTTTTATACAGTAAAACGTGTTTTACATGGCTTATAATATTTATTGCACCACGCGGGTAATGTACGAGATGCATTGACGCGAACAAATACTTCGGGGCGTTTACGAGATAAACGCACGAGTTTTATCATTTACCTATTTTAATGGTGTATTCCGAGAAGCTACAAATCCACCACTAAGACGACCCGCTGACCGAGGCTACGGTTAGGTATGTATATTATGGTACATTATCAGGGTCAATTCTATGATTTTGCAGACCGCAAAAATTATGAACTAAAAGAAGTAGTCATTGAACTAGGAACCTAGGTACTTGATGACTGTGTTGGACCACCGATTACATTGGACACAAACCAGGATAACACTAATACAGCCATGACTGTAACTAACGCTCTACCTGAGCCTGACCCAGCACCTGTGCTAGACACAGCCTACTAATATTCTATCCCTGGAAGTGCTGCAAGCATTATGAGATTTGATGCATTAATAAGCATTTATAAGAGCAATAAATAACGACTTAGCTTGTATTTGGAATACCATTTTGAAGAAAGGACTCACCATTTTAGGTGATGCATTATCAATGTTAATCAATAACAACAATAATGATAGAGATTGCTCAGCTCAGTGAGTGTCCAGTACTGTCTACTGGGAGGATGTTAACAGACTTACAGAGATAATCACCTTTATGGTAACAAAACTCTATCTTACCTTTATGGTAACAACCTATCTAAAAAGATAAAAGAGTCTTGCCAAAAACAGGTCAATTGATAAAACTAAAAAGCCAACTACTTTTACCACAACCCGTCAGGGACACTTGAGTGGTTCACTTCATTACACCCAACAGAGGATAAATTTGAAACTGTGACACAAGAAACCACTGACCTCATAACAAGCAAGAAAATATCAAACAACAATACAACCAGTACCAGCCACAGTACACTGTGAGAAAGCCCAAAGCCCCACCACCACAGGACAAGACTCGTGCTCGATGCTAAAGGTTAGTCATGCTAGAAGATTAAATAATTTGCCTTGTTGGCAAAGCATCTGTGATAATGTTTCAATATTGAAACATGTCACATGGATTCTCAATACTTTTTACTGATACACCTGATCAGTCACAATCTGAAAAGTCATTATAAAATTATATTTTAAATGATCCTGATATGCATACAGCCATTATTAAATTGCTGGCATTAGGTGCGATTTCTCCTTGCACACCATGTGAATACCAATTCATATCTAAAGTGTTTTGATTCCAAAACTGAATGGTAACAAATTATTTATTCTAAACCTCATAACTTTGTTGATACATGCCATTTTAAAATGGAAGATCACAGAACTAATTCTAGTAGCTCTAATTCTTTTAGAATTTATTGATTTAAAAGAGTTCTCTTTATTGGTAAATATTAATCCGGCTCAGAGGAAGTATTGATGGCTTCAGTATGATAAATTATACGAATTTAATACATTCCCATATGTCTTGTGTTCTCTAAGATTATGAGAGCAGTGGTTACATAATTTAAAAATCTATAGGTCACAAATCAGTACGATACTTTGATTACCTCTTGAGCATTGGTTCTGATTATAAACATGTTTGAAAGATGTTATTGAAACAATTGCTATTTCCTAAAATTCCACATTTGTTATAAATTTTGAAAATAGTATATTTAGGCCAGCACAGTGCTGTCAGTTTTCAGGTTTTGTAAAATAAAAATCCATTGACAAATTGGAAAAAACAGAATTGTAGTATTAAATTGGAAAAAACAGAATTGTAGTATTAAAGACCTTGCTCAGTTAATAGGAAAATTGACTGCCACATGCCTGGCAAGTACATATGTTTGGCTTTACACAAAACTATTAGAACATTAAATATAATCATATAACCATAAATATCATGGTTTACTTTAAAGTAAAGGCAATATGATAAAGGATTATCATTCACCCAGATATTAAACTAGACCAACAGCAGTGGGCTGATAATATCAATAGTTTACACAAAAGTATAGCAAACACAAAATATGACTTGAAAATATTTACAGATGTGTCAAGAAATGGGTGGGGGACCGTTTGTAATGATAATATGGTTCACAGGCTCTGGAAAGAGACTGAAAAATTATAAGTATCTAGAAATACTCAACATATTTTACCCTTGTTTGTGTGTTAAATGTTTGTTTAAAAATAAACAATATTAATAAAATAACTTTGCCAGAAGAATAATGGCAATGCACAATGGTGTGATGATAGACAAATTTGACTATTTGCTTCTTACAAATAATCAAGCAATAACAATGAACAAGAAGTTCAATATTACAGGTGAAGAATCACATAGGTACAGCCAATCCTGACATAAAGTGGGAAATTAATACCTCCACATTCCAGTCCATTGTGACTCAGTTTGGTCAACCTGATAGGAATTGATTTTTGCTTCAAGAATTAATGAAAAATCTCACATTAATTAAAATCTTACATTTCCTGGAAACCGGCCCAGATGCAATGAATATAGATGCTTTTACCGTGTCTTGGACGAACGACATTTTTCTTCTTTTTGTTTTTTCGCCTTTTTATGCCCATTTAGTCTATTATTAAGATGTTTACCAAAAAATAAGAATGGTGAAGCGACAGGCAATATGGTTATGCCATACTGGCCGTCATAAGCCTGACAGAACCACCCTCTACATGTCCACTGGGATATTATCAGGATGGCATGGCTAATATACAAAATCACGTATAAATTATGGTGGGCCATTTGGAAAAACAAAGTAGGTACTTATAGATCCATTAACACCATCTATACCAATAATTATTATGTATTTTTTTTTTTACCAAGCAATTCAATTAACGACCTTTTATGGGATCCTTAAATTTACATAAGTCAGCTCTTGCTATAATAATAGACTCAAAAATGGGGGTGATGACCGCATCAAGAGGCTACTTCAAGGTTTCTATAAAAAATCAAACCACCTGGGGCCAAGTATCAAAAAATCTTAAATAATACAAATAAAAATAAAAACTATATTTTTACAGTATGGGCTGTACAGCACAGCCTTTGTCTCTTATTAAAATACCTAACAACAGTAAATCATGCACATTTCTATTCCAAAAATATATACATATTGTTACATGTTGATAATATGACTGCCATGTCATATACATAGTAACCAAATGGGAGCTATTCAGTACCCACATTTAAAGATACTATTAAAACATTTGGTCTCGGTCGAAGCCAACAGAACCTCTGGTTACCTTTCTTTGAAAAGACCGAAATTGGTCCAGCTAGTAGCATTACGTGATTAAATTAACTATACTCAGAGCATTAGGGGAAATAATACTAACTTAATACTTTCATTGTGTAAGCCCAAACGTGTTGTAACAAACATGTTTCTGCCTCTACTATCACCATCTCTATAATATAGGTCAATATACCTTCTCTCTGTTTGCATCATAGATATTAGTATCTTTCAGGACATAGTACTAGACATGCCTTGACATCCACTACTAATGCTAAGGGAGTGTAATTAAATGTAATAAGGCAAACAGGAGGCTGAAAACTTCCACCTTTCGGTAGATTTTATAATAGGTTAATTCAAACAGATTTGCTCATGCTGTGCTTAATGCTGGACAAAAAATACTTAATTAAGTATTATGAATATTACGTATATTATACGTGCCTTAAAAAGTATGAAAATAAAATTAGACAAGAAGTTCATTATTATGATGAATAATTTGATTGTATATCTATTATGGTAACTTGTTTCAGTATAATTATGTTGGACAATGAGTCCAATAGTAAGATGAATGAGACTGTTTATCTGTTATTGCCATTTTATTATGTCATTTGTGTCTAAAAACTAAAAGATTTTAATTTTTTATTGGAATACTATTTATTTATAATTTCATGTTTGGAATCTCAATTTTCCTCATAAACTCTTAACATCTGCATGGTAAATGTTATATCGAGAACGAAGCCTGAAGTATAATAAGTGATCAAACGAACTTACCTGTTGTGAAGTTCGATCATTATTATACGAAGGGCTTCGTTCGAAGATATAGGGACCCTCCCTACCCTACCCCAGAAAAATTGAGATTCTCTTCTTACTCTAAAATAATGACAGATGACGTATAGAGCGGAATAGCTACACTTGTGCGTTTAGTTTTTGCTTTCAGCTCTAAATATGCGATTGGTTGTCGACTAGCGTAACGACGCTGCATGGTAAATGTTATATCTTCGAACGAAGCCCTTCGTATAATAATGATCGAACTTCACAACAGGTAAGTTCGTTTGATCACTTATAAACTTGTACCTGGGTAGGTACCTACTATTTTTTATTGTTTTGCAGGATGAGTAAAATTAAAACAAGTTAAGGCTTGTGCAGACCAGCGCGACTTGTCGCGCGACGCGACACGAAAAATACAATTTCTAAGAAAACTTCACAGTATAACAATAACCGGTGTCGCGTCGCGCGACAAGTCGCGCTGGTCTGCACAAGCCTTTATTCTGCTATCAACCCAATGCTAGATACTTACCATGCATAATACATTTTATTTTATTTATTATCAATCATTATGAAAACCATACCTAAGTAATGTACATGTTGTTAGCTTCTACGAACGACCAGAAGTAGGTATCGTTTTTGGTTTGCCCAAATACGATACCTATTGCTGGTCGAGGTGTTGGTGAGGCTGCACTTTCCGAGATCACACATTGAAAAAATGTGTAAGTACCTACCTATAGTGTACCAAATTCCAAGTCGATCGGACGAGCGAAAATGAAATAAATTAGAATTGCAAGGCATTTTTTGAGACTTCAATTAATTAGAAAAGAGCTGATTATTTGCAAATTACAGATGATCATGAAACATAGCTAAGAACAGGCACCAGAGTTGCAAGGTTATAATGACACGATTATTTAATAAAATCAAAGATTTAATAAAAACAACACAAAATGTCTAAAGTTGGACATTCACGATCTTTGATTTGAATGACGTAAAACCATAGAAATATATGAGTATATAACAGTAATATAGTAGTCGTATATCTATGCGTAAAACCAATACGAGCTTATCATAAACATGTTTTTTTTCAAATAATACAATAATTACGTTCCAACCAATTATGCTTAAGTAGCCCTTCTTAAAAGAAAAATTTGGAACACTGTAGGGAAGTTGACAATATTTTTTTTTGAAAGAGCTTTCCTGCACGGCAAACAAAAATCAATATTTATTGTTTTCTGAATTATTATACTTATATAATTGTATTTAAAAAAAAAACTACTTTGAATAAAAGAGCCATTTTCAATAGGGTTCCTCACACCTATATCTAATCTATTTAAAAAAAAAAGGACTCAATTGTTTTTTTTCTGTTACCATGGGTTCAGTACATGAATCTAAACCCCCCAGCAGCGCTGAAATTTTTCTTCGGTTATTAAAATATAAATCAGCGTTTCATAGAAAAGTGCAATACGCAGTCAAAATGTAGGTATGGAACAGCTGATATTTTTTTTAATAGCCGACGAATTTTTTTTATCGCAGGGGGGTTCAAATTCATGTACTGAATCCATGGTATCAGTTTTGACGTCGGTGTCCCTGCCACCCTGTATAGTAGGTACATGATATACAGAAGTTTCAAATTCCTAACTTGTTTAGTTGTTGAGATAGAGCTCGTACAAAAATGGTCTAAAACGGACAACTTTTACGGCCCCCTATTTCATCATTTCTGAAGATAAGAAAACTAAAAATTATATTTGTTCTCTACACAATGAGCTTTAGACAATCACACCCCACATGGCCAGGGTTACAATTTTTTTTTTCAAAATCAACAGTGTATAATTTTTAAATTTGATCTTTTTCTTGTTATAGCTGCAATAGAAATGCATAATCTGTGATATTTTCAACTGTCTACCTATTACGGTTCATGAGATACAGCTCGCTGACAGACAGACAGACAGACAGCGCAGACTTAGTATAACGGTTCCGTTTGGCACCCTTCGGGTACGGAAACCTAACTCAGAAAAAAAAGTTAATCGATTATAGCATAGTTAGAGAAAAATGTTCTAATTGAAGTAGTTCCTTCTTGATCGGGGTCAGTGCCAAAGGATGGTGAATACTGTGTGGTAATGTGTGGTGTGTGTGTTTGGTTGGTGCTACCGTGTGGTGTGTGTTGCTGGGAGGATGGGGTGTTAGTATGTAGGGTCTGTATGTGGTTGGTGTTACCATGTGGTGTGTGTTGCTGGGAGAATGAGGTGTTAGTATGTGGTATCTGTTCTAGATTGGTGTTACCGAATGGTGTGTGTTCCTGGGAGAATGAGATGTTAGTATGTGGTATCTGTTCTAGATTGGTGTTAACGAATGGTGTGTGTTGCTGGGAGGATGGGGTGTTAGTATGTAGGGTCTGTATGTGGTTTGTGTTACCGTGTGGTGTGTGTTGCTGGGAGGATGAGGTGTTAGAATGTAGGGTCTGTATGTGGTTGATGTCACCGTATGGTATGTGTTGCTGGGAGAATGAGGTGTTACTATGTGGTATCTGTTCTAGATTGGTGTTACCGAATGGTGTGTGTTCCTGGGAGAATGAGGTGTTAGTATGTAGGGACTGTATGTGGTTGGTGTTACCGTATGTAGTGTGTTGCTGGGAGAATGAGGTGTTAGTATGTGGTATCTGTTCTAGATTGGTGTTACCGAATGGTATGTGTTCCTGGGAGAATGAGGTGTTAGTATGTAGGGTCTGTATGTGGTTGGTGTAACCGTGTGGTGTGTGTTGCTGGGAGGATGAGGTGTTAGAATGTGGTATCTGTTTTTGATTGGTGTTACGGTGTGGTGTGTATTGCTGGGAGGATGAGGTGTTAGAATGTAGGGTCTGTATGTGGTTGGTCTTACCGTGTGGTGTGTGTTGCTGGAAGAATGAGGTGTCAGTATATGGTATCTGTTCTAGATTGGTGTTAACGAATGGTGTGTGTTGCTGGGAGGATGGGGTGTTTGTATGTAGGGTCTGTATGTGGTTGGTGTAACCGTGTGGTGTGTGTTTCTGGGAGGATGAGGTCTTAGAATGTAGTATCTGTTTTTGATTGGTGTTACGGTGTGGTGTGTATTGCTGGGAGGATGAGGTGTTAGAATGTAGGGTCTGTATGTGGTTGGTCTTACCGTGTGGTGTGTGTTGCTGGGAGAATGAGGTGTTAGTATGTGGTATCTGTTCTAGATTGGTGTTAACGAATGGTGTGTGTTGCTGGGAAGATGGGGTGTTAGTATGTAGGGTCTGTATGTGGTTGGTGTAACCGTGTGGTGTGTGTTGCTGGGAGGATGAGGTGTTAGAATGTGGTATCTGTTTTTGATTGGTGTTACGGTGTGGTGTGTATTGCTGGGAGGATGAGGTGTTAGAATGTAGGGTCTGTATGTGGTTGGTCTTACCGTGTGGTGTGTGTTGCTGGAAGAATGAGGTGTCAGTATATGGTATCTGTTCTAGATTGGTGTTAACGAATGGTGTGTGTTGCTGGGAGGATGGGGTGTTTGTATGTAGGGTCTGTATGTGGTTGGTGTAACCGTGTGGTGTGTGTTTCTGGGAGGATGAGGTGTTAGAATGTAGTATCTGTTTTTGATTGGTGTTACGGTGTGGTGTGTATTGCTGGGAGGATGAGGTGTTAGAATGTAGGGTCTGTATGTGGTTGGTCTTACCGTGTGGTGTGTGTTGCTGGGAGAATGAGGTGTTAGTATGTGGTATCTGTTCTAGATTGGTGTTAACGAATGGTGTGTGTTGCTGGGAAGATGGGGTGTTAGTATGTAGGGTCTGTATGTGGTTGGTGTAACCGTGTGGTGTGTGTTGCTGGGAGGATGAGGTGTTAGAATGTGGTATCTGTTTTTGATTGGTGTTACGTTGTGGTGTGTGTTGCTGGGAGGATGGGGTGTTAGTATGTAGGGTCTGTATGTGGTTGGTGTAACCGTGTGGTGTGTGTTGCTGGGAGGATGAGGTGTTAGAATGTAGGGTCTGTATGTGGTTGATGTCACCGTATGGTGTGTGTTGCTGGGAGAATGAGGTGTTAGTATGTGGTATCTGTTCTAGATTGGTGTTACCGAATGGTGTGTGTTCCTGGGAGAATGAGGTGTTAGTATGTAGGGGCTGTATGTGGTTGGTGTTACCGTATGTAGTGTGTTGCAGGGAGAATGAGGTGTTAGAATGTAGTATCTGTTTTTGATTGGTGTTACGGTGTGGTGTGTATTGCTGGGAGGATGAGGTGTTAGAATGTAGGGTCTGTATGTGGTTGGTCTTACCGTGTGGTGTGTGTTGCTGGGAGAATGAGGTGTTAGTAAGTGGTTTCTGTGTTTGGTTGGTGTGACTGTGTGGTGTGTGTTGCTGGGACAACGAGGTGTACGTTGCTGTATGGCCGTATGATGTGTATCGTATGTGTGAGTATGGGGTATTAGTGTGTGGTGATTGTGATGGGTTATTGTTGATGGATGGTAAGAGTGCTGGTAATTGTAAGTGATTGGAAGGATCTGGTAAGGAGCTAAGAGAATGGGAGGTTGGTGGAGTGGTGTTGTGAGGAGGGGGAGAGGGAGAGTTTCCATACGATGGAGTGGTGGTGTGAGGAGGAAGAGAGGGAGAGTTTCCATACGATGGAGTGGTGGTGTGAGGAGAGGGAGAGGGAGAGTTTCCATACGATGGAGTGGTGGTGTGAGCAGGGGGAGAGGGAGAGTTTCCATACGATGGAGCGGTGGTGTGAGGAGGGGGTGAGGGGGAGTTTCTAAACGATGGAGTAGTGTTGGTGTGTGTTGGGATGGTTGTGAGTGGTGAATAAGACGGTTCGATGTCAAACGATTCTCTAATATGACCAAGCTCTTCCTCCCTTATTAATTGAGCAATTTTAAACTTTATGTCTGACTGCCGCCGGGGGGAAAAAAGATTTAATAGCCCTGGTGAATGCCAAAAACATAAGATCCGTGGCATCTGCTGCTTGGCATTGGTTTTTTTTTGACGCTAAATACTCCAAAACCCGGTCCGTATTCAAATTAGGGTTTTCCGGCAAACTTTCTGCAACACGAAGATGTCGTCCGCGTCGTCGCGGCGTTGTTGCCTGAACTGCAGATATGTGTTCTGGAGTCGTTTCTTCAGAAACGTTCTCAGACAGGTTAGAAATAGTCGTTGCGAAGCTAAGATGAGGTTTCATAAATTCCATGGCCTCGGCCCATTGCCAGTTTATGTATCTGGCTCCTTGGCCAGTAGTGGTTTTTTGGGTCCTTAAGTGACGCGAGTAACTGTCACGAAGACCCTTCCACTTAATCTTTACAGCATCGGCAAAAAAAAATGGAATAAACGTTATAAATATGGTTTTCAACACACTTGCGTAGTGTGGGAAAGTACGCCACAGATAACTATGTATACACTATATGTTAGTTAGAGATGTGCGATATTTTTATAATCACAGCATAGAACCTCCTTACCTTGTAATGCGATTTTATTTTGTTTAAATATAAACTGAGTAAATAAACCATTGTGCAGATTAGAAGATCTAACAGGTCAAACGGCCAAACAGATTAGACAAGAAAAGCGACTTTGTTTTTCTATCTTTGTGACCGCTTAGATCTTCTAATCCTCACAATGGATTTTGAGCGATTTTAATGTATGACTTTGTTACCTAGATGTCAAGTTATTATGCTTGTGATTTTTAATATTGTTTTTATTACATCCTTTAGTTTCATTCATTCCAATACCTATTTTTTTAATACTATTTCTATTAGATGGGTCTTATTGGCTACTGCGTTTTAAAATTTGACTTTATGTGCTCATACAGAAGCATTCTAAACCCTCTCGCAATCATTTAGCCCACGTTCCACGTTTGGGTGTAAAAAACCCCCGGTGGAATAAAATCGGTCATCGGCCGAACTATGCTCGTAGGTACGTCGCCGTCGCCGCGTGGTTGGCCGAACTTGACCAATCGAACCAAAAATTAGTAAAAATTATTCTAATATTATTCCAATGTTTAATCTACCTATGCGATCTTCGACTCGGCATCGCCGCCGTGCGCCGCGTGGCCGCGGCCTTGAGCATGCGGCACGTCTACCCGGCGCGCCCGCCTGACCAACGCAGGCGACTTTTTCTCACCCGTGCGTACAAAAGTACAGAACTTCGTATGTTGCATTCATTCAACGCTCAACGCCGAGCGTTCAATGAATCCAAAACTGCGAGCTGCGCGATAAAAAATTGCGTTGGGAAAAAATCACTA